>CAWUFW010000584.1:2505000-3705000 GCA_963921515.1 Calotriton arnoldi | reverse complement strand
TTTAATGGTTTAATTCTCACAGAGTCTTAAGTGCATGCAAAAATAAGCACACTTGCCACTTGCATAGAAAATGTCAGGAGCGCTATTGCCACCTTGCATGCACAACATCTGTGGAGCCAATGGCAGAAAATCGTCCGTTGGCATGTGGCCAAGCACACTTTGGGGGGTATTATCAAGAAAAGGTGATAATTATCGCTAACCACAGTTAGCGCGCCTTTTCTTATCGCCGTCTACTGCCGGAAACTATTGCCGTGTTAGCAGCGTATTACCAACACGCCGCTAACAGGCGATAGCTTCCCTCACCGGCTAAAATGTCTGGCGATAAAATTAGCGGGACGGCGATAAGAAAAGGCGCGCTAACTGCGGTTAGCGATAATTATTGCCTTTTCTTGCTAATATCCCCCGAGATTCTTTATGAACGATGTCAGCGAAGCATGCCATCGAAGACGGCAATTATGTTGAATGAGTGCAACTGACAGAAGAACTGACATGACAAGTCTATCATTTAACTGCTAGCATCTTACAGTACAGAATAGTAGTGGTGCTGCAGGAGCAGTGCGTTTTAACAGACCACGTGCATGAGTTGCTGCTGGGCTTGATTTTAGAGTTGGATTAGCTTTGGGTAAACATAAACCTTCTTTGAGCAAAGTGCCTGGGTGCATTTCACAATCACGAAAAGAACAAGGGATGATATTGGCACTGTTTTCAATGGGAGTACAATATCATTGCAGTCATGTTAATAAGAAGACCCAACACGTCACGCTTTAAAAGAAATACAAAATACACATTTTTCGCGAATACTTTGGGAACAATATCGTTATGGCTATAAATAATGCATTATTTAATGTATTTTTTTGACAGTGATATATTAGGCATCCGTGTTTCTTAAAATATGTGTGTTTCATATATTAATTTTATATATTCATTGATAAAAGTTAAACAACATGAGCTCTATTTTACCAAATACTGGGAGAGTGAAAATGGACTGCATTAATAAGTGAGCAGGTGTGCCTGTGATTGAGACTCCAGGCTGTATGGAGAAGGGAAATATATGCTTGACTGAATACGAATGAGGATAGATTGATGAATGAGTGACATTGTAAGGGATTGAAAGATGCATGAGTGAGTGAGGATGGATGGCGTTTTACGAATGAATAAATTCCCATGAATGGATGAATGAATAGGAGAGAGGGTGGACAGATAGGCGAGTGAGAGTTTCAGTGCGAAAAATAGATACATGAGAGTGTGGGAATGGGTGGTTGGATAACCTATTGAGTATGAATGTATACATGAACATTTTAATGGGAGTGGGGAGAACATGGATGTCCACGTGGATGAATATCTTAAAATTTGAGGATTAATTCATTCAAATGTGCAGAAGTACAGATGACTAGAAAGAATGAAGGTAAATGGATTGTAGCTGGTGTGAGGATGGAAGAATCCGATGAATGATACATGGATGGTTGTCAAAATGATGATGAAGATGGATGAATTGATTTGTAAGGATTGACGAATATATTGAAGATTTAATATGAGAGAGGATGAATGCATGAATGGATGAGATTGGGAATGTGAAGGGGGGTGGATGCAAGAGAGAGCATGGATGGGTGGTGAATGGATGAGAATGAGTGTGGAGATGGATAATGATTTTTAAGAGGGTGAAGGGATTGATGAGTAAGGTGTGAGTCTTGAAGGTTACATGATTGAGTGTGAGGATGGATGTATTCAGGAACAACTGAGCATGAAGGGGTGCATGTAGGCTTTAGTAAGGTAGGTTGACGGACTGATGAGGGTGTGGAGAGGGATGATTAAAAAAATAAGAATACATAGATGCCCAGATGCCTACTCGAGTATGCTCATAGACTGATCAATGAATGAGGATGTAGGGAAGAAAGACACAGAGATGATGAATATCTGAAAACAACTGATTAATAGGTGTAAATATGTCAATTCAATTCAAATCTTTATTTGCGCAGGTAATAAAAACCAGCAAAAGGGCATTGACATTTCATCAGAACTTTCAGACGTTTTTATAACCGTAGTACGAAATTAAAAAGTCAAAGGGGGATAATAGCAAGAAAAGGCGATAATTATCGCTAACTGCAGTTAGCGCGCCTTTTCTTATCGCTGTCTACCGCGGGAAACTATCGCCGTGTTAGCGGCGTATTACCACCACGCCGCTAACAGGCGATAGCTTCCCTCACCAGCTCAAATATCCGGCGATAAAATTAGCTAGACGGCGAGAAAAATTCCTACGTTAGCGGGCGAATACTAGCGATAAGCCCACACGTGGTAAAAAAACGCACGCTAGGCAGCAAGTGAGGACTTAAAAAAAATTGCCTATCAGTCCACCTCCCATAGAAAAGATGCCCCAAAAAAAGTTTAATGCAGATTGTAGCAGCCAGGGCCAAGTGCAGCACACATCAACAACCCCCTCAAGCCACCCATCATCCAGGATGACCAGGATGAGAGCCTGGATGCCCCGCTGGACCTGCGTCTGGAGCCTGGATGCCTCGCTGGACCTGCGTCTGGAGCCTGGATGCCTCGCTGGACCTGCGTCTGGAACCTGTATGCCTCGCTGGACCTGCGTCTGGAACCTAGATGCCCCACTAGACCTGCATCTGGAGCCTGGTGTGGGATGTGGAGGAGCTGTGGAGTCGATGAGCCGTGGCGGGAGACATTTATGCGCGACGATCGCCCGTACCTCGTGGTGAAGTCTGGCAGCTCGCATGGAGACACGTTGCTGACCTGTGTGAGAAGACCGCCTTGCGACCCTTGGAGCTGTTAATGGTAGAGGCGCTCCTGCGCACCAATGTAGTGAGGTCCGCATCACATACTACGATCCGCCACTACACCAGGGTGCACGAGGGGATTACCAACGGTGTGTGCCGTCTCCCTGCATCACAGGCCGGATGATGTTGGGCTGGCCGTACGCTGTGGAGGCTGAGGCCCCTGTGCTACAGTGAACTTGTGTGGCGTGAGCGCTGCGCCTTCACGGCTAAGGGGGCCCTGCTGCATCAACTGCATCAGGAAGTCCACCAGCGTACTAGGCAGCAACTGCTGTACCCAGCCGAGTGAAATCACACCTGGCTGAGGCTCCTGCTGGCTGAGTCACAGATTTGGAGAGAGTGCAGTGGATTGCGCCACAGTGTCAATGTCCAGGTAAGGAGAAGGTGGGATGCGTAGCGCAGGAGGGCCAGGGGGTGAGTCACTCAGGCCTAACACACGTAGATGACCCACCCCCAGTGGCGGCTCTTCCGCTATGGCGGAAGAGCGTTGCCCACCGCCTCAAGCAGTGCAGAAGAGGAACAATCATCACATGATGATAACTCAATCAATCAGGGGAATTGTAAGCTCGCTACTCACCCGTGAGGGTATCAAGGCGCTGGGGGGGGAGAGCGGGGCACAGAACTGTTAGCCGAAGAGCCAGGTCTTGAGGGTCTTCCTGAAAGTGTTCAGGGAGGGGGTACCTCTGATGTCTGCCGGTAGCACGTTCCAGGTTTTGGATGCAATGTGGGAGAAGGATCTTCCGCCTGCTCTGGCTCTGTGGATGTGCTGGGTTTTGGCCAGTGCGAGTTTGGAAGATCGGATTTTTCTTTTGGGTACGTGGAAGTTGATTCTGTCGTTGAGGTATTTGGTTACGTTGTTGTGTAGGCATTTGTAGGCGTGAGTGAGGATTTTGAAGATGACTCTTTTCTCCACGGGGAGCCAGTGGAGTCTACGTAGGTGTTGGCTGATGTGTTCGTGCCGGGGGATGCTGAGGACGAGTCTGGCGGCGGTGTTCTGTAATGTCTGGAGTTTGCGGAGTAGGGACTTGTAAATGCCGGCGCAGAGTGCATTTCCATAGTCCAGTCTGCTGGTGATGAGTGCATGGGTGACTGTCTTCCTTGACTCTGGGGGGATCCATTTGAAGGTCTTGCGGAGGGTGTTGAAGCAGCTGGAGGTGATGGCGTAGACCTGTCGGTTCATGGTGAGGGATGAGTCGAGTACGATGCCGAGGTTTTTGGCGTGGTCCGAGGGGGTAGGTGGGCTTCCGAGGGTGGCGGCCACCAGGTGTTGTCCCATGCTGAAGGGGTGGTTCCAAGGACTTCTGTCTTCTCGGCGTTGAGCTTCAGGCAGCTGTTGGTCATCCAGACTGCAATGTCATGCATTTCTTTCTGGAAATTGAGTCTGGCGGTGGTGGGGTCTTTGGTGAGGGAGAGGATGAGCTGGGTGTCATCAGCGTAGGATACGATGTTGAGGCCGTGTTGTCAGACGATGGCGGCAAGGGGGCCATGTAGATGTTGAAGAGGGTTGGGCTCAGAGATGACCCCTGTGGGACTCCGCTGGTGATTTACGTGGGATCGGAGAGGAAGGGTTGCAGTCTGATCCTTTGGCTTCTTCCGGTGAGGAATGATCGGATCCAGTCTAGGGCTGTTCCTTGTATGCCGGCGTCGTGTAGTTTGGCGACCAGTGTGCGTTGGGAGATGGTGTCGAAGGCCGCTGAAAGGTCGAGTAGGATGAGGGCTGCGGAGTGGCCTTGGTCCAGGAGGGTGCGGATGTCGTCTGTGGTGGTGAGCAGGGCGGCCTCGTTGCTGTGGTTGCTTCGCAATCCGGATTGGGACGGGTCGAGGATGGCGTTGTCTTCAATGAACCGTGTCAGTTCCCTGTTGACTGTTTACTCTGCAACTTTGGCTGCGAAGGGGAGGAGCGAGATGGGCCGGTAGTTCTTGAGGCCGGTGGGGTCAGCTGTGGGCTTTTTGAGCAGGGGCCAGACTTCTGCACGCTTCCAGTCATCTGGGTAGGTGCCTGTTTTGAAGGTGGTGTTGATGGTGCTTTGTAGTTCGTGTGCGATGGCGGACGCGGCTCTGTGGCAGATGTGAGGAGGGCAGGGGTCGGTGGGGTACCTGAGTGGATGCCTTTCATGGTTGAGGCGGTGTCTTCGGCTGTGACTGGTGACCAGGTGGAGATGGTGAGCTGGCTGGTGTGTCTGGGGGTCGGGAGGCCGGCTGTGGCGTCTGGTGGATGTTCTGCGACGTTGTCGTAGAGTTTTTTGATCTTGAGGTGGAAGTAGGTTCCACACTTATCGCAGAGGTCTTGGGACGGGGTGATGTCTGTGGCTTCGCTGCGTGGGTTGTTGAATTCATGAATGACACTGAAGAGTTGCTTGGAGTTGGTGGTGTTGTTGAGGATTTTGTTGTTGGTAAAGTCCCTCTTGGTGGTCCTGATTTGGTTGTGGTAGTCCGTCATGGCGTCCTTGTAGGTGGTGTAGATTTCTGGTGTCTTAGTGTTTCTCCAGTTCTTCTCCAGGCGTCTCAGGTGCGTCTTGCTTCTTGGAGATCGGTGGTGAACCAGGCGTCTTTCCTGGGGTGCAGTTTGTTGGGGTTGCGTAGCGGGGCGAGCTTGTATGCGCAGATGGAGATCCAAGTGTGGAGTTCTCTGGCTGCGACGTTGGTGTTGGGTGCCCAGGTGTGGTTGTCTCGGGTGAGGGTGGAGTTGAGTTGCTCATCGGTAACCTTGCTCCAGTTCCTCCGTGGTGTGCGTGGGGCTGGTTTGGGTGCCTTGTGTTTGTCAACGGCGAAGTGTATGCAGTGGTGGTCGGTCCAATGCGGTTGTGTTGTGTGGCTGAAGTGAACGCTGTTTCCTGCCGCAAAGATGGGGTCGAGGGTGTTGCCTGCTCAGTGGGTCTGTGTGGTGACGAGTTGTTTAAGTCCGATGTTGGCGAGGTTGTCACGAAGGACGGGGGAGTTGAGGTCGCTGGGGTTGTCGAGGTGGAAGTTCAGGTCTCCAATGAGTATGTCGTTCATTGAGGCGATGGCGTGGGGTGCAATGAAGTCAGTGATGGTGGTGGCGAAGGGTGTCCGGGGGCCTGTAGATGAGGGTTCCTCGGAGTGTGGAGTTGTGGCTGGTCTGGACCTGGAAGTGCAGGAGGGTGCTCTTGTGGGCGATGGCGAGGCCCCCTCCCGGGTGGTTGGTGCAGTCCTTCCTCTGGATCTTGTATCCGTCCGTGATGGCAGTGTTGATGTCAGGGGCGGAGGAGGCGTTGATCCAGGTCTCCGTGAAGAAGGCATTGTCAGGCGAGAGAGAGTTGAGTAGGTTACAGATTTCCACAGCGTGTTTGTGCATGGAGCGCACGTAGAGGAAGATGAATCTTAGGGTGTCGCCGGTGCTGGCGTCGGCTATGTTGGAGTCCGGGGTGGTGGTTAAGGTCTGGCGGCAGTGGAGGCAGGAGAACTGGCCGTGGGTCGTGTTTGGCGAGGCCTGTTGGCAGTCTCTGACTTTTCCGGGGTTGAGTGCATGGAGGGTGGCTGTGCTGTAGCAGTGGGTGGCCCGAGATCCAGGGTTCCTGTCACTGGTCGCGGACGGGCTTGGCTTAGGTGCGGCGCACGTCTGCTGCGCAACCGCGCAGCGTCCGCCATTTAGTAGGGGAGGGGGAGGAGCGATCAGCCGGGAGGTGGCAATGGGCGAGGACAGGGGTGCGGGGCCACAGGGGCAGCAGCGGCGGGAAGCGGGAAGTGCGGGCTCCGAGAAGCCAAAAAAACAGAACAAAAGTTAAAAACAAGGGATAACCAACTGATGTAATCATGATATGTATCCTCAGGGGGTGGGAGGGTGGGTAGGACTGCTCCAAACACGGAGCAGGGCATGGGCGGATTGGCATGCCCACTCAAGTGCGCAATGACTGTTTGGTCGGACCACTCAGGCCGCCCAAAGCAGTCATGCGCACTTCCCTGTTCGCAATGCAGGCTGCATTACAGCCTGCATGGAGAACATGGCCACCCCTCCGGCCCCTGGCTGCATGACTTGTCCCGTTGCCAATTTCCAATCCCACTCTGCATCGCAGCGTTGTGATTGACTCAGGGGAGGGAGCCTGGCTGCCTACTTCCTTTTCCTGGAAGCAGACGCAGGAGAGCAGGAGCTACAAAGACACGGGACACAGCTTCGAGGTAAGACTTCCCTCAAGAATTTTTTAACAACATACGCTCACACACACATCCCCGCGTCCATGCACCATCCAGTGTTATTTCCGGCGTTTACCACCTCACAGCTGTCCAGCCCCCCCGCACTTCTCAATGGTGGCCGTTGTGCGCCCATGCACAGCGGGCGTACCACTCGTGTGCCAAAGGCACATACGTAGTTGCGATGCATGCCATCACCTCGCATTCCATTCCAATGCATACTAATACTAGGCACATTGCAACAGTAGAGTGGGTGTTGCATAGCGGACACATAAAGATCACTGTTCCCACTTCAGTGAGTGCAACCCAAAACTGACCTTTTCACCATAAACCCAACCGTGAACCCTGGAATTCCTTTTTGAGCCCCCAAAACACACACAAAAATCACATTTGAGACAAATGCACACCCCAAATTTCATATTTTACACCAAAATTCACCCCATTTTTCATGTTTTACCCCAAAAAACACCCAATTTTTCATATTTGACCGACAAAAAAACGTACATTTTCAAATTTTACCGCAAAACCCATACACACCTGAGAAACTTTAAATTACCCCATTACTGACCTCACAATGCGTTGTGATCAAATCCGATGTTAAGGCACCCGCGTTGTCGGAGTTCCGTTGTTAACGATGTACTGCCTGCGTTGTAATGGTCGTCTCCCGTGCCAAAGGCAACCCATAGGCTACGCCGTTTGCGTCCGTCTGCCCCTGGACTGCGCTCAGCACCAAGGAGCATTCCTCTTGGACACTCCACCGCTACGACGCCAGCACCCTCCTCGCCATCAACCCTGGATGCCACCTCGCCTGCCAGGACCAACCTCTGCTCCGTGCCGGACATCGCCTTTGCCATCACTGACGGCTGCAGTATCACCCGCAAGGAGCACCCCGACCGTCAAGGAGGAGGCATTGCCGTCACCTACAGAGGCACACTCCGACTGACAACGCACTCTTATGTGCCAAGGGTGACCATGGACCACGTCAACTCCCAGATCCGGACCAAGCCCAAGAACATCCTCTGCGGCACCCTCATGTGCAGGCCTCCCGGGCCATGGCCCCCCATTCTCCAATACCATTGTAGACCTCATTGCACCCCAGGGTCTCCCATCCACCGACGACATCCAACTCGGTGAACTCAAGTTCCACCTGGACAACCACAGTGACCAGAGCACCACCCCCTCCTGGGGAGGGTCACCGACATCAGACGCAAGCAGCAAGTCACCTCAACAGGCCACATAGCAGGACACACGGTCGAGCATGTCACCTCCGCCAGCGGGTACTTCAACTACAGCCACAACACCGGACTCTCCTGGACCGACCATCATTGGTAACATCACGTCTTCATCTTGCCCACCGGACGCCACCGCCATCATCGCACACCCTTGCAGCTGGATCAAGGCCACCGAAGAACATCTCGTCAACCTTCTCCGCACCAACACTCCACCAATGCTTCCAAACAATGACACCGCAGCGCGCAACCACCACTGATGGATCTCCAACAGCGCCGACATTCGGGCACCCCTCATGAACAGCACTGCGTCAGTACCTTCCGCCTGCCTGATGGCAGGCGTGAGGGCGAGGCAGTGCCACAGGGATAGGCTGGCGCCATGCATTGCTGGAGTTGCGTCATGGTTGTGACACGACTGCAGCAATGCGTGACTTTAGTGCAGGCAGATACGTCAGGATTCCTGACGTATCTGTCATTACTTGCGTCATGGAGCGCTGTCCAGTGATTACAGCACATCCATGCTGTCGCAAGAAGGGCGTAGTGAGAAGTGTTGCAACGCTGTCTTGTCGCAGCGCAGCAACACTTTTCTTGACTGGGGCACAGGAATGCGCACTATCTTATTGATTGTGAGCATTCCTGCACTGTAGTTTTGTCGCAGGGCAGCGCTGCAACATTGCTTGCAGCGCTGGCCAGCGCCAAAACCTGCAGAGATATGGGCCCAAGTTTTATCACCATTTTTAAGACCAGCTATTTTCTGGTCTTAAGTATCTGGCTCTAACTGCAGTTAGAGCCAGTTTTTTGGCTCTTCAGAATTTCAAGGAGCCCCTTGATAATATGGAGTAGTGGTGTTTGCATGCCTTTTTGCACGGGAACGCCTACTTTGCATGTTATTAGCGATAAATATAGCTAACATGCTTGGAGATAAAAAAACGGGCCGCTATCGCCAAAAAACGCGCGCTAAGGCCCGTTAACTGCAGCTTGCTAATACTGTGATAAAATTATCGCCGCATTAGCGGCAGAAAAGTGCCGCTAACGCTGCGATAAATCATTGCTAATATGCCCCTTTGTTTGTAGGCCTTGTTGCCAACAGATGCTGCACCAAGATAAAAGACAGCCAAACTTTCTAGAGAATAAAATTTAGAAATCTTGCGAGAGCGTAGGAAATCGTCAAGGACATTTTGTGACCACAACTATAAATACAAGCCACACCATTGCATCACCCTCCCGTTGTTCTGTTGTTTTCCTGGAAGCAAGAAACTTGCAGTTGAAGAATCTTGAATTAGCACGTCTGACTGATCTCAGTCAAGGAACTCTATGAGTGCGTCCACATTTGAGACTGAAATGTGTTCTGGAATTTAGAGATAGACACTTAATAGATAAGTATGAGATTCTTTGTTTATGGGCCGCAGGGAAAGTGACATTTTCAAGGACTAGACACTATGTTGTTTTTTTAAAGGGTTTTTGTGGCAAGTGTCCGCTATTCCATTAACCTTTTATAGTTCTTTTCAAGTTTGGAATGGCAGGTATTTGTCCAGAGACGTGATGGAAGACATTTTGAACTAGGGGGCATATTTACAAGGAGTTAACGCCACCAGACATCACTTTTTGCGACGGTCTGGTTTTTAATGCCACATTGTAAATAATGCCCCTATTCACGCAGCACTTAGCGTGAAAGGGGCGTGCAATGGGTGTTGTGGTGGACATTCCGCCGTAACACCCATTGCTTTTTGGCGCTGCCCCATATTTACAAAGTATGGGGCAGCGCCTAAAATAAGACCAGGAAATACATGGTTTTAAACAGGCGATATGAGGAGAAATGTGTTATTTCTCCTCATATATTGCTCTATCTCTGCAGCACAGATAGATAGAGCAAATCGCCTGTTAAGATTGTATATGTTCAGGAAGGTGTCCCTTCCTGTACATAAACAATCACCCCTGCAGCGCAGGCACCCTAGCAAAATGCTGCTAGGCTGCCTGCACTTGCACTAGGCAGCTTTTTTAGAGCCAGAGCTAGGGGAAATGCAGGGGTGTGCCATATTTTTGTAAATACGGCGCATCCCTGCATTTTAAAACTGTTGGAGCGTGGTGTTACTAATTTCTTTTAGTAAAACCGCGCTCCGCCAGTTTATTGTAAATATGCCCCATATCTTAGGAAAGCAACCAAGTGCTCTCCGAATGTGCTGGTATTTTCCTTAATTTCCTGAACTATTTCTCCGACTCTCACTTCTAATGCAGAGACTGAGTGGTAATGCTCTACTATGATATGGTGCTGTTTCTCTCTCTCCTGCACTGGTGCATTTTGGGCAGCCTTGCGCCAATGCACACACACTTGTACTATAGTGCAAAGGTGTGTTCATGATTTCTAGTCATGGTTTTGTACTGGAAGGATACCCTTTGAGTACAAAATACTGTTCTTAGACATACTATAAAACCTTTCCATGTTTGTGTGTGCTGTGAAAAAAATGTCTCCAGCTTTGTGCGTGCCTTAGGGAGGCGTAAATGTTTGGCACAAAGCCCTGCCTAACTACTGTAGTAGATAGGGCTTCATTTCAAAATCCATGGTTGGTTGCATGAAAACACTAATGTACCACCCATAGTATGCCGCCTTAGCGCAAAGTGGCGCCTAACGCTCATTTGAGTTACTTTAACGGCTACTTTGAGCACAACACAAGTAATGCTCTGGAACGTAAATCGCCATTCTAACACTTTGCACTAGTTTCCTTTACTTTTCTGATGTAAACCCAGCACAAAGTGTTAATAAATCTTGGTCATAATATGTGTTTAAAAAGTGCTCCTGAAACAAACCAGGAAACAGGAATAATGTGTAGGTTTTAACTTACTCCTGTGAAAAACGAAAGTGCCTCGAATCTACCCAATGACAGTCCAATTAGTATGTCCTTTGAAAACCCCAAAATATTAGTAGAAATGTGTTTTAGAGTCAAAAAATGCTCCTTTTCAGAAGGAGGAATGAAAGTAGGGTGGGAATAAGTACTGAAACCCCATCTACTATTTGAATTCAAACACCTACAATCTATAGTAGTAAAAGAAATCTTTATTGAAATCATGAAAAACCCGAAAATGCTTCCAAAAGTAGAAAGTAATGTAAAAATGATGCTCTTGGAACACTTTACTGCCCCTGTATACTACCCATTCTAAACCCTAAAACCCCCTTGCTACCCCTTAGCCCATTCTATCCCTGAAACCTAAAAACTTCTTACTACCTCTTACCCCAAACTATCCCTCAAAAATAAAAACTTCTCACTACCCCTTATTCCAAACCATCCCTGAACCCTATAACCCCTAAACACTACCCATCCCTAAACCATAAAAACGTCTTACTACTTGTAAACACTACCCACGACTAAACTCTAAAAACTCTTACTTACTATTATACTTACCCTTGGAGTAACACCTGGTGTATAAACATGAGGTGTAATGATTCCCAATGTAACAAACTGTTACCCTGATGGAAAAATATTGTGGTAAATGTTTCTCGAAGTAAAAACTGTGATGCAAATGTAACATATCGGAGGAGGAGATCTGACTGAAGAGTCATGTCTGAAGCAGATTTTGAGAAAGGACTAGTCAGATGAGAAGCACAGTTACAGCAGAAAAACTAAGGGGCATATTATCAAGAACGGCGTTAAAATTATCGCCGCTTTAGCGGCAGAAAACTGCCGCTAAAGCGGCGATAATGGGCTTGATAATATGCCCTTGAGAATTCCAATAGAAGCCCATGTTGACACCAGAACATGGGCCTCTATTGGAATTCTCAAGGGCATATTATCAAGCCCATTATCGCCGCTTTAGCTGCAGTTTTCTGCCGCTTAAGCGGCGATAATTTTAACGCCGTTTCTTGATAATATGCCCCTAAATTTACTTGTGTTGCTGCCTCCTCTTTTTGTGTTCTTGCAACTGCAACTACTCCAGCTTTCACAGATTGAGTTAGGAGCGTAGGAGGGAGAGAGGTGAAGTTAAAAATGGCCCTTCCCTCACATGTGGCAGGACGTTGTTCTGTAACAGGCATTTCGCAGTGTGTACTGTCGTGCTTTTAATGGCGGGCAGCATTATTCACAAGCGGGGTGTGGAGGGGAGACGGTAAAAAAAAGCAACACTTACCTTGCCGTGCCTGTCCCGCTTCTCTGCTCCTGCTGTCCTCGCCAGACCGAGGCACAGGAAGCATAGAAAAGGCTCTCCTGACCAATCACAATGCTGCAATGCAGCGTTGTGATTGGTAGCCACCCAGGCTATCCTGACCAATCACAACGCTGCAATGCAGCATTGTGATTGGTTTTGAGCATCGTGGTTGGACGCCCAACCAGGGATTGGGAGCCTGGGCTTGTTCTCCATGCAGGCTGTAATGCAGCCTGCATGGAGAACGGGGAAAGTGTGCATGACTAGTTTGGGCGGCCCGAGAGGGCCGACAAAACAGCCATTGCGCACTTAGGAGTAGGCAAACCACTCCTCTCCTGCCCTGCTCCGTGAGCAGAGCAGCCCATCCACCCACCCGCCCACAAAGGAAACACAAAATGATAATAACTCAAAGTTATTATTATTTTATATTTCCTTTACTTCACTGCTCAAAAGCAGTGGGGCGACTCTCCTCCACCACAGCGGAGGAGCCACCCCTGAATGGTTTTAAGTTGCTATTATCTTGAACATTACTGATTATTTTGACCTAGCTCAACAGCCGTGGTCATCACAAAGTCAGGTTGCAGGCAGGGTAGATGCTATGGTAGTGTTAACAGGATGATATACGTTTGTGGGAAGTAGAGTCTTTGACGTAGCTCCAAGTGAGGGTAGCACAATGACTTCCTCTGCTAAATGCTCCCCACTGGAAAGTGGTGTTCCGGAGCTCATATGTTTCAATCCCAGCAAGACAGGCTCAGCCTTCCATCCTTCTGATATCAGTAAGGTGAATAGAATAAATTGGGTGATAATAACATATTTTATTATTTTTAGAAACAGCAGTGCAGTGTGTAGAGCTATTTAAAAAGTCACTTACAGGTCTGCGTCTCGGCCATCTGCCAGCCTGGGTCAAGCACTATTCTCCACCTCCCCTTTGCAGTAAATGTACTGTGGAACTGTGTTTTAAGGGTATTACCTGCATTAAGGGCTTTTGATGCTGGTCAAAGAAGCCAGTTACTCCAAAGTGAAGTCACAGCAAATGGATGCTTTTCCGTTTATAACTGGGGTTGAAGTTTATATTCCAGAAAAAACTACGTCAGTGGAATCTATGAGCTCTTTCTTTCAGTCTTCATGGCATTATGTATTTGCTATCTGTAAATGGAACGCTTTTCATATCCCTTTGTGAAAGTGCATGCCAGCCCCAGTTGAAACAACATGTTAGTGAGAAAATGCATGCTTTGTACAGCATATGACTGACTCCTTGAGCTGACTGTGGCGTGTTCTAGCTAGTGTGATATAATGCTAATCTTGCAAAGTATGTGAGGCCCTTATGGACTCTTAAAGCATTTGCTATTGTACCAAAGCTCCAGGGGCCATATTATAAACAGTGCCCGGGGGTGCAACGGTTGAGCTTTCTGTGCCACAGGGCACTGTAGTATTACAGAAGGGGTTACAAACACTTGTTCATCCCTTCTGTAACCCTGATAGCGCTGCCTGAAGGGGTCATTTCCACATGGCCACATGCTAATGAGGGAAACACTTTGCCTCTACGACTGTTCTGTATTATGGATGCAGGTGTAGAAGCAAAGAGGCTATCAGGCGGTACAGTGACAGTGCATCACTGAGAGATGGTGCACAGTCAGTGTACCCCTCTGCAGGGTGGATAGAGGGTCTCATGAATCCCCCAGATAGCCACGTGCAGGTGGGGACAGCCACTCACTGCACCTACATGCAAGGGTAATCTCTGCCCCCCTTTGAAGTGCAGATGGCTTCACGTCTGTGCAGAGAAAGACGGACTAGCTGCTTCAGTCAGCCAGTTCATCCTTCATAATTAATGGACTGCCCCCACAGCAGTGCAAGTTCGCATCGGTCCCGGGGGCACGCATTACTTGTAATAGGGTGCACTTTCCCTGTTTCTGCCAGTGCACCTGTTTAATAAGGGCCCAGGAGTTTTTTCCATGTCTGCAGCTGACCTGCAAATCCTTGCTGCAGCTCATCATATCAGCACTCAAGTCAAGCTAGCTACTTCCTGCTCTCATTCCAGCTGATATTTAATGTAATGGTCGAACCTTGACTGAGGTTGATGCCCAGTTAGTGAATCTAAGATGATATCTAAGTTTTTCCAAGCTTTTTGTGAAATAAGGAGGTGCCAGCTAATATTTATGTCACCTCCTGTTGGAGATGACTCTGCAACAGTAAACATTTCATATTTTAATGTACTTTGTTAACATTAGAAAAACACAGTCTGCAGCAATTGTTTGTGACACCAAAATGTATAAACACTGATAGCCACTGTAATTTAAAAAACAGAAACACTGAAAACAGAAAGCTATAGATATGAAAATGCACTGGAAGTTTGAAAATGATCTCACAATATCATTCAATCATTGATAAATAATGCAAAGAAATCAATGAGCACCAATTCAAACAAATATCCAACCTAAGTGATACTTTGTCCTACAATTTGTATAATACCCAAAACAACAGCAGGAAACATCAATAGTGCCATTAAATTTGTTAACTTTATGTATTATCTTCTATGACCGCATCGCATAATATTTCCATCGGGGACTTGAATAAAGGTGAGTCAGTATAAGTTTATATGAAATGAGCTACATGAATTGAGACACCAAGGGCCAGATTTATCAAGGGATTGCATTGGCCTTGCGTCACGCAGGATGTTGAAAGGGCAACACAATCCCTAAGTCAGATTTACAAAGCGATGCAAGGCCACCTTGGTAAATCTGGAGCAACGCAAGGCAGCTCAAGTCGCTGCCTCGCGCTACTCTGCCCTGGGAAGGCGTTCCATGGGTGGAGCATGGGTGCATTCTGCAGCACACTTAGAAAGAGGAAAATGCCTCTAAGAATTATTTTTGTGCAGGAAGGTAATCCTTCCTGCACAAAAACAATCCTGCCTACAATGCAGGCACCCTTGCACTGTGACGCAAGGCTGCCTGCGTTGGTGCAAAGCAGCACATTATGCGCCAGCGCAAGGAGAGAACAGGAATGCAGCATATAGTGTTAAATATTGTGCATTCCTGCCCTTTCGCGGAGCGCAGCAAGGTTTCTTGCTGTGTTGCGTAACAGTTTAATAAATCTGCCCCTAAATGTTCATAAAGATTTGGCTTTCACAGTGAGATTGTATTTTTATGTTAAAACTGAGGGTAAACAGACATAATATCGAATTTTTAATATCGAATTGCCAAAATATCGAGTTTTTTATATAGAATGGACAGAATATCGAATTGCCAAAATATAGTGGTGCAGAATATCGAAATTCAGGTAAGAAATATCGATTGTCTTAATATCGACAGTCATAATATAGTTGTTAAAAATATCGAATTTTTTTATAGTGTTTTAAGTGTTAGTATATGTGTTAAAAGTATGTATTATTTTTGTAATGTATGTTTTAATTTTTTTAAAGTAATTAATTTTATGTTATTTAATTTTTGCGTAATTTAATTCCGTAGCGGGTTGTGGGTTTATAGGGGAATAGGGTGGGAAGTAATTTAATTATAGTAAATTAAATATTAATTTTTAGGAATTATTAATTATTTTTAATTTAATTTTGCGTTTTAGTTCTGTAGCGGGTTGTGGGTTTATAGGGGAATAGGGTGGGAAGTAATTTAATTGTAATTAAGTAATTATTAAATTTTATGTATTGGTATTGATAAATAATTCATTGTTAATTAATTATTAATTGGTAATTATTTTTTATTAATTTTTTAATTGAGAATTATATTAATTGTATTCATTTATTATTCAGAGCGGGTTGTGGGTTTATATGGGAATAGGGTGGGAAGTAATTTAATTGTAATTCAGTAATTATTTATTTTTATTTATTGGTATTGATTATTAATTTATTGTTAATTAATTCTTATTTGGTAATTAATTTGTATTAATTGGTAATTAATTTGTATTAATTGCTAATTAATTTTTATTAATTGATTAATTGATAATTATATTAATTGTATTAATTTATTATTTGGAGCGGGTTGTGGATTTATAGGGAATAGGGTGGGAAGTAATTTAATTGTAATTAAATAATTATTGAAAATATTTTTGTGTATTGCTAATTAATTTACTGTTAATTAATTATTAATTGGTAAACATTTAGCATTACTTATTAATTTTTGGTATTGAAAAATAATTTGTGGTTAATTAATTATTAATATGTAATTAATTTTTAATAATTAATACTTATTGGTATTTATAATTAATTAATTATTAGATAATTTGTCATTGGGAATTAATTTTTAATACATTTTTATTGGTATTGATAATTAATTTATATATATTTAATTATTAAATCATTACTTTCCCTACTGTTGCACTCACTGGAGGGGGAATAGTAATTTTTACCCTCCCGCTATCCAACACTTTCCCTACTGTTGCACTCTCTGGAGTGGGAATAGTAATTTTTACCCCTACGCTATCCAACGCTTTCCCTACTGTTGCACTCTCTGGAGTGGGAATAGTAATTTTTACCCCTACGCTATCCAACGCTTTCCCTACTGTTGCACTCTCTGGAGTGGGAATAGTAATTTTTACCCCTACGCTATCCAATACTTTCCCTACTGTTGCACTCACTGGAGTGGGAATAGTAATTTTACCCCTACACTATCCAACGCTTTCGCTACTGTTGCACTCACTGGAGTGGGAATAGTAATTTTTACCTACCCGCTATCCAACGCTTTCCCTACTGTTGCAATCACTGGAGTGGGAATAGTAATTTTTACCCTCCCGCTATCCAACGCTTTCCCTACTGTTGCACTCACTGCAGTGGGAATAGTAATTTTTACCTACCCGCTATCCAACGCTTTCCCTACTGTTGCACTCACTGGAGTGGGAATAGTAATTTTTACCCTCCCGCTATCCAACGCTATCCTTACTGTTGCACTCACTGGAGTCGGAATACTAAATTTTACCCTCCCGCTATACTACGCTAAAAATATTGAATATTTGTTATTAATATTACGTTAATATATATATGTATTAAAAAATAAAAATGCATGTTTATTTTTTTTTTTACTTACATTAATTATTTATTAATATTAAGGTTATTTAAGTATTTTTAAGTATGTTTTAGTTAATTATATTTATTATTTTATTAATTTTACATTACTTTTAAGACATTTAAAAAATTCGATATTTTGACTAACTATGGGGCCCATTACGATACCCGGCGTAAATAAATCCGCCAGGCATGGAATCGGCAAAATACCGCCCGCATACACCGTCTGAACACCGACCACGCCATTACGATAACACAAACCAAAAACCGCCATCGGCGGAAAAATCGCACAAAATACCGCCCGCCATCGTCCGAGTCGGAGTCAAACCGCCCGCCACGGACGGAAACACGCCCGACAACACAAAACCGCCCGCCCTCACGGCCGACACACCGCACGTGAAATTACGATCGCACCGCCATGAGCGCGGAAAACCACAATATACCGCCCGCCAGCGCAAACAACGCCGATGCCAATCGACACGGCAGAAACCATGGCGCCCACGTCCCTGCACAGAAACCATCCGCTCACAAAACCAATAGCACACAACATGGCCAATAAGTCCACACAGCAAGGCACGCACAAATACACAAGCACAGTACACATCCCGAAAACACCCCCCTGGACAAACAAAAAATACAAAGGCCAGAACACCAGACACAACACACCTGAAAACAACAGACCATGAGGACACACCCACATAGGTAAGTACAAAAGCAGCACTCCCACAGACCACAACCCCTTGCAACATTGTAAACCAGAGAGGAGAGGAGAGGACACAGTGACACAGCAAGGACAACAGCACACCACAGAAACGCACACATCACTACCACCACTACCACCACCACCACCGCCAAACACCACCACCACCACCACCACCACCACCACCACCACCTCCACTACCACCAAACACCGGCACCACAAACCCCCTGCACATTACACAACACACACCGCACCAGCACCACAAACATCATGGCACCACAAAGAATGCCCAAGTTCACGCCCATGGAGCTGACGGTCATGGTCGACGAGATCATCAAGGTGTACCCACAAATCTATGGGAACATGGTCCAGCACACACCACTAGCCACCAGAAACAGAATGTGGAACCGGATCGTAGACCAGGTCAATGCAGTCGGGACCCTGCCCAGGAACAGAGTCGAGATCAACAAACGTTGGAATGACGTCAAGAGCCTGGTCAAGAAGAAGGAGGGCAAAAACAGAGAGCTGGCTGCCGTCACTGGCGGAGGGAATCCCGCGCTCTTTAAGACCTTCAAAGCGTGGGAGGAGAAGGTGCGAGTCGTAATCCATCCGGAGATCCTCGCCGGATTAGCAGGGGGAGTGGAGGCTGGTAAGTACAAACTAATGTATACCAGCACACCGCTATGTACTCACATGCACTACCACCATGCCACAGCTCCCAGGGACAAACACCCCCATGTCCAGCACACAATACACAACACATCACACACACATACAACAGACACCACCACACACAGCCCAAACAGAACAACTGTAAGATGCGTGGGGACATGTGCACACTCAGCCAGCCACGTAACCACCAACAGGTCCCCAAATATGCCAGAAGCGCCACAACGAGCACCCACCACACCCATGTGTCCGCCATAGCTGCACTAACCGACAAGTAACAGGTAAGTGGCAGGAACACAAAGTGCAGTGGGTGGGAGGGTGGACAGCCCAAGTACAAAACACACCAGGCCCCTAGTCCCACAGTACAGCAAGGAGGAGCATCCCCCACACCCCACAGCCACGTGTCAGCCACCGCAGTGCACAACGACAGCCGAAAGGTAGACATCACGGTCCACAGCAATCGGTATCAGTGGGTGTCCAGCCACCACTACGACCCACAACACCCCCCCACCCCCACAGACCTGCAACATGGAGCACCCCCGCTTAGAGCCATGTGGCATCCAGTACAGTGCACGCACGAACAACTTGCAGGTGGGAAACTGGACAGGGCTGGATTACTGGAGGCATGAGGACCGGAACACGACCAACACATGGGACATGTCACGTAGCAGACGAACACGCAGCACCGCCCACCGTCACGAACAAGTGAACAATGTGCACACGGATATGAAACACAGAGTCACACCCCACATGACCCATCACAAACACAGCAACACCCAAGGAGCCACGTCTGCATGCACAAGCCACACTGAACATAGTACCACACGGCAGCCACTGTGCAACCCATCACACACAACCGAAACACCATTGAAGTCCTGTCCATGTAGCCCCCACTGCCTGTCAACCCCACACCCCACAACTACGCCTATGTAAGACAAACAACACTAGACGCAACAGAGCGGAACAACAGAAATGCACACGAACACCACTGAACCCATCAAACACACAGACACACCATGCACATACAACATACCATCCATCCCATCCGTCAGCCCCAGTCTCATGAAAGGCATGTCATCCGCACAGCTGCCACACATACAGCAGTCACGCTAAGACACATGCCCATGACCAACCATGTGCCAGAAGTCAATGAAGCGCACGACACACTGTGAGCAACAACACACAACATGCGCCACACACCCCCCGAGCACTGCAGTGATGCACATGGCACAGGGCAGCACGCACACCAAGGAGATGGGACAACTGCAATACGTTGGCTGGCACACAACTATCACTCACTCATAACGATGCGTCCAATGCCATGTCCAGTAACCACAACAGACAGCAAATATGCAGGGCATGTCAGGCATGCACACACCTCAGACCATGCACTGTCATGCTGCCACAACACATGTCACGTTCGGCACCCATGGCTCACAGCATGTACCCCAAAAGCATATCCCCTCCCAAATGCGAATCTGGGGCATGGCCCCCATGTTGCCATATGCGTTCCTAAGCGTTCCATATGAACTCCAAAAGCAAAGTAAAAACCAGACCCAGGATGGGCCAGGAGCCCGCATACACCAGAGTCACAATGAGTAGGGGCAAAGCAACACACCCATCGGCATGGCCAATCCGTCCCATGCCACATGTGCACAGCACACAGTCCCATTGCCTAGCACACACAACTACAGATGCCACAGCCACACACTCGCCTCCGGGAAACCCATGTACGAGATTGCACGAACTGCCAATGTCAGACGACTAATACATACTTCGCCAGGTGCAACACAATAACAAATCTCATTCTCTCCACAGGTGACGAACTGCTGGACGCTGGGGATGGAGACAGCAGCCAGCACAGCCAGCCTACAAGCCCCCAACGAGGACACACGGATCTGGAGGATCTGTCCACCTCTTCGGACACGGACCACCAAGCTGGCCCATCTGGCGTGGCAGGGCCCAGCCGCTCCCCAGGACCCCTCCTACCCACCAACCCATCATCCAGGGCTGCTGAACAGTCCCAGCCCCCTGCTGCCACTGTCGTTGCGGCCACTCCCACGGTCATTGCGGCCACACCCACGGTCATTGCGGCCACTACCACTGCCGCAACCGCCACCATCGCCGCACCGACCACCACCGCCACCACCACCACCACGTCTTCGCTGGCACCAGCCCCAGCGCAGGTGGTGGCCCGGCCGACTGGATCCACCCTGGGAGCCACAGCGAGGACCGCGGTATGCAATGTGGCTAGTGGGCAGGCCGGTGGCAGCAGGACTGGTAGGAGGAGCAGGGTCAGGGAAACGCCAGCCTCCCCTGGGAGCCATGCCCTGCCTCAAATGGCCAGAGTCCTTGGGGCCTATGAGGAGGCCCAAGAACAATGGGTCAGGTCTGCCACAGACACGCGGGAGGTGCTGGGGGTGCTGAGGTCCATGGACGCCCATATGGGCCGATTCGTGTCCCGTATGGACCAACTCGTGGACCTCATGGGCCAGCTGGTGGTGGCGGTGGGGTCACAGGCAAGGCCAGCAACACCACCTCCGCCACCACCTGCTAGGGCGCAGGGTCGGCCAGCAGTGTCCACATCCCCTGCGACCACAGCCAGTGAGCACACCTCACCCACCACCAGCAGGTCGCCACCACACACCCCCTCCCAAACGTGGAAGGGGCCGTCCGAAGAGGAAACAGGTCTCCCGGGAGGACTTCGCACGCACCAGTCGCAAGTGAGGCAGCCAGCCAGCCTTCCGCCAGCCTGCCTTGACCAGCCACTGCATTGACTTGCTCTACGATCCCACTCCACACAGCCAGCTGGATGGCATGTGTGTGTTGGACCATGGACATAGAACCAGTGGGTACACCCTGAGCTTCACGCAGCCATGACCGACAGCTCATTGACACTGCACGCACCACTTTTGTCATCACCTTACGCACAATCACATGTCACAGTTTGTAATAAATGCACCTTTTTCACTAACTGCTGTTTGTGCCCTGTGTTTTATTTGTACGGAATCCAACGGCCACCTTGGGCGGAAAGGCACCTGATGCGTGGCATGGCAATGGAATCCGGAGGGCCTGTAGGGACCTAGGGGTGGGAGACAGAACAGGAGCACATTCAATGAGTGTGTCACACACCCATCACACAGTACATGCCAACAAGTACAAGCAATGTACACACATCGCACAGAGCAATAGGGCACAATGCCACAGTCACCGACAGTGGCATACTACCCTGGCCATGGAGCGTTGACACACAGCACGTAGTGAACAAACGGCCATCCTGACACAGCACACACACACCTGCACAGATACAGCCACATCAGCCGTCGTACATGGACACTCACCGTCAAGTGAAGTAGCGGGCGATGAGCTGCTGCCGCACATTACCAGCTTCCTCTTCTCCGCTGTCCTCCTCACTCGAGCTGTCCTGGTCTGCGGGCTGGGGCCCTGGTTGATCTCCGTCATCCACAATGAGGGGGATCTGCTTCCGAATGGCCAGATTGTGCAGCATGCAGCACGCCACCACTATCTGGCACACCTTCTGTGGGGAGTACGCCAGTGCACCCCGGTGCGGTCCAGGCACCTGAACCTGGACTTGAGGAGGCCAAAGGTACGCTCGACCACACGTCTGGTCCTCCCATGTGCCTCATTGTATCGATCGTCTGCTGGGGTGCGAGGATTCCTCAATGGACTGAGCAGCCATGCCCCATTCGGATACGCAGAGTCACCTGGGTGTGAGGGACACAGAGAACCGTTGCTATTCCAACTGGACAGGGGACAGCATCGCACAACAAGCACGCTACACCACTCCACATACTCACCGACAATACAGCCACGATCCTGTTGCAGATTGGCCATCAGTCGTGGCAAGATGCTGTTGCGCATTATGTGTGCGTCATGGGCCGAGCCTGGAAACTTTGCACACACGTGGGTGATCACCATGTCCGCACGGCACACCACTTGCACATTCAGGGAGTGCGTGTGCTTCCTGTTGCGGTACAGGTGCTCAGTGGCCTGTGGTGGAACAAGGCCAACATGTGTGCAGTCAATGGCTCCCACAACGTGTGGGATCCTGCCAAGGGCATAGAATGCACCCTTCACTGCCGCCAATTCACGAGCCCTGGGGAAGCGGATGTACCTGTTCCGGTAAAGCATCATGGCTGCCAGTACATCCCTCAGCACCTTGCTGAACATGGGCTGGGACATCCCACCTCCACTGCCCACTGTGTGCTGGAATGACCCAGTGGCGAAGAAATGCATGGCGGCCATCACCTTAGCCGTGGGGGTGACAGCAGTCGGATACACCCTGCGGGGACGGAGATGGGGCTCTAACATGGCACACAGTCGATGCAGGGTTGGCCTGTCCAGCCGAAACTTCCTGATAACCTCTGTATCGTCCATGTCCGCCAGCAGTTGGTATGGGCGGTCAATGTTCGGTCTCCGCCTGGGTAAAATGGCAGAGGACACATGTCAAAGCAACACAACACATAGCAATTGCGCATTCACATCACTGACATGACTGAGCAAGCACATGTGCCACAGCCCAGCTGTCAAGCTGGGACGGCACGGCCACAATACACTTACACAGATCTCCCAACAATGGCAATGGCAAGTGAGACATACCACTGCCATGGTCATGCACATGGGGATCTAGGCCCCAATGACTTGCGGGGCGTGCTGATGGGGACTGACTGCATATTCGTCAAGCGGCAACGCCACGGCGACATGAGTGTCTGCTGAGCATGGAACTGCTTCCGAGGCTGGATGAGTATGGCACACGACGACGACGATGTGGGCACGGGCTGAGCGGCCAATACAAGTGGGACCTGTGGCACGAGGGGAAATGAGACAGTAGTAGGTGTCAGCACTGCACCCTATGTACAGCACTGTACGGATCACAGCTCCCGAAACATTGACAGGTGTCCACATTGACAGCCCCATGCCAAGACGGCTGTGTGCTTGCAGTCACACGTCACAGGTGAGAGGTTACATTGCACGCGCCAGGTGGCAGACGTACATGGTGGGAGCTGGCATGTGTGTGCATGTGTCTCCTGTTCAGGATCCACCAGATGGGCGCTGACTCTGTACTGACCATTGGACACAGCATGTTCCGTGGTAGGCTTGTGTGTGTGGGATGGTGGCACTGGATGTGCCTCCGTTGGGTGGGGGGCCATGCACAGGGCGGGTACGTCGATGATTGCGCATTGTTGGTCACGGTGGGTGCACCTACTAAGATGTGTTGCCCTGTGTTCAATTCCTATGTCCGCATGATGATGGACTGTGGATGTGGGCAGACTACACATTGGTCGATGTGCTGTCTATATGCATGTGCCTTCACACCAGGCACAGCTGCCCCTGCACATGTGACCCCTGCTGGACTCGCTGCTGGGTCTGTGGAGCTGATGCACCTTCTGCGCGTGGGGCGGACAGCACTCCTCACTTCCCTCATTGCGCATGTCATGTCTTTGCCGCAGGTGACATGGATCATGGAGGGCCCACATGTACGCGTGGGTAGGCAACACATGATTGTTCACTGGTCGCCACCCCCAGTCAGTGTTTCGAATGGGAAGGTTGTCGTGCTGGTGGTATGTTCGATGTGGCGGATGGGCGGGCCTAGGTGCGGGCTTACATTCCGGACATGGGGGGTAGTTGAATTGGCGACTAGTTGCAGTACACACGGGACACGTCGCTTCCTTTCCACATCTGGGTCATCCCTTGTACTAACTGACAGTGATACAGTCATCTTCGCCCCAGCCCTCATGTCCTCCCCTCGCCCCCCAATATGCATGCTCACCTGCGAGGCTAGCGCTTGCACAGGCAGCCCCAAGCTCGCACCAGAGAGGGCAAGGAGTGTATGTGTGGGTCCAGTTGCACGAGTGGGCTGTCTCAGGGTATGATGTGTGGCGGGACGCCGTCCACCTGCGTGGTGCCCCAAATGGAGACCCGGCCTGCATGGACTATGCATCACAGTCTTCGCCTTCCGGATCCGCCACCTGCGACACCCAGTGGCTGTGGCTGCCCTTGCGGCCAGGCCGCGTCCGTCTGTGGCTGATGGCCCACACATTCACTCTTTGGCCTCTCTGGGGAGGGCTCGGGGGTGGTGGCGCACGCGCTTGCACTTAGTCGCAATGGCATGTGGCGTGGTTGGTATGATGGGCAATGGATGGGATGGTGCGAGCCACCTCCCGTGACGTCAGTGCTGCTCGTGCTGTGGTGCGTCCCCCTACACTTCCATGTGACTTGTGCCATGCTAGACGTTGAGGTTCTATTGCCTGCGTGATATGACCAGGAGGAGCGCGAGGAGACCTCTCACACACCATGCTCCACTGCCATCCCGTGCCCTGTATCGCCAGTGCGGATTGACTATGTTGGGGTTACACCTGGTCGACTGGGGCTGTGTGTGCCTTGTCAAGGGGCATGGTGGGCGCACAACAGGATCCAGCTTGTCCACAGAGGGTGGGCTGAGGTGCGCCTGGTACCGCTTTGTACGTGTGCCCGGCTGCTGTGCACACACGTGTTCACTCCCCCCGACAGGTGTCCTCTCACAATGCCCAGGGAAGCGGTGGTGTACTGTTCATGACCCCTCCCAACACGGCGTGCTCCAACTTGTCATGTGCGCATCTACCCGTCGCACCCACCCACCTGAGCACTGCGTCCATACGACTTCACACGACACATGTGTGTCTTCCACAGTAGTGCTACTCATTTGCGTTGACATCCAATACCAGTGGACTACATGGTCATGTCACGACTGCCGTGTACTTCACATACTCTCATCCTCTCTCATTCGTACTTGTGAAATGAGTCAGCGGAGACAGTTCTGGTTTCAAACATTATATTGAGTCTTCTGTCCTCTGTGATGCAGTATAGTGGACACTACTGGCAGCGGAATACATGTTGGGGATATACTGAGCATGATTGCAAATGGGATAGGGTGTGGGGTTACATGTGATTGGCTGTTGCATGTGGGATGTGGGCTTCAGAGTGACATCTGCTTGGCCAAGGCTGTGCTAATGTACATTTACGTATAGCTGCGGAGCTGCGGACTTTGACACAGACGGTATACATGTAGCCTACCAGACCGCTCGGCATCATGGGCACAGTCCATCTCAGTTCCATGTGACAGGTTTGCTGCGGTTGTTCCTCATGCACGCGTGCATGTGAGATGACATCAGGGCATGTGCTTGCGTGCATGCAGCGGCGTGCCACTTGTTGTTGCACTGTGGTGGTTACTGGACATGTCACAGTCACTGGGGTCGTGTTGTTGTTGTATGCACTTGTCGTCCATGCAAAGGTCCTGGTATGGGATTCCCGGGGCGGGGGTGGGAGGGGTGCAGCACCCACAGACTCCAGGCGACCTATTCATGTCCACTGAGCGGTGTGTGTGTCCATGTGCGCTGGATCCATGTCGTGTCCTGGTTGTACGTGCAGTTCCGTCCATGTGGGTGCGATGCACAGAGCCCATGCCACTGCCTCCCACGATGCATGCGGTGTTCCTGGATGTGATGGGGAACAGTGTGCATGTCCCGGTCATATCCGATGTCATGGCGATGTCGTTGATGGTGTGGTTACAGTTGCCGGTCGTTTGGTTTGGCTGTTGTGGTGGTGACTGGCCAGTCCGTGCGGAAGCTGAGCATGGGTGCGGGGTTGGACTTCATAGGTCACTCGGGGAACCTGCGTTGTGGTCCGACGTATTTACAGGTTGTCAGGTATGCGATGCCGTCCAGCAGGGCTTCCATGTCATTGGTGGTGTACATGTTTGCCAGCCAATGAAGCGGATGGTGGCTGTCAAGGTGTTGTTCGTAGGTTGTCCCTTGGAGGACCATGATGGGGCATGCTGGGTGACATTCGATGTAGCTGTTCTCGATGATCCGTCGTGTGGAGGCACAGTGGTCCCATTTCAGTGCGGGTGCGATGTTGGCCACATACGCCATGCCCCCATAGGCAGAGCAGGCCCTGTCGTGTGCGTCCAGAGGGAGGAGTAGTGGTAGCAGGTCCGCCTTCAGACATGCCGGGTTGGAGAGGCATATCTCGACGGGATGCTGGTAGGGACACCTCCGACAGTAGAAGACGGGCATGACGCAGCTGAACAATGTGATGCGGTAAGTCAGTCGGTAACTTACGTTCAGCAGGGACAGGAGATCGCATCCCAATGTATGGAACAGGTTGGTTTTGTACAGCTTGAGCTCTTCGGCGTAGTTGGGTAGGTGTGTTGCGGTTGCCATTTCGCAGCGGTTCGTAGAGGTGGCGTGCTCCGGCTGTGTGTGCAGTCTGCAATGTGCACGCTCCGGGGTTGCTGTGAGCTCTGTGTAGTCGTGGGGAGACAGGACTTGTGTTCTGTTTGCTTGTTTGGAGGACACGGGCCCTCTTCCCACATGCTTCTCAGACAGTTCAAGGTCGGTGCTGTGTGACTCCTTCCAATTAACTTGCATGTGGCCGACATGGGGGAGTGTTTTCTTGTTTCTTCCCCGTCCGTTGTGTGCTTCTGTGATATGCGCTATCTGCCCTGTGGTCGGTCTCCTCGGCATGCCTGTGTTGGTCTATTCTTGGACAATGGCTGTATTCACCGGCTTCTGTCGTAGGGCTGTGGTTTCGGTGTTGGAATGGAAGGTCATTCAGTGCTGTCTGCTCTCCCTTGTGTGGGCGGCAGGCTGCCTTTCCGCTCTGCGTTGGGCCTTGTGTGTGGATGTAATTCTTGGGCCACCTGTTGTCGGTCCCCGGGCTCTTTGGTGTTCCGTTTTATATGTCTTGTTCATATGTGCAGGGTGGTATGGGTTTTCCAGTGTGGTACTGGCGTTCCTCTTCCCGAAGGGGCCCTGCTTCTCCTAGTTGGTGTTGCCGCCGCTGTGTGCTACGCCATGTTTGTTACACTGGGGTGTGTCCTGCTGTTGCGTGTCTTCACTGACATGTGTGCGTCGGTTGTGTGGCGTTGGGTGTTGTCCGTGAATTGGGCGTTGGGGACATGTCTGTGGCCGGCCTGTCACGTGTCATGTGCGTTCGGGGTGGGGCTGGTGTGTGTGCTGCTTGGTTGTGTCCCTGTGTCTGTGTGCGACGCATGCATGGCGCTGCGGTTGGCCTCTGCGTTGTGCGCATGTGTGGCGGCGTCATCGGCGCTTTGTGGCCGTGACGGGGTGGTTGGTTCCTAGTCCCAGGTGGTGTGTACACATGTGTTCTGCGATGTTAGGATTTGGCCTGTGTGTCATATGTGGATGCGATGGTGGATGTGTAGTGTACACGCGCTGGTGGGGGGTTGTCCGCTTTTTCCGCCCTTGCACTGTGTGCGCTGTTTGCGTGCACTTGTTGTGTGTGTGCCTACCTGCGTCTCCGCGGTGCGTTGCGTCCTTGGTGGTGCATCAGCAGAAGCATGGGGAGGGCCTGCAGTGCTGGATTCATGCTCGGGGTGCCGCTTCTTCGTTTTCCGTGCTCTGCGTCCGTGTTACCGCCTCTCTTTCACGTGCGGTGTCTCTTAGCCGTGGGAGCCGTTTGTTTGCGGCATCGTAATTTATACGCCGGGCGGGACGTGTTTCGTCGGACGGTGTGTGTCAGTTGGGCTGCGCCGCTACGTGTACGGGCGCACTTTGATGGCGGACGGTGTTGCTGGCTTGCCGGCGGTGTTTGGCCTGCTTTTCGCATCGTAATTGGGCGGGCGTGTGGACTGCTGCGTGCCGGCGGTAACTGGTGGTTTTTGCATCCGCCAGCACGGCGGTTGTGCTTCCGCCCGCCATCGTAATGAGCCCCTATATTTTTTACAACTATATTTTGGATTCGATATTTTTGTACTTACCTGTTTGTAGATAGGAAGTCGATATTCTGTAACTCGATATTTTTACCTCGATATTATGGCAGGTCGATATTCTTCTCCTCGATATTCTGTCAGTGATCCAAAACTGAGAAAGTGATTATGAGCTGCGTTCGAAATTCCATTTACTACTGAGGGAAATATGTGCAGGGCCGGACTGGCTACCGGGCGTTTTGGTGTGCTGCCGAGCTGGGGGCTGATTTCACTCCAGTGGGGGCTGATTTCGTTGATGGGGACCTGTGTTAGCTTCGAAATAAACAAAGCAAGACGAATGTTTTTAAGCACACGCAGGTCCCCATCAACGAAATCAGCCCCCAGCTCGGCAGCACACCAAAACGCCCGGTAGCCAGTCCGGCCCGGAATATGTGTGTGTTTCGGATTTGTTTCCATTGTACGGGCACGGTTAGAGGTTGTAATTTGTGTTCCCAGTGAAGTGCCAGGGACATAGCAATGCATAACAATTCGGGCATAAATGCATTATACAATCCACTTCCTGAGAAAAGAAGGATCACAAGCTGTAAAGGATGAATGTATAATTGCCCAATGGGTACTTCACCTTCGGAATCTATGATTCTCAGCCCACATCCCTCATGGGCCAGAGTGGACGTTTGGTATTATTTCTGGGCATCTGGCTATTCCAAACCTACGTTCTTCTGTGGAACACAATGTTTGTCAAGTGTAGGTTAAGTTAATAGTTTGTTTTATTATACAATGCTAAAATTGTATCGTTTAAAATGTGTTATTCATCTCGTCAATCAAGCCTTATAACAAGGACACTAAAGACGATTGTCAAAGTGTTTATGGCAAAGTGTATTTTTTGCCAAAGCCAATAAAACATTTTTAAAAAACTTTTTATTAAGTGTCATCTTGGTGAGTTTCACACCAGTTCCTAATTCAACCCTTTTAAGATTGTAAGAATTTTCGCCTAGTTATCCTGTCTGAAATTGAGCAGCTACTAGTAAACAAGTTTAAACGTCAGGGGAAACAATAACTTGAACACAATGAGCTGTGATTGTTTGTATTTATTGTTTTATAAACACCTCTCTAAACATTAATAATAAAGAACTTGAACAAACAGAATTAACTTTAGACAAAAGGATCCCTCTCATTAGTGATCACCCATCTCAGTCAATTCTAAGCGTCTGCTGAATTAAAATATAAAATCACTTTAAAAGGACGTATGTTACTGCCACCTCAGGAAATTCATTGAGTGGGGGGCAACTAAAGATTTTGATCCAAATTTGCTCTTACATCAAGAGTTAGCATCCTTGTAAATGCTTCTGTTGGTGCCTGCTTCCACTGTTTAGTGTTCTCCTAGGATCTAACACCAAGATTGTCTACCCCTAGCCTCTCACCCAACGACTGGAACTGGCTGCACGTGCCCATTGCTGACTATAGCACTTATATACATCCATACCAAACTCAGATAATGAATTAGATCGAAATTGGAAAAGGCAGGAGGAAAACATAAAATTATGTGAGGAGTAGACGTAAAGAAAGATGCTGTATATATATTTCAAAAAATATATACACCGTGGTATACTGGATTCCCAGATATTTGTACTGCTTGTAACACCTATGGCTTCTTTGTCGATTATTGGAGAAATTAAACTGACATCAGGGAAAATTGGAATGTTCCCTAAATGCAATACTAGAAACTATGGGGCAGATCTACAAGAAAGTGCCGCAGCGTGGCGCTGCAAGCCCTTTGGCTGCGCCACGCTGCGGCACTTTCAGAGCACAGGAATGCGACATATTTACAAGAATATGTCGCATTCCTGTGCTCTCCCCTGCGCTGGCGCACAAACAGCTGCCAAGCGCCGGCGCAGGCACCCTTGCACCATGGTGCAAGGATGCCTGCGCCATGGGGAGATTGTTTCTGTGCAGGAAGGGGCACCTTTCTGCACAAAAACAATCAGTACAGGCTTTTCCTCTTTCAATGCGTGCTGCAGAATGCAGCACGCATTGAAAGAGGAAAAACGAGGAGAAATGAAAACATTTCTCCTCGGTGCGCCTCGCTACGCCACCTCTAGGGTGGCGTAGCTTCAAACGCATCTCCAGAGTTACGATTTCTCGTAATTCTGGAGATGTGTCTTGTTCCATGGGTGTTGCGTGGGAACACCCACAGCAACACCCATGGAACGCCCCTTCACCGCAAAGTGCTGCGTGTGAAGGGACGGTATTTACAAGGAGAGGAAAAGTCACGCATGGTGGCTTTTCCTCTCCTTGTCAAATATCGAGAGCCCCTGCGCCACCAGTACGTCACGAAAAGTGACGTACTGGTGGCGCAGGGGGCTTGTAAATCTGCCCCTATGACTTTTTAGTCGAAACATGTAAAAATGCATGCTCAAACATGCATTACGTCACTCCATTTCTGCATTTTCTTCAGAAAGTCCTTACCCAATACACCCCAACCAAGACCCAATGGATGAATTCAGAGCTACTCGCTTCAAATGCTTGTTGCAGTTAAGAGCAAGTATTTACACTACACCACTTTCGCTTTTCACCATTCACCATTGTTCACATCAACCCTTTATATACCCAAGTCACCATTGTTCACATCAACCCTTAATATATCCATTCACCATTGTTCATATCAACCCTTTATATACCCATTCACCATTGTTCACATCAAACATTAATATACCCATTCACCATTGTTCACATCAAACATTAATATACCCATTCACCATTGTTCACATCAACCGTTAATATACCACTGCTTTCAAAGTTCAACAAACGCCACTGACAGCAATGCCTCTTCCAAAGCATTTTCCCCCTTCTTCAACTCGGTGAATGGAGGTAGCAAGCAATAAAGAGAAAAATATGCCAGAAGAGTGAGCCATGAGAGTGTCCCTAGCAGTAAGGCAGATGAGGTTTGTGTTGTGCCACTGGTGGTGGATACATGTGTTTGTGACAGTGATGGGAGTAAGTATATGTCTGACACAGTGAGGTAGAGAAGTGTGCGCATTTGAGAGTGAATGAAATAGATAAGCACCTGACACATTAGGCGGAGATGTTTAGGTATGTTCAGCGAAGGAGGTGTGTGCATGTGAGAGATGGCGGAGTGTATGTTAAAACTGAGATTTTTTAGGGCAATGTGAAATAAATGTGTGTTTTAAAAATGAAGAAAAGTAATGGCAGTCACGGAGAAGGTGTTCATACGTGACACTGTGTATGTATGTGTGTGTGTAATTCACAGCGATCGAGGAGATATGTATGTGTAAATAGGTGAGCAGTGCATTCCTGGGACTAGGAGTGTGTGTGTAGCACTGAAAGCGTGTGTATTTAGTGGCAATGAGTGTGGCATGTATAGAAGACTGGGAATTAAATTTTTGTGCACATGGAGTGAGGGTGGACACATGTATGGGGCAGTAAGTGGAGAAGTATGTGTGTTCATCAGTGAGGGGACAGAGTTAAGTTCATTTAACACAAAGGGGTCTATTACGATGTCAGTCGGAGTTTCCTCCGACAGACACCGTGGCGGAAACGGGACTGACCAACCTCCGATCGGCGGTCCCAAATGCCTAATTATGATGCGACCACACATGGTGCTGTCGCATTCTCCCATTTCTCTATGGGAGCTTATGTTACGGCCGTAAACTGGCCGTAACACAAGTTCCCATAGAGAAATGGGAGATTGTGTTAATCCCTGCACCCCGTTAAGGTGCCTGCCACGGGGTGCAGGGATTAACAGGGGCCCCAACCGGAGGGCGCAAGGGAAAGGGGGCCTTGCTAGGGGCCCCCAAACACGCTTTCCGACAGGGTTTCCATGTTGGAAAGGCCGGCATGGAAACCCTGCCGGAAACCTTGCATCATAATCCAGACGGCGTAAACCGCCATCCATATGGATTACGGGCCAGTTCCGACTGGCCAATGGGCTCCTTGAGCCCGTCGGAAGCCAGTCAGAATGACCTGCCAGTTTCATTTCCGACCGTCTGTATCATAATCAGCCGGTCGGAATTAAAACTGAGATGTCGGTCGTAAAGCCTCTGACCAAAGTTCAGAGGCTTTATGGCCAACATCGTAATTGGCCCCTAAGAGAAGAGGTATGTGAACATGGCAGTCAGGAATGGTGCGTGGGATTTGTGTGTGTGTGAAAATGAGATATTTACTAGGCATGTTGCAGTGATTTAGCAGGTGTGTATCTGTGCAGTTCAAGTGTCTAATTGTGACAGCAAGGGTGGACGATTGTGTCCTGGACAGGGAGAGTTGTGGACCAGAAGCACGGAATGTGAGAGATAAGTATCTTGGGCTCTGAGGAGCCGTTGTCTGGATAGGAATAAAAATGAGGGGCAGGGTCATGCGTGTGAGCACTAAGTGGCTATTCAGTGGAACAGGTATGTGTATGGAAGCTATGAAGATGGAGCAGTTTGTAGGCCTTGGGTCTAGCTCCAATATGAACGCATCGCCTAACACATAGCTAAGCACATGTATGTGGTTAAGCAATGTGTTCTTGGGATATGATATGATCATAAAAATGAGGACTATTTTTATTAAACTGGTAAACATGATATGATACTTTAAGTTGAAAGGAGCTGCCATCAGGGTGGTTCCCTTCAAGGCACACGTTTGGTGGTCAAAATCAAACTCCTAATGTGGGAATATGTTACTGAAAAACAAGAAAATAATTAGTCCCCACACCCTGGGAGTTTTCTCCCAGGGCGTGTATTTATTTTTTCTGCCCCTCACTGCCAGGTTCCTGGTGGTGACGGACAGAAAAAGAAACTCTTTAGACCATCCATTTTAAATAGAGCGGCGGTGCAATGGCTTTACTCTGAAGGCTCCTACTGCATCAGGGTGTCTGAGGTCTCTTTCGTCTGACAATGCCAACCGGCCTCCGCAAACTGAAAGCTAACCATCCCCCATCGTTAAAGGAGACAGTCCGTAATTTCGGCCGTCTGTCCGTTGTCCGTGAAGGATTCTTTAACGGACGCCATTTGTCCGTAATTTTACCTGCTGTTGGGTGACAGCCAATCATGTGCCTTTCTATCACCAACCGTTGCTCCAATCTTTGCTGTGGAGAACAAACAAAGCTATCTAGGATTGGCTTGAAAGCCATCAGCCAATCCTAGAGCTCGCTGGTACACTGCAAGAGTGTTCTCATTGGCCCTGATGCGCATCAGGGCCAATGAGAACAGCTTTAGGATACCCAGTAGCCCAGCCACTGTACTTCTGGACGAGTGTGAGTGCATCGTGACTCGTGAGCAAAGTGCTTGAGTTGCATGCCTTTCTTGTACGTGTGCAGAGAGACCCGTGTGCACTGGGTGTGCAGAGTGAGGCCTGTACTGGTGTGGGTTCAGGGTAAGGTGGTGTGCACTGCGTGTTATTTCAGTCCAGTGGGATGGTGCACCCTTGTGAGTTCTCGGTAGGTAGTGTGTCTCTGTTAGTGTAGAGTGAACAACATTGTGTGGTGTGTCTTTATGAGAGGAGGATGAGTGGTGTACCTGAGAGATTGCAGCCCATAAAAGCCAAATCTATTGCCTTTGACACTGCTCGTTTTGGTAATAATGTCAAAGCCAAAGAATGGCTTAGAAATGTTTCACATGTGGATCTCACACACACACGCACACACTCACACACACGTTTATTGCTCAACATGCATTAAGTTTCTATTTGAGAGGCGTTCTTACTCTAAGGCTCTCATCAGAAAGTAGTACTAAATCAAGAGTAATACCACAAGAAAGCAGTTACATTACTGTAGTTGGGAAATATATCTCTCAATATATATACAGTGCACCTCATAATATGGGGTATTTTTCAATGTAGGCTGCATGGCCCATAAATGACTAAATAGGAGGGATGCCTTGACAATAGATTTACAGATTAAGGCACAAAGAAGTTACAGGAACCTTTTGCACGTACATGACAAGCTTCATGTTTTTTAAAATAATATAATGTAGTTTTGTCACATTTCAGTAAATTATTAACAGCAAATGTACTCTAATTGGAACACGCTAATATGCAGCAATTCAAAAAAACTCTCCTATGTGAGGCTTTAAAAACACTCTTAAGGAAGGTTTAAGTATTAGGCAGTGATATGCTGTTGAAGCCCTCATAATGCAAAATACCACAAAAACACGGTTACTTTTGACAGAAATGCTTTCTTTTATTCCTTTTGCAGTTTTATATAGTGCAAACACGACCCAAGAGCATGGCAGCACTTTACATGACCACCAGATTCAATTACACGAGGACAGATTTTTTTTTTTTAGGGTCAGGGAAATTAATTAATTTGCCCAGGATCATGGCCCCCAGTTACAAAGGGCAGCTTTGTTCACTCTGCCTCATGGCCTCCCTTTCACCAAATAACAAACAACACACGTCAGCATTTTGACACTAGAAAGAGGGAGATTTTGAATAAAAAAAATAGGGAGTTTTCATTTCCCCCCCATTGACTTGAAGAAAAGGCAATTTAGACAGGAGACTGCTAAAATAAAGCCATTTTTTCTGAGAAAATCAGGAGTCTCCTGCCTAAATTGTGGCTGTTGGCATGTGTGAAACAATCGCTGGATGTTTAGTATTCCTCTTAGGGTGACCAACCGTCCGTACATTTCACGGACCATCCGTAATTTGGATCTCACGTCTGTTGTCCGTGTTGATCCCTTTAACGGACACCGTTTGTCCGTAATTTTGGGCATTGCAGGGAACAACACTGTTCCCCTGCATGAAGCCTCAACTCCGTGATGGGGCAGCCTCAAAGCACTCCTCCTTGGAGCACAAGAGCAGCCCCACCCTGCCCTTTGTCATTCTGTATGCAGCTGTTTGTCACATACAGAATGACAATGTGCCAATCTGGGCTGCAAAGCATGTGGTGGGCCTCCCCCAGCCTCGGTCAAGGGCAGCGCATTCTGTCAGATGGAAGAAATGTGCAAAAACGCCAATGCTGCTACATGAGAATAAAGTTAAAGAATTGAAGCTGGTGAAAGAAGTTAACAAGAAGGGGCTAGAGTTCTTTCAGTCTCATCATTTTAGAACTGATGCATTTTCAATATTATATTCAAGGAAGCCATGATTGCTGCTTTTTTATTTTATGCAACTAACAACTATTGACAAAGCCAATAGTTCTGGCTTGTTGTAGGTGTAACGTTTCTTGTTGAGTTATATATCTGGATACAATGACAGAAGAGGCAAAATACCAGTCGGGCGGTACACTATACTAAGCACATATTTTTGGCTTAGGTGTTTTAAGCCACGCCCTTAATTACATCGAACGCCCCCTTTGGAGAGACACCCCTCCCCCCCAGTTTTTTCATCCCACTTAAAGCCCTGGAAACAACACCATGTCAGTCACGTCATGGCCTGGCACTGTGCATCATGCATGACTCATGACTTCCACTTTTTCAGATTGCCTATGTGCAGGGGCATAGTGAACCCTCCCCCCCCCACCCCTTGCTTTAGGAACTACAGCCAGGGTGAAATTCTTGATGGGCCTCTTCTGTCTGCAACTCTGCAGACAAAGGCTCAGCTCATAATTAATATGAAAAGGTGGGCAAGTGAGTAAGTGTAGGGATGGGCGGATGGCTGGATGGAATACTGAAAGGGTGAATGGATGAATAAAAGGGTGAATGGATGGATGATGAGAGAAAGGATGGATGAGTGATAGAAAGGATGGATGAGAGAAAAGGTAAATAGATGGATGTATGGGTGGAAGAGTAGATGGGTGGGTAAAAGGGTGGATGGATGGATGAGTGAAAGGGTGGATGATGGGCGAGTGAATGGGTGGATGGATGAGTGAAATGATTGATGAATTATTAGGTGAAAGGGTGGATGGATGGATGAGTGAAAGGGTGGATGTAAGGATGGATGAGTGAGTGAAAGGGAGGGTAGATGGACACAAGGATGGATAGATGAGTGAAGGAGTGAAAGGGTGGACGGATGAGAGAAAGGATGGATGAGTGATAGGGTCAATGGATGGATTCATGAGTGGGTGAGTAGATGGATTGGTGGATGGATGGAAGGAAGAATGGCTAAGTGAAAGCGTTGATGGCGAGAGAAAGGGAGGATGGATGACGGAAAGGGTGAATGGGTGGAAGGATGAGTGACTGGGTGGATGGATGAGTAAGTGAAAGGATGGCTGGATGGGTAAATGGCTGGATGGATGAGTGAATGGATGGGTGGAAGAGTGGATTGATGAGTGTATGGATGGATAGGGTGAAAGGGTGCATGGATGGATAATGGATGGATGAGTGAAAGGGATGGATAGGGTGAAAGGGTGCATGGATGGATAATGGATGGATGAGTGAAAGGGTGGATGGAGGGATGGATGAGTGAAATGATGGATGGAAGGATACATGATGTATAGGTTTGCAAATGGTTGAATATGTTTGGATATGGATGGGCTTACTTATATACTATTGTGCGACCTCCTCTGATGTGTCTGTAAAACTTACCTTTTGTCCTGAAGTTTTGTCCTGAATTTTGACCTCCTGTCCTGAATTTTTGTCCTGAATTTTGACCCTTTGTCCTGAATTTTTACACTCACCGTCCTGAATTTGCACCCATGCCAGTTGGTCACCCTATGTCCCATCTGTGATGGAGTACCCTGTTCACCAAAATCACCCCCTTAATCTAGTCCATGTGCTAGGAATTTTAAAACGTGTGGGCTTGTTTTGAGTTTGATGCAACTAGGCTTGCTATGCTCCCAAATTGAAGGCATGTCATGGTGTTAAAACAGGTGGCGGAACAAAGCAGGAATCTGGAACGAGCGGTGGTGCCATGATGTTTAAAAGGAGGAAAATGCCATGATTTTTAAACTGATTAACATTCTAAGACATCCAGATGGAGTGGAGGCTCATGCAACGACTCTGAAGCTGGTAGACATGAATTGATTCTTCATTCGAATGGAAGATTGTGCTGCTATATATTGACTCTTCTGTGCTGTTAGAAATTGAGGTCCCTTCCTGGGTGCACTGTACAAGCGAGAGGGAGCCATCCATAAGGATTTGGATGCCACCTCGAGTGTGTGCGCCGAGGGTAAGACTCCATTAGCTCACCCGACAATACGGGGAAGACACTGACAAGCAGAATGTTCGAATGGTTAAATACCCACGAGCTGGTTGTATGCTTTCTTAATGGTAAACATCATTTACCAGGAATGCGGAACAACGCATGCCATTACTACACGGTTGTTACAACGACCGCGTTGTTACAACGCATACCATTACAACGCAAGGTGGAAAAAGGACTTGCTCTAGGGGTCAGAAGGTGTTGGGTTTAAAATCCAACACCTTCCCTACTGTTGCACAGACTAGAGTTTGAATAGTAAATTATACTATTCCAACATCCAGCGAACCCCTAGAGCAAGTCGTTGCTCCAACTTGCGTTGTAATGGCATGCGTTGTTACAACACGGTCGTTGTAATGACCGCGTTGTAATGGCATGCGTTAAAAAAGCATGCGATGTAACGTGGCATATTCTTTCTTAACCACCCACTAAAGTTTGGTATGTGTGGTTCCTTCACTTTAGCTCGCATGTCTCGGTCCTGAAGAAAGCCACGACACCTTTATGGAGGGTATAAAGGCTGAAACATGTCGACCAGTAAGAGTCTATGACAGGTTGAGTCCTCCTGCCATAGCCCACCTCTTTTAATTCGGACCTCTGGGTGTCCTATTAAAGGGTGTTCTGACACACCAGTGAGTTAGTTTTAGCTCACCTTCACACCCCCCTTTCACTCCCTCCACACCTGGCTCATCTAAAGGTTTTAGAATACCTCTTGGCCATACCATAATACATTCCTGATCTCCTCCCTCTCAGTGAGGGGGTTGTAACCCGCACTGCGACTAGGTTCGCAGTGCTAGGAGGTTACCCTACCGGTGGGGGAGGGAAACCGTCCTTCAAAAGGGACTCCCCCGCACTCCATTGTCATTCAAGACTCAGGGTTGCATTTTTGTGCTGCTAGATTACATTAGAGGGGAGTCGCCACCTGCTGGTCTTTAAATCTCCTCAGGCCTCTTTTGTGTATAGTGAAAAAATTAGGTATGCCAAGAAATACATAAGCTTCCCATTTAGACACATCTATCTGTGCTCTTCAAAGCACATGGACAGCCGCGGCCGCTGCAGGTAAGAACGGTGGGGCGGGCTAGGGGGGATTACGAGAGACGACCATGAGGGGAAATTAATTATTTATTTGATTTTCCCTTGTGGTCGTCTCTCGAAATCCTCCCCAGCCGCCTCCACCGCTCTTACCTGCAGCAGCTGCACATGGACAATATGTTTTCAATGAAGCCTTTTGACTGTCAGCGAGCCCTGTCCAAAGAGGCTGCTGATCGGCTCTGTGTGTCTGGAACTATTTCTGTGTGGTTTTGAATGATGTCGTGGTGACAGGGGCGTAGCTAGGCCTTAGGCTGCCCGTGGCGGCCCCTGCGTTTGCCGCCCTCAGCAAAATGATAGAAGAGCGCGGGGGTGGGGGGTAGCGGCCGATTCTTGCGGCCGCAACGGCCGCAGGTAAGAGCGGGGGGAAGGGGGCCGGCTGCCGCCCGAAAACTCGTGCCGCCTGGGGCGGTCCGCCCCCCTCGCCCCCCCCTAGCTACGCCACTGCGTGGTGAGTCTCTGTATCCACCTCAGGGAGAATCTGAAGTTATATCTGCATTTTGTACTAGCTGAGGCTTTATCCATTTCTGTTGTTTCATGTTCTCTGCCAAATGTGTCCATAGTAAAATATACTAAAATAGCTACCGACGGAGCCCACAGAACTCACGTCACTATATATAATAGAACGATTACAATTCTCTGAACCCTGGTGGTAATTAAAAATGAAGCAACTGTGTGCTGCGACATCAGTAATGGAATTGTTGAGCAAGAAACAAAACAGCATGTCCTGTCCATGGCTGTGCAATCCGATATGGGCGAAGTCTGCAAAGCTGAAATAGTTCATAAACAGGGCGCCCGAGTCAGCCATCAGAAAACCTGCATTTCTCTTTTCCTTTACTTTTCATATCATGTAACTGAGGTTTTCACGTGTGGTTTCAAACATTTTCAACAAATCTTGATTTTTTTCTATATTTTAGAAATATTTTATAAATGTTTTTACAAGAATAGTGAAATGATCCCTAGGGATTTCAAATGTTCAGGAGTCATTCATCTTGGAGTTACAGCACACACAGTTACTTCATTCAGCAAAGAACTACAGATGACATTAAAAATTACTTAACAAAAGATTTTTTTTCTGTGGAACGTGTTTTGCTCATACATATTTTTCCTCCCTGTGCTAGCTCATGAAAGAGTTAGTGCTTTTCCTATATTCGTTTGCTCTTCACCTGAATGAATTTTGATTTATTTAAACCCCTAATAAAAGTTAGAATAGAAAATAAGGAAATAGGAGCCTGATGTCTTTTTACATCCTTCCTATCTTTTTGTGTTGCAAACTATATACTAATAGATTGCACAGTAAAATGATCAGCCATAGAGGGTCACAAAACAACCTGCCTAATGAATATTAATTAGGCAGCTCGCTAATTGCAATTCTGCAATTGTGCACCAACACAGGATCCAGCAGGCCACCATACCTGTATTCACATGTCCAAACAGGACATTCTTTTTTAAAGCAGGCAGAGTTCCTTAAAGGAACGTGTGCTGCTTTAAAACAATGGTCCCTCTTTGGGAAGACCTTATGGGGTGCAGGCAGTGATCCTTCTTCCCCCAAGGTCACTCAACTAGTTATCACAAGGAAATCTGACCAACAGGGATGGTTTCACCATTTATGACTACCTTTGCAGTAACAGTAACTTATCAATGGTGTGTGACCACAATTGCGATTGGAAACATTGATATATCTTATTGCGTCACGATTTGCAAATATTTAACCACAGGGCAAACACTGGCGCACTCTAGGTGCAAATGTTTGCCCTGGGTTATTTTTTATTTACAGGCCGTGCCCCCATGTCCCCACTCCCTCTTCCCACCTTGCTGATGGGCATTTTGCCACCTGAATCTGCTGCGTTGTTTATTTACGCAGTGTAGTGCAGGCAGCGAAATGCATGTTAGCAGGAAAGACGTAGCACAAAAGAAGCATACTGCGATTCACAACTGGGAGAGGACATCCCTTTCACACCTTCTCTTAATTGCAATTCAGAATGAGTTGAAAAGCACCTTTTACAATTTATAAAGGTTTTTCCAAATCGCAATTTGGTCTTAATGCATTGCAAATCACAGGGTTTGCGACTGCAAAATGGTTTGTACAAGAGGCTCTAGTTCACATCACTGACGGGTGAGGTACGTATTTCCAAACAAAACATAGGGCCTCATTATTGAGGAAATTATGCAGCGCAGAGCAGCAAGCCATTTTGCTGGCCAGAGCTGCATCATTTTAAAAGCACAGGGATGTGCCGTATTTACAGCAATTTGGCGCATACCTGTGCTCTCCCCTGTGCCGGCGCTAAAACAGCAGCTGTGTGCCAATACAGGCACTCTTGTACCATGATGCAAGGGTGCCTACGTTGCAGGAATAATTGTTGAAAATAATCTGTTGCCGTTTTCCTCTTTTTATGTGTGCTGCAGAATGAGGAAGGAGAGATAAAAGTATCTCTCCTCTTTGCACCACTCTTACACCGCCCTTGAGGAGGCGTTGGATTCTGACGTATTCCCAGATTTATGAAACTTAGTATATCTGGGAATGTGGCTAAATCCATGGGTGTTGCGTGGGAACACCCACAGCAACACCCATGGCAATCCCCTTTCACGCAAAGTAATGCATGAAACGGGGCCTTATTTACAAGGCCATGAAAAGCCACGCAGGGGGAGCTATGCGTTGCCTTGTAAATACTCCAGCACACTGCGCAGCCAGTGCATCAAAAAAAGTGATGCATCGACAGCGCAAGGGGCTTAATAATCTTGCATGGATACTACGTAGATCTGGTATGACTGCTCTGGGGCTTGAGCTGCATCTTCTGAGATAAGTGCATAACCTGCAGATAACAGGTTCAAATGTCAACAGGGAAGACTCATCCATCCTGACATATATAAAAAGGCTAACATTGAGTTGATTGCCACAATGTCTACTATTTAAGCCCCAAGAGAGAATTCAGTGTGTGCCATATAAAGGTCAATTAACGAACATGTTTGGTTGTAATATGTTACTGTGTGTATGTACAACGTAGCATGGTCATGGAAAGGTTAATAGTACACTCAAAAACGTGATAAGTTAAATGCATTTTCCATATATGTAAGTAGCGCTCGCTGAGAGGTTATCATGGAGAGGAGACACACAATATATAGTACTGAAAGTCCCTGGTGCAGGTGTGCATGTGATACAACCTGCTCCTTATTTTATTTAGCAAAGCCAGTGTGTTTTCTCTTCCGCAGGAAGAATGCTCTACATGATTCTAGTGTGTTGAACACTCTCAGGGTGCTAGACTCTGTAAAGTGAATGATGTCAACCCAAAGTGGTACACCTTTTAACATGGGTGGCTACCGCTCCATGATCAGGCCATGACACTACTAACGGATGTTGGAAACTGGTTATAGATGTTGGGTGCAGGCCTTTTTACCTAAACCTCTGTGGTGACCCTGCATGGTGCCTGTTTGGTAAATCTATGCAGTATGTCATGACTGGTCTCCTTGGCTCTCTCTAGCTGTACATTGTGTGCATGAGAGCGCTCCATACATGAGAGATGTTGGGATACCTCCTGAATGCATAAAGCCATCATTGTAGCATCCTGCTACTGGTAGTCAGCACTGCTATCTCCCCTCTCCCTCAGCACTACAGTTCCGTCCTCTGATTCACCTCTACCTCTAGAATTCAATGTATAGCTAAGTGCAACTGTGTGTCTTTACTCGTCATCCTAGAGGAAAGAGCGGGAAAAAGGTTTGTTGCTCGATATAGCTGGACCAAGCCAGTTCGTGCAGGTCAGACTCTTGCCCGACAATTGAAAAACCTGAACCTAGAAATGGCCCTAAGACAGGGACTAAGCTACACTCTGTGTACATAAAAGATGGGCTGCCTGTCCAGTCTTGTGCTTTGTTTTGCTAGAGAGAAGTTGTGTGGAAGCACTACCCAAACCACAATTGACACCTCCCCTGTAGATCACTGCTGCAGTGCACACCTGAAAAGAAAATGCACTTTGCTAGAATTGGTTCCCCCCTACAATTTGTGGCAAACTTTAAATCTGGCTCTACTTGCACATTGACCTGCACCTCCATTGAAGTGACAAGTTGGCAGTTTGCTTGATTGACAAAGCCAGTAAACTTTAAGTCCACCGTCTGAAACGTTTTTCTTCACAGTCAAGAATAAATAGGCGTGAGACACAGGGTAGTTATCATAACACTGTATGTAAAGAGAGTCACGTTTTATGCGGGGCACACTCATTTGCGAGCCTGGAAGTATCGTTCATTTGGGTCGACACCAGAAGTTGTCCATCCGTTAGCCTGAAATTCACTCGCTAGGGAAAAAGTGAATGTTTCTTCCAGTTGCAAGATGTCAATGTTACCACCTTTTCAACATCCGCTAGTGTCCCATCTATACGCTCGCTTTGATCCTGTGGAGAGGACGGCGCTGGGACGGACCGGAAGTGGGAAACGAACGAGCCGAGTCTGATTACTCCGGAAGCGGGTAGCGGTCTAGTATCGGCCCAAGTGAGGAAGGAGGAGTCTCTAACGAAGGCGGAAGGAGGAGGCACAAAAAGCAAGGAGGGCGAGGAAAGGGTGTGCGACCTCGGAGGAAGACGGACGGAGCGTGGGGAGCAAAGCGGAGAGGCGGATGACGGCGAAGGCGGAGAGGAGCAGAGGAGACGGAGTCAGAAGGACGCATTGTACACTGCGACTACACCCGGCGGGCTAAAGGAGGGAGAAGACGCCCTGGGTCCCGACGCCACGGCCCTGAGGATGGGCCATGACATAAGGCGAGTACCCCTCAGGGGATCGTTCTGGTGGGAGTGGTGGGGAGGTATGGGGAGTTAGGGCACTCGGGTGATGATAGCGTAAAAATCACAGTCCCACACAACCCTTCCCGCACGTATGCACTGGTGACGGTAGGACAGACCAGAAACAAACCACAAGGCCAGTTATTGACCCCGACCTGTTTTCTTTTCTCTTTTTCCTCCCCTGCCCGCCGTATGAAAGAGAGAAAGAGAGACACACAGGATCTCGACCCTGACGGACCAGAAACAGGACTTTTGGAGAGAAGCCGTCTCCTACCTTTTTGTGTTACCCTTCTGTTTGAGAGAAATCCCTATAACCCGAACAATTCTTGTTCAGCCTGAGAACGTTAATAAACCACGTTCTGTACACTACGGTGTCCTGTGATCCCTTAAGCCCTCTCAGCAGCTCTCTCGGCTACAGAGTGGTGTCAGAAGTGGGATACTCCAGGGTGTCGAACCATGACACAGCCTGTGCCCGTAGCAGTGGAAAGCATCATTAACCAGCTAGCGGAAGGACAACGACACCTGCAGCTGGTACTTGAGCAGCAGGTCCAAACCGCCCAGAAGGATAGGGAAGCACTGCAAGGCGCCTTGAAGGATCAAGCCACCCTAATCGCCACAAACCAGCAGGTGCAGGACACGGCTATACTCCGGCTTACGGACGCCATAGTAAGCACCAGAGTGCGCCCCAATGTCCCTGGGTCGGTCCTGCAAAATTTTCAGGAGGGGGAAGACCCTGATTACTTCTTTATCAATTTCGAAAGGGTTGCAACCACCGCTGCATGGCCCCAGGAAAGGTGGAGCCAATATATCGCCCCTCTCTTATCCGGCGAACTTCAAGCAGCCTATCAGGCCGCCAATCCTGCCGGTACAACAACCTATGAGGAAGTGAAAAGAACCATACTTGAGCGACTAGGGTGCGACCAGGAATACTACAGAAACAAATTTAGGAAAGAAAAATGGGCATCTGAGGACAACCCGCGTGCCCTGTACTACAGAATTAAGGATTTGGGAAATCGATGGTTGACACCCCACGTGTCTAGTATGGAAGACGTCACGGAAAAAGTAATCATGGAACAATTCCTAGAAGCCCTACCAGCGACTACCCGATCATGGGTTAAACAGCACCCAAACCTAACTTCTACTACAGCAGTGGAGTTGGCGTGTGTTTTCCACAGATCTCCAGAATTCAAGGCTGGTATACCAAGAACCCCTTTTGTGACCCCAAGAAACACACCTAGAGTTTTTACAAAACCCCAGGCAGCACCACGCATATATCCAAAACCCTTACACCCCACCCATAGTCCAGGTGGACAAGGCCCGCAATGTTATCATTGTGGTGAGTGGGGGCATATAGCCCGGCAGTGTCCTCACCGGACCCCAGCAGCAGAACCAATGGAGGTGGGATACTCCAGGGGGCGGATATTTGTAACTGGTAAGGGCCTCAGCAGTATAGGAAAGACATCCTCCTAAACGGGAAGAAACAACAGGCCCTCTTAGATACCGGGTGCCATGTGACCATAGTAGATAGAGCCTTGATACCCCGACCCCAAATAAAAGAGAACAAACGTGTACAGGCTACCTGTGTACACGGGGACACCAAAACCTATCCCATGGCGGAGGTCCTGTTGGACGTATCAAGCGACCCACAATTAAGAAAGGTGGGGTCATACCCTCAGTACCTGAGGCGGTCATCATTGGTACCGACCACCCCCGATTTGGCCAATATCTGGACGAGACGAAAAGGGCGGACTTGACTTGGTTACATGAGGCCCCTTTTTGTGACAGTGATGTGGAAGGCATAACAGGAAAGGATAGGAAGAGCAAGAACGAAAGACGGAGAGAAAAAAAGCAATACCTGCAGACCTCCCATCATGCTTTTCCTCTCTCCATTACAGACCCAGTTGAAACAGCCCCGATTAGCTTCCGCTCAGCCCAGAGGGAAGACAACACTCTTATCCATGCCTGGGAACAAGTACAGGAACCAGAGCCAGACCAGGTAGGACCCTATTTTTTTGTAAAAAGGGGATTGCTGTATAGATCCGTGAAAGGGGGGAAACACTCCAACACCCAGTTACTCGTACCCCTTTCTTTTCGTGAACACGTGTTACACCTGGCACACAACCAAACGGGGGCGGACACTATGGGAAAGAAAACACGCTGCTATATCTCCTGAATAAGTTCTATTGGCCAGGGGTGTATAGGGATGTGGCAAAGCACTGTGCGGCCTGTGTGAGGTGTCAATAAACGAACCCCGAAGGGATAAAGAAGGCCCCCCTGTTTCCTTTGCCTATTATAGACGTCCCGTTCAAACGAGTTGGTATGGATCTGGTAGGTCCACTACCACCCTCAGCCAGAGGCCATAAATACATCCTGGTCATTGTGGACTACGCAAGCCGGTATCCGAAGGCTTTTCCCTTGTCCACAATGACCACCCCTACCATAGCTAGGGCCATGATAACCCTGTTCTCCCGGGTGGGGTTTCCCTCAGAGATACTTACCGACCAAGGGACCCCTTTTATGTCCCGCGTAATGGCCCAGGTAGGTGAGATATTGGGTATTCGTCAACTCTGAACTTCTGTCTACCACCCCCAAACAGATGGCCTTGTGGAGCGTTATAACAAAACCATCAAACACATGCTCCGCAAGGTCATCTCAGAAACCGGGAGAGATTGGGACCAGAAGTTACCCCTAATCCTTTTTGCCATAAGAACCCATGAGCAAAGTTCAACAGGCTTTTCTCCGTTCGAACTGTTGTTCGGGAGAAAACCGCGAACCCTACTAGACATGGCGGCAGAACAATGGGAAGGGGAAGATGAGGAGGGACAACCCGTGACGAAATACGCGGCTGACTTGAAGTCAGCTATCACTAAGATCTGGGGAGTAGTACACGAAAACATGGAAAAGGCCCAAAGCCCCCAAAAAGGATATTACGATCGGAACAGCCAGTTGAGGGAGTTCACACCAGGAGATAAGGTGCTTCTCTTGCTCCCATCTTCAGAGACTAAGTTGTTGATAAAATGGCAGGGGCCCTATGTCATAGAGAAAATAATAACTCCTGTCACCTATAGTGTTCTACAGCCACTGCAGGCTGGGGGCAAACAGGTTTATCATGTAAATCTACTAAAGAAATGGGAAGAACCCGTTTTACCTGCTGGAACAGGGAAGCCGGCGTTGTTCGTGAATACCGAGAGACCCTTAGAAATCTCCACCGCGGACACTCAGGGAACCCTAAACGAGAGAGCCCCAACCGGAGACATGTTATCCCCGGAGCAACAGTCTCAGTTGCTTGCTATGTTAAAACACTTCCCTGGCCTTTTTTTCCTCCACGCCCGGGTTGACCTCTATGATTCAGCACGACATCATATCCCTAGACCCAACCATCATAAAGCAGAAACCATACCGCATTCCAGCAGCTAGAAGGGAGGCAGTAGAGAAAGAAGTAACGGCCATGTTACAGGCTCATATCATAGAACCCTCCACAAGCAATTGGTGCTCCCCAATTGTGATGGTGCCGAAACCAGACGGAAGCCTGCGTTTCTGCATCGACTTTCGTCAGGTGAATAGCATCACCAAATTCGATTCTTATCCAATGCCAAGAATAGATGAGCTAATTGAGCGGTTAGGAGATGCCAGATACATGTCGACCCTCGACCTTACTAAGGGATATTGGCAGATACCACTAACTCCTCAGGCCAGAGAAAAGACCGCCTTTGCAACTCCCTCAGGACTTTATCAGTTTAAAGTACTTCCTTTCGGCCTTCATGGGGCACCAGCAACATTTCAGCGGCTAATGGACTGCTTGCTGAGACCCCATGCAGGATACGCTGCCGCCTATTTAGACGACAGTCGTCTATAGCCCCACCTGGACAGAACATTTGAGACATATGGCTGCTCTGTTTTCAACTATCCAAGATGCCGGTCTCAGGATAAACCCAAAGAAATCACTGTTGGTCACTGACACCATTCAGTATCTCGGATACACAATACAGAAGGGGCTCATTAAACCTCAGCTAAATAAAATCGAAGCCATCAAAACACTCCCCGCTCCCAAAACAAAACGTGACATACGCTCCTTCCTTGGGTTCATTGGCTACTATAGACGGTTTATCCCGAATTTCTCTTCCTTAGCCAGTCCCCTGACCGACCTCCTGACCAAGACCTACTCATCCCGAATAACAACCTGGAATGCCACCCACGAAAGCAGTTTTCAATCCCTGAAGAAAGCCATCTGCACAGCACCCCTGTTACACTGCCCTGATTTCCACAAACACTTCATCCTTCAACCCGATGCCTCTGGTCTGGGTGCCGTACTATATCAGCCTGACTTGAATGGTGATCTTAAGCCTCTTCTTTTTATCAGTCGGAAACTATTCCCCAGGGAGGTACACTACTCCACAATTTAAAGAGAATGTTTGGCCATCAAATGGGCAGTTGAGGCTCTTCAATATTATCTGTTGGGACGTTCATTCACCATACTCACTGACCATGCCCCACTCACCTGGCTTGTGAAAAACAAAGACTCCAATCAGCACATTCTCAGGTGGTTCTTAGCACTACAACCCTTTTCCTTTCAGACGATGCATGTCCCTGGTACCTGGCAAATCTGTGTGGACTATCTGTCCCGTAATCCCTCAACTGAATGGCCCCACCGTCCATTCCTAAGGGGGGAGATCTGTGGAGAGGACGGCGCTGGGACGGACCGGAAGTGGGAAACAAACGAGCCAAGTCTGACTACTCCGGAAGCGGGTAGCGGTCTAGTATCGGCCCAAGTGAGGAAGGAGGAGTCTCTAACGAAGGTGGAAGGAGGAGGCACAAAAAGCAAGGAGGGCGAGGAAAGGGTGTGCGACCTCGGAGGAAGACGGACGGAGCGTGGGGAGCAAAGCGGAGAGGCAGAGGACGGCGAAGGCGGAGAGGAGCAGAGGAGACAGAGTCAGAAGGACGCATTGTACACTGCGACTACACCCGGCGGGCTAAAGGAGGGAGAAGACGGCCCGGGTCCCGACGCCACGGCCCTGAGGACGGGCCGTGGCATAAGGCGAGTACCCCTCAGGGGATCGTTCTGGTGGGGGTGGTGGGGAGGTACGGGGAGTTAGGGCACTCGGTGATGATAGCGTAAAAATCACAGTCCCACACAACCCTTCCCGCACGTATGCACTGGTGACGGTAGGACAGACCAGAAACAAACCACAAGGCCAGTTATTGACCCCGACCTGTTTTCTTTTCTCTTTTTCCTCCCCTGCCCGCCATACGAAAGAGAGAAAGAGAGACACACAGGATCTCGACCCTGACGGACCAGAACCAGGACTTTTGGAGAGAAGCCATCTCCTACCTTTTTGTGTTACCCTTCTGTTTGAGAGAAATCCCTATAACCCTGACAACTCTTGTTCAGCCTGAGAACGTTAATAAACCACGTTCTGTACACTACGGTGTCCTGTGATCCCTTAAGCCCTCCCGGCAGCTCTCGCGGCTTCAGATCCATTGCCTGGTTTGTACATAGTTGGACTATTTTACTCTTTCCTTAAACTTTCATAAGGCCTCATCTGTTTCAACATACACTGGCTTTAAATCCAATACAAGTTCATTATCCTAACCTAACAAACTTCCCCTTTACCAAGCACTTTGCTTCTTTTAAATGCACAAAATATATTATTTTACTCCACGTACTGCTTGTGTGCTGGAACCTAGTAGCACAGGCGCCACATCTATTCCTTGAGATTAAGTGTTTCATAAAAAATGTTTTACTGATTAATTATGTTATTTTTCAAGAGTATCGTTATGAAAATCTGGCCTGCACAATGCAATACCATATTTAGGTTTGTACTGATTTATCATGAAATTTCCAATTCTGAATTAGTTTGTCTAGGTTTTGCTTCTAAGTCATATTCTTACAGAGAATAAAAATATTACTTTAATTTAGTCAGTCCAATGTACGTGTCCATGTCTGGGACTAACTTGCAGTGAAAATGTAGATGTAGAGGATCATGTCTGGAATGGAATTTTTGACTTGCCTAATACAGGATGGGGCATTACTTTGTCAATCTGTGGTTGAGACAATGGAGACTACTTATGAGCTAGTTTGCGTCACTCTTGCACCACGCAATGTGGTGCAAGAGAGACACAAACCTTAAGTCAGATGTATGAAGCCACGCAAGGCCACTTTGCATATCCCTGAGTGGCTCCCTAAATCTGGAGTAAGGTAACGCAGAGCCAATTGCTGCATTGCCTTACTCTGCCCTGGGAAAGTGTTCCATGGGTGTTGCATGGGTGTTCCCACGCAGCTCTCATGGTTTTTGATGCATTCCCAGATTTACCAGAACTGGTAAAACTGGGAATGTGCCAAAAAGATACACCTTCCCAGAAGATATGTAATCAGGAGAAATATCTACATTTCGCCTCATTACTTCCTCTTTGCTGCAGAATGCATCACACATAGAAAAAGGAAAATGCCTCTCAGGATTGTTTTTGTGCAGGAAGGTGTCCCTTCCTGCACAAAAACAATCCCACATGCAATGCAGGCACCCTTGCACCATGGTGCAAAGATAAAGGTCATGTTCGGCTCGTATACCACTCAAACTATTGTACTGCTAGAGGCACTCTTAACGTTTAACACCATGTGATGACCTTTGACTACCATCATTTTTATTGTCTTTTGGTGTTTTACTTTACCCTAGCATGAATGTACGTCCTGAATATGCCTTGCTTCTCTTGAAGGTTTCTTTCTTGTAATCTTGCAGTCTTACAGTGGGTGCTGTCACAGAATAGAACAGCCTTGCCAAGAACAGAACGTGTGGGATGTGCATTTGAAAGCATGAGAGAGAGAGGTGTGGAATGTACTGTTTGGTCTCGAAGTGCAGTGTTATGAGCAGTGGTGCTCAAATGTGCATTATGTTGTACACTGAGAGATGAAGTATGTGATGCTATAGGCAGTGGTGCACAAATGTGCATTGTGTTGTACATTGGGAAGTATTATGAAGTTCTTACTATTGGCTTTGACATGGCCTCATGTTATCCTGATTTCTGACTCTGCCTTGCTTGAGCTTTTTTGCGTGCACAGACAGGCCCACAGAGTGTTTGAAAGTTGTTTGGGTTAATCGCGTTCAAAGTTGTCTTGTGTTTGGAGAAGAGATTGTTTAATGTACCGAAGGCTTTCGTAAGCTTTGTTAAGATAAAGGCTGGAACTTGTGAGAATGTAGAGGGAACGGGGGAACTCCTTTTGCGCTGGAATGCTTGCATGGAAGGTGGCCGATTCCAGTAAGTTTCCTTGGCGCAAAGGGAAAGACTCTTGAACCTTCTAGTGTGTTTTGAGACTATAAAGCTGAGGGTTGTTGACTTAGAAACCGGGATTTTGGAATCCGAATGGGGACGGACACGTCTACTTCGGTACAGCGGAACCCTGGTTGCTGAGGCTCTTAACCCCAGCTGTAAATCCCCCGGTCTGGAGTGGGCTAAGATGCAGTGTTTGCGCCAGGTGAAGTGTCTGAATTTTGACTATAGCCATTGTGATGTGTGGCCAGTGGCTATGATCATTTGAGGTGTTTTCTGTGTGATGTGTGAGTGAATCAGAGTGCACATCAAAAGTAATCATTTGATGTATTTAGTGTATATATCTTTCCGATTTCTTGAAGGACGTCCAGTATAATTTGCTGCTTGTTTATTCATTATTCATATTCATGCATCTAACTGTTGCATTTAACAAGTGTGTTGTTATTGCTTGCATATAAATATATATCTCTATATACATTTGAATGCTATTCATTTGACATCTGGGAAAGCCTTTCTGTTAGAGAGCACTGCATAAATAAAACCCCAAGCCTAATTTTACTAAGAGAGTCTTTGATGTGTTTCATTTTCGTAAAGTGAAACCCCTTTCTAGGTGTTGTTGTGTTTTATGTCTCCTGCTTCGTCATGTTTGGGCCATCGTGTGGGAGTGGTATTTTTGAAGGCGTAGCAAGACAGCTATCTGCATGAACTTCCATCTTGGCCTTGCAAGGCCCAATTAAAAAATCATAGTTCTTTGAGTTTTACATTCTTTGACTAATATTGATTTACACAGAACATGAGACTAAGGATTTGACCCACTAACTTGCATTAAGACAACTAGGCCCATGTGCCCAAGTTAATGTTAATTAACTTAACTTAGTTTCCCTTCCTCCACAAAAAAACATCCTGATTTCAATGCAGACATCCTTGCACCCTGGTGCAAGGATGCATGCGTTGGCACAATACAGCCATTTGTGCACCAGCGCTGTGAAAGAGGACAGGAATGCACCGTATCTCATAGATTGGCGCACTCCTTCCCTTTTCTTTTGACGCAGGGCAGCGTAGCAAGAAGCCTTGCGGTGCTGACCTGCACTAAACCTTTGTAAATTAGGCTCTCAGTGTTTTCAGGAAGTCCTTATTCCCACGATTCAGATTTTCAAGATCCTCAGTATGTTTTTTGAGAAGAGAGATTTCCGACTCCAGATAGGAAAGACACAAAGTCAAAAGCTGAAGACTTTCAGTTTTTTTTTCTACCATTGAAACTTACGATTCTAAAAAAGACCATTTATCATCTACATTTTGCAATGTTATGGTAGTCTCTTCCATGAAGGGTTTCAACACAAGGATTTTTTCAAGAATCACATCTATAGAAGCCGATGTAGATTTCACCGGAGATGGAGGATCTTTTTTAGGTCTTTTGTTTGATCCCATCAGCATTTTACTTAACGAAGAAGCTTTTGTAATGGTACCTGAATGAGACTCAGACTTCTAAGAAGTAGCATTATCCATATCGTTGTGTTAGAATCTGAATCCGACATAATAATGTTGCCAGGGGTACTAGAAAGTTTAAGGTTTTTTATTTTTCCCATACACAATAAAGGGGCCAAAGAAAAAGGGGTAAACTACAGGAAACTGCTGTCCCTCTACAAGCGTCTGAGTCAAAGATTTGAGTAGGAATACACTTCAGGTGTTCATTACGAATTGAAAACCTAAAGTATGGGCACTGTGACTGAATTAATCATGAGTGTATAAATGTTGAAAAATAATGTCAATTATTTTCCTATGAAAAAGACAGTTCTTCAAGAAAAGATAATCAATGGGCTAAAGAACTGAGAAAACATGAGAAACAGGCTCCGAAATCATGCATTAAACATGAGAGTGATAACGCTGATCCTTATCTTATCTTTTCTCAGGATCTCCAGGTCGCCAGGAACTTTTTACCTGCTGAATAGTGTAAAGGGAAGAAAATCCTTTCAGTTATGCCGCCATCTTAGAACCCAGTTCCCTTAAAAGACCACTGACTCCAAATTCAATTTTGAGGGTTTATTACCGCCAAGAATAACTGCACGTGCAAGCACCTCAACACGAGGTTAAAGAAATAAATGGGCACTAATACAAATAGCATTCTACGCAGGAGTCTCATCCGACTCAGGATGAGAAGAATCGTTAACTCCAGAAGTATTAAACAAGCAATTACAGCTCCAATCTCTATGTTATTCCTCATTTATCTAAGCAAACAGAAAATCCATTGACTGTCCCTACTCTATTTCTTAGGTGACATACCTACTTAACGAATTTCCCAGGCAAGAGTAAGTAAAAGGTGTCAGCTGTGAAGTCTTCCTAAGAAGTGCATTCACTTAGTACCTAAGCTCAGATTTTTGATGCTCCTTCACCAAATCCCTCTCTGTTCTTCTCTCTGGTCTCTCCTACCTCTTCTCTGCCCTCCACCCTCGGGGCACTATCCCTAATACAAAACCCAATACAATTGAACACGCCTTTTGTCACGCCTCTTTGGCCAGGTCTTCTTTCTTGTACTTTTCCATCGGAACGGTTACTTCATCTTGGACGGTTGCGATGACCTTGAGTCCCAGGCACCTTCTCCACTGAAAGTATCATCCCTAAATTCCATTGCACTCCCATTTCCATGCCCCTCATCGCTCTAACTTGTGAAACAAAGTGCCAGTCTTTAACTAACGAGGCATGTGTCCTTGCACCTGCAACAGAAGATACGTTCAACAGAAACCCTCTACTGTGCTAATTAAATCTACTGTCGATGCCCAGAGAGCCTTTCCAAGAGAACCTTCTCTGCCTGCAAAATAAGCTAACATAAGAACAAACAGGCCTTTCCTTGGCGTATAAGCAGTCAGGCCTTTACACAATTTAAACACACAAATCTTAATCACTTCTATAAGCATTGGTTCATTACATTTCATATGCAAAAGTGAACTACATGTGCAACTTAATATGGTACACGTTTAAACTACTGCAGCTCGATTATACATGGGCTGATTCATCTATGCATTATTTTACGCACGATTCAATTAAACATTACATTTGCATGATTAAATGGCACAATTACGGTTGTTATTTATTCCAATAACTGCGGGTTATAACTACATGTTACTAGCCATTCATTGTTATGTAACTGGATATATGCGGGTGCGAGCTATCAGTGATTATGATGCACCCCTACAATTTCACAAGAACATGGCGCTCTATCAGTTCCCCCTTTGATGACTCCTGTCATCACATTTTATTCAACTCCCTTGGAGAAAGAACCGACCTAAACAGAACTTGTTGACATTCTCCCTGGTCTGTGATTCTCCATTCTCTTGAGTCGCTGATATTGACTGTCCTGCAGTCTAGCCATTCTCGTCTCATTTTCTCTCAAAGCTCTCTCAACTCGCCCTGCTCGATACCACTTGTAAGCCTTGATCGAACCCCACAAGCAAACCACACAAACCACCACGATAAGGAGAGGTCTCAGAACATAGCCAAGGAATCCCTTCCCCAGATTCGCAAACCAGCTCCCCACTTGACCAAATCCCTTGCCAACCTTTTCCCAAGCTCCCTCTTCGGTCAAATCCGCTAATTTTGTGTGGATGGTAGTGATGTTACTTATATATTTCTCCAGATCCTTGCTGTGGTCTGGTATATAAGTACAGCACTCTTGAACCTTCAATAATTTACAGACTCCGCCCTCTTTTGCCAATAAGACATCCAAAGCAAGGCGATTCTGCAAAACCATTGTCCTTATCGACAACATCTCTCCCTCCACCAGTACCAACGACTTTGCTGTATTCATCGATAGCTCATCTATCACAGTCGCCAGTCTCCGAATCTTCACATCATTCAAGATCACTCCCAAACTTGGTATCATTGCTCCAAAGATATCTCCCACTATGACCCCTGCACTCGCATCTCTCCTTGCCCTTGAATGCTTTCCACCTTCCAAAAGTTCCAAATCCTCAGTATGGTAAATCTTTGGAAATATTATTCCCAAGTAACATGTACCATACCAGTTCGCAGGTAACCTCACATAAGCATTCTTTCCACACACAAAGTACACCATAGGTATCACTTGTACAGGGCCCTGGAGAAAGTTCTTAGCCACATCTGCCATAGTGAAAACATGATCACACGTACTCTGTCCCACAGGAACCTTTTCATAGTAGGTCTGATATCGTCTCACACACAACTTTCCCCTCTGCTCTTTGTCCAAAGCTATAGGACCATAACTTCCTTTTGTCCGGTGTAATGTTTCCTCATCCGTCCAATCCACCCTACTATGCCCTGTGTCCCGTGTCTGCGTCAGTTTTCTATACCTGTCTTCTACCTGATCCACAAACTTTTTCTCTACACCTGATAATGAGCATGTCAAATTATGTCGGTGGGCATATGCTGTGTCCAATTCCAAAGACGGGATGAAGAACTTCCTAAGTCTATCCTCTGACTTATAGTAGTCGTACTTATTCAAATGTTTGTAAGCTGGGACTTCAGGAAGCACTGCATCGTAATTGGAAAAGAAATACTCAAACTGATCTCTTTCATAGAATATACTAAGCAACAGACTACATGAAATTCCATACGTCAGTGGAAGATGGTGATATCTAATACCCTCATCCACTGAAGCAGGCAACTGCATACACACATAACAATCTTTCGCATCCATCGCATCCACGTACTCATATAGCAGCTTGGCGTATGCATTAAGCTTGAAATCACTTCTAGACAAATCTACATGCAACCTACGACTTTCTTCTATCAGCAAAGCTCTGTTAGCTCCTATGTTTGCCTCTTTTTGGCTAGGTGTAGTAGGTGTAGGTGTCCCTGGCACCCCCTGCACTGCTAGCTCGTGTGGAACGGTATATGAGACTACAATTACTACGATTATAGAAACTATCACACTACCTATAAGTATGCCTACAATCAATTTGGATCTACGATTTGGATCTCCAGCCTCCATGATTTCGAAAGTTCTCAAAAAGTTCTTGATTTCAGCAATGAACACTCAAAAGTCTCTGTGTCCTCAACTCGTGACTTGCTTAACCAGCCCGAGCAACTTTAAAACCTCTGGAAATCCCCTTATCAGCCACAGTCTTATTTACACAGTCCAGAAAAAGACTTCCCTAGCCTTCGTTCCTCTTCGGTGGAAAGTCCCTAAGTTTACTCTTCTTCCACTCGGACCTAGGTTATCTTCTTCTTTAGACTTTTATTTACACAGGTTATATTTCATCCATGATAAGATCATTAGTGAGCACTTCCAGAACGTGATACAAAAGTTCAAGACGCAGGATTATCATTTCATGTGAAGACGGCTCAAACCCAAAAGACGGAAATTCGAGTCGATGCAAAACCAATTGTCGGACTTTACTCAGAAGCGGGGGATTCGGAACGGTGAGGGTCAGTATTCCTTCGACTTCGAGCCCTGGCAACAACAACACCACCTTCACCACCACATTCGGGCTCTTGCTGACCACCTGCACAGACCTCAGTCTCCCCGTACTCACTACCCCCTGCATCGGACCCCCTGCATCGGTCACTGTGTAAGTCCACTCAGGGGTAGAGTATCTCCGGCAGGGTACTCTTGTTCTTTTCGACCTTCGCCGACCCTCTTGAGTCTGATCTTCGTCGCTTGCTTCTGTTTCAGACGTTTCAGACACTGGAGCAAGATCTCTTTCGGGTGCCAACCTCAGATTCAGTCGCCTCTGTCTTTCAGGCCAACCTTCCTCAGTTCTGGTCGTTCTTCTGCCTTCCCCTGCTATACCCAGTGCACCACTTCCTCTTTCTGCTGAATCTGACTCTTCTCCACCCACTGCAGCATCTCTGTCTTCCGTGTCAGAGTCGAGGTTCGAGCTGTCGAAACCCCCTTCAGCTTGTTCTAGTGCACCACCAGCTGTGTCAGCGACCCTCACAGCTTGACTTGTCCTCTCATGTGGCCCTGCCACATCAGCTGGATTTTCATTTACGAGAGGAGCTGTTTCTTCCAAGGGTGCTGAAACTCTGCGGGTATGGGAGGCATGCACCCAGTTCGGCAATCCTCCGCACTTCACTGCTGTGTTCGTGACCAGTATCACCTGGTACGGGCCTCGCCACCGAACGTCCAGACAACTCTTCCTCACGTGCTTTCGGACAAGCACCCAGTCACCCGGACACAGGTCGTGGCACAGATCACTCGAGGCTGGAACAGCTGCCGCTTGGACCTGCTGAGACACAGAACGGACCACATCAGATAGTCCTTTACAGTAATCGAGAATCAAGTCATCAGTGATGCTTATTAAAACTGTAGCTGGGACTGCTGGCAACCGCATTGCCCTTCCCATCAGTATTTCGTGGGGGGACAACCCTGTCCTTCTATCTGGGACACTTCGCATGCTCATTAGCACGAGCGGCAAAGCGTCAGGCCACTTCAGGGACGTTGATGAACACATTTTTGCCATCCGGGCTTTCAAAGTTCCATTAACCTGTTCCACCATCCCAGAAGCCTCTGGTCGGTAACTGCAATGGAGTCTCTGATCAACATTCAATGCGGCACAAAGTAACTTCATGATTTCACTGTGAAAATGTCTTCCTCTATCTGATTCCAAAGAGGTTGGGATCCCGAATCTCGGGATGAGCTCCCTCAACAATAACTTAGCCACTGTGAGAGTGTCACACCTGCGTGTTGGGTAAGCCTCCACCCACCGTGAGAATACACAAACCAGCACCAAGATGTATCTCAACCCATTGCACTTAGGCATTTCCACAAAGTCTAACTGTATCCTATTGAAGGGCCCTCCTGACCTCCCAATGTGACTCAAGGTGACTACTGTTTTCTTTCCAGCATTCATCTGCTGACACGTAACACACCTCTGACAAACCGTTTCAGCCATTGCACGAAATCGTGGGTTATACCACGTCTGTCTAAACACACGCATCATTGCATCTCTACCAAGGTGTGCCGGTCCATGTATCAGTCTCGCCATCGGGCTCAGCAGATTCTCTGGTAATACAGCTCTCCCATCATTGGAGACCCAAACATCCACATCCCCTCTTTCACACCCTGCTTTGATCCATCCCTCTCGTTCCTGATCTGAGACTTCATCCTGCAGTCGCTTGAGCTCTTCCCAAGTGTCTGCCATGGCCAACATCATGTTGAGCTCGGTTCTTTCTTGGCTCTCTCCTGTGTAACCTTCTGTAAATATGCATCCCTGTTCTGCACAGAAACGAGCAACTTCATCCGCATAGTTATTTCCCAATGACACAAAATCCTCCCCCTTTCCATGTGCAGTACACTTGACAACTGCGATTTCCTTCGGACTTTGCAATGCATCTAACAGTTGTCTTACATATTCTCCATTCCTAATGGGTGAGCCAGATGATGTCAAAAATCCCCTCTGGGACCATAACTGTCCAAAATCATGCACCACACCAAACCCATATTGGCTGTCTGTGTATATCGTGATCCGAATTTTATCAGCGGCCAAACAGGCACGAGTCAAAGCAATGATCTCAGCTACCTGCGCGGAGCGTACTCCTTCTAGGCAAGCAGCCTCAACCACCCCGGAAATGGTACATACAGCAAAGTCTGCTCTTAGTTGGCCGACACTGTCTCTTAGGCATGAACCATCGACAAAGAAAATTTCATCTGGGTCGGTCAGTGGTTCATCGACAATGTCAGGTCTCGGTTTGGTGCAAAGGTCAGTCACATCAAGACAATCATGGTCCTCACAATCTTCATCATCTGCATTCGGTATGGGCATTAATGTTGCAGGGTTTAAGACATAGCACCTTTTCAGAGTCACATTCTCTGCGGAAAGTATGACTTGCTCGTACCTTGTTAATCTGTTGTTCGTTAGGTGCTGAGTCTTAGTCCTGGTCATCAATAATTCAACCGAGTGTGGCACATATACAGTCAAAGGATGACCCATTACAATGCTTTCACATCTTTCAATGCTGACACCTGTTGCAGCAACGGATCTTAGACATCCGGGCAACGCAGAAGCTACTGGATCTAGAGTAGCTGAAAAGTAGGCAACTGGTCTACGGACACCTCCATGGTTCTGAGCTAAGACTGCTAATGCACATCCTTCTCTCTCACAACAGAACAACGAAAAGGCCTTGTTGTAATCAGGCATTCCCAGAGCTGGGGCACTACACAACTCCTCTCTCAGTTTTAGGAATGACATCAAGCACTCCTCGTCCCATGGTACCGGATCACTCACATCCTTGTGCGTAAGCCTCTGCAAAGGCTTTGCTCTCAAGGAAAAGCTAGGTATCCACTGCCGACAATAGCCGACCATTCCCAAAAACATCCTGACTTCCCTCTGTGTGGTAGGCACTGCCATGTTCATTATTGCCTCAATTCGGTCTGGTGACACCTTCCTCTTGCCTTTTTCTAATCTGTGTCCCAAGTACTGTACCTCATTCAAACAGTACTGCAACTTATTTGGAGACACCTTGTGCCCGTTCTCTGCTAAATGGTTCAACAGGGCTACCGTGTCTATCCTGCAAGCATCTTCCGTTTCTGAGGCAACAAGCAGATCGTCTATGTATTGCACGAGAACTGAGTTCTGCGGCAATACAAGACTCTCAAGATTCTTTTTCAGGATCTGATTAAAAATCGATGGACTTTCTGTATACCCTTGAGGGATACGACACCATGTTAACACACGATTTTCCAGCCGGAATGCAAAAAGAAATTGGCTTTCCTCATGGAGCGGTATCGAGAAAAATGCTTGACACAAGTCAATGACAGTAAACCACTCGGCTTCGCATGGGATCTGAAACAGTATCACTGATGGATTCGGTACCACTGGACAACAAGGGACAACTATCGTGTTGACCTTTCGCAGGTCTTGCACGATCCTGAATTTCCCGCTCGGTTTCTGTAACCCCATAATAGGTGAATTACAGGGGCTACCTCTGATCTCCTTCAGAATGCCTTTTTTGATGAAAGTCTCGATTACAGGTTTAATCCCTGCGATCGTTTCAGGCGACAGATTGTACTGAGGCGTTCTAGGGAACTCAACATTCTGTTTCACCTCGATCTGCACAGGTTCAACCCCTTTGATTAGTCCTATCTCTTCTCCTGTGAAGTCCCACACCTCAGGTGACACTGTGTCTCTCAAATCCGGTGGAAGTTCCTCCACGGTCACCATTGGATACAAGTCTATGCACAGATGCTGATTTGCAACTTTGAAAGTAGCATCATCGTCCCTCGTCTGAACCTCCACTCCACTGGGCGTGCAATAAATCGTGCAGTTCAACTTGCATAACAGATCCCTTCCCAAAAGACAGACTGGACTAGTATCACACACCACAAACTGATGTCTGGTTTGGAAGGTGCCTATCCTCACTGGGATCGGTTCGGTCAATGGACTATTTATTCTTTTGTTCGCTACTCCAACAACTTGAATCGATTGTCCCGAGAGGGGTAGGTTGGGGACTACTGCTGATCTTACAGTAGACCGGGTAGCGCCAGTGTCAACCAAAAGTGTGGTAGGATGACCATCAATGTCTGCCTCCACAAAAGGTCCTCTCTGGTCTACCTCCAAGACTGCTCCAAGTGTGCAGTCTTCCTCCCCCTCAGGCACCGTCAGGATAACGGGTCTGGGCTATACTCATCATACCCTTCGAAAAGGGGCATCTGCTGGTAAGTTCGTATCCCATGCGGGATCCTCGGTGGCTGTGGGACCTGCACTTGTTGGTTATGCATCCCCCTTTCATCGATCTGGGCCTCATAACGGTATTGACTACCTCCGTCTCAGGTGCCTGAACCCCTTCTACCTCTTGCTGCACCTGGTTGGCTGGGTTCAAGGGGCACTCGCGCTTCCAATGCCCGATCTGATGACAAAGGTGACACGCAGTGGTCTTCTTCAGTGTCGCCACATCCACCCCCGTCTTGGGATCAATTGGTTTCCCCTTTCCCTGACCTTGCCCATTCTGGTTCCCTTGGTAATTTCCTTGTCTCCTTCCTAGGGTCCCTCCACTAGGCTGGCCCTGAGCTGTCTGCATCTGAACGAGCATCAATTTGTCTTTTAGCTTACGATGCTTCGAATCCACCTCATCGCTACAATACCTCGCATACCGCAAGATTTCATCTACCGGCTTGTTCTGCCAACAGATCAAATGGTGCTGTATCATGAGGCTGACTTCTGGTCTCAGACCCAGCACAAACTTTGAGACAAACTGTCCCATATCCTTGGGGTCTAATGCATCTAATCCGCTATACTGTTTAAAAGCTTGCAAAAGTCTTTCATAATATTCATGCACTGTTTCTTTAGGTTCCTGCACAGTTCGGTCTATCTTAACCCAATCTATATCTTGAGGGGAAATCTTCAATTTCAACCATGTAATCACCTGCTCAAATTTTTTCATTACAAGGGGTGAGGGACCATTTGTGACAGCATCCCTTTCGGGTTCAGAGGTCGGCCACTCCACGGCGATTTTGCAAGCTGTCCACAAATCTCCCGGCACCACTATGTCAAACAAAGTGTTCAAGTCAGTCCACAGCACCTTCGAGATTTTAACAAACCGCTCAACTTGTTTGTACCACTCTACGGGTTTCTCCCTCAGCCGAGGAAAGTCATTCGTAAATGCGGCCAAATCACCTCTACTCCACGGTACATACACGTACCCTCCATTCTGTACTTCCCGTAAAGGAAAGTTTCCAACCCCCGTCGCCCCCCCCCCGGAGGCGGCGTTTCTCCCTCAGCCTTCTTTGCTATTTTCTTCTTTGAACACCTTTCCTCCCATTTGTCAAAAAACTCCATATCCGCATCCCTACAATCAGATCTTTAGTATGCGTCCTCAAACCTGTGATCCTTTTCTCCTCCAGCTCCTGATCGCTATATTGTAACCTATGTGGTCCTTGCAATGTCTTTGTTTTATTCAGATCTACCTCGTATCTCCTGGCTAATGCTGTCAATTTCTCATGAGCTATCCTAGCTTTCCGAGTCACATCTTTTGCTATGAAAAGCAGCTCATCTGACCCGTAAATTTCTATTCTTTCTAAAGGCAGACTTCCGCTAATCATTTCGTCTACCTCTGCTTTCAGCCTTACTACATCCAGCAACCTTGCCTGCACCGCACTCTTTAGTATTTCTCGACAAGCTGCGCCATCCCGTTCATCATAGTCACTATTCTGTCCTTGTGACCTATTCCCTTCTATCGTACTTCTGGAACTTGGTCTCTCTTCCGTAATGTTTTGTTCCCTATCGCCTGGCATCCTATCACTTTGGTTTCTTACTGTTGGTGTCCACATCCTCAAAGCTGACTTAGATTCGTGCAAAGACCTTGGTCTGACTGGTCTCTCGTCCTCCTGTCTAAAAGAGGAGTCTGCAGTTGCTGGCAATGGCGTACTTGTGTCTAGTGGCCTTGGGAAGTGAATCACTTGTACTCCGAATCCATTCCCACTAACACTAGTTCCTTCCTCTCCTCTCGTCTGTACTGAACTTCCTTCTCTTACTCGGTCTGGGTCATATACCGGTACTATGGGGCCAATGGTAACCGGTACCGTCAGGGAGTCCGGTAATCGGGTATTCCCAATGGAAGGCTGTGTTGCCTCTCCCTCTGTTCTTGTGGAAATTCTTCCCACTACCCTCATGTTAGTCTGATTCTGTGTCTCATCCGTTTCTACTGCTGGAGTTGGTTTTCCCTCTTCTGAATCTGGATTAAATGGAGGTGGTCTCTCTGCTAGCAGCCTATCTAACAGACTGTCATCTGTATCACTGTCGTCCTCTTCAACTCTTGTTATTTTCCCATTTTTTATTAGCAGTGGGTATAACCTATCTCCTTCGATCGTTTCCACTCTCCACCTTTTCTCCAGTGCATCCCACCTCGCATCTTGAAATGCCCTGATCGATTTCTTCACCCTTTCCTGGCTCTTATCTCTTTTCCTGTCATATGCTGCCCTAATCCATGCATGTATCGCCTCAAACTGTGTCGGTCTAGGCAGTGGTCGTAAAGAAGCCATTATAGTCTTTAGCTGGTACAACACCTCTAGCCTGAAAGTGCCATAGCGTGGGAAAGTCAATTCTCCTTCCCCTTCTGTCATTTTATGCCAGTTCTCAAGCCAAATTATGGTATGCAATCCTACATTTGTAGCCATATAATGTGCCGGCGTATCCTCGGGAGGGGCTTCCTCTCCACCCCGAGTAACCACATGTCTGTCGCCTCTGCAAAGTTCTCGTAAAACTCTAAAACATTTCATGGTAAAGCAGATATCTGTTCGCACCCAATATTTTGTTTTTCGCTTCCTGATTCAATCCACCAATGCCAGCGCGGCTCACACCAACCGACCTATCGCAGCGCGGCACTGTCTGACGTCACGCTTCCTCCGTTCGCAGCAGTTCCCCTCCTTCCTAATTCTCTCGTTCTCGCTCGCACGTGTCCCAATCACACTCTGAAGCAATGGTCCGTCCTACCGAACAATTACCTCTCTGACTGTCCGTACCGAACAGCCTCTCGAGATTGTTGACCTCAATCTGGCAACTGTCTGTCCGCGAAACGACCGGACAATCACCTCTGACACAATCGATAGGATTCTACCACTCAATGTTCCACACACAACAACCTACGACCAGCGTCGGTTCTTCACACACTCACACATGTGTTCCCTATCTTCAGTGGGTTGATCAACGACGTCTCATGACCCCCACAACTTCTGGTCAACAATCTCAGTTCTGGGTGTCTTCTACACCACAATATCAAATCTCTCGGTCCCGCGCGCGCTCACGGTCCGGTCCTCAATCACACGACTCTCATTCCAACTCCGCAAGACATCACACAACAATTAAACACCGCAATCTAACAAACATCACCCTTTTCATACTCACTCTACCACGAACTGCTACTTCCGCCGCACCGTCACTCTTCGTCAGTTTTCAGCGACCGCCGACGTCCTCCTCTTACGATCCACTGGATCACCATCACTCGGGTTCTATGGGGCAACTTATCTCTTATCCTGATCTAGATCTCCCCTTACTATCAGAGATAACCATCCTACTCTGCTACCAACTGATAACGCTGATCCTTATCTTATCTTTTCTCAGGATCTCCAGGTCGCCAGGAACTTTTTACCTGCTGAATAGTGTAAAGGGAAGAAAATCCTTTCAGTTATGCCGCCATCTTAGAACCCAGTTCCCTTAAAAGACCACTGACTCCAAATTCAATTTTGAGGGTTTATTACCGCCAAGAATAACTGCACATGCAAGCACCTCAACACGAGGTTAAAGAAATAGATGGGCACTAATACAAATAGCATCCTACGCAGGAGTCTCATCCGACTCAGGATGAGAAGAATCGTTAACTCCAGAAGTATTAAACAAGCAATAACAGCTCCAATCTCTATGTTATTCCTCATTTATCTAAGCAAAGCAGAAAATCCATTGACTGTCCCTACTCTATCTCTTAGGTGACATACCTACTTAACGAATTTCCCAGGCAAGAGTAAGTAAAAGGTGTCAGCTGTGAAGACTTCCTAAGAAGTGCATTCACTTAGTACCTAAGCTCAGATTTTTGATGCTCCTTCACCAAATCCCTCTCTGTCCTTCTCTCTGGTCTCTCCTACCTCTTCTCTGCCCTCCACCCTCGGGGCACTATCCCTAATACAAAACCCAATACAATTGAACACGCCTTTTGTCACGCCTCTTTGGCCAGGTCTTCTTTCTTGTACTTTTCCATCGGAACGGTGACTTCATCTTGGACGGTTGCGATGACCTTGAGTCCCAGGCACCTTCACCACTGAAAGTATCATCCCTAAATTCCATTGCACTCCCATTTCCATGCCCCTCATCGCTCTAACTTGTGAAACAAAGAGCCAGTCTTTAACTAACGAGTCATGTGTCCTTGCACCTGCAACAGAAGATACGTTCAACAGAAACCCTCTACTGTGCTAATTAAATCTACTGTCGATGCCCAGAGAGCCTTTCCAAGAGAACCTTCTCTGCCTGCAAAATAAGCTAACATAAGAACAAACAGGCCTTTCCTTGGCGTATATGCAGTCAGGCCTTTACACAATTTAAACACACAAATCTTAATCACTTCTATAAGCATTGGTTCATTACATTTCATATGCAAAAAGTGAACTACATGTGCAACTTAATATGGTACACGTTTAAACTACTGCAGCTCGATTATACATGGGCTGATTCATCTATGCATTATTTTACACACGATTCAATTAAGCATTACATTTGCATGATTAAATGGCACAATTACGGTTGTTATTCATTCTAATAACTGCGGGTTATAACTACATGTTACTAGCCATTCATTGTTATATAACTGGATATATGCGGGTGCGAGCTATCAGTGATTATGATGCACCCCTACAAATTTCACAAGAACATGGCGCTCTATCAAGAGCATTTGGGAGATGGTCACATTAGAGATTGGCAGTCAATATTATAGCCCAGAGACCAGTTGAGGAAAACACAGGAAGCGCTGTGTTGAGGCAACATGTTGATGTACAGGGAGAAACTTCAAAGGGGCTTGCCATTTATTGAGGAAACAGAAATAGCCTTAAAAATAATCTCGTAGCAACAGGGGCCCAGCTAAAAGTGTTCCTAAATGCAGCGTTTTTGGCAATTAAACTTAGCAAACTAATAACGAAGTGGTAAAGCTCCAATTACAGCATTCTGAGAGGAAACGCACTGACTGCCTTTCAAAATGGCGACACGACCCCTCACTCTGAGGCAGAATCCCTTGCACAATTGAGTAAATGGAGCTTGAAAATGGCTGTAGCAACTCACCGGTTCTTTAGGAGGAGACACATGATTGTCTCCTCTGTCGTGAAAGCGCTGGTGCGGTCTCAGGAATGTTAAAGGCTCCCACTTCTGTCGGAGCTCAGCACGGCGCCACCATCTTGGTTGGCGCCACAACCACACCCCGAACATTTGCATTTCTAAAGCACATGTTCACCCTAAAATGTATTTTGCCACTAAAATAACAGATGTTTATTGCTACCCAGCTCAGTGGTAGTCATCTTAGCGACCTCAGAAGGAGGAAAGTATCAGTGGATCTGCCAATATTTGAACCTGAGGCCAAATATAAATCCCTGCAGTCAATGCACTGAAACATGTGACCCAGCCGCTGACATGGCATTGATACAGATATTTGAATCTTTGAGAATTGTTGTCTCTGCATTACAACCCATGTGACTGTGGATGTGGGAAGGATGTTTCATTCTAATTTTGGAGGTTTCTTTTTAAAAGTGTGGTTAATTATGGACACTGTCTAATCACTAATACACCTTTGATGTAAGGTATTGTGACCATCCACAAGTAATCGTATAAGATCGGTCATAAAACATCTTGAGACATGTCACTATTGATCCAGCGCGATATTATCAAACAGCATTCATACACTAAATACTCACTTGGGCCCATACATTCATACTACGCTAATACTTACGCTGGGGTTGTCAGTTGTTACTCTTTATCAAAATCCCTGCTACCAATTACCTTCCGATTGAAGAGTAATGACTTACCAATGAATCCTTTGCTAATTGGGAAGTTTAAAATGAGTGACATTCGTTACAGTACATAATCCTGAAATAACCACTGAGTCAGGAAGTTTTAAAATGTTTATCTAAAGATTTAGCAGAGTAAATACAGAACCACATGGTACTTAATTGCATATCAAGGATGAAGCATAGAATAATATTTATTGATTAATGACGGTCCCTCAGAAAGGAGAAGATAGAGACAGCAGCGCAACTAAAGGTTGCATTTATATTTACCTAAGTGCGAGAACCAAACCCCTTGGCCAAGGAGTTGGAAAAGAATAGGACCCTCGGAAGGATGAAGAGCAAAGACCTCCTCCAGGATCAGGACAGGACCGGTGACCTCTCTACAACGACGCCTGCGTCGTTCCCCTCTCTGATACTCGACTTCTCCTCGATTCTCCTGTGCCTTCCTTCTAATGGACACCGCCGCCCCCTCCTCAGGACCTCTCTGGACAGCGGTTCAGTCTGCAAATCGATCAGCTTGGCAGTCTGGAGCTCTTCTGTGCGTTCTGAGAGTAAGCTCTAGTCTCCTGTGCACACTCTGCGGTCTGAGCTAAACTAATTAACTAATTCTATATCTATTATACCCTTCTTCGCCCATGTACCTCCCATTAATGTTGCTAAAATATGGGACCACTACTTCTGATTGGACAGGGACAGGGGGTTGATCCTCACACCATATTGATTTGGTTCGAATTCTGAAGACCTTTGCCTTTAAACTACCGCCCATCCAATTTAATACATTTGCTTTATTTCCCACCCGTCTCACGACAAAGTTTATTCATTTTCATATACATAGTTGCAAGTTTTGCACGAACACATGAATATATCAATATCGGCCATTAGTTCGTGGCCTTGGACGACGTCCAGGTTGACTTCATCCTTATTCTTTGGCAGCCAAGCAGGGCACATGCGCAGAATCATTGTCTCTCGAGTTTCAGATCACCAACCACAGGCCCAAGTTTCCGAACTAATAAAAGTCAAAGAAGGAAATTTTAAAATCACAAATAAAATGTTTCACTGTATACCCACTCTGTCTACTCTATCCCCATTTACTTATAAATCTATCCCGCGTTAGTAGCGTTAAGAAAACGACAAATTAATAATAACACAAGAGCAAGCTGAAGCATGTGAGAACATCAAGCAGCCATTTTAATGCACACTGCGCAGAAGCAGAAATTTCCCACCAAGCAAAGAAAGACGTCACAACACGTGATATGGTTGAGACATGCGCAGTGAAGTTCCCGCGCATTAGCGGCCATTTTAGAAAAAAGACAAGCGTTACTTGTTAGTTAGAACACATAAGCAAGCTTCCTTGCTATTCATGTAGTGTATGCAAAGTTAATAAAAACAATACAAAATTTAATAAATTAATACTGTGAGGAGATTGTATTCGAGCAAGTCTCATTTGTGAGTCCTTGCTCCATCAATCCCCTCTCTGATGGCGTTTCTGAGCCATCAAAATACTACCCACAATCAGATGCGAACTTCTAGCAAATAGTTTCATTCTCATTTTTACACTTTCTATTTTTCACATCCCTTTTCAACTTTTTGTATAATTCACTTCTCAAATCTTCAAGTTCAATTTCATCGAACTTTCTCTTCTTTCCTTTTCCTGTCACATTATATGTTATGTTATGTTATGTTATTAGGGACTTATAAAGCGCACGGCTACTCGATAGAGTGTCCCGGCGCTACAGATTCTGGGTGGGGCTAATCGTGAGCTCTATCTTGACGTAAGTCACACTATAACTAGAAAAAAGCCAGTTCTTCAATGACTTTCTAAAAGGGAGAAGATCCTGCATCTGCCTAAGTGCCAGGGGGAGACTATTCCAGAGTCGTGCTGCTTGCACCTGGAAAGAGCGGCCCCCAATGCGAGCATGGGATGATTCATTCTTTCTACAGCATTTGCACCATATTGTTATTGACAGTACTATTATTGCTATCCCTGCTAGGGGTACTAATATTTGACCCATAAATCCTTTCCCTACATTAGCAAACCAGGTACCAATTGACGCAATACTACTCGTCAATCTTTCCCATACACTATCAACTTCCAGTGGTTTAAGTTCCTTCTCAAGTTTAGTTATATTCTGTATATACGTTCCAATTACTGCACTTTTATCAGGAATGTAAGTGCAACAATGTTTCGTCTTCAGTAATTTACAGACTCCGCCCTCTTTTGCCAATATAATATCAAGAGCAAGTCGATTTTGCATAACCATAGATCTAATCGCAACCATCTCCGCATTAATCATTAGAAATCCTCCAGCAGTATCCGTTGATAAACGATCAACCACTGTAGACAATTTACATATTTTCCTTGAGTTTACAATTATTCCCACCGAAGGTATCAATGCACCAAATATATCACCTACAATTTCAGAAAAACTAGCTCTTTTACTACGTGTTAATTCGCTATTGTTTTCATTGCTCCCAGTGTTTCTTTTTACGTGGTATATTTTTGGAAATACTATTCCAAAATAACAACTTCCATACCACCGTGCAGGAAGCCTAAAGTAAGCCTTATTCCCACACACATAATAGATCCCAGGAAAAACTGAATCTGTTCCTCCTTTTATTCCCCAACCTCCAAGAATTAAGAAATTGTGTTCACATTCACTGGTACCGATGAAAACATTGTTATAATCAGTCTTTAATCTATGTAGACACATTTTCCCTGTCTTTACAAAATCCAGAGCCATAGCAGCTTGAGCCTTGCCAGGTGTGTAACTCCCTTCTTTCTCAGCCCAGGGTGGCAAATGAGCCTTATGCTCAGAAGCTTTCCTTTGAAAATCTTGTCTTCTATCTTCCACTAAGTTCAAAAATATCTTTTCTTCTTCATGTAAAGAACATGTTAGATTGTGTCTATGTGCATGTGTTATATCAATTGATTTCATTGTTAAGAAAAATTCTCCCATAAACTGTGCGTCTTGACTACTAAGCACTGGGTTCATACTCTTTCGAATCGGAACCTCAGAAAATATCACATCTATGTTTGAATAATAATATTGAAGTCTCCCTGTTCTATAAAATAAACTAGCTAATACACTACATGATATGCCATATGTTAATGGTAGGTGGTGATATGTTAACCCTTCTGCTACTGATTCAGGTAACTTCATACAGACATAACAATTACTAACTTCCATGGTATCTACATATTGAAATAATAACTTTGTGAAAACATTTAAACTAGTGTCGTTATCAGTTATTTCATGATGAAATTCTGGTTCATTTTCTGCCATTAGTTCTACTCTATTACCCTTCATGTTTGCTGTCCTTTCCTTAGTTTCGTTATTAATCTTTTTATCCATTATCATAAGGTAAGGGACTGCTACAATCAGGACTAACCATACTATAAGCACCATTACTAGACTACATATGCATATTGCACATCATCTTCTACAACATCTCTGTTTTGGTCTCCCAGCAACTCTATCATCAGGCATTTCGACAAGGAAGATTGCTCTTCTTATCTATTTTCGCTTTTCTTTATATGACTCTTTTACGTAGTCAAGGTGGTCTTGTTTCTTTCTCGTACGTCAGTTCTGTACTTGTTCCTTCGTCACCACTTTCACTTGACTCTGAACTTTCGTAATCTTCAAGAATGATGTAAGTCCAATCAGGACCCTTGAATTTGTTATTCACAAGTTTCAGTCTTTTACTTCTTCTTTTCTCAGTTTTGCTTTCTTGTTCTGTTTGACTTGTTACTTCATTTACTTGATCTGGATCTTCACTTCTGGTTGTTATGTGATATTTTACTCTTTTAATGACACTAGGCCAATGATCACCTTTTCTTGCTTTCTTTGTTTGCACTATTTCTTTATTTTCGTCTTCAGAGACCCCTTTATTTTCACTGCTTAGCACTATTTCGTCTTCCGCAATTACCGTTTTTCTTACTTGCTTCTTTTCAGGTCTTATTGGTTTCTCTGCCGCAGCTCCTCCGTAAGTTTCCAATAATTGACCTTGTTCTTTGTTTATTTCTTCATGTTCGGGATTCTCAAGATCTTTTTCTTCTGTGTATTTTCCTGGATCTAACTGGTTCTGATCAGGGCTTATTGCACTATGTACTTCTGCAGCCTGACCGGATTCTTCTAGACCTGTCTGTCCCTGCTCAAAATTTGTCGATTCTTCGTTAATTTGAGTCCAGTTTCCTTTCCCTATCTGACCCTGCTCAGGTTCTTTTATTGTATCTTCTTCTTTTTCCTGAGCTGCTTCTTCTTCACCTATCTGATCTTCTTCAATTTCTTCCAATTTTGTTTGACTTCTTGTTCTGTGGTAAACTTCAGGAATTTCTACCACGGTACCCAATCCTGACTTGTGCTCGGTTGTTCTTCTTCAGCTTCTCTTGAATCTCGAGCCTGAGATTCTTCAGCTGGGCAACCTTCAGCTTCCTCAGTGATTGATGCTGACTGAGGATTTTCTTCTTCAGGGTCTGGTACTCTTTTGGTGTGGCTTACATGAATCCAATTAGGAAATCCTGCACACTTCACTGCTGTATTGGTAGTCAGTATGACCTGACAAGGTTTTCCCCATCTAGGTGATAGACACGTCTCTCTGGTGTGATTCTTCACTACCACCCAGTCACCAGGATTCAGATCATGTTCTTGTTCAGGCTGCCTCGAAACTGCGTCTTCTCCGACCTGATGAGAGACAGAACGCACTAGGTCAGCAAATCCTTTGCAATAATCCAGAACCATATCATCAGATATATTCAGCAGTTTGTTTATGGGAACATGTGCTTGTCTCATTGCTTTTCCCATCATTATCTCGTGTGGGCTCAATCCCGTATTTCTATCGGGAATGCTTCTGAGTCCCATTAAGACGAGTGCCAATGCATCTGGCCACTCCAATGATGTTGATGCACACATTTTTCCCAGTCTGGATTTTATAGTGCCATTCAATTGTTCAACCACTCCAGAAGCCTCTGGACGATATGCACAGTGCAATTTTTGTTCAATTTGGAATGCTTCGCGAATTATTTGAATCACTTCACTGTTAAAATGTTTTCCTCTATCTGATTCCAAAGTTACTGGGAAACTAAACCTAGGAATGAGTTCTCGTAGTAACAGCTTTGCGACTGTAATGCTGTCACTCCTCCTGGTAGGGTAAGCCTCCACCCACTTTGAAAACAGACATACTATGACTAGTACATATTTCAACCCTCTGCATGGTGGTAACTGTATAAAGTCGAACTGTAGTCTTATAAATGGCCCTTCTGCTTTTCCAATTTTCCCAAACCCAATTATTGTTTTTCTTCCTGGATTATGCATTTGGCAAGTCAAACATCGCTGGCAAAGGCTCTCTGCTACTGCCCTGAACTTGGGATTGTACCAGTTCTGTCTGAAAAGCCTAATCATTGCATCTCTCCCTATGTGTGTGTCTCCATGATACATCCTGGCCATTTGAGAGAGCAGACAGTCAGGCATGACTGGTCTGCCATCAGCACAAATCCACACCTCGTCATCTCCCCTTTGGGAACAACCCACCTTGACCCATGTTTTCTTCTCACTTTCATCAGCACCATCTTGCAATCTTCTAACCTCATTCCATGTTTCAGGTGGCATATACAGCATAAGTTGGCAGCTGATTCCCATTCTTTCCACCCTTTTATTGACTGACAATCTATTTCTGGCACAATGTTGTGCCACAAGATCTGCATATCTGTTGCCAATTACCACCCAGTCATCTCCTGACTGGTGTGCGGCACACTTCACCACAGCCAATTCTTTTGGTGATTGTATTGCTTCCAGCAATTCCCTTACAAACTGTCCATTTTTAATGGGGGATCCTGAAGAAGTCATGAAATCCCTCTGCATCCATAGTTGGCCAAAATCATGCACAACCCCGTAACCATATTGGCTATCTGTAAATATAGTTACTTTTTGATTCCTCCCAATTTTGCAAGCTTTTATCAAAGCAATCAATTCAGCTACTTGTGCAGATTTTACTCCTGGTAAATAGGATGCTTCAACTATTCCAGTTAATTCACACACCTCATAGGCAGCAGTTAGTTTACCATCTTCATGTCTTTGGTATGAACCATCAACAAATAGTTCCCTGTCTGGCTTTCTAAGGGGCTGTTCCTCAATGTCTGGACGTGGTTTTGTGCATAATTCTGTGACTTGTAAACAATCATGTTCTTCTTCTTTGTCATTTTTAATTTCCTCATGATATGGGTCTGGTAGTAAGGTAGCAGGATTTACTATTGTGCACCTCACTATGTTCACATTTTCAGCACCCATTATTATTCTCTCATATTTAGTCAGCCGACTAGGAGTAAGATGCTGAGTTTGTGTTCTTGTCAACAGAATCAAAACCGCATGTGGAACAAACACCTTTACTGGGTGTCCCATTACAATTGACTCACTTTGTTCAATACTTAAACAGGTAGCCGCCACTGCTTTTAAGCAACCTGGCAACGCGGCTGCCACTGGATCCAATGTAGCAGAAAAATATGCTATAGGACGTCTGTCTAGACCATGTCTTTGAGTTAAGACTGAAAGTGCACAATTTTCTCTCTCATGACAGAACAATGCGAAGCTTTTCTTATAGTCGGGCATGCCTAGGGCCGGTGCTGAGGACAGAGCATTTCTCAATTTTACAAAGGCTCCTACGCTCTCATCATCCCATTCAACTGGGTCCTTTGCTTTCTTTTTGTCATTTGAATTAGGGGCTTTGCAAACAAGGAAAATCCTAGTATCCATTGTCGACAGTAACCTACTATTCCTAGGAACATTCTCACTTCTCTTTGGGTTACAGGCATTTGCATTTTTCTTAATCAATTGTACTCTTTCCGAGGTTATTCTTCTTTCCCCTCCCAATTTGGTGTCCCAAATATTTAACTGCTGTTGTACAGAACTGCAATTTTTCTGGTGAGACTTTATGCCCTTCTTCAGCCAAATGATTTAATAGTGCAATGGAATCAACAACACAGTCCTCTCCGGTGTTTGATGCCACCAGTAAGTCGTCGATATATTGCACTAGGACTGAGCTTCCTGGCATCACTAGTTTCTCAAGGCACTTTTTCAATATCTGATTAAAGATGGAAGGACTTTCCGTGTACCCCTGAGGAACACGATTCCATACATAGACTTTGTTCTCAAATTTAAATGAAAAAAGATACTGGCTGTCTGGGTGCAATGGTATTGAAAAGAACGCTTGGCATAAATCAATCACAGTGAACCATCCTGCACTCCAAGGAATCTGATATAGAATTACTGCAGGATTTGGCACTATAGGACAACATGGTTCCACAATTTTATTTATTTTCCGCAGATCCTGAACAATCCTATATTTTCCGCTGGGTTTCTTTAAACCCATTATTGGTGAATTACATGGGCTACTCATGACTTCTTTCAGTATGTTTTGTTCTACCATTCGGTTGATTTCTTCAATGACTCCTGCTTTTACTTCTGCACTCATTTTGTACTGTCTGGTATTCGGGAAAATCGCACCTTCCTTTACAGTAATTTTAACTGGGTCTATTTTGGCCATAAGTCCTACTTCCTTTCCTGTGAAATCCCATACTATGGGGTTTACTGTAGTTTTTAATTCTTCTGGTAGCTCTTCTTTTGTTATCAAAGAAAACATCTCATCTACCTCTGTACCTTGTTTTGCAATCATAAACTTATATACATGATCTTCATCTGGGGTCTGAACTGCCACACCATCCGGTGTGCAGAAAATTGTGCAATTCATTTTGCATAGCAAATCACGGCCTAATAAATTTACTGGACTGGAATCACACACTACAAATTGATGCATTTCTCTGAAATTTCCAATTTTAACTTCCATTGGTTCGGTAAGAGGTGTTCTAACCTTTCGATTAGCTACTCCCACTACTTGGATAGCTTCTCCAGAGAGAGGAAGGTCTGGAATGTCTGCAGTTCTCACAGTAGACCAGGTAGCACCAGTGTCCAAAAGGAAAGTAATATCATTACCCTTCACATTCCCTTCAACATATGGACCTGACTGATCTACCGATAAGGATGCGCCAAGTACGCACTCCTTCTCCCCCTCTCCTAGGCACCGTCATGAACTGTATTGACAGAAATCGTCCTGTAAAAGAAACTGTGATGTTACATAATCATTCTTACCACTTCCTCCTTGATATCCGACGTCTGTACCGTGCTTTGCTCTGCTTACATTACCCTGAATAGGTGCAGGTGGCAACTGACTCTGAGGATTTACCCCCTGCTGTGAGTCATTCTGCGTCTGTGGATTTAAATTTTGATTTGGGCCATTATTATTCCTAATCTTTTTACATTCATCCTTCCAATGCCCCAATTTTCCGCATCCATGACAAGGAAATTTCTTTTTAGCTTCTTCTCTACTCATTCGTCCTCTCACTTTTCCACCATTCCCAGTGTCGCCATTCGTTCCAGAATCCTTTCCTTGATTTTCACTCGGATTATCCAAATTAATTCCCTGTTTCTCGGCCATTTTCACCTGTGCCCACATTACTTTTTCCTGCAATTTCTTGTGCCTATCCTCAATATCGTCTCCACAGTATTTTGCATATTTCAAAATTTCATCGATAGGTTTCCCTTGCCAACACAACATGTGCTGTTTAATCATCTGACAAATCTCTGGCTTCAGACCATAGACAAATCGATAAACAAACTGACTCATATTCTTGTCTCCAATGTCCTCAAATCCACTATACTGCTTAAATACCTGCAATAAACGCTCATAATAGGCGTGTACCGATTCACTGGCTTCTTGGGTGGTCAGGTCTATTTTCACCCAATCCGTTTCTTTCGGTGGTATTTTGCCTTTCAGGTAAGTTATCACCTGCTGATACTTTTTCATTACATCATTGGACGTGGCACCTGTCTTTGGATCTCTAGGATACTCTTCACTTGGCCAATCAACTGTAATTTTACAATCTGTCCACAAATCGGCAGGTACCACTATGTCAAACAAACCATCTAAGTCCTTCAACAATACCTTTGACACCTTCACAAACCTCTCCAACCTGCTTGTACCATTCAATTGGTTTTTCTCTTAACTTTGGAAAATCATTCGTAAATGACAAAATATCCTGTCTGCTCCATGGGACATGTACATAGCCCCCTCCTGGAACTTCTCGCATCGGATACATTTGATCTGTCTTCCCTGTTTCCTTTATTAAATATTCAGAGGCTGTTCTACTGGATCGTGCCTCTTCCTTTTTCTTTGCCCATCGAACTCTCCATTTATCTAGGTCTCCCCATTTTTGCCAAGACTGTCATTAACTCTTTTACTTGTAGCTTTCTTCCAGAGGCATTCATATTTTCTAAATCTTTATCTGAAAAATCTGCTCTATTGGGTTTCTGCAACAGTTTTGATCTCCCTATTTCAATTCCCATCTGCAGAGCTAAATCTGATAATTTTTCATGGAATATTTTTACATTTCTGGTGATACTTCTGCATACGAACAATAATTCTTCTTCATCGTAAGCATTTAGGCGATCTAATCCCACATTTCCTGCTATTATTTCTTCCAATTCAACTTTTAATTTATAAATATCCAAAGTTTTTGGACGGTGTACACTGCTGATCTGATCCTTGTGCCCACCTTTCTAAGTCTTCTGGACTAACTACAGTGACACTTTTTGCTCCCAATGAGGTTATTAAGTTTATATCTCTCGAGCACCCAGGTGTAGTTCTTCTGGGAGTACTATTGACAGAATCCCGAATTGGTAAATCCATTAATGATATTGTTGATTCACAATCACTAAAATGATCCTCAACCATTACTACTGCTTCAGGTTTAGGAATATTCACAGGAGTAGGCATAACTAACGGTGGAGGACAGTTTCCCTGATTACCATATAATGGGACTACTGGACCAATTGTTACAGGTATGGTCAAAGAATCAGGATGCACTTTTATCTGTGTTATTTTCTGTATTAATTCCGCTCTTGTCTTCTCTAGGGCTTCTTTTTCTTTATCGTGAAGGATCCTACTAGGTGTGAAATCATGCATTACCTGTGGTACTAATGGAGTTTTTAACGGGGGTGCACTTGGGGTGCATTTACCTGTCCCTTCCTGGTATGGTGGGGGGTTCTTTAATATCTCTTCCATAAATTCATCTTCAGAATCTCCATTTCTTTTTTAAGTTTAAAGAAAGTTTATTGAGTAGCAAATACAACAGAATAGTAATGGAACATAATAACTAAATATAACATAGTGCAAAAATATCATAAACGGGGAAAAGAAACAGAGAAAGAGGGGAAAGGATAGAAGAGGGAAGGGAAGAAAATATCAAATGGTATAATAAAACTTATGCATTTAAAATATAACAATTGGCATACAATAAATCCTCCAATAAAGATTTATAAAATAGTCAAGCAATAAAAATAATATATAAGAAACAATCATTAATAACTTCAGGGAGGTTTGGTAACTTCTTCAGTGCAAGGGGAATGTAAAGGTAAGGACTGGGCAGACATGTTCAAGAAATTAGTGATGGGTAACCATAATAAATCTCGTTTAATAGCAAGAATAATGGGATAAACGTAGGCCCTGTCTAATCTGTGATTATAACAAACTCCGTACCACCAGGCTTGGAAAGAGACATTCAAAGCATTCTTCCATGACTTAGTGATTTGTTGGAACGCTACAGCTATAAGTAAATCAATAATGGACGTGTTAACACTCGAGGAGGACCATATGTCTGAAAGACTACCTAAAAAAATATGTGAAAAAGTAAAGGGGAACTGTGTAGAAAAAATATTATTAATTTGGTTCCATACTCTGGACCAGAAATTATAGATCGTTGGACAAGTAAATAACATATGTTTAAGATCTGCCATTGCAGTTGAACAAGACCAGCAGGTAGAGGGAATAGAAGGATCAATTGTAAGTAATTTGGCAGGGGTAATCAAAAGTCTATTGTATATAAAAAATAATGTTTGAGTCGTGTTTGCTGCTCTAGAGGATTTCCTTATTTTGGTCCAAATTTTTTGCCAGGTTAAAATAGAAAACGATTCCTCTAAGTCTGATTCCCAATCACTTTCTACTTTAGATTTATCTCGGGTAATAGGGCAATCACGTAATTTTTTATAAATTTGGGAAGCGGAGGATGAAGAAAGTAAAAAAGGGAGAGTGAGAGGAGAAGATTTGATATGAGTAACAGAAAAAGTAATGGCATCATAGCTGTTTTGAGCAGCTGTACACAATAATTTATATTTGGATTCGAAGAATAATGGTAGAGAAAAGTGGGGTTGAAGTACAGAGAAGGGAATACAAATAACATCCTGAAAAAGTTGGTGAATCCAATTAAGACCGAGATCTTTCCATTCTTTCCAAAAAAGTGTCTTATTTCTTACTTTAATAAGAGGATTGTACCAAATAGGGGATTGTAAGAATCATGAGCGGTCGTCTAGACCATCCAGGAAAAGAGGAGAAAATATTTTGCGGGAGTTTTTAAGAATAGGGAGAGAAAACTTCTTTGGAATATGGGATAATGATACAAATTCTTCAAGGTGAAAGGATGAAAAAAGGAGGATTCAATCTCTACCCACAATGGTTGAGAGGCGAGATTAGACATATGTTCAGATAACAAAGAAACAGAATGATTAAGAAAAAATGAAGTGTGATATGAGGAGAAATCTGGAAAATTAACTCCACCCAAATGTTTAGGACACTTAAGTTTAACAAATGACATCCTAGCTTTCTTGTTTTGCCATAAAAATTTTGATAGAATAGAGTAAATATTTTTATAGCAAGATTTAGGTATATTAACTGGGAGGTTAGAGAGTAAAAATAAAATTATTGGAACTAACATCATTTAAATAGAGTCTAGTCTACCCCACCAGGATAAGAACAAGGGATGCCAACGAGTTGTAGAATTGTTTAGGGTTGTTTGTAGATTTTTATGTTTAGTGTTACAGTATCTTTAATGGAGGGTGTGAACCATAAACCTAAGTATTTGATCTTAGCCGGACTCCAATGAAAAGAAGAAGCCAAGAAATCTACATGAAAACAAAACTTATTTAGAGGGAGAATTTCACATTTATCAACATTAAGTTTATAACCTGATACCAACGCAAAGTCAGAAACTTCTGATAAAAAGGCTGGAATAGAGGTTAGGGGATTAGAAATAAATAAAAGAATATCATCTGCATAAGCAGAAATTTTCAGATGTTTATCCCCATAAGAAAAGCCAGTAATATCGTTATTCATTCGGATTTTTATTAGAAAAGGTTCTAATGCTAAAATAAAGAGAAGAGGAGAAAGAGGACATCCTTGTCTGACACCTCTGAAGAGAGGAAACGAAGAAGAGACAAGGCTGTTAGCTAAAATAAAGGATCTGGGAAAGGAATACAATAATGAAATATAAGAAAGAAATTTCGGGCCAAAACCAAACCAAACAAGAGTTGAGAATATAAATTGCCAATTAACCCTGTCAAATGCTTTTTCAGCATCTAATGCAACTGCAGCTAATGAATGTTTATAAGAGTAGGATTTACTAAGAACATTGAAGAAGAGACGAGGATTGTCAGAAAGGTGACTGCCCTTAATGAAACCGCATTGTTCTTTACCAATTAATCTAGGTAAAATTTTGTCCAGACGGAGCGCGAGAATTTTCGCAAATATCTTGTAATCCAGGTTGATTAAAGAAATAGGTCTATAATTTTTACATAAAGTGTGATCTTTATTATCTTTGGGAAGAAGACAAATTAAAGCCTCTTGAAGGAGCCTTCAGATTTTTGGGATGTTATAAAAATGAAAATAATTGGTGAAGTTTGGGAACGAGTAGATTGGAAAAATGTAAATAAAATTCTATTGTGAAGCCGTCTGGCCCAGGAGCCTTCCCTTTTTAAGTACCTGAATGGACTCCAGAATATCTTTAGGATATATATCAGCTTCTAAAAAGGAAAAATCAATATCTGGAAAGGAAGGAGAGGGAATGGAGGACAAATAATGATCAATGTCAGATACTAAAGGAGGGGATTCCGGAGTATATAGTTTTTGATAAAAGTCAGTGAATTCTGTCAGAATGTCCTCATCTTTATGAATTGTGATATTAGATGAGGTGACAATAGATTCAATTTTTGTACGCTCTTTTTTAACTTTGAGATAATTGGCAAGAAGGTTGCCAGCTTTATTTTGCGCGCTATAATATTTAGCACTAGATTTAAGTAGATATAAATTTGCAGATTCCGTGGAGAGTTTATTGAAAGAGAATTTGGCCTTAAGAAGTTTATCCAAGTCAGATTGAGACTTAGTTAAAGAATAAGAATGTTCCAATTGTTTAATTTGCGTATTAAGTGATTGTAAGGAATGAGAAGCTGTGCGTCTTTTTTGGGCAACAAATGAAATAATGAAATCTCTAGAGGCAGCTTTAAAAGTGTCCTATAACAGTTGAGGGGATATCTGAGGAGATTCATTGTCTGTAAAAAAACAGGGATGCAAAATCAAGGAAGGCTGGTGTAAAATTGGGATCTAATAGGAGAGAGTTATTAAATCTCCATCTCCTAGTACCTTTTATGGGGGAGTAAATCTAGGCGTAAGGAAACTGGAGCATGGTCAGAGATTAAAATAGAGCCTATATCAGAGTGGATAATGTGTTGGGTCAAGGCTTTGGAAATAAAGAGATAGTCAATCCGGGATTGGGAGGAGTGAGCAGGTGAGTAGTACGTGTACTCTTGTAGCATAGGATGGCAGAGTCTCCAGGAGTCAACAAGAGATCTTTGGGATATAGTAGAGGTAAATTAATTGTGTATGGGAGAGGATGAGAAACGAGAATTGGATCTCCTATCTAAAATAGGATCCATAATCATGTTACAGTCACCCCCTAACATGAGATAATCATCAGTATATTGCATCAATGAAGCGAGGATCTGGGGCCAAAACAATTTGTCTTGTATAGTGGGAGCATACAAATTAAAAATAGTTAAAGGGATTTTATCAATCAACAAAGACACTGCAACCCATCTGCCATCAGAATCAATAACTTGGTTTACGAGTTTGATATTTAACCTTTTATGGCAGAGAATAGCAACACCGTTACGTTTCCCTGAACCAGGAGAAGCAAAAACATGGCCTACCCAATTACGATGTAATTTAGTAATTTCAGCATCTTTTATATGAATTTCTTGTAATAACACAATGTCTCCTTTTAAATTTGCTAGATGAGACAAGACTCGTTGTCGCTTAATGGGAGAGCCCAAACCTTTAACATTCCAAGATAATATATTTAACGACATCTAAAAATATAAATTATAACGAAAAACTTTGAGAAGAACAATTATGTACATGAGTAAAGAATAAAACATCATATGGTAATTTGAGAGATTGAAGTTTGAAATAGAGGAATATCGTCGGAATAAAGCAGAGAAATATGAAATAGTAAAGAATAGTTGATAAATTGTCAAGTAGGAATAGTAAATATGGAGGAAGTAAAGTATGAAATAGGAAATGAAAAGAGAATGAAATAAGCGGGTGAGTGAATTAGAAGAACAGAAGAAAGACCATTGATTGAGGAAGGACAAGAAATGAGAGAGAGAATGAAAAAGAAAAAGAAGAAATAGAAATAGAAATATAAGGAAATATGAGGAAAGGAGATAAGAGAAATACAATAAAGAAAGAAATGAAAAAATAATAAAAGAACATACCACAACAATACACGGAAACATGGGGATGGTGGAACCACAGAAGGAAAACAATACGCTTGGGCAGAAAACTCCAAAACGACACGAAAAAGGGAGACATCATCCAGGCGAAAAGAAGTATGATCACATACTGAGGGACCACATTGAACTGCACCTAATAAAAGAAAGAAAAATTATTACAGAACATGTAATGAGAACATTATGGCGTACAACAAAGGACACAAAATCATAACAGAACAATAAAGTAACCAAGAAGAACTTCAAATCATCGAGGTGTGAGAGGTTTCCATGTTTCCATCTTTGCAAGTATCTAGGAAGTGCTGTAGACGAGCCGGATCTTCATATGTAGTGGTTCTGTTATTAAAAGTCACTTTCATAAGACATGGATGGAATAAGCCATATCGCGCATTCAGGTTGCGGAGAGCTGGTCTCATGTCCAAAAATTTCTTCCGTCGGTCAGCGGTTGCTTTTGCGTAGTCCTGAGCAAAAAGAGATTGTTTCCTTGCCAAGATATCTTCCCTTTACTTTTGGCAGCGTGGAGGACTTTAAGTAAATCTGTATATTCTAAAAAATATAGAATTACGCCTCTTGGTTTGGTGTTGAAAGATGCCGATTTCAGAAGGGATCCCAGCCGATGTGCTCTTTGAATATTTAATTTCGGAGAATCAGGAAGATCTAAGAGAGTTGGAAGAAATGTTTGAAAAAAGGAGAGAGGATCAGACCCTTCGATTCCTCCCGCAAGACAGTAAATGCGCAGGTTATTACGCCTATTGCGATTTTCTAAATTTTCAATTTGTTGCTTTAGAAGTGAAACTTCCGATTGTAGAGGAGGGATCTGGGTAGTGACAGCTTGGATAGTGTCAACACGTTGTGTCAAATGCAAAGTTTATTGTTCCATTTGGGACCATTTGTCCTCAAGATGTTGGAGACGGCTATTTGTTTCCTCCATGTGGGGTTTGAGAGCTCGAATTTCCTGAAGGAGTAAGTCCATAGTCAGTGACGACATATTATTAGTTGGTGATGGTGGGTCTTTTTTGACGCGTTTAGTAGAAACAGCAGTTGAGGAAGAAGGAATTTTAGTTGGCTGTTTGGAATTACCACAAGGAATGATAGGTGTCACATTGCATGTATGTGGTTGACCAGAATCAGAATCATCCATGCTTTCCTGTAAAACGCTAAAGGGGTTATGATCAGCCACTGAAGTATTGTCTGTAGGAAGAGAGCTGTTGCGAGATGAACGTGCTTTTGCCATAACACAGCTCACTGACAAGTATAGTTCCTATGAGAAGATATTGAAATGAGCAGAATGAGTCCCCTTAGAGCGAAAGTGAGTGATAAAAATAAAAAGGATGAATCAACAGTATCGCCGAAATGTGCACAAGGTCAGTCTCAAGCAAGCCACATTAAAGGTGAACAAAAACCTCTCCAAAAGTAATAACCCACCACTGAATTTAATGTAGCAGTTTTGTTACTAAGCCATCGTATATAAACAAAAACATTTGGTTGTCTGACACCACAACAGGAAGTGAATTTATAACAGCCAGCTAAATAAATGTTACCACAGATTGAAAATGCATTTCTTAGAATTGTACTTGACACACTTCATCTTGATTTACAATGCTTTCCCTTGGTTGACTGAAAGCATTATAGAGGAGGTGATGCGCTGTCACTATGTCTGTACACTATCAGTAGACTTTTCCTCATTTTCTGAAGCCATTTCAAAGGTGTACTTAATATGACTGCGTTGTTATTAGTATCCATGTGAGTTCCCCTTGAAGAGTTGGATACTGGATCTTAGCACCTGAGCGGGAGCCTGTCGGTTATTACGTTGTTCAATGTAGGCACCAACGTTAAAATCATACATTGAAAGGTTCAGGAGTACAAAACTGTTTATTTTAATTGGGTCCTACTCCATGGAAGACCGCTCAGCATAACCAACATGAGGGAGAAAGAAAAGCTTGTGAGGTGAGCATCCGTGAGAGGAGCGCGCCGTGAGAGGAGCGTTTCTGATAGCTCCACACAAAATGGCGGCCGTGGAATACGAGCGTGAACGAAGTCGCGCAAAAAACTTATTAAATTGCTCACCGTGGACGATGGAAATAGGCACAATTGGTAGCGCTAGCCTTCATAAAGTCCCGCCAGCATTTGGAAGGTCCGGGAGTAAGGAAATGACGCCTGGAGAAGACTCAGCTTCTCACGTCGACCCGGAGCTCCGCACCAAAGTGGCCATCTTCCCTGGCTCCTAAGCCACGCCCCCAGAATCTCCATTTCTCATTAAGTGTTTTGTCTTTTCTGTGCATTTCCTCCCTAACAGTTCTTCTGCTGTGAATATTGGATATAATCCTTCTGTAAGCATTGCTCTCCTCCACTGTTTCATCTGACCATCCCTATTCTCATGTTGATTTCTGGGGAAAAATCCTCGATAACCCCTATTACTCCTGGATCGGTCACGCTCAAATGCCTCGGTTTCCCATTCCTCTAAGGCTTCGTATTGAGTTAATCTAGGTCTGGGTTCTAAGTCATTCATTCTCAATCTCAAATTTTGAAGAATTCTTCCATTGAAGGTACCATTCTCGGGAAATGCTAATATCCCATCATTTTTGGTATATTCTATCCAATTCTCTATCCATACACAAGTATGATAACCTCTCTCCATCATCATGAATGAAGCGGGCGTTTTAGCTGGTGGAATGATAATTCCTTCCCTAGTTTTGATTGGTTTATCTTTTTAAAATAGTTCTTAATCTTTTGCAGAAAGGACATTTTTCTCTTCTCTCCGTACATTCTATCTAATCTTCGGTGTATAAAGTTATATTCTGCAAAGCCCAAATATCTCCTATCCGGTCGAGTTCCTGTTAAAGTTGGATCGCGTTTTAACATGCAATCCCTTATCCACTAAGATTTTAGCTTCTAGAATATCAACCAATCAAATGTCTGCTAACTTTTATTTCTGAACCAATCCTAGCGCGGCCTTTCTGTGACATTAGTCTGTCAACCCCTCCTTTACAATTTGCGCTTCTCTGTCCCTCGCTGATTTCAACCAATCCCAGCGCGGCACCTGTGACGTCAGTACTGCCCCTGACTACTGACCCCTCCTTTACAAGAGTCGTTCCACACCCGCTGTTTCAACCAATCCCAGCGCGGCGTTTTGTGATGTCAGCTCCCTCTCCGGCAGCTGACCCTCCCTTTACAAAATCTTACGCAAAACTTATTTTCTCTATAAATCTTAATTAAATTTCAGTAACAACATAAAACATTCGCTATCGTGCCAGTTTCTCTAAATTTCGAAAAGATAGTTTTCTCTCACACTTAGTAAAACCTTTCCGTTTTACTAAACATACACTACAAGTAAAACCCTTCCGTTTACTCTTCACACAAGCTCCAGAAGTACCTGTTACTTCTTCAATGTTACCCTTTCTAGGTGATATAACATAAAAATTTTACCAGCGTACTCCTTTGCTTTTACTCACACGCATAGATTCCCTAACCAGTACTGATAGTCCTGCTTAACTTTTCAGTACTATTTCTGCCTGACAGATAACCTCACTGCAGTATGGCTTCCACTTACCAACCACTATTCAATTTTCCCCGGGAATTCTGGACAACATAAAACAAACTTTGAATACACGGATGTTAGTTCATAAAAATAAAATTCTCATTACCCAATTAACAAAGTACAACCATCCTCTGATTACCAGAAAACTGATCCAGCGCGATATTATCAAACAGCATTCATACACTAAATACTCACTTGGGCCCATACATTCATACTACGCTAATACTTACGCTGGGGTTGTCAGTTGTTACTCTTTATCAAAATCCCTGCTACCAATTACCTTCCGATTGAAGAGTAATGACTTACCAATGAATCCTTTGCTAATTGGGAAGTTTAAAATGAGTGACATTCGTTATAGTACATAATCCTGAAATAACCACTGAGTCAGGAAGTTTTAAAATGTTTATCTAAAGATTTAGCAGAGTAAATACAGAACCACATGGTACTTAATTGCATATCAAGGATGAAGCATAGAATAATATTTATTGATTAATGACGGTCCCTCAGAAAGGAGAAGATATAGACAGCAGCGCAACTAAAGGTTGCATTTATATTTACCTAAGTGCGAGAACCAAACCCCTTGGCCAAGGAGTTGGAAAAGAATAGGACCCTCGGAAGGATGAAGAGCAAAGACCTCCTCCAGGATCAGGACAGGACCGGTGACCTCTCTACAACGACGCCTGTGTCGTTCCCCTCTCTGATACGACTTCTCCTCGATTCTCCTGTGCCTTCCTTCTAATGGACACCGCCGCCCCTCCTCAGGACCTCTCTGGACAGCGGTTCAGTCTGCAAATCGATCAGCTTGGCAGTCTGGAGCTCTTCTGTGCGTTCTGAGAGTAAGCTCTAGTCTCCTGTGCACACTCTGCGGTCTGAGCTAAACTAATTAACTAATTCTATATCTATTATACCCTTCTACGCCCATGTACCTCCCATTAATGTTGCTAAAATATGGGACCACTACTTCTGATTGGACAGGGACAGGGGTTGATCCTCACACCATATTGATTTGGTTCGAATTCTGAAGACCTTTGTCTTTAAACTACCGCCCATCCAATTTAATACATTTGCTTTATTTCCCACCCGTCTCACGACAAAGTTTATTCATTTTCATATACATAGTTGCAAGTTTTGCACGAACACATGAATATATCAATATCGGACCTTAGGTCGTGGCCTTGGACGACGTCCAGGTTGACTTCATCCTTATTCTTTGGCAGCCAAGCAGGGCACATGCGCAGAATCATTGTCTCTCGAGTTTCAGATCACCAACCCCAGGCCCAAGTTTACGAACTAATAAAAGTCAAAGAAGGAAATTTTAAAATCACAAATAAAATGTTTCACTGTATACCCACTCTGTCTACTCTATCCCCATTTACTTATAAATCTATCCCGCGTTAGTAGCGTTAAGAAAACGACAAATTAATAATAACACAAGAGCAAGCTGAAGCATGTGAAAACATCAAGCAGCCATTTTAATGCACACTGTGCAGAAGCAGAAATTTCCCACCAAGCAAAGAAAGATGTCACAACACGTGATATGGTTGAGACATGCGCAGTGAAGTTCCCGCGCTTTAGCGGCCATTTTAGAAAAAAGACAAGCGTTACTTGTTAGTTAGAACACATAAGCAAGCTTCCTTGCTATTCATGTAGTGTATGCAAAATTATTATAAACAATACAAAATTTAATAAATTAATACTGTGAGGAGATTGTATTCAAGCAAGTCTCATTTGTGAGTCCTTGCTCCATCACTATCACCCCCAAGTGCATATGGTGCTACAATGGGCCTGATCATGAGTCTGGCTGTCGCAAGACCGCCAGACTCGCGGTGGGGTTCCGCTGTCCGCTGTATTACAACTGTCAAAGTCGTATCGGCGGTGGATCACCGGCTGTGCCCGGGAACAGCAGTTCCCTGGTGGAGGGGCAGCTGCGCCACAATGCAATATTCTGAGCGGGGACTGGCGCAGTCCTGCTCAGCATATTATGAGTTTGTCCACCACGGGAGCCCCGCCATGAAAAGGCTGGCGGTGGAGGAACAAAGGGGCCCCTACATGGGGATACATTCAGGGGGGCACAACATGTACCCCCCCCTGTCTGTATTCCCACAAAGTTCCAGCATGGCAATGCCGCACTGGAACTTTTTTGCCATTCCAATTGCGGTGCCTGTTTTCTAGGCACCGCCATGGGAAAGGCAAAGGACCACCAGCCGTATTACGAGTTGAACTCGTGTAACACGAGTTCAACTCGTAATAGTGCCGGCGGTCCTTGCATGGGTTTGGCGCTGCTGTGCTGGCGGTGAGCCGGTGCAACTGCGCCAAACTCGCAATCAGGTCCATGTGTGTAACTGCACCTTGCTAGCCTGTGTTAGATAGTTACAAAGTTCCAAGAAAACCAGCACGCGTGATCACTGCTTTTCACTGTGTCTCATCACATAGCAAATGCGAGCAGGAAGAATAGCCCCTGCATATAAGCAATATCTCCATGCAAAGCTAGAGCGTCTCACTTAATTGTACAGTCGCCATTTTGAGACTGCCCTCGGGTGCAAGACCACAACAGGATTACCTCTAACCTCTACGACATCTCATGAAAGCGTGCTTGTTAAGGCACTGTTCTTCTTTAACTTCTCATTGATGCAGGCATAGGACCAAGCAGATATCTGGTGTAGTAAACATAATCTTGGGCACAAACTCTAAATAGCTATATGCAGTGTAAGTGTAAGTGCAGCTGCTGGATCTCCAAGGACTCACACGTTAGAGTGGTATGTGATCTTTTTTATACAGCCAAAAGTATCATTTGAAACATAGCAAAGGAAATCTTGTCACATTCTGAAGAATATTACATCAATCACAGTATGACTGTCGATATGTTCAGGTTTGATTCTATTACTTGGGATTGATTACACATGGTAATACTATGAATGATTACATTGGCTTCCAGTTAAGAAGCGTGTAACTTTCAAGGCCCTTTGTTATTACTATAGGGCCTTTAACAAAGTTGGAGCAAATTATCTTCACTGCTTTGGAAAACCCTACCTTCCATCAAGGTGTCTGAGATCTGCAAGCTCTTTGTTGGCAGAGCATTTCCTTTAGTGTTCTTGTCTCTAAGTTACGGAACTCCCTCCCTTTGGTCCTCTGACAGGCTAAGACAGGCAGGGGCGTAGTGAACCCCCGCTTTAGCAGCTACAGCGGGGGTGTTTTTTTATGGGCCGCTTATGTACAACTTTTCAGATAAGAGATCATATTTAACTAAAAGGAAGAAAGCATGGTGTGTTGCTAGAAAAGGGAGAGAATGATGGATGAGTGGATGCATTAGAGGGTGAAAAGATACGATGGATGAGTGCGTGAAAGTATGAATGGATGAAAGAATGGATGAGTGAGTAAAAGGATGGGTGGGTGGGTGAAAGGATGAATGGGTGAAAGGTTGGGTGAATGAGTGGGTGATAAGATGTGTGGGTGAGAGGATGGGTGAATGAGTGAGTGAAAGGATGTGTAGACGGGTGGTTGAAAAAATGGCAGAGTAAATGGAAATCTGAGAGGGATGGATGGATGGATGGAAAGGATAGCAGAGTAAATAGAAACCTGAAAAGATGGACGGATGGGTGGGTGAAAGGGTGGCAGAGTACATAGAAATCTGAGAGGATGGATGGATGGCAAAGTAAATGGAAATCTGAGAGGATGGATGGATGATGGATGGATGGATGAACGGATGGACAAAAGGAACAATTGATGGCAGAAAGACTTTATTGACTGATCGGTAAGTCAAATAAATGATGGATGGATGGGTGGATGGATGGATGCATGCATAAATGATGGATGAGTGAACGGATGGACAGATGGATGGAATGGCCAATAGATGGATGGAATAGTGAAAGATTGAATGATGGATGAAAGAATGAAAGAATGAATGGATTACAGAATTGTGGATATCAGCAGGTAGATGAAAGGTGAAATGATAATGGATAGATGCTTGTATAGAAGTGACAAAGGGGCTCTTCTATGGAGATTCGGGCTCACTTGCATAGCATGCTAGGTGCTTTGGTTCAAAGAGGGTTTTTTTTTAATATTCTGGCTACTCCCTTGAAGACAGAGGTCAACTTTCGAAAAATCTTAAAACTTGGTATTTTAGGTAGTTCCTGTTTTTCTTCTGTAAGCCCCTGCTCACCTTGGTAGCTTGACCTGGTTAGTGTTGGGAGACTTCTGTGTAAGTAGCCATGCGCTTTACAATTCGCTTTGCTATTATTAATATCATGAATGAGTCCAACGGGGCCACTGTCATGTTTATGTATACCCTGTGCCAGTTGGGCAGATTGAGTTTGTCTTTTGTTTATATAATACTCAAGTAAGCCCTGACAGCTATCTCATCATGATAAATAACTGCATCCCACTTCCCACTCACTCCCACCACATTTCAGTGGATGGTCTTCATGCAACATTTTGGTTCATAATAGTTTACTAAATTTTGAAATACATATGAAAAGACCATAAATAAAAGACCTCCGAAAAGGTACAAGTAAATACACCTAAAAATATTAGTTACATGAGTAAAAGTATAAACTGCAAGAGAGTAATAAGAAAAAGTAAATAAAGTTCCTATAAAGCCAATACTATAATCCTATAGTAAAAAGATAATAAACGTAATAAGCAATACATATACATGTGATAGAGCTACTAAATTTAACAAAATGCGTAAACATGCAACATTGAATCGCTATTAATATAACGGTTAAAGATGGAAAGCTAAATAATCATCAATTGGTTTCCAAAATAATTGATAATTAGGGGTATTATGAATGACACCTGACAAAGTCAAATTAGCTCCTCTTCTGGTAAAAAGTATCCGTGACCACCAAGCATGAACAGATAGTAATGAGACAGTTTTCCAATTAGTAGTAATTGATTTTAAGGCTGCAGAAATTAAAAATCAAAAAGTTTGCTATTAGTAATAGACAGGTTGGTAGCAGGTGCAGTGGATTTACAAATAGTATATGACAAATGATCTGCGATATTCACTATTCTAGTAGCAATCTTCCAAACCTCTGTCCAAAACTGAAATTTCACACAGAAAGCATATGCCTCAACAATCCTGTATCTAGCGAACAATTCCAGCAATTAGATGAATTCAAAAGGTTTGCATGAAATAACCTTGACTGGGTCCATAGACAATTGAATAGTATAAAGGAATTCGTTTGGTATAAAGAAACAGGTAGCCATTTAGAAATACTATTCAACCAAAATGTTCTCCATATATCTGTAGATAATGACACATCTAATTCCTCATTCCAAAATGAAGAGAGAAAGTGGATATTATCCCCAGCAAAATTATTACATTTTTATAAAACAATGACACAGCTTGGGATGACAAAATAATGGTTTGCATATACAATTCTAAATCGGAGGTGATTTCATGCAACTTTTTAAAGCCAGCTGGAACTGCTTCATTGATGAAAGTGTTTGGATGAGGAGTGAATAAAGCTTCAGTTAACATCTTGATATCAAGGTTACAATCTATTAAAAGATCATGGATTTGGTGTCTGTGTGCAACAGCAGGATGAACATTGCATAACAAAGCACTATTAGCAGCTTGTTTGTATTTAGAGGGATGCCAAAAATGTTCAGTAGGTTAAGAATTGTACTGACAATGAAAGCATAATTACCTGAGAGACAGGTGGGCCCAAAGAATAGTAAGTGTTTGCAAATCCTGATAACTGTGCAAATGTGTAAGTTATAAGAGGTTTACCACATATCGGTAAATGGCCACTTGCTGGGCACACGGGGGCTTAGCTAGCAGCATACAGGTTGTCTTTAGCATGACATCTCCCCTACGCACCACTGTTGTGCGACCGAGCTGCGGACTGCTTTGAATAGGCCGGGTAGTACATGAATTAGGCAGAGAACAGCTAGACAGCCACTGAAAATACACCTGAGATGCCAGTCGAATTAACAAAGGAAAAAGACTACAGCTGTGTTAGTCAGTTATCAGTGATTGGCTGAGCAATGGACATTTCAATTTCATACAGTTCAGAGTTAATACGTGGTATGTTTCTGGTATTTTCATTTAATCGGTTTTCTGTGCAATTTGAGACAGGATGGCGCCATAACTGCATTGCCAAGCATTATAGTACTTATAACTTGTTGCTTGTTCTTGGATATGGCTGCTCTTCGTCTGGAGGCTGTTCTGATTGCTGCACACTCTGACACTCTTATCCATTGCACATTTTGTGATACTTCCAGCAGTTGCACTGATTGACTGTATAGGATTGGCCACATGGTACAGTCGTACTGAATCAATGGGCACCTCTCTTTTTACCTTCCTGGGCAGTGGTGGAAACTTAACTGTTCTTAATCCTTTTGTTGCTATGTCTTCTTCTTTACCCAACTTCTCAGTTACAAGTTCTCAGACCGAGGGTAACAAGCCAGTTACAACAGAAGATGGGATGTAGCTTTTTGTGCGTCAGACAAACTTTGTCAGGTGAGCTGAAATCTTGTAACAGATTAAGGTGTGATTGAGCATAATGATTCTCCCCTCCGGAAGATCAGGTAAACGCATTTTTATCCTGAACAGCATCTCTAAAGGAGTATGGTTCATTAAAACAGGTCTTGGCATATTATTTAAAGCTTTTTGTCTGCTGTACAGGTTGTTTAGCCTGGGTGCACGATTACTTAAGGCACTCTTTGTTAAGGCTTGTTTAAGCATGCTGTTGGTTCGCTTGAGTACCCTTTAACGAGGCCTAGAGAGATTTGACAATTGAAAGTATACTCTTCCTCAGTGAGGACTTCTCCTAATACTTTAGCGATAATTGTTGGCCCTTGATATGAGTAAATGGTACTCACTCCAACCATTGCTATTAAGTTCAACAAGTCTTTTGTGACTGCGTGGGCTGTAGACTGGCATTGTGGCCACATCCATACAAAATAAATTCAGGAATCCACCGCTACTAAAATATATATTTATTTTTATTTATTGGAATAAACAGACTGATATGATCTTGATAAATGGTCGGGAAGGGTTGTGCTGCTTTCGCAAGAGAGGTTTGTGGTGGTCTCACTGTGGTGCAAGGTTTTATTTGTTGGCAGATTTCACACTGTAGTTCATACTGCCTAGTTAATTTCAATTCAATTCAAAGTATTGTTGGATCAGATTAAATAACCCAGCAACACAAGAAAAACAAGTCACAAAACACTTTAAAAGCAGATCTAAAATATATACAAAAATAGCTCAGATCACTAAGGGGCATATTAGCAAGAACGGCATTAAAATTATCGCCGCTTTAGCGGTAGGAAATTGCCGCTAAAGTGGCGATAATGGGCTTGATAATATGCCCTTGAGAATTCCAATAGAAGCCCAGGATCACAGCAGAACATGGGCTTCTATTGGTATTCTCAAGGGCATATTATCAAGCCCATTATCGCCGCTTTAGCTGCAGTTTCCTGCCGCTAAAGCGGCGATAATTTTAACGCCGTTCTTGCTAATATGCCCCTAATTTGTTTTAGTAAAGCAGGATTTCAAATATAAAACAAACTTAATTTAGGGAATTCCTTTTTTCTCCCAGATAACATTCTGAATGTAAAAATCTTGAGACAGCAAAGACTACTTGAGTACTAATGTCCACCTTACATCTCCTTAGCGCTACCCAGTAGTGCTTAATTTCCAACGTCAGACATAGTGTAGCAATCGATTTCTTTCTTGGTCTCTAGTAACCCCTGCATGAAATTAGTATGTGCTCCTCGTTTTCTTTGGCAATTTTGCATAAAGAGCAAAGATTCAACTTAAGTTTGGACTTGAGACACTTATAAGTAAAAACAGCAAGCAAAAGAATACCAAGCAATGATTTTATGTATAAAATCCTTGCTAAAGGACAGTTGTAATCTAAAAAATACTCAAATTTTATATCATATTTGATAGTTAAAAATCTATTAGTGAGTTCTCCACTTGGTGTGTCACTAACCATTTTTCAAGTGCTAAATCACAGTCTTCTGAATTTTATAATTCTAACACTGTCTGAGGAATCAGTAGTGGATTCAGACAGTATTCACTCAAACCATAAAGATCCTCCAGGTTTTAACATGGTTCATCCACTGGATTTGAAGATCTTTGTTTGACATCTGTGAAATCACTTCTGGATGAATCCAATCCACTTGTTGTCCAAATGCATAGCCAATATAAATGGGGTTGAGGATTTGCAATATTAGCTATGCATTTTAGGTCAAGATCAAGCCGTAACACAATAACGGAGGCACTCTGGGGCAATTTTTAAGAGATTGAATACTTTCTTTTCTTACTTAGCCAACTAATCCATTTTACAGTGACCCCAAACCTCGGATCTGAGGCAGTGTAATCTTGATCCCATCTGAGATAAAAGTAGGAGTGTATCATATCTATGAGTAGTCAGCACTCAAATGTGTTTTGTGTGATTAATATGCTAAAAGGTAAAGATTGGGTATTGCATATCACCTATAACAGATGCAGCTTATAAAATGTGTGTTTAAGTTGTGATTAATAGAGAAATGTAATGTACTATTTTATTAATGAATAGGGAAATTTATAGATGGTTTACTGTGAAACTAATTAAATGAAATGTTCACACTAATTTTTAGGAGATTCAGGTGTAAAGTGATATTATGCTAATTTGAGAGTCTTTTATTAATATTTCTTAATAGCTTTTACATTATTCATGTGTAATAAGATTTAATTTATGGTGCATTTGCATTTTGTGCATGTGGTTGTAACCTAGTACACTTGCTAAAGTTAGATATTATTTTGAGGTCTAACGTAAATTTTAGTTTAACTTCATGTTCAAGTTTTCCAGCCAAACATTATGTTTCATTGCAAGCTAGCCTTGCAATCTCTCGTTTGTCTGTGTTTAGCCTTCGCTGGAGAATGTTTTGTCTCATTTTGTTTCCACTGTAGGTGTCAATAAACCTCATTAGTTAGAATAAAAGAGTTTTGTCTTATTAGATAGCAGGGTATGGGAAAAAGGAGTCAAAAGTATCCAGTCGTACCAGAGCTATGGAAAATTACTTTGGAAGAAATCCCTTGGGAGAGTCAACTTGACTGCAGCTGATATTATGTGCTGTACTTAATGAGGGAGGGAGTACTTCTTGGGTTTTCACAGAGAACAGACCTATATTTGTGTTTTGGCCCACGAGTAGTGGGAAATCATTTTCACAACCCAAAAAATCTTCAATACAACCATTAGCAAGTAAAACAAAAAGTGTGGGTGCAAGGACACAACCCTGTTGCACTCCCTTGCTAATGGTAATTTGCTCCTTTAACTCTCCAATGGTACCCCAGTGAACTTGTGCATATTTGTCAGAATGTAGCCGTATTATCACTATGAGTAAGTTTAGGGGAACACCTTGATCAAAGAGGACTTTCCACAACTGCCCACAGATCGACAAAAATGATGTACAGATGGCCCTTGTTCATGTCCACCACTTTACATTCAAGCAGGAAGAAGTGGAAGACCTGATCCACAGTGCAAGCTCTGGCCCTAAATCTACCCTGCAAATCTGGCAATATTTGTTTTTTTACCATCCACAATGATAGCTTATCTAGTAGCTGCTTACTAAAGATCTTTTGAGTATTATTAATAAGGTGGATGGGGTGATAATTCCCATGTGAACCACCACATTTCTTTTTACATATAGGGAATACTTCAACACTCTTATAGAAATCATTGATCAGTGCACCAGTTGCAATAACATTGGAGAGTGTGTTGATATGAGTGCTCCAGTTCGGTGGTTCAGAACAAAATAAATATCATGTCCTAGGGCCTTCCATCACGTTTGTGCTTGTATAGCTTTTAGAGTGTCTTCTACAAAAAATTTAATCATGCACATGTAGTGTTAGAAATGGGGTTTCTGGTTGGCAAGGGTACGCACCTAAGCCAGGCAGAACCCACCACTCTAGTCAGGGCTCGTAAGTTACACACCAAAGGTAACCTGTGCTCACCCTATGGTAGCTTGGCACAGAGCAGTTAGGGTTATCATCAGAAGCAATGTGCGAAGCGTTTTTGCACCACCTTCAGCTACTTTGGAAGCTAATGACAAGTGAAGCAGAAATTAGATTGGGTGTCTGGAGTGAGAATGAATATCAATAGCATAGTCCCTTAAACAAAGACCCATTTTTTCATAATTTCTAAGCAGCTGCTGTGCACAGTTGATGATAGTATGTTGGTTCTCTGGTACATTGTTATACAGGAAATATCTGTTAGTAATACTCTTGACGGGTGCTTCTGTCTAGCACGCTACCTAAGATGGGCATTCAGCCCTTTGACAATAATATTTAGCTATTTATCAGGGCTGGTCTGGGGAACCAAAGCAGCCCTGGCAGAAATGCTCAATCCAGCCTGCTTCCTTCATCTCCTCATGCAGTCACTCTCTTTCCATCCATCCATTCTCTCTCTCCTTCTCTTCTCTCTATCTTCTCCGTCTTCTCTGTCTCTAAGCAATTTTTCTCTATCTTTGGCCTCTCTCTCTCTCTTTCTCTCTCACTTGAAGCCTCCCTGTGCCTGCTGCAACTAACCTCGGGGATCTGGGGAAAGTGACAGAGGAAGTAGCAGAGGGTCCTTGCCATAAAAATCGGTCTCCAGGGGCCCCAGCCCACAGAGAAATGCCCAGTGAAATAAAAGGCCTGTTCAGCCCTGCTTTTTGTCTTTTGCCAATCTTGTTATAAGTGCGTGAAATTATACAGAGTATAATACAGCAAATTGTTTTGCATGTGTTAATTGTCACAGTCATAACCTACAAGCATGAGTCACTGATGATGATGTTGAATAAATATGAAAAATATTATCGTTCTTCAAGGTACTAATGTTCCCTTACCCTGGTGTTCTTGGCTGCCTATATTGTTGTTCCCCCTATGGCCCTTCCCTCTACAAATCCTCGATCCCGCTCCTCCCACTGCAGCCTTCCTCATACTCTCTATCCTGACTGACCTGCAAGCCTCCTCACTTCCTGACCTAGCTGTGAGCACTCTCACTTTGACTCTCTGCACCCTCATTCACTCCTTTCTCCATTAGCTCTCCACTAAATCCCATATTTGTACAGCACTCCATTGCTTTGCTCCTGGATTTGCCCTCTATAAGTCGCATACTTACGTAAATGCTGATCCTGGTGAGATACACAATGGTACCAGTGGGTGGGCACCTGCTTCTAAATACCCTGAAGCAGCCCTTTCTACTAAGGGTTTGCACAGAATCCAATCTTCAACCCCACAACATTCTTACATTTAATAAAGGATCTGCACTGTCCCTGGAGCATTGGGAATACTGCATCCATAATGAACTGCATAGGGGAGTAAATGCCTGCACTAGCTCCAAAATAGTGGCTTTATCGAGAGGCAACAGGTGCACTTCAACCAGAGGTCCTTTGACTAACAGCAGCTGGGGTTGTTCTAATGCACTCTCTCTACCCTTTGTTCCTATTTGAGACTCTTCTTCGACAACCATCCTTTTAAGCGAGACCCTTTGTTATGCTCATGGCATGGAATGTGGTGCCATGGCTGCATACCACTGCTTGTCCTCAAAAGGCTGTGTTTCAGGAATGACAGTTGGAACAGCCCTGGAGAGCTGTACACGGCAGTGCCTTCTGTTATGTTACGCAGCTATAAATAAAGCTAATTTTATATCACTTACTTGGTGAGCAACATCATTAAATTTTTGGTGACAATCTAGAGACACCACATCGAGCCTATGAAGCTATTCTACTGTTTTAGAAAAGTCTGTGTTGAGTGGTGAATTGAACGGTGTTAACGAGGACATAGGGGGTAAGTGGTGCATTCCCTGTGTTTATATACATTTTCAATGCATAGTGTTATTTAGTTAGTTTTTAGATTCCACTTTGTTTTGTTTTTTGATTGCATTTTGTTTTTAGCATGCAGTCAGTCAATCCTCCACCACCATTTTTAGAATCATCAGGTAGTCAACCAATACCATGGAATCAGCGGTTCAATGCCTTTCAGGTGTATCTGGGGGCCATTGGAGCATCTCGTTTTAGGGCTGAGAGAAAGAAGTTTCTCCTGTTGCATTCTTTAGGTTTCGAAGGAAGAGAAGTGTTCAAACATCTTCCAGAATTGCCGCCAGTGGATGGTGAAGATCTTGATGAATATCAGGAAGAAGTTAAGAAATTGAATGGAAGATTTGACATTCAACCTAGCTTAGTCGTGTTAAGACAAACGTTTTTCAAGAGAACACAATCCCCATCAGAAAATGTAGATGGCTACATTAGTGTGTTAAGGAAATTGTGTGCAAAGTGTCAGTTTGCTGAATTCACTGATCAACTGATTAGGGATCAGTTTATAGGCAATTGCTTGGACAAACACATCCAGCAAAAGTTACTTACTATGGGTAATCCCACCTTAGAGGAGGTGATTAAAGAGGCAAAAAGTATAGAATTAGCTCAGATTTCTATTAAGGAGTTCATTGCACAATCTGTAGCAAAAGAAGTGGTAAGTGCACTCCGTGTGGGTCAGCAAAATAAAAAGATGTTAAGACACTTGAGAAGAGTTTCTTTATGAGGACCAACATTTGTTTTAGGTGTGGGATTAATCCACATGGTAGAAGAGGAAGAGATTGTCCTGCAAGAATGGTAACATGTTGCAAATGTTCAAAAATAGGTCACTTTGCCAAGGTATGCCAGAGGAATAAGAAAGGAAGTGCGAAAGTGAACAGTGTGGTATAAGAGATATTCCAGTGTGGTGATGATGAGTTGATTGCAAAGCAGGTGCAGGATATGATTCTTGTTGTCAAGGGAGATGAAATTAAAATTGGTGATCCAGAGGAATGTACTGATTCTCATATAGATGTGCTTGTGGGAGACAAAATGTTACAATTATTGGTTGATTCTGGGGCAAAGATCACGATGATCACTTCGGAGTTGTACCATGAACTATGGGGTGATATGAAGTTAAATCCTCCAGATAGGTCATCTGTACCCTATGAGGGCAGAAAGATAGAGTTAGAAGGTTTTCTTGAGGATACGTTGGAGTTCAGAAACCAGAAAATACATGGAAAAGTATACATTGGTAAGAAGGGTCTTTAAATGTTTTAGGATGGTATCATCAGAGGTTGTTCCGTTAGATACTCAGACCAGGCACAAAGGAGCCTGTGTTGGCTGTGAAAGATGTGTCTTTGTCAGATTCCATTGAACAAGAGTTCCAGGAGGTTTTGCTAAAAAATTGGGACGGATTTCTGGCTTCAAACAAAAGATTAAAGTAAAACAGGAAGCTAAACCTGTGAAACACAAGATTAGATCCATCCCATTTAGTTTAATAGAGAATTTGGACAAAGAATTGAGTAGGTTACAAAGTTCTGGGGTCATAGAACCTATTGAATCGAGTTTGTGGTTGTCTGCTTTGGTGGTGGCTAGAACGCACAATGGAGATATTCGAGTATGTGATGACTTGAGGAGTCTCAAAAAAGAGATATGGGTTGATTCCCATCCTTTGCCAAAAATTAATGATTTGCTGGAAATGTTTGGTGAAGCTGAGTGGTTTTCGGAAATTGATTTGGCCACAGCATACCATCAGGCTGAATTGGAGTAATCATCCAGATACTATGAAGCATTTAATTATCCATCTGGCACATACCAATTCTGCAGCACGCTGTTTGAGCTGGCATTGGTTGCATTAGTCTTCCAGTGCATCTTGCATCAGCTGTTGGGCAACATCAAGGGAGGCACAGCTTTCCAGGATAATGTTCTGATTTTTGCAAAAAGGTTGGTAGCTCATGGCTCCATTTTACGGAAGGTTCTCCAGATTTTTGCAGATAATGGTATAGTTGTTAAGAAGGAAAAGCGTGAGTTCTGGAAGGAGAGAGTTGGGTATTTTGGGGCACATTATCTCTGGTGAGAGTATTTACCCAAGACCTGGACTAGTAAAAGTGGTTGTGGATTGTCCAGCACCCAAGAACAAAGATGAGTTACACTCATTTATTGTGCAATGTGAGCTATGCCAGATTCATTCCAGGGTATGCATTTAAAATGAAAACACTTACAAATATGTTAAAGAGTAATGTCCAGTTTGAGTGGGATTACTGTTGTCAAGAGACGTTCTATAGGGTCAAAGATGAAATGACAGGGGCAGGAGCTTTGCATTCTTATGACCCAGAGTTTCCATGCATGATTACTGTTGATGCAAGCAAATATGGTCTGGGAGCTGTGCTGACTGAAGATAAGGGGCATAAGTCTGTCACTATAAGTTATGCGTCATGGGTTCTTCGTGAACCAAAGCTCATTTACTCTGTAATTGAAAAGAAATTGCTAGCCTGCTATTGGGCCATAGAGAAATTTAGGTCATATGTATGGGGCAGGAACTTCTGTCTCCAGACAGAGCATAAGCCCCTGGTGAACATCCTGGGTGGTGAGAGAGTCAAGCATAACACTCCCCGTATAGCTCGCCTTACCACAAAGCTTTTACAATATGACTTTTTGATTTCATACATTCCTGGAAAAGATAATGTAACTGCAGATATGTTGTCCAGCTTGCCAATGAATGTTCAAGATTTAACAGATCCTGAAGAAGATGTTGAAAATTGTTTTGTAGCGGTAATGGATATGCCTGAGTTTGCGGCGAGTTCAGAGAGTGGAGAGAAGTAAGTGAGGTGAATGCTGTGTTCTGTTCAGTTCAGGATTCTATTATTAATGGCTGGCCAAAAGAGAGGTGCATAAACCCAGAGATTTAACCTTACTTCTAAATTGCTGAGAAATTGTCCATTGAAGGTCACGTTGTGTTGAGAGGCAACATGTGTTGCCCCAGTGGCACTGCGTCAAAAGCTGGTTAGTATGTCTAATGATGGGCATTTGGGGCAACAATGACAAAAAGAAGAACCAGACCTTACTACTGGTGGCCTTCAATGAATAAGGATATTGACTTTGAGGTCAAAGAATGTGTTGTATGCAGTAAATCTGAAAAAGACCTTAAAGTGGTGTTGCCACATTTGCAGCCTATTCAATATCCTGACAGACCATGGGCAAAATTGGGGATTGATGTGATTGGACCATTCAGTTTTTTGCCACATCATTTGCATTATGTGTTTGTCCAAATGGATTATTACAGCAAATGGTCAGAAATACTTTTTTTCGCACACCTTCTGCAAACAATGCTGTGTTATTTATGAAGGATGTTTTTTCTAGAGAAGGGTTTCCTGAATATCTTATCTCTGACATTGGAGTGCAATTCATAAATGCTGAGATGGAAGAATTTTTGAAGGCTTCATGAGTCAAGCATTTAAAAGTTCTCTCTATGATCCCCAGATCAATGGGCTGGTAGAGAGGATGAACAGGGTTGTGGGTGATTGCATGATTGTATTAAGTGGGCCAGAAACAACAACTACATTGTGGAAGAGGATGTCAAGTCTATGTTGTGGTTTTATCGTACAGCACCCCACTCTGTCACTCACTAGTCCCCATTTAGTTTATTAAGGGGACATATGCCTAGCTCAATGCTGTATCCATTGTGGTTGCTTAGGGCTATTAAGCACAATGTGATTAAGGTCAATGATCAGGATACAGTATGTAAAAGAGTAATTGAGAGTCAAAGAAAACAAAAGGAACGGTATGATGCCAGAAATAGTGCTAAGTGTGTACTTTTTCAATTGGGTGACCTAGTGCAGATAAAAAAAAATGATTTTGTGAAGGAAGGGGAGGCCAGATATGGTGCACTTCTTAAGATTGAAAGGGTTTGTGGAAGTGTTGTAAGTGTGGGACATTGGTGGAATATAGGTATAATCTTCAAAGATACTGGTGTGAGGTGTTCCCCAGAGGTTGAGTAAAAACAAAATAAAGAGGAAAAGGTTGTTCAAGATGATGGTTCTCATGATTGCTCTCTGGGGCCACATCCCAGGCAACAATTTCTTCAAGGGTCTTCTGAGTTATCAGGGGTTGAGTTAAGGAGATCGACCCGCAAAAGATTTGTGCCTATGAGATTGAGTTGAGTATATATTGTTATGTTGCATGAATTTATCATGTTATTGGAAAGTCTGTTAGTAATGCTAATATGTGTTTGAGTTGTAAATGTTATCTTGGTGTCATATTGTTATTTGCTGTCTGTTTTATTTAGTGCAGCTCATTACATTTTTCTGTTGTTTGCTTATTTTATTTCTTGGAAAAAAAGATAATATGTTATGCTCATGGCATAGAATATGGTGCCATGACTGCATTCCACTGCATGTCTTCTAAAGGCTGTGTACCCTTTGGTATCGCTGTGTTCCAGGAACAACAGTCGTAACAGCCGTGGAGAGCTGGACACAGCAGTGGCTTCTGTTATGTTACACAGCTGTAAATAAAGCTGATTTTATATCCCTTACCTGGTGAGCGACATCATTACAACACTGCTTAAGAGGATAGAGCTGTATGCTTTATAGTCTGTTCAGGAGAAGCTATTTCCTGATAAGCTTGCAGTTGGCCTTAACTACAGCTAGATCTCCTCTGGTATTTTTTCTCTCTCAATCTGCATTTTCCTCTCTCTTTTTCTCTTTGTCCGTCTTTCCTTCGAAAAGGCAGCAGTATTGATTCAGCACTTCATCCTCTTTGTTCCAATGTGGAAAAGTGATGATCTCTTAAAGTAAAACGCATCACGGAACTGTGGCCAATACATTGGGGATTCTCTAAATATAAGTAGCCATTACCGGCACATCACTGCTCCTGCCATGGAACTGCTAAGCACACTCTTTATGTTGTCACACATTGATTACTCTAATTTGATATGGATTGCGGTGACTGATGTAGCAGCAGTGCTGACTCCCACTGAAACGTATTCACAACTGAGAAACTCACAAATGCTTTCAATCAATATATGTAAGAATCAGATCACACCTAAGCCCTGCGGCCTTTTTATATACACAAAATCTCACAATTAAACAAGAAACTGTGGATGCATGTGTTTGGGGTTGAACATGACTGAAATAACCAAGGGATGGATTTAAATCATACCAGCAAAATGTTAGGAACTGCAGCTTGGCTTCTTATAAATTAAACAACAGGAAGACGATGAGGTTGGGCTGGTGAGGCACCATGAAGTCAGGAGCCAATGAACTTATTGGGACTTTGTTCAGTTTATAGATCCAAGGATCAATGGACATTAGTTGGTCCGGGGTAATCCTGATTCGGCCGATGATGAAAGTTATACGCACAATTGGGATTATAAAATCCATGGTAACTCCACTGATCTACGGCGTTTCACCCGGAGACCCAACTGTTGAAAGAAGATGGAGTCTTTGAGTGAAATACTGTGAAAAATTTGGACTTCATGGGGGAAATTGGGACCAGTATATCCAATTCCGCTGGAAATTCCTCATTTCTAAGGGGACCCTCATGGCTCCACTAGTAATCTTCATTACCTCTGCCTCCAAGAATTATCGATGCACAGTATCATTGACTCCAAGGTGCGGAGTTACCAGGGGAAATAGAAGGACCTTGTAATGAGACCCATACAAGTGCCTGCAGTAGCTTCTGGCCATGCTACGAATGAGAAAGATGTCTGCTTTGGGTCTCTGTCCACCATACATTTGCAGCAATTCAGAATGCAGCACTCAAACCTGGTACACTGAGGCACTTACCAATGGAATATTGCTAATCATTGGCCAGTGATGCTATATTCACTTTACTGCATTGTATGAGAATGCAGTAAAGTAAATATAGCATCACTGGCCGATGATCAGTAACTTATTTTAAAACTATTTTTAACTTAATAAATATCGACCACAGACCAGGGTCAGTCTAGAGATAACGAAAAGGGCCTATTCGACTCCAGTCAATACCCATCTACGAATGGCCTCCTCTATCTATACTTTTGCTAACAAATCACTCCTGCCTCAGGAAGAAGAGAGTTTACAAAGGAAATTTGGGCAGATGCCCCTGACCCCGCCCTCCAGTCTGCTGACAACAGTGTCAGTAAAGTGAAGAAGGGGGCAACCTTAGGAGCCTGCTGAGGCCATAAGAAGGCCGTGCCCCCCTCATTGAAAGCCCTGCCCCAGGTCCAAGGCCACACTTCCAAGCGCACTCCTAGCTGTGCTCGAGGGCAGCCCCAGAGCGCGTGCTGTCCCTGCAGCGAGGCAAGGAGCAGACAGAGTCCCTCTTCACCAGTAGCTGAACCTCCTTCTGTCCCACCGATGCTGTCCGTGTGGGCAAGAAGTGCTGTCTCCATCGTCCTGCATGTATGGGGGTTGAAAAGTGAGCCTCACCCCACTCTCAAATCAGAGAAGAGACCATCCGGCAGATAAATCAGAATGCAGCATTCTTTCACAGTTCCTCTACTTTTTAAAACCGTGTTTAAATGCCTGGGTATAGAATTTTGAAATAAATGCCCGGCCCAATCAGTCTGGCCATTGCTCTGCTTACTCTCAATCCTGGGCCTTCATTGGCCTCCTGTGTTTCTCTTGCCATCCCATTCTTATTGGCTTGCTGTGATATGCTAGGGTTTTAGGGGCATATTATCAAGAACGACGTTAAAAATTATCGCCGGTTTAGCGGCAGAAAACTGCCGCTAAAGCGGCGATAATGGGCTTTATAATATGCCCTGGAGAATTCCAATAGAAGCCCATGTTCTGGCGTGAACATGGGCTTCTATTGGAATTCTCCAGGGCATATTATCAAGCCCATTATCGCCGCTTTAGCGGCAGTTTTCTGCCGCTAAACCGGCGATAATTTTAACACTGTTCTTGATAATATGCCCCTTAGTTTTTTATAAACAACTTACATTTGCATTTTGAGGTATGGTTAAAACCTATATAGTGTATATGAAGATTAGCAGACTGCAATATTCCATTTATTGCTGAGTGTGTGGATAGGTCATGGCTCATAAGGGGCAGATCCTCGAGTGAGTCATGTTTGCACTCCTCTCCCTCAACAAAGGTAATAAGTATCATGCTAAACTCTGCACGTCTGCATAGAGGGTTTATGCTAGGGCAGTTTTTCATGTTTATGTTAAAAAAAAGATGCTTACCTTAAGAGACGAATGCACGCGCTGACATCTATGCAGAAAATTAAAATCACACTGAAGAGGCCTCCAGCTTCAGGAGAATTGTTTCCCTAAGTGAAGACGTTGTTGCATGCTCTCAGCCAGGCAGTAAATAGTGTTTTTCTCGTGTCAGTTTCACTGTACTGTACTAATAAACTATAATTTTACTTTTACACTAAATGTGAGTTTATTAAAAACGTTGCTCGAAATGATACTGGCCAGCATTTATTTTCACTCCCATAGCATTAATATTGATATTTAACCAATGTCACTAGATATAATGTTTCCACTACAGATATATAAACACAAGCTGGATAAATTGTGTATACACACCTTTGTTGAGTTGATGCTGAACTGCTTACTACAAACAAGTAACACGTAATCGTCCATCTGGAAAACACAGCCATGGCGAGTCCATAGTACACACCCCAGCCATTGACAACAGTCTTGCTGGTGGGTTCTAATAGGTTTTGAAATCCAAATTCTGCTTTTGTCTCCTTTTATTTGAATAGAAAACAAATCAATGAGTTCACGATCTTTACTGTGGAAAGATGTCCGTGCACATGTACGTATTTTCTGTCTCGGCGCTGGCAAACATCTTCCTTTGCATAATAAGGCGAACAGAATCCTGCGATTATTTTTTTTGCAGGATGTTAGACCTGGCATCTTTTGGCATGGTTCTCCCAGTCTTTTTGCCTCTGACCTCCTGTTTTTGACCGTGTGCTGGATTTCGTGTTTGCTGGCTCTGGGACTCGGGGCACTTTACCACTGCTGACCAGTGTTAAAGTGCAAGTGCTCCCTGTCTAAAATGTAATGGTATTTGGTTTCTCCATGATTGGCATATTTGATTTACTAGTAAGTCCCTAGTACAGTGCACCAGGTGTGCCCAGTGCCTGTAAGTCAAATGCTGCTACTGGGCTCGCAACACTGTTTGTGCCACTCACATGGGTAGTCCTTCCAACCTGTCTCAGGCTTTCCACTGTTGTCTGTGTGTGCAGTTTTAAACTGCCATTTCAACCTGGCAAGTTCACCCACTTGCCAGGCCAAACCTTCCCTTTTATTACATGAAAGGCACCCCTAAGGTAGGCCCTGGGTAGCCCCATGGGGAGGCTGCAGTGTATTTAAAAGATAGGACATGTACTGGTGAGTTTTACATGTCCTGGTAGTGACAAACTGCAAAATTCGTTTTTCACCACAGCAAGGCTCTCCATTGGAGCTGCCTTGCAACATTTTACAAGTGTATCGTTCAATTGAGAACAGATAGAAAATTAGAGTTTGTTGTATCTGGACTCACAATTTAAAAAGACATCTTTTACTGAAGATGGTTTTTAAATTGCAAGTCTGAAAATCTCACTTTTAGAAAGTGAGCATTTTCTTACTTTAACCATTCTGTTTCTTTGTCTGTCTCTGAATACACATCTGGGTAAGCAAGACAGTTGGGCTCTTGTGCATCCACTCCAGACAGTTACGCAAAGGGAGCTGAGGTGTGCCCTGCATATCCTGATGGCCCATCACCTGGCTGATGGGTCTTCCTGAGCTAGAGTGGTGGGAAGAGCTGACACTGACACCTGAATAGGGCTGTGCCTGTCCTCACACAAAGATCCTGACTGCTCTTGCCAAGCTACCAAGGGGGTTGAGCACAGGCAATTCTGAGGGTGTAACTTACTTACTTACCCTGACTAGAGTGAGGGTCACTACTTGTACAGAGTGCAAACCACTGCCAACCAGAGGCCCCATTTCTAACACAGGAGAAGGTGTATAATTTTAGAAAGGTTTAATTTTCAAAACACAAACCTGGCCATCTTGCTGAAGAAAATACTCTTGCCCTGCTGGTCTTGAACTGACCAATTGCTGCTTGATACTATTTTCTATCATTGTTATTGGCATCAAGGTAAAATGCACCTTAAAGATTCTTACCCTATCTACAGTAGAAGAGACTGTAGATAATATATGAATCTGTAAAGTGCATGTCCATTCAGGGATTTTTAGAGCTAGGTGCTTGTTTTACCCAATCCATGATTCTCATTTTATCTACTTCAGAAGGATGAAATGCTGCAGTGGATGCATTATCCACGGAGCCAGTTGACTCTGATTTCACTACCTAAATTATAAGAAAGGTATGCATGTTGCAGTCACAGAGATGGCGATACAAAAGGGGATGATGGACGGAACGTTTGAGCCAATCAAACACTCACCCCCAGTCAACTGATCTGGGTTTAATCCATCATCATTCTTTAGCTCACTCCACCACCCCAGTTCAGACATGGCCATATGCAAATCAGTCTGACCCTGTGCCTCATGGGAACAGTCCAGCACGAACTGCCAAGCAATGTCTTCCCTGGACCGGAAACAAGCATCCTAGGACCGGTTTCTGGCATTCCAGCCGTCATCAGCCAGGCTTGCTTGAATCCAGTGGCAAAGTGAGCAAGGGACCCACGTCTGGGCATACCCCCGCCAACTTAGGGCGAACAAAGCGATACAAAGGGGATGATGGACGGAGCGTTTGAGCCAATCAAACACTCACCCCCAGTCAACTGATCTGGGTTTAATCCATCATCATTCTTTAGCTCACTCCACCACCCCAGTTCAGACATGGCCATATGCAAATCAGTCTGACCCTGTGCCTCATGGGAACAGTCCAGCACGAACTGCCAAGCGATGTCTTCCCTGGACCGGAAACAAGCATCCTAGGACCGGTTTCTGGCATTCCAGCAGTCATCAGCCAGGCTTGCTTGAATCCAGTGGCAAAGTGAGCAAGGGACCCACGTCTGGGCATACCCCGCCAACTTAGGGCGAACAAGCGATACAAAAGGGGATGATGGACGGAACGTTTGAGCCAATCAAACACTCACCCCCAGTCAACTGATCTGGGTTTAATCCATCATCATTCTTTAGCTCACTCCACCACCCCAGTTCAGACATGGCCATATGCAAATCAGTCTGACCCTGTGCCTCATGGGAACAGTCCAGCACGAACTGCCAAGCGATGTCTTCCCTGGACCGGAAACAAGCATCCTAGGACCGGTTTCTGGCATTCCAGCCGTCATCAGCCAGGCTTGCTTGAATCCAGTGGCAAAGTGAGCAAGGGACCCACGTCCTGGGCATACCCCCGCCAACTTTGCCACTGGATTCAAGCAAGCCTGGCTGATGACGGCTGGAATGCCAGAAACCGGTCCTAGGATGCTTGTTTCCGGTCCAGGGAAGACATGGCTTGGCAGTTCGGGCTGGACTGTTCCCATGAGGCACAGGGTCAGACTGATTTGCATATGGCCATGTCTGAACTGGGGTGGTGGAGTGAGCTAAAGAATGATGATGGATTAAACCCAGATCAGTTGACTGGGGTGAGTGTTTGATTGGCTCAAACGTTCCGTCCATCATCCCCTTTTGTATCGCTTGTTCGCCCTAAGTTGGCGGGGTATGCCCAGACGTGGGTCCCTTGCTCACTTTGCCACTGGATTCAAGCAAGCCTGGCTGATGACGGCTGGAATGCCAGAAACCGGTCCTAGGATGCTTGTTTCCGGTCCAGGGAAGACATGGCTTGGCAGTTCGGGCTGGACTGTTCCCATGAGGCACAGGGTCAGACTGATTTGCATATGGCCATGTCTGAACTGGGGTGGTGGAGTGAGCTAAAGAATGATGATGGATTAAACCCAGATCAGTTGACTGGGGGTGAGTGTTTGATTGGCTCAAACGTTCCGTCCATCATCCCCTTTGTATCGCTTTGTTCGCCCCTAAGTTGGCGGGGGTATGCCCAGACGTGGGTCCCTTGCTCACTTTGCCACTGGATTCAAGCAAGCCTGGCTGATGACGGCTGGAATGCCAGAAACCGGTCCTAGGATGCTTGTTTCCGGTCCAGGGAAGACATGGCTTGGCAGTTCGGGCTGGACTGTTCCCATGAGGCACAGGGTCAGACTGATTTGCATATGGCCATGTCTGAACTGGGGTGGTGGAGTGAGCTAAAGAATGATGATGGATTAAACCCAGATCAGTTGACTGGGGTGAGTGTTTGATTGGCTCAAACGTTCCGTCCATCATCCCCTTTTGTATCGCTTTGTTCGCCCTAAGTTGGCGGGGGTATGCCCAGACGTGGGTCCCTTGCTCACTTTGCCACTGGATTCAAGCAAGCCTGGCTGATGACGGCTGGAATGCCAGAAACCGGTCCTAGGATGCTTGTTTCCGGTCCAGGGAAGACATGGCTTGGCAGTTCGGGCTGGACTGTTCCCATGAGGCACAGGGTCAGACTGATTTGCATATGGCCATGTCTGAACTGGGGTGGTGGAGTGAGCTAAAGAATGATGATGGATTAAACCCAGATCAGTTGACTGGGGGTGAGTGTTTGATTGGCTCAAACGTTCCGTCCATCATCCCCTTTTGTATCGCTTTGTTCGCCCTAAGTTGGCGGGGTATGCCCAGACGTGGGTCCCTTGCTCACTTTGCCACTGGATTCAAGCAAGCCTGGCTGATGACGGCTGGAATGCCAGAAACCGGTCCTAGGATGCTTGTTTCCGGTCCAGGGAAGACATGGCTTGGCAGTTCGGGCTGGACTGTTCCCATGAGGCACAGGGTCAGACTGATTTGCATATGGCCATGTCTGAACTGGGGTGGTGGAGTGAGCTAAAGAATGATGATGGATTAAACCCAGATCAGTTGACTGGGGGTGAGTGTTTGATTGGCTCAAACGTTCCGTCCATCATCCCCTTTTGTATCGCTTTGTTCGCCCTAATTTGGCGGGGTATGCCCAGACGTGGGTCCCTTGCTCACTTTGCCACTGGATTCAAGCAATCCTGGCTGATGACGGCTGGAATGCCAGAAACCGGTCCTAGGATGCTTGTTTCCGGTCCAGGGAAGACATGGCTTGGCAGTTCGGGCTGGACTGTTCCCATGAGGCACAGGGTCAGACTGATTTGCATATGGCCATGTCTGAACTGGGGTGGTGGAGTGAGCTAAAGAATGATGATGGATTAAACCCAGATCAGTTGACTGGGGGTGAGTGTTTGATTGGCTCAAACGTTCCGTCCATCATCCCCTTTTGTATCGCTTTGTTCGCCCTAAGTTGGCGGGGGTATGCCCAGACGTGGGTCCCTTGCTCACTTTGCCACTGGATTCAAGCAAGCCTGGCTGATGACGGCTGGAATGCCAGAAACCGGTCCTAGGATGCTTGTTTCCGGTCCAGGGAAGACATGGCTTGGCAGTTCGGGCTGGACTGTTCCCATGAGGCACAGGGTCAGACTGATTTGCATATGGCCATGTCTGAACTGGGGTGGTGGAGTGAGCTAAAGAATGATGATGGATTAAACCCAGATCAGTTGACTGGGGGTGAGTGTTTGATTGGCTCAAACGTTCCGTCCATCATCCCCTTTTGTATCGCTTTGTTCGCCCTAAGTTGGCGGGGGTATGCCCAGACGTGGGTCCCTTGCTCACTTTGCCACTGGATTCAAGCAAGCCTGGCTGATGACGGCTGGAATGCCAGAATCCGGTCCTAGGATGCTTGTTTCCGGTCCAGGGAAGACATGGCTTGGCAGTTCGGGCTGGACTGTTCCCATGAGGCACAGGGTCAGACTGATTTGCATATGGCCATGTCTGAACTGGGGTGGTGGAGTGAGCTAAAGAATGATGATGGATTAAACCCAGATCAGTTGACTGGGGGTGAGTGTTTGATTGGCTCAAACGTTCCGTCCATCATCCCCTTTTGTATCGCTTTGTTCGCCCTAAGTTGGCGGGGGTATGCCCAGACGTGGGTCCCTTGCTCACTTTGCCACTGGATTCAAGCAAGCCTGGCTGATGACGGCTGGAATGCCAGAAACCGGTCCTAGGATGCTTGTTTCCGGTCCAGGGAAGACATGGCTTGGCAGTTCGGGCTGGACTGTTCCCATGAGGCACAGGGTCAGACTGATTTGCATATGGCCATGTCTGAACTGGGGTGGTGGAGTGAGCTAAAGAATGATGATGGATTAAACCCAGATCAGTTGACTGGGGGTGAGTGTTTGATTGGCTCAAACGTTCCGTCCATCATCCCCTTTTGTATCGCTTTGTTCGCCCTAAGTTGGCGGGGGTATGCCCAGACGTGGGTCCCTTGCTCACTTTGCCACTGGATTCAAGCAAGCCTGGCTGATGACGGCTGGAATGCCAGAAACCGGTCCTAGGATGCTTGTTTCCGGTCCAGGGAAGACATGGCTTGGCAGTTCGGGCTGGACTGTTCCCATGAGGCACAGGGTCAGACTGATTTGCATATGGCCATGTCTGAACTGGGGTGGTGGAGTGAGCTAAAGAATGATGATGGATTAAACCCAGATCAGTTGACTGGGGGTGAGTGTTTGATTGGCTCAAACGTTCCGTCCATCATCCCCTTTTGTATCGCTTTGTTCGCCCTAAGTTGGCGGGGGTATGCCCAGACGTGGGTCCCTTGCTCACTTTGCCACTGGATTCAAGCAAGCCTGGCTGATGACGGCTGGAATGCCAGAAACCGGTCCTAGGATGCTTGTTTCCGGTCCAGGGAAGACATGGCTTGGCAGTTCGGGCTGGACTGTTCCCATGAGGCACAGGGTCAGACTGATTTGCATATGGCCATGTCTGAACTGGGGTGGTGGAGTGAGCTAAAGAATGATGATGGATTAAACCCAGATCAGTTGACTGGGGGTGAGTGTTTGATTGGCTCAAGCGTTCCGTCCATCATCCCCTTTTGTATCGCTTTGTTCGCCCTAAGTTGGCGGGGGTATGCCCAGACGTGGGTCCCTTGCTCACTTTGCCACTGGATTCAAGCAAGCCTGGCTGATGACGGCTGGAATGCCAGAAACCGGTCCTAGGATGCTTGTTTCCGGTCCAGGGAAGACATGGCTTGGCAGTTCGGGCTGGACTGTTCCCATGAGGCACAGGGTCAGACTGATTTGCATATGGCCATGTCTGAACTGGGGTGGTGGAAGTGAGCTAAAGAATGATGATGGATTAAACCCAGATCAGTTGACTGGGGGTGAGTGTTTGATTGGCTCAAACGTTCCGTCCATCATCCCCTTTTGTATCGCTTTGTTCGCCCCTAAGTTGGCGGGGGTATGCCCAGACGTGGGTCCCTTGCTCACTTTGCCACTGGATTCAAGCAAGCCTGGCTGATGACGGCTGGAATGCCAGAAACCGGTCCTAGGATGCTTGTTCCCGGTCCAGGGAAGACATGGCTTGGCAGTTCGGGCTGGACTGTTCCCATGAGGCACAGGGTCAGACTGATTTGCATATGGCCATGTCTGAACTGGGGTGGTGGAGTGAGCTAAAGAATGATGATGGATTAAACCCAGATCAGTTGACTGGGGGTGAGTGTTTGATTGGCTCAAACGTTCCGTCCATCATCCCCTTTTGTATCGCTTTGTTCGCCCTAAGTTGGCGGGGGTATGCCCAGACGTGGGTCCCTTGCTCACTTTGCCACTGGATTCAAGCAAGCCTGGCTGATGACGGCTGGAATGCCAGAAACCGGTCCTAGGATGCTTGTTTCCGGTCCAGGGAAGACATGGCTTGGCAGTTCGGGCTGGACTGTTCCCATGAGGCACAGGGTCAGACTGATTTGCATATGGCCATGTCTGAACTGGGGTGGTGGAGTGAGCTAAAGAATGATGATGGATTAAACCCAGATCAGTTGACTGGGGGTGAGTGTTTGATTGGCTCAAACGTTCCGTCCATCATCCCCTTTTGTATCACAGAGATGGTGGAGGCTGGGGCGATGAGGATATTTCTCAATAAAGAGAGAGGGACCCAATACACCAAAGGAAGTGGGTACCAATAAAGACTATAAGTCAAAAAAGACCTTCCTCCGGGACACAAAACACTGAACACTGGTGTGCCCCAACATATAAATATCACTCATTCACCAGTATGTTAATAATCTCAAACATTACCCAACTCACCAAATTAAGATGTACATAAATCTTTATTTACTAAATTCACAAATGCCTCTTTCAAATAGGAATTTAAAAACACATTAATTCAAAAACACAGTAAAAACAGTACTGTACATAAATTTCATAAGGAGCAAGATATCATATACATTTCATATATATCAATACACAATAAAAACAAGGATTAAGAGATTAAGATAAAAGGACAGATTAAGAAGGAGAACGGGAGATAGAACAATGGAATTGATAGCAAATCCTAAAAAAGAATCAAAGCAGCACTGGCACTGAACAGGAATCCTTGATTGGCTTTAGAACATAATTTACATAAATTCAATTCCTCTTTACGACTAAATAGTTCCCACAGTATATACAGTGATCTTCTTTAAAAGAAAAACGGGCGTCGACGCGTTTCGGTGGGTCCTTTGGTTGTATGACCAACACCTTCCTCAGGACAAATTAGTTACTCCCCGTATCGCTATAGCTAAAAAAAACAGTATGTCTGAAATAAAAGAGAGCATGTATGAACTTCCAAATAATGCAAACATATATATAAAAATTATTTGTTCATATTAACACACTGGCTATATACAACTAACACACATTCACCATCTCAAACAAATATAAGGTACTAAAGCTTCTAATTACCTTGAAGGCTCCTTTGATAGCCATTCAGTCGAAGGCTAAATCACCGACAAAAGGTCTCACTTTCTTTAAATTCTCATTAGTTATAAATGACACCATAAAAATACCTAATGAGTGCTTATTCTAGTCAAGGTCAATCTCAAAACACCTTCGCTTTATTTAAAATCAAGGGAGAGTACCTTTTCACAGGCTCAACAGATCATGAGCCTTCATCCAAACCAGCGCAATCATCGATGGCAGGTCACAGTTATATACATCATAGATATGCGGGTTGCACACCAACTGTTATTGGTTCTTACTCTTTATATCCATCAATCTTTACCATTGCGTGCACACCTTTGACGTGCCTAGGGGGGATTGCAGAACGTAGGATGTGTAGTGTATAACTATAGGAGGGATGAAGTGGAGATGACGGGCGGGAGCAGATGGCAGTTGAGGAATTAATGAGAACACAAACGGCAGTAATTGATGTGCAGAAAGGGAAGGATGTGATGGGTGGGTCACGCAGATAGTGGGTGGAAGAAAGAGAGGAGAGACATGGTGGTTGTAGATGGGATATGTAGATAGTGGGGGAAAGAAAAAGAGGAGATACACGGGGTTGGAGTGGATAGGGGAGTCATTGACTGAGTGAATATTGAGTTAAAATAACAGTAAAGTGAAGGGACCGAGTTTTGCCAGAGGTGATATGAGGTTATTTGTGGTTGCACTGTGGCACATAACATGATTTTTGATAAGAAATATATTTTGGAGAAATGAGTTGCAAATTTACGTTTCGTTGAGAGAGACTTTGTACACAAACTGTCTAATGTAATATTAATGCTTGTTCTATGGTTATTTTCAGTTACCCCTGACGAAGGGCCCCATTAGCCCGAAATGCATTGGGTTTTATTAAACTGCTTTCTGATGAACTTTGCGTCTGTACGTGTTTTCGAAGAGAGGTCCGGATGGGCACATCTTAAAAATGAGAAACTTGGGAAAATTGCATTACCTTGCAGGCGGATTTAAACAGTTTTGAAATGAAAGACCGGGATGAACAAATGGAGGAAAAAGATGTTTATTGAAAAAAGATGTGAGAAAGAAAAAAGTGCAGCAGCAGTTTCAGCTGTGCCATTGGTGTTGGGGCGAAATGTCGCCCCAATAATGATGTTGTTTAGGTCACAGTTATATTCCACCAGGTCCTATTAGGAACATACACAGGGTCAAAACACACAACAACTCTACAGCCCCGGATAAATCTACTTAGCTCCTATGGGTATGATACTAAGCGTACCTTCAGTTATCAACAATCTGCGTTGCACTCCAACGTTGTCAGTGGCAACCCAGCACATATAACACTTCAGTAGTTATCTATGCTCAAGAAGAGCTCTTCAAATTCCATGCAGTTCGTATATCCAAATATCTATCAAATAGATATAAAAATTATCATGTCTATATTGCATGTAATGTCAAACTAACGCCGTGAAAAACACCATCTTTAGCAACCATCCCGCTTTTTGTACTTAGCATCGTTATTAAAACGAGAGACACAGGATCTATTAAATTCCCTCATGGACCTCAAAATTACGTGACAAATTGGTTGCCAAATCTCTATTACCTCTAATCATACACAAACGCCATTCGCGTCATACTCTTCGATACGGCAACCCGCCAACTGCTATTGCACCCAGTATCACTATTATTAACCGATATGCTACTTAAATCCTATAACAACCTTAGGCACTATTCCCACCCTTCCTATAGCCAAGATCGACCTAGTGAGACTGGGACCACCATAAAGACGCAAACATAAATCTAATCCCCAATATGTTGCGACCACACAACTTCGGTAACCTTACCTCCTCAATAGGGTATAAGTCTTTCAGGAACGGGGTCTCTACCTCCGTACATCCAAGACCCTTCAAACCTCTAATCTCTCTTTATACTCTCACCACTAATCCCGGAAATTCCTTCCACGTGGATCCGCTACCGCAATCATATGATTCCTCCCTGAAAAATGCGTCCGCCATCTTAAAGTGGCTAAAAATCCAAAAGAATAGCACACGGCTTATGATACGTATATTTGACAATCCACTGCACGAAGAATTCAAGTGGATGTATATTAACCCATAATAAAGTAGTACTCTTATATACTCTAATCCATATAATTCCACCCTAAAAAATGCGTAAGCCATTTTAAAGAGGCTAAAAACTAGACCGCCATATTCAAATGGATGTATATTAACCCGTAATCTAAGAGTACTCATAAATACTCATACCCATAATTATTTATCAAACACCTATAGTTTGAATAGCTAATTAAAATAATATCTCTCTCAACAAGTACTTATCTAACAATGCCGGCCACACTCGAATACAACAACCTACCTAGTGACCTGACGGGGGAAAAAAAAGAAGAAAAAAAAAAAAAGAGAGAAGAAAAGAAGACTCAAAAGGAGCGCTACGACATGCCGTCAAATTGCACCGATAATTCTATCCCACTCCTCTTTTGAGTTAAGGCCATTCCGTACAGTGTTAAGTTTAGAAATAAACCACTGTTCCCGCAATTTTCTTTTTGTTTGCATATTCCCACCTCTCCTTCCTATGAAAACTTTTTCTAAAACAAACCAGACAAAATCATTCTCTCTGTGTCCTTTTTCTGCAAAATGAGTGACCAAGGGGGCATTTAACTTTCTTGTTTTAATGGCCGATCTATGTTCCTGTAACCTAGTCCTAAGTTCTCTACCTGTCTCTCCCACATAGTATTTATCACAGGGGCATTTTAGCAGGTAAACTATATTTTTACTTTTACAGTTGTTCAGGCTTTTGGATTTAATACAACAACCATTCACCTGAATCTCCTTCGCCACTAGACATTGGTTACAAACATTGCATGAACCACATCTAACATTACCCACCGGTGCTATGTTGGTGATGGTGCGTTGAGTACACCGAGAATCCTCACGGTAAGAACTCACCAACAGATCCTTCAAATTTTTGTTCTTTTTAAAAGCAAATAAAGGCTTTTCCAACTTATTATCTTCATCATGGTTCAATATGTGCCAATTCTTGTTGACAACATTCTTTATTTGATTACTCAGATTCGAAAATTTGCTAACAAACACCACCTTTTCCATTCGTTTCTTCTCTTTAGGAGGTTTATTGATCATTACATTGCGATCATAAAATCTAGCTCGTTTAAAGGAGTGGGTAATGAGTTTCTTTGGATACCCTCTATCCTTAAACTTGTCTTTTAGAGCTGATGAGTGTTTGTAGAAATCTTTCAGATCTGAACAATTTCTACGTAGGCGAAGGAATTGACTAAAGGGTATATTCTCTCTTTGTGATTTCGGATGGAAACTCGAAAAATGTCATAAAGTATTCTTTGCCATTGATTTAACAAAGAGTTCAACCTCTAAATGTCTATCCCTAGCTAAGATTGAGATATCTAAAAAATCTACCTTCTCCTTACTATAAAAGTGAGTGAATTTCAAATTGGGATCTCCTAAATTCAGCCACATTAAAAATTCTTCTAATAGTTCAATCTCTCCGTCCCAAACAAAAAGATGTCATCAATGTAGCGGTACCAGCCCGCTACATTCTCATAAAAGGGTGCTAGTCCGTTAAAAATATGTTTAGATTCGAACTGTCCAAAATACAAACAGGCCAGACTAGGAGCACATGTGGCCCCCATACTGGTCCCCTTCTTTTTTTTAAATAATTCCTCCCTAAACAAAAATATGTTATTCATAAGGACCAGTCTGACACAATCAACAATGAATTCCTTGTTGGCACCTCCCAAGTCAATATTGTCCAAAACGTCATCCACAACTAGTATAGTGTCTTCCTGAGAGATGTTTGTGTAGAGAGACTCAATGTCCAGTGGAACCAGACACTGAGGGGTCGATTCCGATTCGGGCCGGAAAAAGCACCGACAGACTCGGATCCGGAGAAAATACCGACCGACACGTACCCGTGGCGCATGACACGCCAAGTACGATGCAAGGCGCGAAAAATCCGACCGACACGTACCGAAACCAAGTCGACCGACCGAGCCGCACGGAAAACAGCAATCCGGCCGGAAAAACACGCGAATCCAACCGACCGACACGCACCCGGAACAAATCCGACCGAAACGTACACGCGAACTCCAAACCGCAAAGTACGATGCAAGGCGCGAAAACCACGACCGAGTCGGACGGAGGACAAGCCGTACGACCGACACGCATACAAAACCGAGCCGAAGCAACACAATACACCGCGACCGACGCGTACGCAGCATAGAAAACTGCACAAACACAGCGTGAACGAAACGGAGAACACCGTACGAGACCAATGCAGGGTCCGACTCGGTCACAAGAACGTTTCCAACATACACAAACAGCACAAAGGAAAAATCACCCAAAAAAAGGCCAAACAAGCAATTACCAAGCCAATAAATACTGGGGGGTGGGGACAGAGAACAAAGACACACCCACAACTCCACCTATATAAAGGACACAAATCACTACCATGAGCCTTTGCAAATGCCATTCCACTGCCAGCACCCAAGAGAAAGCAACCACACACCCACAGCTCATCCCTCACACAAGCCACACACCATCAGCACACCAACAAATACCTACCTCACATACACCCAGCAAAACACACACTCACACACCCTAACCTGCACACCAACACACACATCACCCACCATCACCACCCATCACCATGCCCCCCAAGAAGAATCCCAAGTTCCTAGATAGTGAATTGGAAGTCATGGTAGACGAGATCCTCAGGGTGGAGCCACAGCTGTTTGGCACACTGGTCCAACAGACCCCCATGTCGCAGAAAACCAAGATGTGGGAGAGGATCATCAACAGGGTGAACGCCCAATCACCATGTCGGCGCACAAAGACCGACATCCAGAACAGGTGGTATGACGTGCGCAGGAGGGTACGGAAAATGCTGACGAAAGACTACATCAACAGCCAACACACCGGCAGTGGCCCTCCTGCCAAGCCAATATACCTCAGGCCCTGGGAGGAGAAGGTGCGGGCCATCCTTCCGCCAGTGAGCGTATATGGACTAGAGGACATCCCAGAGCCTGGTGAGTACACAACAAATGTACACAATATACTGCCACAAAACACACACATCACTGTCAAGGGGAGAGTCAAACCATGCACTCATAGCAATTACACAGCAACCAGAACAGAATCAACCCAAAATGTGTATGTCAGTCAGATAAACACAACACATGCCATCAAAAAAGTCACATCCAACTGTGCCAACACATGTACAAACACAACTACAACTACAGCTAGGCAGTGGCACAAATAGAACTAACAAACACATCCACACATGTAGCCACCACAACAACACCAACACACAGTGAAGACCACTCAAAGGAAGGAATTCAGTGTATGCTGGCCAAGTCAGTGTAGCCAATAGCATCATGGGAGTCGCAGTCACACATATTGCCCCCCCCACAACTGTCCCATCAACACCACCATGAACCATGCGCACATCACAGGGAGTGGAGAAGGACTCACAAGATGGCTGACACTGGCTACTGCTGTGGGGAGCACAAGGCCCTGCTGGCAACTGTGCACCAACAAACAGCAGGACACCACTGACTGACATCCTGAGAGACAACTTACACTCCCTGCAATGCAAGCACGTTCCATGGTGGGATAACTGGCTGGCTGGCTGGGTGGGAAGGAGGACTTGCAGCACTAACCATAGTCACAAGCAAGTCCCCTCACACACACCCCAACACAAACTCCACAGTACCCACCTGGTAGAATGCAATGCCCCCATCCTAACACAAGATCCCACAAAGAACCACCACCTTGGGTTATGTTGTGTGAAGCACAGGGCCACTCTTGGGACTCTTAGCCAAACAACTGCCAGGACAACACTCCCAGCCATCCTGTCAGCACAGCCAGCCCACCCCACAGGGAAGCAGAATCAAAAGGAAGGAAGCATGGGCATGCTGGGAAGGGGGTGGAGGCAATAGCATGATGGGAGTCGTAGTCACTGATATTGGTCACCCCCACAACTGTCCCATCAACACCACCCTGAACCATGCTCACATCACAGGAAGTGGAGAAGGACTCACAAGATGGCTGACACTGGCCACTGCTGTGGGGAGCACAAGGCCCTGCTGGCAACTGTGCACCAACAAACAGCAGGACACCACTGACTGACATCCTGAGAGACAACTTACACTCCCTGCAATGCAAGCACGTTCCATGGTGGGATATCTGGCTAGCTGGGTGGGAAGGGGGACTTGCAGCACTGACCATAGTCACAAGCACCTCCCCTCACACCCCCCCAACACAAACTCCACAGAACCCACCTGGTAGAATGCAATGCCCCCATCCTAACACAAGATCCCACAAAGAACCACCACCCTGGGTTATGTTGTGTGAAGCACAGGGACACTCTTGGGACTCTTAGCCAAACAACTGCCAGGACAACACTCCCAGCCATCCTGTCAGCACAGCCAGCCCACCCCACAGGGAAGCAGAATCAAAAGGAAGGAAGCATGGGCATGCTGGGAAGGGGGAGGAGGCAATAGCATGATGGGAGTCGTAGTCACAGCTCTACATCCCCCACCACATGGCCCAGCAAGCTCACACTCACGCATGCACATCCCACAGAGAGTGGAAAGGCCCATCAAAGATGTCTGACACTGTTGCTGTGTTGTGGGGAGCACAAGGGCATGCTGGGTACTGCACACCAACCAACAGCAGGACACCACTGTCAGCCATCTTGCCATTGCTCTCACACCCACACACACTGAACTCCACACAAATGCAAGTAAGTATGGGAATGCTGGGAAGTGGGGTGGAGGCAAAGGCATGATGGGAGTCGTAGTCACAGACATAGCTCACCCCCACAACTGTCCCATCAACACCACCCTGAACCATGCTCACATCACAGGGAGTGGAGAAGGACTCACAAGATGGCTGACACTGGCTACTGCTGTGGGGAGCACAAGGCCCTGCTGGCAAATGTGCACCAACAAACAGCAGGACACCACTAACTGACATCCTGAGAGACAACTTACACTCCCTGCAACGCAAGCACGTTCCATGGTGGGATAACTGACTGGCTGGGTGGGTGGGAAGGAGGGCCGGCTGTCAACCAAACACAACCAATGCAGACCATGTTCACACCCCAGAAAATACATAGAAATGCCCAAATAATGCAGGACAATGTGCCACACCAATATCAACCCCTGACTGTGACGACTTAGGACAATGCAATGTACAGGCCCGCACCCAGAGGCACAGTCACAACTGTCATGTGTGTTAACCATTGATGCCTGCAGAAACATAACATACATTGTTTGTGTCTCCCAAAAACAGGTGATGATGGGGACACAGCAGCAGACGCTGAGGAGTCCCAGTCCCAGGCTCAAGAGGATGCCGAGCTCACTGGCGTCGTACAGCCTCTGTCCTCCTCGGACGATGAAGAACAACCTGGCACATCCGGTGCAAGTCAACATGCAGCACCAGCAGGACCACCAGCTGCAGCACCAGCAGGACCACCAGCTGCACCCCCTGCACCCACCCCTCCAACGACTGTCACCACGAATACCATCCCTGCCGACATGGACAGAACAAGGAGCAACACCAGCACAGTGACCCTGGACCAACCTGGGGCCATGGACACCACCACCACCACCAACCCCCAAGGTGGACCAGGGTTATCTGTGCGTGCCACTGCACACACTGCACATGTCAGCAGGGGTGGTGGGAGGGGTGGGAGACAGAGGTCGCTGCTTGCAGACGTTGCTGGTGTGCATGATGACCCACAACTGGTACGCATAGCTGATGCGTACCAGTCCAGCACCGGAGACCTCAGCCAGGTAGTGGGGCTCCTCAGAGACATTAAAAAGCAGCAGGCTGCCCATCATGCCCGGTTGGACTCCCACATGTCCCACGTGGAGTCACACATGTCCCGTGTGGACTCACACATGTCCCGCGTGGAGTCCAAGTGGGATGCACTGCATGAGATGACGGCGGTGCACAGGGACATTTTACAATGCCTCCGCCAGATGAACAGCAACCAGTCCACACCTCCCTGTGTGCCAACAACATCTGGTGCCGAACAAACTGCAACTGCCACAGGGAGGGAGGAGGACTCTGGCGGAGAGTCCCCTGCACCGCAGCAGCCTGTACTTGAGGGGCCCCCCAAGAAGAGGGGTCGTCCGAGGAGGGAAAAGTGAGAGGCCGATGGCCAAGCGCAACTCCCAGGAAGCCTGAACCTGTTCTGGATGTTCGCCTTTGTGCACAGACTGTTCACCCTGTTGACGGCAACACTACTCCCACACATTGCATGGGGAGTACAAGTTGGACCAATGTGTCAGACAACTGTGGCCCCGATACTGGGGATCCTGTCTACCAGGACTTTCAATTCACCTAGGAACTTGGGATTGCAAGATTTATGTACAGCACAACCCATCCTATGCACTATTAACACAAATGTATCACAATAAACAAACTAATACACCATACTTGCCTCTGTCGTGATTCCAACGTGGGTGCTGTTATGGGGATGATGAACTGCAAAATTACACTGTGTATGCGAACTGCAACAGCTCTCAGGAGAACACAGGCATGTGAGTACAGGCAACGTGACACACATGAGGGAGACACACCACCAGGGCTACACAACACATACACACCTAGGCCATCTGACTCATTGCCTACACTGATGTTGCCAGGGAAGACGGTGCAATGCACAGACACCACACCCATTCCCAGTTGTAGTCAAGTAGCCCACAGGTGCAGTAAGCAAATGGCAGTCAAATGTGTGACCACAGACAACGCACATCACAAAGTGAAGGACAGGTTTATTACACAGTTGCAACATGCCGTAACCACTACAGATGCAAGGTAACCCCACCTGGCAGCGGGCACACAGTCAACAACTGTAGATGGAAGGAAGTCCATGGGTGTGGCGTACATCACCTGTAGGGACACAACAGCTACCAGCCTGGATGTGCAATCACGTCGTCGGTGGACACAGTTGACCAAACGAATCTGAAAGTACCCTGTGAAGGACAGAAATGACACACAGTCAAAAGCAATGGAGTACAGGACAGAACAGCAAAACTCATGCACAATACATGTTACAAGATACCCACCCAGAACCAAGTTAGCATGTCAACACTGTTGGGGAGTACAGCCCACCTGTCACCACACATCGCAACACACATCCAGTCAAGTAGCCCATGGACACACTCCAACAGCACCAGAGCACCACCCACACATCATGCCAACTCACATCATTGACATGACACCTCAGGATACTCACATTCAGCTAAAGAAGTTGGTGATGAGCTGTGTGCGGACATCACCATCACCATCATCATCATCATCGTCACTGGCATCGTGGTCCAGGCCAGGATCCTCCACAGGTGGCGGATGTTGGTCATTGTCATCCTGGATGAGAGGCAACTCCTTCCGCACTGCCAGGTTGTGGAGCATGCAGCAGACGATGATAATCTTGCACACTTTCGCAGGGGCATATGGGAGGGACCCTCCGGTCTTGTCCAGGCAGCGGAAGCGGCTCTTCAGGAGACCAAAGGTCCGCTCAATCACTCTCCTGGTCCGACCATGTGCCTCATTGTAGCGCATCTGGGCTGGTGTCACAGGGTTCCTGAGGGGTGTCAGCATCCACGGCATGTTGGGGTATCCCGAGTCACCTACGGACAGACAAGTGCACATTAGCTGACTTGGAAAAGTGGGCGGAATACTACAGATCAGATCACACACAATGGCACAAAGTCAGTACACACCGACAAGCCAGGCACGCTGGTTCTGCATCTGTGCCATCATCCTGGGGATGCGACTACTCCTCATCACAAAGGCATCGTGTGCTGAACCAGGGAAATGGGCACACACGTGTGTGATGGTCATGTCTGCAAGACACACCACCAGTGCATTGACCGAGTGGTAGTGCTTGCGGTTCCTGTAGGCCTGCTCCTGGGCCTGTGGTGGTACCAAAGCCACATGTGTCCCATCAATGGAGCCAATTACATGCGGCATCCTCCCCAGGGCATAAAAGTCACTCTTCACGTCAGTGAGTCGTCGCAGTCTAGGGAAATAGATGTACCGGTTCAGGAAGAGCAACATTACCGCCAAAACATCGCGGAGCACACGGCTGAACATGGTCTGTGACATCCCACCAGCAGTCGCCACAGTATGTTGGAAGGTACCAGTGGCAAAGAAGTGTAGGGCTGCCATCACCTTCACCTTGGGGGTCAGCGCTGTAGGATACGGCCGGCCAGGCTGCAAATGTGGGGACAACTGCACTGCCAAATCGTCAATCAGCTGCCTGGTGAAGCGGTACCGTCGGATGCTGTCCCGTTCCACCATCGTTGCCAGGTCTGGGAATGGCCGATGGACAGCAGGAGCCCTGCAGTGCAGAGGAGAAGTAAGCAAGATTGTCAGTCACCCCACATATGCGGCATTGAACACACTCAAGATCCCAACATACATCATTATGAGGCACAACTACATGAAGTGTGCAGTACCGGAAGGACATGTATGGTACATACATGGCCAACATCTGTCAACACGGTCCAACAGGTGGCATCAATTAGTCCCAGGTTGGCCCATTGGATATCATGAGGCCGTGTCACAGTTCCCATCTCCTGCTGCCGTGTCACAATAACCCCCACAGTGACATGTGAGGACAGACGTGCCCCAGGCACCACAGCTCAACGACAGGTACATTCCCAGGGACCCTGTAATGCCACATGGACACTGGCATTACATGGAGTATCATGTATACACCACAGCAAAACAACCATGACCCCTACAGGTAGTGGCCCCACTTGCCACGGCAGGACAGACATGGACGTCTGTGACACACACGCACAACATCAGAGTCCATGCACACACAACGTGGATGTGGAGACTGTCTCCCATTGTGCACATGAAATCAGAGACATTGTAAACACTACATGCACAAAGACTGTGGAGGACCATCACTATTGTGCCACTGGGACACCCTGGCTCAAACATACCGTCCCACATGGGACTCACGGGGTATGTGACATGACATACACATACACCACTGTGAAATGTGACCATGGCACATGCATAGATATGAACAGTTGCACATCACAGTGGTCATGTACACGTAACACCCAGGATCCTGTCCCCATGAACACGTGCACAGCCTGGGGGTGGCTGCCCACAGGTGACACCCACAGGACAACATGTACACCAACATACACACAATAGGAAATGCATCCTTACATGCCTTATGATAAAGTTTGGACAGGCTGTCGTGATGTAGGTGTGCCCCTCACTCCCTGGGAGCTATCTGTGGCTGGCATATGTCCATCTGAGACAGGCATGCTGACATATGCCAGTCACATGTACAGTGATGCGTTGTACCGCAATGGACCGATCGGTGCCTCCGGCCGGCCCATTGCATTCAATGTGTGCGGGTACGCGTTGTACCCCTGTGCGCGTTGAACTGCAATGGACCGATCGGTGCCTCCGGCCGGCCCATTGCATTCAATGTGTGCGGGTATGCGTTGTACCCCTGTGCGCGTTGAACTGCAATGGACCGATCGGTGCCTCCGGCCGGCCCATTGCATTCAATGTGTGCGGGTACGCGTTGTACCCCTGTGCGCGTTGAACTGCAATGGACCGATCGGTGCCTCCGGCCGGCCCATTGCATTCAATGTGTGCGGGTACGCGTTGTACCCCTGTACGCGTTGTACCCCTGTGCGCGTTGAACGGCAATGGACCGATCGCTGCCTCCGGCCGGCCCATTGCATTCAATGTGTGCGGGTACGCGTTGTACCCCTGTGCGCGTTGAACTGCAATGGACCGATCGGTGCCTCCGGCCGGCCCATTGCATTCAATGTGTGCGGGTACGCGTTGTACCCCTGTGCGCGTTGTACCGCAATGGACCGATCGGTGCGCACCCATTGACAATGGGCTTGCCTGGCAACGGACGCGTTTTCGAATTTCGAACGAGTCGGTAGCTGTAAATTCAGTTGGTCACCCACAACAATGTTGCAAAATCATGTATGTCATGAAGTTGAGGATTTGAAGGATGCTGTGGGCGTGTTTTGGTGCTGCTATTCCATGGATTGGCCAGATTCAGAAGATGCAAACGACTTGGACCTATCACTTTGGACACAAGGGACAGTATCTGCCTCTCCAGCACATATATATTGCTGGCTGTTCCCCTGAGAGCTCACTTGCCTGCACTACATGCTCCAGGACGACATCTGCCACTGCACTGCTGCTGTCTCTGCCCCTCTGGACCCTGCAATGGCACGTACTGTGGAGAGAGCCCCAGCCTTCAGCCTTGAAGCGAACCAGGCCCTGCTGGACAGCCTACTTCCACAGTACAGCAAGCTGTATGGGACACCAGGGGAGCAGGTGAGTGTTCTGTGCACTGCCTTTCTGAATGTGCATTTTGTGTGACTAGCAAGGCTGAGAGTCTGCACGCCACTGGCTAGCAGGCTCACTGAGTAGTTGTCACCCCCCATAGTGTGTAGTGACTTGCACTGGACAGGTATGGTGCAGTGACAGTGCATTTGAACATGGTTTTACTTCCCATGCAATGATACCATGTAGTGACGTCTGGCAAACTGTCCATGGTCAGCTTTGCACTGCCTGTGTACATCATGTGCCCCTGTGATTGAGACATGTATATACAACTGTGTCATGCACGGATATGTTGCATGTGTGGTAATGGCCTTTTCACTTTGTCATCCTGACAGGTTAATGCCCTTCGGAAGCAGGAAATCTGGAAGGACATCGTCCGGGCTGTCCGGTCCGTGGGGGTCTACAAGCGCCGGATCCGCAACTGCCAGAAAAGGTGGCAGGACCTTCGGGCTGGACCCGGAGGATTGCACGGGTCCAGCTGAAGCTGTCGCCTCCTCGCAGGAGGGGCGGAACACGGACCCTGACCCCCACATGCTCCAGATCCTGGCGGTGGTGTTTCCAGACCTGGATGGGCAGCTGAAGGCCAGACAGCAGCAAGGAGGGGGTGAGTCAAAGACTGCACTGTGAACTCTGTATTACATGCTTTGTGCCCTCCTCTGGCCTGGTTCAACTGCCACAGTGCAGCAGTCATGTTGTCCAGGAGCCATGTCCCTCTATTGTGCACTGCCCACTGCTCATCTGATACCCAGGTGTGGCCCTTACATTCAGGGAATTGTGTCACTTGGGACTGTGTCCTTGCAGTTTGCTTCACTAAAGGTGGGGGACAGCATCTGTTTCCCTAACTCTGTTGTGGGCATCATGGGTGGGTCCATTGTTCACACAACGCCTGGGTTTGGACATGTGATCTGCGTGTTGCTTTGATATGCGGTCCACTTGCTGAGCTGAGCCACCACATGTGCCTGGGGTATGTGGCACACGCCCATGCAGCGGGTGGGAACAATGTTTGGGCCCCAGGAGTGTGCAGATTACGTGTGTCACACATACATAGCCAGCTATCCACTGTCCAGGGCACATCCCTCATTCATGTGGAGCAGGACAGTCATGCCTACTCCAGGCCATGCAATGCACTCTGTACTCCCACTCCCGTGTATCAGCTGTCACATTGTGCACAGTGATTTGAACCCTCAGGTGTCTGCCTCTGTGTCAGTGTGCTGTGGATTAGTTGCCAGGACTGCTGGGGTGTTTCTTGGTAGGGGCTCAGCATGCCCCTGGAGATGTGACCATAGAAGACGATACTTGTGTGTCACATAGGTGTTTGATCAGCTGCCCGTGCAGACTGGGGTATGCGAATGTGAAGTTCAGGCAGCTGTTCCCCATTCACAGCAAATTGTGAGGGCCTCAGGTTCCGAGGGTAGTGTCACAGGTCTCCCATATGTCCAATATGTGTGACCTGGACAGATGAGGGTTAAGATGATGTGTTGTGTGGGGGATGTACATGTGCACTTGTGCAGCTCCAGGACTTGCATTCCCCATGACCTACTATTGTGACACAGTGCATAGTGTTGTTGTCTGGCTACCAAGTCATACATCACTGAGACAGTGATGTATGACTTAGCAGTCATGCCTCTGCCATGGCATGTGTCAACTTATTGGTGGTCCTGCAGGGGAATGACATGTGCTACATGCACACCATAGTGGCGCTGGCTATCAGGACATGGGTGCATCATGGTGTCTGTCGCTGGTATGCATCACATGCATTTCCTATTTGACTCTGGGCATCCCTTTCATCCGGAAACCTGTACTGACTCAGTGGCAAGAGCTGTGATGTGTCCACACCGTGTCCTCTGCACTGTCCAACTACTGTGTACTTGGTGCATGTGTCCACACTGGGGTGTTGCAATCCAACAGACACCAGACAGATGGGTGCAAGGCCATGTGGGATGTGAGTGCCATGCTTGGCATCAGACTGACAATTGGCTTCTCCTGTTCAGTTAGGGCACTTTTAGCAATGTACAACTAATGATGCCAGGGCTTGCTCTGTAATTTGCTGTGCTCACAGTGGTGTGTGCGTTTGGTGCAGGTGACTGATGTCTGTCTGTTTCCCCATTGTTTGCAGATACATCCACGGCCACGGAAGGGGACAGCTCCACGGACCAGGAGGAGCCGGAGAGCCAGACTGGGTCAGCAGCCGAGGAGTGGTCGGAGGGACCCAGTGGCACGGAGGGCGAGGGGAGCCACACCGAGGAGTCCTCAGCACCATCCACCTCAGCTGAGGACCAGAGCAACTCGGAGGATGACTCCCTTGTGGAGGCGGGTGTCAGCAGCCACCACACCCCAGCTAGTGTTGCTGTCCCCGCCACCACCAGCACCACCACCGCCCTCCCATCGGCTCCCATTCCCCAGGTCCGTGGAGGCTCCCATGTTCGGGAGCATGTCTCCTTTGGCCCAGGCACCGCACCCCTGCCCCTGTGTCCCCTGCTGCCCTGAGTGAGGAGTCTGTGTACCTCATTCGCCAGCTCCATGTAGGGCAGACAGCCATGCTGAGTGTCCTCCATGCGCACACCGCACTGTTGACTCAGCTGGTGTCGTTCATGGAGGGCATCTCATCAGGCATGTCTGACCTACAGAGGGGCAACAGGTCCATGGACTCCTCCCTGACGGCAGCAGTGTCCCTCCTCAGACAGTCCCTCACCCCTCCTGCCTCTGCTCCATCCACACTCCCCAGCACCTTACCCGTCCCAAGCACACACACACCGGCACAGGCACACACCAGCACACACACATCCAGCACACAGACACACACGCCACAAACTAAACGCACACGCACGCACAGTCAGGGGACTGAAACCAGACTCACAGGGGATGGGGCCCTGGTACACACACACGCATCCACGGGCTCTGCACAGTCCTCAGTTGCCTCTCCCTCCAAAGCACCCTCCCTTGCCTCACCTGCAACCCCAAAGACCCAGCGCCTCTTCCTCAGTGACCTCGGCCTCTTCCCCTCCGATCCAGCTGCCCCAGCATCCAGGGGGAAGAGGAAGCCCCCACACGGAGCAGAGTGCCCCTCGCCCCCGGACACCCTCCCCCAGGCACAGACAGACTGAGGCCCCCACCCGCAAGTCCCCCCGGAGTGCTAAGAGCAAGACCCCGCCGCCGCCCTGCAGCTCAAGCACCAGGTCTCCTTCCTCCATCCCTCAGGCCCCCACTCCACAGGTGCCCCCACCACACCCTGCCCCAGGTTCCCCCACCCACAGATATACCATCCCCAAGAGGCTCCGGCCTTCTCCCCCTGCCACTTGCTCTCCCGGCACCACACCCCCGCTGCGCTTGTCTGTGCCACTGATGTGGTGAGGGTGTCCTCCCCCTCTGTCCAGCCCACCTTGCCTGTTCCCCATTCTCCTCCCCTGGTGGTAGGCACTGCAGTGGAGTCCACTACCACCCTGTCTGATTTGGGCACTGCAGTGGCGGACCTGTCCACTCCATCTGCAGGGTCCACTGCAGTCGTGCCGGCACCCACAACATCTGAGCCATGCCCCCAGTTGTGCCGGCACACACCATGTCAGACACCTCCACTGCAGTTGTCAGTGGCTCTTCAGCACCCACCACCCCTTCCCTGCTTCCTCCTGGTGAGCCCTGATCCGTCCCTGCGGTGCCTGGCCTACCCCCCGGTTGCCCCTCCTAGTGGATTGTCCCTGGTTTTGTGCAGGCATGTGTAGGGTGGCATCTGCCACTGTCACCCACTTGTGACTTTGTTGATGGACTGGCCATTGGCCTTTGTTTATGTTCTACCGGACTTCTACTTTTAATGCCACATATGCTGAATAAAGCAACTTTCTGTTCTCTAGTGCTTTTGCTTCTGATGTACATGATGTTGATGATGCTAACCATGCCCTTGCTGCAGTGATGGTGATATTTGGTCTCATGATAATGAAGTGTTACTGTGCAGGAACCCATGTGGTCCAGGGGGAATGTGTCCTATCCTGTGGTGTATCCATGTCATCCATAGCAGCATCTGAGGGTGTCATGTGTTCAGTATTTGGCAATGGGATTTCCTACTTAGATTGGCAATTTCACATCTGTGGCTTCCACCCCTGCACATCTGTTGTGCCTGCCATTGTTCTATTCGTCTACTTCCCTGACCGTGTGGCCATCTCCAGTGAACATGCAGGTTTGGGCATCAATGGGGAAGGACTCATCTGTGTTGTCAGTGCAACATTGCTATACAAGTGTGTTGGATCTGTGCTGATGATTCCGTTGGCACTTCCATGACCAGGCTGATGGGACGGGAGCCCTCATTTGGTGCTAATTGTTGATTGTGTGTCCCATTGCTGCCATGGTATGGTATCTGTTCACCTCACATCTGCAGTCTCCACAGGGTATCTGCATGTGTGTGCCCATTGGTGCAAATATGTGGGTCTGCATTCGGATGGTCACTTCTGTCATTGTGTCATTGATGATTGTTGACGGTGTCAGCCCCCATGGGTGTTGTTTGTCTGCACATGGCCAAAGTTATGTCTTATTTGCACTGCAGGATTTGGCTCCCCCAATTTATGTTGCAATGGGACACATTCACTACTTTGCCACTGATGTGTTTGTTGTTCTGTGACCAGGAATCATCCATGCAGTTTGGCAGTTGCACCTCTTACTTTGTCAACACTTACCTTTTGGTCACTGTGATGATGGGGGTTTGGACCCCATTGCCACAATGTTCAAAATGTGCTGCAGCTATGGACCCCACACTTGCCTTTTGGTCACTGTGATGATGGGGGTTTGGACCCCATTGCCACAATGTTCAAAATGTGCTGCAGCTATGGACCCCACACTTGCCTTTTGGTCACTGTGATGATGGGGGTTTGGACCCCATTGCCACAATGTTCAAAATGTGCTGCAGCTATGGACCCCACACTTACCTTTTGGTCACTGTGATGATGGGTGTTTGGACCCCATTGCCACAATGTTCAAAATGTGCTGCAGCTATGGACCCCACACTTACCTTTTGGTCACTGTGATGATGGGGGTTTGGACTCCATTGCCACAATGTTCAAAATGTGCTGCAGCTATGGACCCCACACTTACCTTTTGGTCACTGTGATGATGGGTGTTTGGACCCCATTGCCACAATGTTCAAAATGTGCTGCAGCTATGGACCCGACACTTACTTTTTGGTCACTGTGATGATGGGGGTTTGGACCCCATTGCCACAATGTTCAAAATGTGCTGCAGCTATGGACCCCACACTTGCCTTTTGGTCACTGTGATGATGGGGGTTTGGACCCCATTGCCACAATGGTCATGGCCTGCTTGCGTTGTGTGTGCCACACACATATTTGTGTGGCACATGTGCTAGGGGGTCACATTGTATGTTCGAAGTCATGTTCGGTGTTGTAGGCATTTGACACAGTCTACACACGCTTGTCATGGTGTTGGGGGATGTCTTCTTCTTGCATTCCCTAGGTTGTGGTGTGCTGGTTGTGTCATGCATTGTCCATCCTATGGGTGGGGGTGGTAGTGGTGGTAGGCATCCTGCCCCCCTGGGTGAGGGTGGTAGTAGTGGTAGGCATCCAGCCCCCCTGGCTAAGGGTGGTGGTAGTGGTAGGCATTCTGCCCCCCTGGGTGAGGGTGGTAGTAGTGGTAGGCATCCTGCCCCCCTGGCTAAGGGTGGTAGTAGTGGTAGGCATCCAGCCCCCCTGGCTAAGGGTGGTGGTAGTGGTAGGCATCCTGCCCCCTGGGTGAGGGTGGTAGTAGTGGTAGGCATCCTGCCCCCCTGGGTGAGGGTGGTAGTAGTGGTAGGCATCCTGCCCCCCTGGCTAAGGGTGGTAGTAGTGGTAGGCATCCTGCCCCCCTGGGTGAGGGTGGTAGTAGTGGTAGGCATCCTGCCCCCCTGGCTAAGGGTGGTAGTAGTGGTAGGCATCCTGCCCCCCTGGGTGAGGGTGGTAGTAGTGGTAGGCATCCTGCCCCCCTGGCTAAGGGTGGTAGTAGTGGTAGGCATCCTGCCCCCCTGGGTGAGGGTGGTAGTAGTGGTAGGCATCCTGCCCCCCTGGGTGAGGGTGGTAGTAGTGGTAGGCATCCTGCCCCCCGGGGTGAGGGTGGTAGTAGTGGTAGGCATCCTGCCCCCCTGGGTGAGGGTGGTAGTAGTGGTAGGCATCCTGCCCCCCTGGGTGAGGGTGGTAGTAGTGGTAGGCATCCTGCCCCCCTGGGTGAGGGTGGTAGTAGTGGTAGGCATCCTGCCCCCCTGGGTGAGGGTGGTACTAGTGGTAGGCATCCAGCCCACCCTGGGTGAGGGTGGTAGTAGTGGTAGGCATCCAGCCCCCCCTGGCTAAGGGTGGTGGTAGTGGTAGGCATTCTGCCCCCCCTGGGTGAGGGTGGTAGTAGTGGTAGGCATCCTGCCCCCCCTGGCTAAGGGTAGTAGTAGTGGTAGGCATCCAGCCCCCCCTGGCTAAGGGTGGTGGTAGTGGTAGGCATCCTTCCCCCTGGGTGAGGGTGGTAGTAGTGGTAGGCATCCTGCCCCCCTGGGTGAGGGTGGTAGTAGTGGTAGGCATCCTGCCCCCCTGGCTAAGGGTGGTAGTAGTGGTAGGCATCCTGCCCCCCTGGGTGAGGGTGGTAGTAGTGGTAGGCATCCTGCCCCCCTGGCTAAGGGTGGTAGTAGTGGTAGGCATCCTGCCCCCCTGGGTGAGGGTGGTAGTAGTGGTAGGCATCCTGCCCCCCTGGCTAAGGGTGGTAGTAGTGGTAGGCATCCTGCCCCCCTGGGTGAGGGTGGTAGTAGTGGTAGGCATCCTGCCCCCCTGGGTGAGGGTGGTACTAGTGGTAGGCATCCAGCCCACCCTGGGTGAGGGTGGTAGTAGTGGTAGGCATCCTGCCCCCCTGGGTGAGGGTGGTAGTAGTGGTAGGCATCCTGCCCCCCTGGGTGAGGGTGGTACTAGTGGTAGGCATCCAGCCCACCCTGGGTGAGGGTGGTAGTAGTGGTAGGCATCCTGCCCCCCTGGGTGAGGGTGGTAGTAGTGGTAGGCATCCTACCCCCTGGCTAAGGGTGGTAGTAGTGGTAGGCATCCTGCCCCCCTGGGTGAGGGTGGTAGTAGTGGTAGTCATCCTGCCCCCCTGGGTGAGGGTGGTAGTAGTGGTAGGCATCCTGCCCCCCTGGCTAAGGGTGGTAGTAGTGGTAGGCATCCTGCCCCCCTGGGTGAGGGTGGTAGTAGTGGTAGGCATCCAGCCCACCCTGGGTGAGGGTGGTAGTAGTGGTAGGCATCCAGCCCCCCTGGGTAAGGGTGGTAGTAGTGGTAGGCATCCAGCCCCCCTGGGTAAGGGTGGTAGTGGTGGTAGGCAGCCTGCCCCCCCCTGGGTAGGGGTGGTGGTGCGCATTCAGGCCCCTGTGTGCATATGTGGCATTGGTGATGGGCATCCCGCCCCTATGGTGCTGCTGTTGCTGGTGTAAGTATATTCTGCATCCCTGTGTGTGTGTGTGATGTGTCGTGTAGGTGTTGTATGTGTTTTGTGGTTGGTGTCTGGCTTACCTTCTGCGCCGTACGCGTCCGTGCCTGTTCCGGTAGTATATGTAGAATATTGGTATGATCGGGACGAAGGGATTCATGGTTGGTTCGTGTCGTTCGTCCTTCTCGTTGCTTCGCGTCGTCCTCGTCGCTTCGCCTCGTCCTCGTCGCTTCGTCCTCGTCGCTGCCGTGTTCGTCTCGGAGCCGTGGATCGTGTTGTGGCGCGAATCGGAGCTTATGTGCGCCTCTCCCGGATGCTTTGACGTGCCGTGCGTAGCGACGGGTTCGGCGCGTACGGAAAGCGCATCGTACTTGTCCGGCCGGACGGGGCTGCATTTTTCCTTCCGTGCGACTCGATTCGGCGTTTCCGGATTCGCCTCGGTCGGAGAACAGGACCTGGTTTGGGTGAGTACGGCTCGGCCGGATTCTTTGCTGTTGTGCGCATCGTACTTACTCGTTCGGTGTGCTGTACGGATCGGTCGGGAAACAGGCTTTCGCATGGCTTTTTTCCCGACCGAATGGTATTGGGTGCGCCTCCGACCGAGATCGGAATCGGCCCCTGAGTCTCTCCACAGAACTCTCTTCCCTCGATCAGAGAAATAATATGCGCCGAATCTCTTACATATGACCTCTGGCTGCATACACATGGACGTAAGAAATGGTCAGCATATTTACTGATTGGTTCAAGCAGTGAATCAATACTGCTGACAATGGGTCGCATCGGGGGATCTTTAAAGCTTTTATGGACCTTAGGTAGGCCATAAAGGGCTGGTGTCCGTGGGTTCAAATTGTTGAGGAATCTAAATTCATCATCACAAATCAGAGAGTTGTCTTTAGCTTCAGTCAAAATTCTAAGACAATCACGTGCAACCTTATCCGAACGACCAGTTGTAACTTTTTCATAGTGTTCAGTAACACTCAAGAGATTGTACATTCTCTTGTTATAATCATCTGTACTGAACACAACCACACCTCCACCCTTATCTGCAGGCTTTATAGTCAAACTAGTATCATCTTTTAATAAAGCCAATGCTGACCTTTCTTCTTTGCTAATATTGTGAGATATGTGCCCAGGGGCTGAGTTCAACACCTTACAGATACCTATCTCTACCGCTTTCTCAAACACTTCAATATTTTTTCCTACCATAGACAACGTCGGAGTAAAAACCGACTTAGGCTTAAAACCTGAGACATTCGTCTCCTCTCTTGGTTCACGCCCCTCAAAGAACCTTTTAAGCCTAACATGGCGGAAGAAAGCACGCATATCTTTCTCTAGCTGAAATTTATCAATTTGTGTCGTTGGGACAAAACTAAAACCTCTACTTAACAAACTTAATTCTACATCTGTAAAAAGTCTATCCGAAAGATTAATTACTGGTATTCTGTCTGACGCCAATACCGTTGATTCCTTGTTCTGATATACTCTTGTAATGGTGGAGGACCCCGACTCAGTTGACCCCTCCCCGAGTTCCCATTGTATCTTTGGGGCCTCCTCGGGCGTGAATCTAAAAAAGGAACATGTTCTTTGTTGTTAACTCTACTCCCTCCATCTTCTCTGGGCATACATTCCTCATCACTACTAGAGCCAGATGTCTCCGAAAATGTGACCTGTTTCCTACCACCTCTATTGTAGATCTGTCTTCTAGGTAGTCTATCCCAGCCAGACTCATTCCTCTGTTGGTAATAATTTCCACTTAAAAATGGATAGACCAGTTCATGCCTGAACCTCTCCATATCCTTTTTCAATTTATTAGTCTTCTTATTAAAAAGATAATCTCTATACCCATCCACATCTCTATTTATATCTTCTAACTTCTTCTTTGCTTCTTCTAAGGCAGTATTATTGCGCAATTCCAACTCTAGCTTGTCTATTGCCTCCTTCTCTATAATAATTAGTTCATGTGCCGTTTCTATAATTAAAAGCATCCAATCTCGGCTACATCTATTGGAGATCATAGTCCAGGTTTCAAGGAATTTCTATCTCCCGTTCTCCTTCTTAATCTGTCCTTTTATCTTAATCTCTTAATCCTTGTTTTTATGGTGTATTGATGTATATGAAATGTATATGATATCTTGCTCCTTATGAAGTTTATGTACAGTACTGTTTTTTACTGTGTTTTTGAATTAATGTGTTTTTAAATTCCTATTTGAAAGAGGCATTTGTGAATTTAGTAAATAAAGATTTATGTACATCTTAATTTGGTGAGTTGGGTAATGTTTGAGATTATTAACATACTGGTGAATGAGTGATATTTATATGTTGGGGCACACCAGTGTTCAGTGTTTTGTGTCCCGGAGGAAGGTCTTTTTGACTTATAGTCTTTATTGGTACCCACTTCCTTTGGTGTATTGGGTCCCTCTCTCTTTATTGAGACATATTGGAACAGCCCGGTTTGGGCTGGAGAGTTATTTGTGTTTCTTTTGGTATCAGCTAAGGTAGAACGGCTGGGCCTATGGACCAATTTAAGACGTTTGGGTTTAGCGATGACCAGCTTAATAGAATTATTAATACCAAGAATGGCAACAAAATCATGTTGGTATCAGGCAAAGGGGAAAATTGGGGGAAACTTGTTAACCTCAAAAAAAAATTGATACGTACTGAGGCACATGCAGATTTTTTAATCGAATATGTGAGATCTGGGGTTATTCCAGTGGGGCTACAGGTACGAAATGAACCGGGCCTTTTCGTAGAGAATCGTAAATTCCTTGAAACCTGGACTATGATCTCCAATAGATGTAGCCGAGATTGGATGCTTTTAATTATAGAAACGGCACATGAACTAATTATTATAGAGAAGGAGGCAATAGACAAGCTAGAGTTGGAATTGCGCAATAATACTGCCTTAGAAGAAGCAAAGAAGAAGTTAGAAGATATAAATAGAGATGTTGATGGGTATAGAGATTATCTTTTTAATAAGAAGACTAATAAATTGAAAAAGGATATGGAGAGGTTCAGGCATGAACTGGTCTATCCATTTTTAAGTGAAAATTATTACCAACAGAGGAATGAGTCTGGCTGGGATAGACTACCTAGAAGACAGATCTATAATAGAGGTGGTAGGAAACAGGTCACATTTTCGGAGACATCTGGCTCTAGTAGTGATGAGGAATGTATGCCCAGAGAAGATGGAGGGAGTAGAGTTAACAACAAAGAACATGTTCCTTTTTTAGACTCACGCCCGAGGAGGCCCCAAAGATACAATGGGAACTCGGGGAGGGGTCAACTGAGTCGGGGTCCTCCACCATTACAAGAGTATATCAGAACAAGGAATCAACGGTATTGGCGTCAGACAGAATACCAGTAATTAATCTTTCGGATAGACTTTTTACAGATGTAGAATTAAGTTTGTTAAGTAGAGGTTTTAGTTTTGTCCCAACGACCCAAATTGATAAATTTCAGCTAGAGAAAGATATGCGTGCTTTCTTCCGCAAAGTTAGGCTTAAAAGGTTCTTTGAGGGGCGTGAACCAAGAGAGGAGACGAATGTCTCAGGTTTTAAGCCTAAGTCGGTTTTTACTCCGACGTTGTCTATGGTAGGAAAAAATATTGAAGTGTTTGAGAAAGCGGTAGAGATAGGTATCTGTAAGGTGTTGAGCTCAGCCCCTGGGCACATATCTCACAATATTAGCAAAGAAGAAAGGTCAGCATTGGCTTTATTAAAAGATACTGCTCTGCGGCCAAAATAGCTCGGTTTTATCCCGCCGAATTTAGACTCACCCCTATTGATAAACCATTGATTCCTGCCAGTACAGTGCGTAACCTGGGGGTTTTAATGGATGACAATCTCCAACTGGAATCACAAATTAATAAAACAGTCGGCACCTGCTTCTCCTTGCTAAGAGCACTGCGCCAGATCCTCCCGCTCCTGCCCGCCACCTCCAGATCTTTGGTGTTGAGGAGTCTAATACTGAGTAGGTTGGACTATTGTAACTCCCTGTATTTGGGAGCACCACAATCAGCACTGTGGAAACTACAGAGGATTCAGTCTATAGCAGCCAAATTGGCGTTAAATAGGCAGCGTAGGTCCTCTACATCTCTAGCTCTGAGAGACCTCCATTAGTTGCCCATAAATGAGAGAATTCATTTCAAATTTCTCTGTATAGTGTTCAAAGCAGTACATGGCCTAGGTCCAATATCCATGCAGGAGAAATTCACCTGGTATACTCCAGGGAGAAATTTACGCTCATCAGGCATGCATTTGGTAACCACCACCAGATTTAGGAAGACCAGGACAGGTGGCAGAGCCTTTGGGGTAGCAGCCTCACGTCTCTAGAATGACCTTCCCCTGAATATTAGGCAAATGAAATCTTTGCTCCCATTTAGAAAAAGCCTAAAGACATGGCTCTTCCCTAAGGACTAGCATTGCGAGTATTCTGTATAGACAATCTTTATGCATAATTTCATCTGGGCAAGTTACAGCGCCAGGATACCCGTAGGGTGACAGTTTTGCGCTATATAAATTTAAAAAATAAATAAAATAAATAAATACTAGTTTGACTATAAAGCCTGCAGATAAGGGTGGAGGTGTGGTTGTGTTCAGTACAGATGATTATAACAAGAGAATGTACAATCTCTTGAGTGTTACTGAACCCTATGAAAAAGTTACAACTGGTTGTTTGGATAAGGTTGCACGTGATTGTCTTAGAATTTTGACTGAAGCTAAAGACAACTCTCTGATTTGTGATGATGAATTTAGATTCCTCAACAATTTGAACCCACGGACACCAGCCCTTTATGGCCTACCTAAGGTCCATAAAAGCTTTAAAGATCCCCCGATGCGACCCATTGTCAGCAGTATTGATTCACTGCTTGAACCAATCAGTAAATATGTTGACCATTTCTTACGTCCATGTGTATGCAGCCAGAGGTCATATGTAAGAGATTCGGCGCATATTATTTCTCTGATCGAGGGAAGAGAGTTCTGTGGAGAGACTGAGGGGCAGATTTACAAGCCCCTTGCGCCACTTTTGCGTCACTTTTAACATGGGAAAAGTGACGCAAAAGTGGCGCAAGGGGCTTGTAAATCTGCCCCTCAGTGTCTGGTTACACTGGACATTGAGTCTCTCTACACAAACATCCCTCAGGAAGACACTATACTGGTTGTGGATGACGTTTTGGACAATATTGACTTGGGAGGTGCCAACAAGGAATTCATTGTTGATTGTGTCAGACTGGTCCTTATGAATAACATATTTTTGTTTAGGGAGAAATTATTTAAACAAAAGAAGGGGACCAGTATGGGGGCCACATGTGTCCCTAGTCTGGCCTGTTTGTATGTTGGACAGTTCGAATCTAAACATATTTTTAACGAACTAGCACCCTTTTATGAGAATGTAGTGGGCTGGTACCGCTACATTGATGACATCTTTTTTGTTTGGGACGGAGAGATTGAACTATTAGAAGAATTTTTAATGTGGCTGAATTTAGGAGATCCCAATTTGAAATTCACTCACTTTTATAGTAAGGAGAAGGTAGATTTTTAGATATCTCAATCTTAGCTAGGGATAGACATTTAGGGTTGAACTCTTTGTTAAATCAATGGCAAAGAATACTTTATTACATTTTTCGAGTTTCCATCCGAAATCACAAAGAGAGAATATACCCTTTAGTCAATTCCTTCGCCTACGTAGAAATTGTTCAGATCTGAAAGATTTCTACAAACACTCATCAGCTCTAAAAGACAAGTTTAAGGATAGAGGGTATCCAAAGAAACTCATTACCCACTCCTTTAAACGAGCTAGATTTTATGATCGCAATGTAATGATCAATAAACCTCCTAAAGAGAAGAAACGAATGGAAAAGGTGGTGTTTGTTAGCAAATTTTCGAATCTGAGTAATCAAATAAAGAATGTTGTCAACAAGAATTGGCACATATTGAACCATGATGAAGATAATAAGTTGGAAAAGCCTTTATTTGCTTTTAAAAAGAACAAAAATTTGAAGGATCTGTTGGTGAGTTCTTACCGTGAGGATTCTCTGTGTACTCAACGCACCATCACCAACATAGCACCGGTGGGTAATGTTAGATGTGGTTCATGCAATGTTTGTAACCAATGTCTAGTGGCGAAGGAGATTCAGGTGAATGGTTGTTGTATTAAATCCAAAAGCCTGAACAACTGTAAAAGTAAAAATATAGTTTACCTGCTAAAATGCCCCTGTGATAAATACTATGTGGGAGAGACAGGTAGAGAACTTAGGACTAGGTTACAGGAACATAGATCGGCCATTAAAACAAGAAAGTTAAATGCCCCCTTGGTCACTCATTTTGCAGAAAAAGGACACAGAGAGAATGATTTTGTCTGGTTTGTTTTAGAAAAAGTTTTCATAGGAAGGAGAGGTGGGAATATGCAAACAAAAAGAAAATTGCAGGAACAGTGGTTTATTTCGAAACTTAACACTGTACGGAATGGCCTTAACTCAAAAGAGGAGTGGGATAGAATTATTGGTGCAATTTGACTGCATGTCGTAGCGCTCCTTTTGAGTCTTCTTTTCTTCTCTTTTTTTTTCTTTTTCTTTTTTTTCTTTTTCCCCGTCAGGTCACTAAGTAGGTTGTTGTATTCAAGTGTGGCCGGCATTGTTAGATAAGTACTTGTTGAGAGAGATATTATTTTAATTAGCTATTCAAACTATAGGTGTTTGATAAATATTTATGGGTATGAGTATTTATGAGTACTCTTAGATTACGGGTTAATATACGTCCATTTGAATATGGCGGTCTAGTTTTTAGCCTCTTTAAGATGGCTTACGCATTTTTTAGGGCGGTATTATGTGGATTAGAGTATATAAGAGTACTACTTTATTATGGGTTAATATACATCCACTTGAATTCTTTGTGCAGTGGATTGTCAAATATACGTATCATAAGCCGTGTGCTATTCTTTTGGTTTTTTAGCCACTTTAAGATGGCGGACGCATTTTTCAGGGAGGAATCATATGATTGCGGTAGCGGATCCACGTGGAAGGAATTTCCGGGAATAGTGGTGAGAGTATAAAGAGAGATTAGAGGTTTGAAGGGTCTTGGATGTACGGAGGTAGAGACCCCGTTCCTGAAAGACTTATACCCTATTGAGGAGGAAAGGTTACCGAAGTTGTGTGGTCGCAACATATTGGGGATTAGATTTATGTTTGCGGCTTTATGGTGGTCCCAGGCTCACTAGGTCGATCTTGGCTATAGGAAGGGTGGGAATAGTGCCTAAGGTTGTTATAGGATTTAAGTAGCATATCGGTTAATAATAGTGATACTGGGTGCAATAGCAGTTGGCGGGTTGCCGTATAGAAGAGTATGACGTGAATGGCGTTTGTGTATGATTAGAGGTAATAGAGATTTGGCAACCAATTTGTCACGTCATTTTGAGGTCCATGAGGGAATTTAATAGATCCTGTGTCTCTCGTTTTAATAACGATACTAAGTACAAAAAGCGGGATGGTTGCTAAAGATGGTGTTTTTCACGGCGTTAGTTTGACATTACATGCAATATAGACATGATAATTTTTATATCTATTTGATAGATATTTGGATATACGAACTGCATGGAATTTGAAGAGCTCTTCTTGAGCATAGATAACTACTGAAGTGTTATATGTGCTGGGTTGCCACTGACAATGTTGGAGTGCAACGCAGATTGTTGATAACTGAAGATACCCTTAGTATCATACCCATAGGAGCTAAGTAGATTTATCCGGGGCTGTAGAGTTGTTGTGTGTTTTGACCCTGTGTATGTTCCTAATAGGACCTGGTGGAATATAACTGTGACCTGCCATCGATGATTGCGCTGGTTTGGATGAAGGCTCATGATCTTTTGAGCCTGTGAAAAGGTACTCTCCCTTGATTTTAAATAAAGCGAAGGTGTTTTGAGATTGACCTTGACTAGAATAAGCACTCGTTAGGTATTTTTATGGTGTCATTTATAACTAATGAGAATTTAAAGAAAGTGAGACCTTTTGTCGGTGATTTAGTCTTCGACTGAATGGCTATCAAAGGAGCCTTCAAGGTAATTAGAAGCTTTAGTACCTTATATTTGTTTGAGATGGTGAATGTGTGTTAGTTGTATATAGCCAGTGTGTTAATATGAACAAATAATTTTTATATATATGTTTGCAATATTTGGAAGTTCATACATGCTCTCTTTTATTTCAGACATACTGTTTTTTTTAGCTATAGCGATACGGGGAGTAACTAATTTGTCCTGAGGAAGGTGTTGGTCATACAACCAAAGGACCCACCGAAACGCGTCAACGCCCTTTTTTCTTTTAAAGAAGATCACTGTATATACTGTGGAAACTATTTAGTCATAAAGAGGAATTGAATTTATGTAAATTACGTTCTCTGATGTTCTAAAGCCAATCAAGGATTCCTGTTCAGTGCCAGTGCTGCTTTGATTCTTTTTTAGGATTTGCTATCAATTCCATTGTTCTATCTCCCGTTCTCCTTCTTAATCTGTCCTTTTATCTTAATCTCTTAATCCTTGTTTTTATTGTGTATTGATGTATATGAAATGTATATGATATCTTGCTCCTTATGAAATTTATGTACAGTACTGTTTTTTTACTGTGTTTTTGAATTAATGTGTTTTTAAATTCCTATTTGAAAGAGGCATTTGTGAATTTAGTAAATAAAGATTTATGTACATCTTAATTTGGTGAGTTGGGTAATGTTTGAGATTATTAACATACTGGTGAATGAGTGATATTTATATGTTGGGGCACACCAGTGTTCTGTGTTTTTTGTCCCGGAGGAAGGTCTTTTTTGACTTATAATCTTTATTGGTACCCACTTCCTTTGGTGTATTGGGTCCCTCTCTCTTTATTGAGACATATTGGAACAGCCCGGTTTGGGCTGGAGAGTTATTTGTGTTTCTTTTGGTATCAGCTAAGGTAGAACGGCTGGGCCTATGGACCAATTTAAGACGTTTGGGTTTAGCGATGACCAGCTTAATAGAATTATTAATACCAAGAATGGCAACAAAATCATGTTGGTATCAGGCAAAGGGGAAAATTGGGGGAAACTTGTTAACCTCAAGAAAAAATTGATACGTACTGAGGCACATGCAGATTTTTTAATCGAATATGTGAGATCTGGGGTTATTCCAGTGGGTCTACAGGTACGAAATGAACCGGGCCTTTTCGTAGAGAATCGTAAATTCCTTGAAACCTAGACTATGATTTCCAATAGATGTAGCCGAGATTGGATGCTTTTAATTATAGAAACGGCACATGAACTAATTATTATAGAGAAGGAGGCAATAGACAAGCTAGAGTTGGAATTGCGCAATAATACTGCCTTAGAAGAAGCAAAGAAGAAGTTAGAAGAAATAAATAGAGATGTTGATGGGTATAGAGATTATCTTTTTAATAAGAAGACTAATAAATTGAAAAAGGATATGGAGAGGTTCAGGCATGAACTGGTCTATCCATTTTTAAGTGAAAATTATTACCAACAGAGGAATGAGTCTGGCTGGGATAGACTACCTAGAAGACAGATCTATAATAGAGGTGGTAGGAAACAGGTCACATTTTCGGAGACATCTGGCTCTAGTAGTTATGAGGAATGTATGCCCAGAGAAGATGGAGGGAGTAGAGGTAACAACAAAGAACATGTTCCTTTTTTAGACTCACGCCCGAGGAGGCCCCAAAGATACAATGGGAACTCGGGGAGGGGTCAACTGAGTCGGGGTCCTCCACCATTACAAGAGTATATCAGAACAAGGAATCAACGGTATTGGCTTCAGACAGAATACCAGTAATTAATCTTTCGGATAGACTTTTTACAGATGTAGAATTAAGTTTGTTAAGTAGAGGTTTTAGTTTTGTCCCAATGACCCAAATTGATAAATTTCAGCTAGAGAAAAATATGCGTGCTTTCTTCCGCAAAGTTAGGCTTAAAAGGTTCTTTGAGGGGCGTGAACCAAGAGAGGAGACGAATGTCTCAGGTTTTAAGCCTAAGTCGGTTTTTACTCCGACGTTGTCTATGGTAGGAAAAAATATTGAAGTGTTTGAGAAAGCGGTAGAGATAGGTATCTGTAAGGTGTTGAACTCAGCCCCTGGGCACATATCTCACAATATTAGCAAAGAAGAAAGGTCAGCATTGGCTTTATTAAAAGATACTGCTCTGCGGCCAATATAGCTCGGTTTTATCCCGCCGAAATTAGACTCACCCCTATGGATAAACCATTGATTCCTGCCAGTACCGTGCGTAACCTGGGGGTTTTAATGGATGACAATCTCCAACTGGAATCACAAATTAATAAAACAGTCGGCACCTGCTTCTCCTTGCTAAGAGCACTGCGCCAGATCCTCCCGCTCCTGCCCGCCACCTCCAGACCTTTGGTGTTGAGGAGTCTAATACTGAGTAGGTTGGACTATTGTAACTCCCTGTATTTGGGAGCACCACAATCAGCACTGCGGAAACTACAGAGGATTCAGTCTATAGCAGCCAAATTGGCGTTAAATAGGCAGCTTAGGTCCTCTACATCTCTAGCTCTGAGAGACCTCCATTGGTTGCCCATAAATGAGAGAATTCATTTCAAATCTCTCTGTATAGTGTTCAAAGCAGTACATGGCCTAGGTCCAATATCCATGCAGGAGAAATTCACCTGGTATACTCCAGGGAGAAATTTACGCTCATCAGGCATGCGTTTGGTAACCACCACCAGATTTAGGAAGACCAGGACAGGTGGCAGAGCCTTTGGGGTAGCAGCCTCACGTCTCTGGAATGACCTTCCCCTGAATATTAGGCAAATGAAATCTTTGCTCCCATTTAGAAAAAGCCTAAAGACATGGCTCTTCCCTAAGAACTAGCATTGGGAGTATACCGTATAGACAATCTTTATGCATAATTTCATCTGGGCAAGTTACAGCGCCAGGATACCCGTAGGGTGACAGTTTTGCGCTATATAAATTTAAAAAATAAATAAAATAAATAAATACTAGTTTGACTATAAAGCCTGCAGATAAGGGTGGAGGTGTGGTTGTGTTCAGTACAGATGATTATAACAAGAGAATGTACAATCTCTTGAGTGTTACTGAACACTATGAAAAGGTTACAACTGGTTGTTTGGATAAGGTTGCACGTGATTGTCTTAGAATTTTGACTGAAGCTAAAGCCAACTCTCTGATTTGTGATGATGAATTTAGATTCCTCAACAATTGGAACCCACGGACACCAGCCCTTTATGGCCTACCTAAGGTCCATAAAAGCTTTAAAGATCCCCCGATGCGGCCCATTGTCAGCAGTATTGATTCACTGCTTGAACCAATCAGTAAATATGTTGACCATTTCTTACGTCCATGTGTATGCAGCCAGAGGTCATATGTAAGAGATTTGGCGCATATTATTTCTCTGATCGAGGGAAGAGAGTTCTGTGGAGAGACTAAGTGTCTGGTTACACTGGACATTGAGTCTCTCTACACAAACATCCCTCAGGAAGACACTATACTGGTTGTGGATGACGTTTTGGACAATATTGACTTGGGAGGTGCCAACAAGGAATTCATTGTTGATTGTGTCAGACTGGTCCTTATGAATAACATATTTTTGTTTAGGGAGGAATTATTTAAACAAAAGAAGGGGACCAGTATGGGGGTGTTAGACTTGGCATCTTTTGGCGTGTTTCCCCTGACTTTTTGCTTTCTGACCTCCCGGTTTTGACTCTGTTTTTGCTGGTGTGATGATTCTGCGCACTTTCCTCACTGCGGTCCAGTGGGAAAGTGCAAGTGCTCCTGTATAAAATGTGTTATGGATTGGTGTTTCCATGATTGGCCTAATTGGTTTATGTGTCAGTCCCTTGTAAAGTGCACTGCGAGTGCCAGGGCCTATAGACCAAATGCTGTTGGTGGGCTGCAGCACTGGATTGTGCCACCCACGCAAACAGCCCGTAAAGTGTAACTCGGGCCTGCCATCGCAGAGCCTGTGCGCAGCCTGGGGCTGCCATGTCGACTTGGCAAGTGCACACACTTGCATGTCCCTAAACCTTCCCTTTGCTGCATGTTAGTCACCCCTAAGGTAGGCCCAAGGTACCCCTGTGGGCAGGGTGCGGTGTATGCGAAAGGTAGGACATGCCCGGGTGTGTGCGGCATGTCCTGATAGTGAATTACAGCCTAGTTCGTTTTTCACTATTGCAAGGCTACCTGTTCCCCTAGGCCAGAACGGGCGGTTTTGATTATTACAGTATATAATCCTAACTGACCCCGGGAACATGGTAGAAATTCGAGTTTAGTATGCCTGGACTCAGAATGATAAAATGCATCTTTTAGTGAAGTTGGTTTTAACATTCTGTGTTTGAAAATACCACTTTTAGAAAGTGGGTATTTTCTTGTCTAACCATCCAAGCCTGCCTCTGCGAGATTGTGTATTCCTTGTCTGGAATGTGAGTGACAGGGGCTGGGGGATGCCAGGAGACAGGGTGAGTCAGCGCAGGGCTGAATAGCCAGATCGACCTGTAGATGGGTGGGAGGGGTCGCACCTGGGCCCTGAATAGGACAGTGCCTTCCCTCCACAATGCTGGCTCCACCTCCTGTGGTGCGTCTGATGTCCCTGGCCTACTCACTGAAAGAAGGGACGGAGACTTGTCAACAAAGTGCTCCAGAACTGGTTTGGACTAGGCGAAGGCCTCTCTGCCTTCAGAGAACAAAGGAATTTGGGATATAAATATTGGGGCCCTGACCCCATGAATTTAGATCTCGCTGGAATCAAGGAACCTGCCAAGACGAAGAGCTGGAAGAGCTGCCAGGAGGAGTACTGCCCTTTGCTGTGTTGCTGCTTTGTTGGGCTGGCCTGCAGCTGCTGCTTCTGCCTTGGGCAGTGAAAGGACTGGACTGAACTTTCTACAAACTTGTGCTGAGTATCTCCAAGGGCCAGGAACCGAGCTGGCCTCCTGTTAAGAAGTCTCAGGGACTGCAAAGACTTCACAAGCCTCTGGGTACCGCTTCTGGAACGCTGTTTCAGTTGCCACAGAGGAAGGGAACTGCAACCGACTCCGTCAACCGAATCCATCCCTGGCCGGTGACCTGTTTGCACCGCAGACCGCATCGCCCCGCTTCGCATCGCAACCCTGGTCTCACCGTGGGCGACGTCCGACGCCGCCAACATCGAGCCGCTGCTTGCACCGCGGCCTGTGGGCACCGCAGTTCGCATCGCATCGCTTCACTGGGCCAGCCGGACCAGACCGACACTGTCGCTGCAACTGGCTCAAGAGTCGAGACCGCACCGCATTTGGGGCACCGCTCGCACGTCTGCGACGCACCGCTCCGACTCGCACCGCTGTCCGACGCCAGCTCCCGCACTCCGGCGAGGTCGCCTGCATCGCAACCTGTCAGCACCGCATCGAGCATCGTCTCACCCTGCATCGCACGCCTTGGACTCACCGACTCCGTCTGCACGACGCTCATCGAGCCGCTGCCTGCACCGCATCGAGGGACACCGCACCTTGCATCGCTCCATCTTGCAACGCAACCGCGACGAACGCCGACCGGCTCGTACACTCCGTACCAGCCACAACGAGAAAGGTACTGTAACCGAGTCTGTTCACGACTCTGCTGGCCCGTATCGACGCGGTCGGCTGGAACTGTTAGACTCTGTGGTTTTCAGCATCACGGTAGGCTCGGACGGAGCTACCGACTCGCACGAACTTTGCTTTTGTGCTATTCCTGCAAAGAAGAAGTTACCGTATCAAGCATTCATTCGTAAAGTATAGTATTGTGGATTTTTGTCGTAATTGGTCTTGTCTTGAGTATATAAAATATTGGTTATTTTTCTAAACTGGTGTGGTGTCCGTTTGTAGTGCTTACACTGTATTACTGTTGGTTATGTGCAAATGCTTTACGCACTGCCTCTGAATTAAGCCTGACTGCTCGTGCCAAGCTACCACGAGGGTGAGCAGGGGTTACTTCACGAGTGTAACAACCCTTACCCTGACTAGGAAGAAGGGTCCCTACTTGGACAAAGGTGCAAGCCCTTGCCAACTAGAGATCCCATTTCTAACATTGGTTGTCAGCGGTGAGGATAGGACTTGCGTTTGCACTTGACTTACAGTGATTGGTGTGCACTACTACCATATCGCAGACCATTACGTACCACATACTGGTTCTTTTTCTTTTGGCCTATTTTTGATCTTGCCAGTTTTCAACTCACGACTTTTGTCATGCCTGAATCAATTGCATCATCCGTTGCATCTCTGGAAATTATCTTTGAGGAGGACAGGTTGGAATCCTACGCCGTAAAGGAGTTACGAGCGATTTGTAAAAACCTGAAAGTCCAAATTAAAGGCCTCACAAGGAAGGATGAGCTACAGAAGGCGCTGAGGGCCTGGGTAGCAGCCAGACATGCCAATGGGCAGCCTGGTGATCTCAGTGAGGAGGCGGAGGAGCCTATTTCCAGGGTGGATGTGCTTTTGGGTAGGGGGAACCCGCCAGGTCAGGCAGCAGCAGTCTGTCCCCAGAGGAGCTGGAGGACAGGCGGGAGACAAGGCAGTTTGAGCTGCAGAAGCTCAGGCTGGAGAGTGAGCGGGAGGAGAAGAGATTGGCCATAGAGGAGAGGAAGATGCTCTTAGAGCATGAGAGAGAACTGAAGGAGCTAGAACTTAGGAGTAAGTCAGGCTCAGATGGTGGCAGCAATTCGTCCAGAAAGGCAGACAGGATTGTGCACATTCCCAAGAACGTAGGCAAGGAGTTCAAGAAGGGGGATGACATACAAAGGTGGTTCCAGGGTTATGAGGCAGCCATACACATGAATGGGGTCCCTGAGGAGAATTGGGGAGCAGGATTGTGGCCACTTTTCCCGGAAGAAGCAAGGGATGCTCTGATAGCTTTGGGTAAGGGGTATCACCTCACCTATGCTGACATGAAGGATGCCCTTCTCACGAAGTATGGTCTTACTCCTGAAAAGTACAGGGATCAGTTCAGGTCCAGTAAGAAGTCTGATGTCAACACTTGGTTGGAATGTGTGGATGTGTTCTGCAGGTCTCTGGATGGTTGGGTGAAGGGCAGTAGTGTAACAGATGTTCAGGGGCTCTACAACTTGATTGCATGGGAGCACTTGTCTAGTCTATGTTTTGCAGATCTGCGCCAGCACCTAGTTGATAGTAAGCTAACTGACCCCAGGAAGCTTGCTATGGAAGCGGACCGCTGGGTGAGTACCAGGGTCCACAAGAAAGCGTTTGGGGAGACTCAGCCAAAGGTGGGCAGGGTCCCCAGCAGAAAGGTGGGGGACAAGGGTAAAGCACAGGAGTTCTCTAAAGGGCCCCAAACTAGTACCCAGGGTAAAGGTTCCCAGCCCCCGGTGATAAGAAGAAAGGGGTCTCTACAGGGAAGCCTGTTGAGACCGGCCCCCGCAAGTGTTATGCATGTGACCAGGTAGGTCACTTTAAGGGGGACCCCAAGTGCCCGAAGGGGACACAGCCACCCACCGGTGGACAATCCAAAGTGTTGGCTAGTGTAGCGCTTGGGGAGGAGGGGTGCCCACAGGAGGGTGGGGATCCCGCAGAAATGACCCTAGTCTCACTCGGGGACAGTGAGATGGTCCCAGGAAACCAGGTGCCCCCTAACACAAAGAAATATAGCACCTGGGTGACCATTAACGGGAACAGGGTAGAGGCTCTCAGAGATACTGGAGCCAGTGTGACCTCAGTCCGGTGTCACCTGGTGTCTGAGAAGCAAGTAGTCCCAGGAGCATTCCACCAAGTAGTTGCTGTCGACAACTCAGAGCGCCAATGTATGGTGGCGCGGGTTCCCTTTGAATGGGGGGGGTCTCAGGTCCCTTGAGGGTGGTTGTGAGCCCTACCATGCCTGTCGATTGTCTGCTAGGAAACGACCTGGAGCAGTCCTCATGGAAGGAGGTTGAGCTCAGGTCTCACTTGGAGATGCTTGGGTTGCCAGAGTGGGCATGCGTGTCTACTCGGTCAATGGCAGCCAGGAAGGGTGATCAAAAGGACTTGGAGCCTGAAACAGTGGCCCAAGTCCCTGCCAAGAGAAAGGGCAGGGGCGCGGGAAACCGGCCCCCGAAGTTCCCACGGACCGGGAGGAGGCGGACCTCGAGGGGACGCCCGGTGCCTACAGGGGAGCAGGTAGCCGAACTGGGAGACATCTCTGAGCTGACCCATTGGCAGCAAGAAGGGGGTCCCACCAGGGAGGAGTTCTGCAGGGAGCAGAACGAGTGCCCTACTCTGGAGGGTCTGCGGCGGCAGGCTGCAGACCAGGCAGCTGGTAATCAGTCCGGGTCACATCTGATCTACTGGGAGAGTGGTCTCCTATACAGTGAGCCTAAGGTTGCTGAGCCTGGGTCAGCCCGTGTGCTGGTGGTACCCCAGCGCTTCAGGACCTTCCTACTGGGTCTGGCTCATGACGTGCCTTTGGCAGGACATTTGGGGCAGGACAAGACCTTTGACAGGCTTGTCACCCACTTCTTTTGGCCCCAAATGCGAAGGCAGTCAGATGCACACTGTAGGTCTTGCCAAACTTGCCAGGCAAGTGGTAAGAGTGGGAGGAAGGTCAAAGCTCCTCTCCAACCTTTTCCGGTTGTTGGAACACCCTTTGAAAGGGTAGGGATGGATATAGTGGGGCCACTGGATCCCAAGACAGCCATGGGCAACAGGTACATCCTGGTCTTGGTGGACCATGCCACCCGGTACCCGGAGGCAATCCCTCTCAGGACAACGACGGCGCCAGTGGTGGGCCGGGCGTTAATGGGGATCTTTTCCCGTGTGGGATTCCCCAGAGAGGTGGTTTCCGATAGGGGGACCAATTTCATATCGAAGTATATGACATCCCTGTGGAAGGAGTGTGGGGTAACCTACAAGTTCACCACTCCTTACCACCCACAAGGAAACGGTCTGGTGGAGAGATTCAACCAGACCTTGAAAGGCATGATCAAGGGTCTAACAGAACCCATGAGGCGTAAGTGGGACGTCCTCTTGCCATGCCTACTCTTTGCGTACAGGGAGGTGCCTCAGAAGTCTCTTGGGTACAGCCCCTTTGAGCTCCTGTATGGCCACCCTGTCAGAGGACCTCTGAGTTTGGTGAAGGAAGGCTGGGAGGCGGCTCCCAGGAAAACTCCCCAGGATGTATTTAGCTACATGCTGGCCTTTAGAAACCAAACTGCCCGCTTCAGGAAACTCGCTCAGGCGAACCTAGAAGCAAGCCAGGAAGAAATGAAGAGATGGTATGACCAGAACGCCACTCTGGTCGAATTTCAACCTGGGCAAAAAGTGTGGGTAATGGCCCCAGTGGCACCTTGTGCCTTGCAGGACAAGTGGACTGGCCCATATGAGGTAAAGGAGCGCAAAAGTGACGTCACCTACCTGGTGGATTTGCAGGCTCCAAGGAACCCTTTGAGGGTCCTTCACGTGAACCGCCTCAAGCCCCACTTCGAGAGGTCCGAAGTGAGTATGCTCTTGGCGACAGATGATGGGGTGGAAGAGGAGAGCGAGCCTCTCCCTGACCTCCTGTCTACCAAGGAGCATGATGGGTCAGTAGAGGGTGTGATCCTCTCCCCTTCTCTGACTCAGGAGCAGCAGGGGGACTGTCGCCGGTTGTTGGGACAGTTCGCCCCACTGTTCTCTCTGACTCCCGGTGTTACTCACTGGTGTACCCATGACGTGGACACCGGTGACAGCCATCCTGTGAAGCACAAGATTTACAGGTTGACTGACCGGGTCAGATCCAGCATCAAGGAGGAGGTCTCTAAGATGTTGGCGTTAGGGGTGATTGAGCCCTCCCACAGTCCTTGGGCCAGCCCAGTGGTCTTGGTCCCAAAGGCTGCGGCGCCCGGTGCCACTCCAGAACTCCGGTTTTGTGTGGACTACCGTGGGCTCAATGCCGTCACCAGGACTGACGCGCACCCCATCCCCAGAGCTGATGAGCTCATTGATCGGTTGGGAGCTGCCCGGTTCCTCAGCACGTTTGATTTAACGTCTGGGTACTGGCAGATTGCCTTAACCGATGGGGCCAAGGAGAGATCAGCATTCTCAACCCCAGAAGGTCATTACCAATTCCGGGTGATGCCCTTTGGGTTGAAGAATGCCCCTGCCACCTTTCAGAGGTTGGTCAATCAGGTGTTGGCCGGGCTGGAGGATTTCAGTGCCGCCTACCTGGATGACATTGCTGTGTTCAGTTCCAGCTGGGAAGAACATTTACAGAACCTTGAGAAAGTGTTGAGGGCTCTGCAAGGTGCAGGCCTCACGATCAAGGCCAGTAAGTGCCAGATCGGGCAGGGTTCTGTGGTGTACTTGGGACACCAGGTAGGAAGCGGCCAGGTGGCGCCCCTACAACCCAAGATTGACACCATTCTGGCTTGGGAGCCCCCAAGACCCAGACAGAGGTGAGAGCCTTCTTAGGTCTCACCGGTTATTATAGGAGATTTGTTAAGGGCTATGGCACCATCGTGGCCCCCTTAACAGAGCTGACCTCTAAGAGGCAGCCCAGGAAAGTGATCTGGACTGAGTCCTGCCAGAAAGCTTTTGATGCCCTGAAGGCAGCCATGTGCACTGCGCCCGTGCTCAAGGCACCTGACTTCTCCAAAGAATTTATCGTGCAGACTGACGCTTCAGAGCATGGTGTGGGAGCGGTGCTCTCACAACTGAACGAAGAGGGCCTGGATCAGCCTGTAGTCTTCCTTAGCAGGAGACTACTTCCCAGGGAACAGAGGTGGAGTGCCATAGAAAGGGAAGCTTTTGCTGTGGTCTGGGCGCTGAAGAAGTTGAGACCATACCTGTTTGGGACTCACTTCCGGGTTCAGACAGACCACAGGCCCCTCAGATGGTTAATGCAAATGAGGGGCGAGAATCCAAAACTGCTGAGGTGGTCCATCTCCCTACAGGGAATGGACTTTACGGTGGAACACCGTCCTGGTACAGAACACGCCAACGCAGATGGTCTGTCCAGGTTCTTCCGCCTTAGTGAAGAGAACTCCAATGGGGTTGGGTAGTTCTCCCTACTTTCAGCTGGAGGGGACATGTGTTAGACTTGGCATCTTTTGGCGTGTTTCCCCTGACTTTTGCTTTCTGACCTCCCGGTTTTGACTCTGTTTTTGCTGGTGTGATGATTCTGCGCACTTTCCTCACTGCGGACCAGTGGGAAAGTGCAAGTGCTCCTGTATAAAATGTGTTATGGATTGGTGTTTCCATGATTGGCCTAATTGGTTTATGTGTCAGTCCCTTGTAAAGTGCACTGCGAGTGCCAGGGCCTATAGACCAAATGCTGTTGGTGGGCTGCAGCACTGGATTGTGCCACCCACGCAAACAGCCCGTAAAGTGTAACTCGGGCCTGCCATCGCAGAGCCTGTGCGCAGCCTGGGGCTGCCATGTCGACTTGGCAAGTGCACACACTTGCAAGTCCCTAAACCTTCCCTTTGCTGCATGTTAGTCACCCCTAAGGTAGGCCCAAGGTACCCCTGTGGGCAGGGTGCGGTGTATGCGAAAGGTAGGACATGCCCGGGTGTGTGCGGCATGTCCTGATAGTGAATTACAGCCTAGTTTGTTTTTCACTATTGCAAGGCTACCTGTTCCCCTAGGCCAGAACGGGCGGTTTTGATTATTACAGTATATAATCCTAACTGACCCCGGGAACATGGTAGAAATTCGAGTTTAGTATGCCTGGACTCAGAATGATAAAATGCATCTTTTAGTGAAGTTGGTTTTAACATTCTGTGTTTGAAAATACCACTTTTAGAAAGTGGGTATTTTCTTGTCTAACCATCCAAGCCTGCCTCTGCGAGATTGTGTATTCCTTGTCTGGAATGTGAGTGACAGGGGCTGGGGGATGCCAGGAGACAGGGTGAGTCAGCGCAGGGCTGAATAGCCAGATCGACCTGTAGATGGGTGGGAGGGGTCGCACCTGGGCCCTGAATAGAACAGTGCCTTCCCTCCACAATGCTGGCTCCACCTCCTGTGGTGCGTCTGATGTCCCTGGCCTACTCACTGAAAGAAGGGACGGAGACTTGTCAACAAAGTGCTCCAGAACTGGTTTGGACTAGGCGAAGGCCTCTCTGCCTTCAGAGAACAAAGGAATTTGGGATATAAATATTGGGGCCCTGACCCCATGAATTTAGATCTCGCTGGAATCAAGGAACCTGCCAAGACGAAGAGCTGGAAGAGCTGCCAGGAGGAGTACTGCCCCTTTGCTGTGTTGTTGCTTTGTTGGGCTGGCCTGCAGCTGCTGCTTCTGCCTTGGGCAGTGAAAGGACTGGACTGAACTTTCTACAAACTTGTGCTGAGTATCTCCAAGGGCCAGGAACCGAGCTGGCCTCCTGTTAAGAAGTCTCAGGGACTGCAAAGACTTCACAAGCCTCTGGGTACCGCTTCTGGAACGCTGTTTCAGTTGCCACAGAGGAAGGGAACTGCAAACGACTCCGTCAACCGAATCCATCCCTGGCCGGTGACCTGTTTGCACCGCAGACCGCATCGCCCCGCTTCGCATCGCAACCCTGGTCTCACCGTGGGCGACGTCCGACGCCGCCAACATCGAGCCGCTGCTTGCACCGCGGCCTGTGGGCACCGCAGTTCGCATCGCATCGCTTCACTGGGCCAGCCGGACTATACCGACACTGTCGCTGCAACTGGCTCAAGAGTCGAGACCGCACCGCATTTGGGGCACCGCTCGCACGTCTGCGACGCACCGCTCCGACTCGCACCGCTGTCCGACGCCAGCTCCCGCACTCCGGCGAGGTCGCCTGCATCGCAACCTGTCAGCACCGCATCGAGCATCGTCTCGCCCTGCATCGCACGCCTTGGACTCACCGACTCCGTCTGCACGACGCTCATCGAGCCGCTGCCTGCACCGCATCGAGGGACACCGCACCTTGCATCGCTCCGTCTTGCACCGCAACCGCGACGAACGCCGACCGGCTCGTACACTCCGTACCAGCCACAACGAGAAAGGTACTGTAACCGAGTCTGTTCACGACTCTGCTGGCCCGTATCGACGCAGTCGGCTGGAACTGTTAGACTCTGTGGTTTTCAGCATCACGGTAGGCTCGGACGGAGCTACCGACTCGTACGAACTTTGCTTTTGTGCTATTCCTGCAAAGAAGAAGTTACCGTATCAAGCATTCATTCGTAAAGTATAGTATTGTGGATTTTTGTCGTAATTGGTCTTGTCTTGAGTATATAAAATATTGGTTATTTTTCTAAACTGGTATGGTGTCCGTTTGTAGTGCTTACACTGTATTACTGTTGGTTATGTGCAAATGCTTTACGCACTGCCTCTGAATTAAGCCTGACTGCTCGTGCCAAGCTACCACGAGGGTGAGCAGGGGTTACTTCACGAGTGTAACAACCCTTACCCTGACTAGGAAGAAGGGTCCCTACTTGGACAAAGGTGCAAGCCCTTGCCAACTAGAGATCCCATTTCTAACAGGGGGCCACATGTGCCCCTAGTCTGGCCTGTTTGTATGTTGGACAGTTCGAATCTAAACATATTTTTAACGAACTAGCACCCTTTTATGAGAATGTAGCGGGCTGGTACCGCTACATTGATGACATCTTTTTTGTTTGGGACGGAGAGATTGAACTATTAGAAGAATTTTTAATGTGGCTGAATTTAGGAGATCCCAATTTGAAATTCACTCACTTTTATAGTAAGGAGAAGGTAGATTTTTTAGATATCTCAATCTTAGCTAGGGATAGACATTTAGAGGTTGAACTCTTTGTTAAATCAATGGCAAAGAATACTTTATTACATTTTTCGAGTTTCCATCCGAAATCACAAAGAGAGAATATACCCTTTAGTCAATTCCTTCGCCTACGTAGAAATTGTTTAGATCTGAAAGATTTCTACAAACACTCATCAGCTCTAAAAGACAAGTTTAAGGATAGAGGGTATCCAAAGAAACTCATTACCCACTCCTTTAAACGAGCTAGATTTTATGATCGCGATGTAATGATCAATAAACCTCCTAAAGAGAAGAAACGAATGGAAAAGGTGGTGTTTGTTAGCAAATTTTCGAATCGGAGTAATCAAATAAAGAATGTTGTCAACAAGAATTGGCACATATTGAACCATGATGAAGATAATAAGTTGGAAAAGCCTTTATTTGCTTTTAAAAAGAACAAAAATTTGAAGGATCTGTTGGTGAGTTCTTACCGTGAGGATTCTCGGTGTACTCAACGCACCATCACCAACATAGCACCGGTGGGTAATGTTAGATGTGGTTCATGCAATGTTTGTAACCAATGTCTAGTGGCGAAGGAGATTCAGGTGAATGGTTGTTGTATTAAATCCAAAAGCAGAACAACTGTAAAAGTAAAAATATAGTTTACCTGCTAAAATGCCCCTGTGATAAATACTATGTGGGAGAGACAGGTAGAGAACTTAGGACTAGGTTACAGGAACATAGATCGGCCATTAAAACAAGAAAGTTAAATGCCCCCTTGGTCACTTATTTTGCAGAAAAAGGACACAGAGAGAATGATTTTGTCTGGTTTGTTTTAGAAAAAGTTTTCATAGGAAGGAGAGGTGGGAATATGCAAACAGAAAGAAAATTGCGGGAACAGTGGTTTATTTCGAAACTTAACACTGTACGGAATGGCCTTAACTCAAAAGAGGAGTGGGATAGAATTATTGGTGCAATTTGAAGGCATGTCGTAGCGCTCCTTTTGAGTCTTCTTTTCTTCTCTCTTTTTTTCTTTTCCCAGTCAGGTCACTAGGTAGGTTGTTGTATTCGAGTGTGGCCGGCATTGTTAGATAAGTACTTGTTGAGAGAGATATTATTTTAATTAGCTATTCAAACCATAGGTGTTTGATAAATAATTATGGGTATGAGTATTTATGAGTACTCTTAGATTACGGGTTAATATACGTCCATTTGAATATGACGGTCTAGTTTTTAGCCTCTTTAAGATGGCTTACGCATTTTTAGGGCGGAATTATGTGGATTAGAGTATATAAGAGTACTACTTTATTATGGGTTAATATACATCCACTTGAATTCTTCGTGCAGTGGATTGTCAAATATACGTATCATAAGCCGTGTGCTATTCTTTTGGTTTTCTAGCCACTTTAAGATGGCGGACGCATTTTTCAGGGAGGAATCATATGATTGCGGTAGCGGATCCACGTGGAAGGAATTTCCGGGATTAGTGGTGAGAGTATAAAGAGAGATTAGAGGTTTGAAGGGTCTTGGATGTACGGAGGTAGAGACCCCGTTCCTGAAAGACTTATACCCTATTAAGGAGGTAAGGTTACCGAAGTTGTGTGGTCGCAACATTTTGGGGATTAGATTTATGTTTGCGGCTTTATGGTGGTCCCAGTCTCACTAGGTCGATCTTGGCTATAGGAAGGGTGGGAATAGTGCCTAAGGTTGTTATAGGATTTAAGTAGCATATCGGTTAATAATAGTGATACTGGGTGCAATAGCAGTTGGCGGGTTGCCGTATCGAAGAGTATGACAGTATGACGCGAATGGCGTTTGTGTATGATTAGAGGTAATAGAGATTTGGCAACCAATTTGTCACGTCATTTTGAGGTCCATGAGGGAATTTAATAGATCCTGTGTCTCTCGTTTTAATAATGATGCTAAGTACAAAAAGCGGGATGGTTGCTAAAGATGGTGTTTTTCACAGCGTTAGTTTGACATTACATGCAATATAGACATGATAATTTTTATATCTATTTGATAGATATTTGGATATACGAACTGCATGGAATTTGAAGAGCTCTTCTTGAGCATAGATAACTACTGAAGTGTTATATGTGCTGGGTTGCCACTGACAACGTTGGAGTGCAACGCAGATTGTTGATAACTGAAGGTACGCTTAGTATCATACCCATAGGAGCTAAGTAGATTCATCCGGGGCTGTAGAGTTGTCGTGTGTTTTGACCCTGTGTATGTTCCTAATAGGACCTGGTGGAATATAACTGTGACCTGCCATCGATGATTGCGCTGGTTTGGATGAAGGCTCATGATCTGTTGAGCCTGTGAAAAGGTACTCTCCCTTGATTATAATAAAGCGAAGGTGTTTTGAGATTGACCTTGACTAGAATAAGCACTCATTAGGTATTTTTATGGTGTCATTTATAACTAATGAGAATTTAAAGAAAGTGAGACCTTTTGTCGGTGATTTAGCCTTCGACTGAATGGCTATCAAAGGAGCCTTCAAGGTAATTAGAAGCTTTAGTACCTTATATTTATTTGAGATGGTGAATGTGTTAGTTGTATATAGCCAGTGTGTTAATATGAACAAATAATTTTTATATATATGTTTGCATTATTTGGAAGTTCATACATGCTCTCTTTTATTTCAGACATACTGGTTTTTTTAGCTATAGCGATACGGGGAGTAACTAATTTGTCCTGAGGAAGGTGTTGGTCATACAACCAAAGGACCCACCGAAACGCGTCGACGCCCTTTTTTCTTTTAAAGAAGATCACTGTATATACTGTGGGAACTATTTAGTCATAAAGAGAAAATTACGTTCTCTGATGTTCTAAAGCCAATCAAGGACTCCTGTTCAGTGCCAGTGCTGCTTTGATTCTTTTTTAGGATTTGCTATCAATTCCATTGTTCTATCTCCCGTTCTCCTTCTTAATCTGTCCTTTTATCTTAATCTCTTAATCCTTGTTTTTATTGTGTATTGATGTATATGAAATGTATATGATATCTTGCTCCTTATGAAATTTATGTACAGTACTGTTTTTTACTGTGTTTTTGAATTAATGTGTTTTTAAATTCCTATTTGAAAGAGGCATTTGTGAATTTAGTAAATAAAGATTTATGTACATCTTAATTTGGTGAGTTGGGTAATGTTTGAGATTATTAACATACTGGTGAATGAGTGATATTTATATGTTGGGGCACACCAGTGTTCAGTGTTTTGTGTCCCGGAGGAAGGTCTTTTTTGACTTAGAGACGAGGATATTGCCAACAGTTAGGAGTTTACCACAGGGGACAAGTTACAGCCCCATGTGACCTTTCACAAAATGCCATGGCTTTAAGAACAAAACATCCAGGCAATGGCAACCGCTTAATAAGTGCCAAGAACCAATGACTGAAGGGGGCTGCCGAAAAGCTCGATCTCTGTTCTGTACTGTATGTATGTATATTGTATTGTATTGATAACATGGTCTCCAACAGTCAGCTAAAGATGACTGTATGCCAGACCAAAAATGTCTTTCCCTAGATCTCAAATATCAGGTTCTGACTTTTGCATAGAAAAAATATTTTTTCTGTGTTCACTCCGCTGTCCGTGAAGTTTCAGAGGAACCATAAGACCCTAATGGCATGTTTTCTCCATCATCAGCGATCATGTCAGGTTGTCCTGGTGGCCAGGAATCTTGGCCCTTCTCAGCTTTAGCGCAAGGAAGTAAACATTTTAGCTGACCTCTCCCGTGAATATAATCTTAAAATCTTAAAAGGAAGCAATTTCTAGCACTGCATCCACTACAGATCAAATGGCATATCTGTTTTGGCCTGCTTGAACCAGCTGCGAGGCTGATAACACATGAAGGAAAATTGAAAGACTTCTATACCCCTTCCTACTTGGAAGACTTCTTTGAGTCTTTCGACATGTGAGGAGTGGGTACCTCTGACTCTGACAACCCTGGTGTTGCGTCCTCTCCAGCCGGGTAGCATGCAAATGACCATGCCACACACGGAGCTCTGTAGTGCATGGTTTTATTTTTCAGAGTGCAACCATTAATTTGTATTTGTATTTATAAGCGCAACATTCATCCGAGAGGATATCATGCCGCTAGAAAAGTTAAGACCAGAGTGAGTGTAGTGTGATATTAGGGGCCTCTGTGTCAGTAGTTGCAGCCTGGGGAACAGATAGGTTTTCAGCTTCCTTCTGAATGACATATAGTCATCGGTAAAACGAAGTTCTAGAGATAGTTCATTCCAGTGGGTTGCCGCCAGATGAGAGCAAGAGCGGCCCCTGCCCTAGCTTTCTTAATGCGTCTGGTTTTTGCCCGTGCCTGGTAACATGACTTCAAATTCCATGTAGGGGCATAGAATTCGATTTTATCTTGAAGGATTCTGGGGCCATGTTTGAGTAGAGCTTTGTGTGCATAATCCAGGAGCTTGAATTTGGCTCTTAGGCACACAGGCAGCCAATGGACCTCACTCAGACATTCTGATGCCGAACTGTATTTGCTTTTGTTACACACAAGCTTGGCCGCTGCGTTCTGGACTACCTGCAGACGAGAGAAAAGATAGTCTGCCATGCCCACATAGAGCGCATTCCTGTGAGAAGTTGGCCTGGCATATGCTGTCCACTAGTTATAGTGGGCACCTTGCACCAGTCCAAACGACCTTTATTGATGATAGGTTTAAAGACAACCTTTATTGAAAGCTATCCTAGTGGTAGCTATGGAGAGCAGCCTTCAGGCTAAGTCTTGAAGGAGTGTTAAGCTGTTTGTTTTACCAGTTATAATCTCATGAATGACCAAATGAAAGGAGAACCACACCAGGTATATATATAAAATATATGTATTTATTACTAAACACTACCCAATAGTCTCTTTATGAGGCTAGAGGTCAAAGTACACAAGTTACAAGTCAAATAGCACAGTAAATTAGCACAATATACGATTAGCCCTAGGGGCGTACCAAACCATATATTAAGAAAGTGGTATAAGAACCACGACTTAAGTAGACACAAGGCCTAGAGCCTGTAGAATCGCTGGGACCCCAAGGAACCACCCAAGGTAGTGACACAGGGGACCCACGGGGGCTGTGTGCAGTGTGAGAACACAGCCGCGAGCTCCGTTAAAGTCTATGGGAAAGTCGCGGTTAGAGTTTTAGAGTTTAAGGACACTTAGAAATGGATTAGGACCAAACCCTCTTGGACTTAGACAGTTCTAGGGTCAACACCCACGGGAGCACCGGAGTACTCGAGTTACCTCACCCAGGGAAGCCGGGTGCATAGGTGTCGAATGGTGTCGGGTCGCGTCGTCGATTTCAATGGCAGCCTGCAAGGAAGTGCTGCTGCCGGGAAGATGCGAAGTGTCCGAAGAGATCCAAGCCTGGATCGGAGATGAGAAGAACCTGAAAGCAGAGGGGACAGAGTCTGGGTCACTTGCCAGTGACCAGGGGCACGATAGTCGAATGCCCACCGATGTCGGGTGCTTCAGGTGAAAGAGGTGAAGCTTGACTCTTCAGCCACGAGGACCAGGAGGTGTCGACGACAACCAGGAGCTGGATTCGAGCTGTCCCATAAAGGATGTCGAGTGCTGCAGCATTGGTGTCCGGATTGAACACAACAAGCCTTGGCAACAGCAACCCACCTAGAAAGGAGAAAGATGCTTCTGTGCAGACCAGCAAGGTCTGAGGGACTCACCACTTGGTGGGGACTCAGGGAACGTCTGGAGCAACCAGGAAAGCCCAAAGAAAATCAGAGTTGCCTTCACAGGGACCCACCAGTCGACGGACCAGGGATCGCAAAGGAGCCTCAAGCAGAAATGCAAGAAGCGGGCCCACGGAACACTCGTGGAGTGTAGGCTCACAATCTTCGGTGCAAATGGTGCTCGGGGCCTGGGCTACAAGTAACCCAAAGCAGGACTTCAAGAGTTGTCGAGAAGTTGATGCACTAGCAAATGTGCACGGTGTCCAGGGGTTCCGGTTCCACGTCACTCATGAGGGCTGCGGGTCTCAGCTTTGCTGGGGACTCGGGTCGGCCTCTGGGAAGTCTGGAAATCCTCTTCCTGGGCTGCAAGTACTTCGGAGTCCGGCGGGAGCTTCGGAGATGCAGACCAACAAATGCTTTGTTGGTGCCTGCCAAGCAGGGGAGTCACTCCTTGACCCCAAGGGAGATTTCTTCAGTCCTCTAGTCTTGAGTAAAGCGTCGAAGTTCCAGGATTCAGTTGCAGAGTTTCGTCCAGGGATATCTAAAGTCCTGTTGCCAGGGGTTCCTTACTTATACCTAAGAAAGGGGTTGGACTAACTCTGTGGACCCACCTATGGGAGGGTTTGGAAAGAGGGGTGGCTACACCCATTTCCTTTGTCCAGTTTCGCACCAGAGCAGGGGCTGGCAGCCCCTGCAACCGGTTTGAACTGGGGTATGCACGAGGACACCAAATGTGCCCCCAGTGCAGGACTTCAAAGCACTCTTGGAGTGCACCCACCCAGCCCCAATCCACTAAGGCCTGTCTGGGAGGTGGTAACACCTCCCTGTGACAGGAAACCTATTGTCCAGGCCTCCCCTGCCGGAGTTTCGGTCAGCAGCAGGAGGCCAGACTCGTGTCTGTGGCTGCAGCATCCATTTTGTGATGCCAGGCTCTGTTTAGTTGGTACCGGGTATACCGGTGCTGTCATGTCTCTCCCTCTAGAAGGGTGGGATCATACTCCCACACCAGTTACTGGTGTGGGGGTATGATTCCAAGGTGTTTGACACCAAACACGACATGTTTCCGTGCAGCCATCCCAAAGTTAGCATTTACCGCGAGGATATAATGCACTTAAGAGTATATGGTCAGGCTGCACCACAGACAACCCCGGAGAGGAGATTCCGAAGGCTGCAGAGGGGCTCTGCTCATGCATGGGCACCCTCTCACATATAACCAAGCACCCTGCCTTCAGGATTGATAAGGCCTGCCATAGGGGTGACGGATAGGTTTCTATGTGCAGTGATAGGTGAGATATAGTGAACCTATATCTCTGTAAGGGGTGCATGCACCACCTTACTCAGGCTGCAGTAGCAGTCCTGTGGTGTCATTTTGGAGGGCCTTCCAGGGGTGGCACAATACATGCTTCAACCCCTGGTAGGCCTCTGGGGTACCTATGCCCTGGGTACATAGTATACCATATACTAGGGTCTTATAAGGGCACCCCAGAATCCAATCTGAGGTGTACTTAAGGTACATGGAATCAATTTAGAGAGGAAGCAGCTAGACTGGGGTCCTGGATAGCAGGGCCCCAGCCAGACTAAAGTCGAAAAACAGTGATACATCAGCAAAAAGTGGGGGTAACCATAAGAGGCAGACCCTACTCTCCTACACAACCCCCCCAAACACAGGGACATTAAACTAACCTTGACCAGTTAAGTCTTCATGTTCTAAGTGGAAATATCTGGATAGTCCATCTGCATTGGCATGGTTATTCCCAGGTCTATGTTCCACTGTATAGTCCATCCCCTGTAGGGAAATGGACCACCTCAAAAGTTTGGGGTTTTCACCCTTCATCTGTTTTAGCCATAAGAGGGGCATATGGTCTGTCTGAACAAGGAAGTGAGTGCCAAACAAGTATGGCCTCAGCTTCTTCAGAGCCCAAACCACAGCAAAGGCCTCCCTCTCATTGGCTGACCAACGTTTCTCTCTGGGGATCAGCCTTCTGCTAATAAAAGCTACTGGCTGATCCTGACCTTCATTATTCAACTGTGATAGTACAGCCCCTACCCCCAACTCAGATGCATCTGTCTGCACAATGAACTTTTTGGAGTAATCAGGACTCTGCAGAATGGGAGCAGTGCACATGGCCTGCTTCAGGTCATCAAATGCCTTTTGACAGCTAACTGTCCACTGAACCTTTTTGGGCATTTTCTTAGAGGTTAAGTCATTCAGGGGTGTCACTATTGATCCATACCCCTTGACAAATCTTCTGTAATACCCAGTCAAGCCTAAAAAGGCTCTCACCTGAGTCTGGGTAGTTGGAGCAACCCAGTCCATGATGGTCTGGATTTTGCTCTGCAATGGTTGAACCTGGCCTCCACCCACAAGGTGGCCTAGGTACACAACCTGACTCTGCCCTATCTGGCACTTGGTGGCCTTGATAGTTAGGCCTGCCTTCTGCAGGGCCTCAAAAACATTTCTGAGGTGGACCAGGTGATCCTCCCAGGTGGAGCTAAAGACAGCAATATCATCTAGATATGCTGCACTATAGGCTTCCAGCCCTGTAAGGACTGTGTTCACCAACCTCTGAAAAGTGGCAGGTGCATTCTTCAAACCAAAGGGCATCACCACAAATTGGTAAAGCCCACCAGGGGTAGAAAATGCAGTTTTTGGCTTTGCATCATCAGCTAGTCTGATCTGCCAGTAGCCAGCTGTTAGGTCAAATATGCTTAGATACTTGGCTGAGGCCAAAGTGTCTATTAGCTCATCTGCCCTGGGGATTGGATGGGCATCAGTCCTAGTGACTGCATTGAGGCCTCTGTAGTCCACACAAAACCTCATCTCTCTCTTACCATCTTTGGTGTGAGGTTTTGGCACCAGGACCACTGGACTAGCCCAAGGGCTATCTGAAGGCTCAATGACACCCAGTTCCAACATTTTCTGGACTTCTGTCCTGAAACAGTCCCTGACCTGGTCAGGTTGCCTGTAAATCTTACTTTTAACAGGCAGACTGTCCCCAGTGTCCACTTCATGAGTGCACCAGGTGGTCTGACTTGGAGTCAGAGAAAACATGTGTCTGAACTGATTGAGCACCTGTCTACAATCAGTTTGCTGCTGGGCAGTGAGGCTGCCTGCCAAGGCTACACCATCCACTGACCCATCATCAGGGTTCTGTGAGAGCAGGTCAGGGAGAGGGTCACTCTCCTCCTCCTGTCCCTCATCAGTTGCCATGAGCAAGCCCATGTCAGCCCTGTCCACATATGGCTTCAGCCTGTTGACATGGAGCACCCTGTGGGGGCTCCTGGGAGTTCCCAGGTCTACCAGATAGGTAGCCTCTCCCTTCTGTTCAACAATGGTATGGGGGCCACTCCACTTGTCTTGGAGGGCTGCTGGGGCCACTGGCTCCAACACCCACACCTTCTGTCCTGGCTGGTAAACAGTTTTGACTAATTAAGAACTTGTCGACCATTTACTTTTACATCTAGCCACTATGTCTCAAAATAAGAATGATTTATTTTATGTCTATCCGTTTATGTTTTGTGTTTGAACTTTGTTTGTTCAATTAATCCTCATTTGTTTGTATAAATGTATTTTATATTGTTGTGACTATGTTGTCTTACATAGTACGTTTCAACTATTTGCATTAAAATGATTTTAGTATGCATTTATATATAAACAATAAATGATGATTTTAACTTGAATCATTTTGCACTGAGTCTATTGATATTTATCAATGTGCCTGTTGTAGGTCTGCCTATGACCATTTAATTGCCTAGGTTTTGCGCTTCTACTGGTAAACAGTCAGCACAGCCTTTTGGTCATGCCAGGCTTTCTGTAATTCCTGGCTAGCCTCAAGGTTTTTGGTTGCCTTTTTCATATACTCAGCCATCCTGGAGCGGAGACCAAGTAGATAGTCCACTATGTCCTGTTTAGGGGGTTTGAGAGGTAACTCCCAACCTTCCTTCACCAGACACAATGGACCCCTGACAGGATGGCCAAACAAAAGTTCAAAAGGGCTGTAGCCAACCCCCTTTTGAGGCACCTCCCTGTATGCAAATAAAAGGCAGGGCAAGAGTATGTCCCATCTTCGCCTAAGCTTTTCTGGGAGCCCTTTAATCATGCCCTTCAAGGTTTTGTTGAATCTCTCAACTAAACCATTGCATTGTGGGTGATAGGGTGTGGTGAACTTATAAGTCACTCCACACTCCTTCCACATTGCAGTCAAGTAACTGGACATAAAGTTTGCATCTCTGTCAGATACTACCTCCTTAGGAAAGCCCACTCTTGAGAAAATTCCCAGGAGGGCCCTTGCCACCACAGGTGCTGTAGTGGTCCTAAGGGGAATGGCTTCTGGGTACCTGGTGGCATGGTCCACCACCACCAGGATAAACCTGTGCCCAGATGCTGTTTGGGGATCCATGGGACCAACTATGTCAATCCCCACCCTCTCAAAGGGAACCCCCACCACAGGTAGTGGTATCAGGGGGCCTTTGTGGTGCCACCTGCCTTCCCACTGGCTTGGCAGGTTACACAGGAGCGACAAAACTCCTTGGTGTCTTCAGACATGTGGGGCCAGTGAAAGTGAGGGACAATTCTGTCCCAAGTCTTGTTCTGGCCCAGGTGACCTGCTAAGGGAATATCATGGGCTAGTGTCAATAGGAAGCCCCTGAACTTCAGAGGTATAACCAACCTCCTGGCTGCTCCAGGCTTGGGGTCTCTACTCTCTGAGTACAGGAGTCCATCATCCCAATATATCTTATGGGTGCCACTAGCATTCCCAGCAGCCTCAGCAGCAGCTTGCTGTCTGAGGGGTTCAAGAGAGGGGCAGTTCAGCTGCTCCTGGCTCAGATCTGCCCTGGAAGGGCCCCCTGTCCCCAAGAACTCAACCTGATCAGGTTCAAGCTCCTCTGGGACAGTTCCTTCTTCAGGGCTGAGATCATCTTCCTCAAAAGACTGATCTGCTTCCTGAGCCAAGGGGGAAGGCACTGCCTTAACCCTACTGCTCCTTCTCTTGGGAGGCACCTGGTCCATTGTTCCAGAATCCAGGGCCTGTTCAGCTTTTGACATTTTGGCCTGTGACCTAGTCACAGCAAAGACATGTGCAGGGATCCCTAGCATTTCTGCATGTTTCCTGAGCTCCACCTCTGCCCAAGCTGAGGTTTCAAGATCATTGCCAAGCAAGCATTCGACTGGTAGGTCTGCACTCACCACAACCTTCTTAAGGCCAGTTACCCCTCCCCAGGAGAAGTTAACAACTGCCAGAGAATGGTCTGTTCTGACATTGCTAGCATTGGTCACTTGGTACATTTCACCAAGTATAATCTGCCCAGGATCCACAAGATCTTTTGTCACCATGGTGACACTTGCTCCTGTGTCCCTGAATGCCAAAGCCTCTCTTCCATTAATTAAAGGCTGCTGTCTGTATTTGCCCAAATTATTGGGACTCACAAAGGGGGACATATCCATGCCCCCATCACAGACTAGGACAGCCTGAGTTGGCACTCTGACTAGGCCAGAGCCCATCTCAGTACCCAGGGTCAACCCTACTAAACCCTTATTCTGAGTGTTTCCACCACCATTTGTAGCTGGACTAGGGGGAACAGTTGCCTTAGGGGCAATGGTGGCTGGATTAGAGTCTTTGGACTTGGTGCAGTCACTGGTCCAGTGAGTTTTCTGCTTACAGATTTTGCACCATGGTTTCTTTTGGCCTTTTCCTTTAGTAGATTGGGATTCCCCACCAGATGCAGATTTTTGGGGACCTTGAGAAGACTTCTGGTCTTTACCCTTTTCCCCACCCTTGTCAGAGTTTTTGGAATCTTGCTTCTTCTGGTCACCACCTTGGTTCTGTACCTTCTGCTTCACCCTGGTTCTGACCCATTTGTCTGCCTTCTTTCCCAATTCTTGGGGAGAGGTCAGATCAGAGTCAACCAGGTACTGATGTAGCAACTGATTCTGACAGTTATTAAGAATCTGCTCCCTCATGATTAAATTATACAATCCTTTGAAGTCACACACCTTACTGCCAAGTAACCAGCCTTCCAGAGCCTTGGTAGCACAATCTACAAAGTCCACCCAGTCCTGTGTCTGTGCCTTTTGGGTATCTCTGAACTTTAACCTGTATTGCTCAGTGGTTAGGCCAAACCCATCTATCAGGGCACTCTTCAGGACTTGGTAATCATCAGCATCCTCTTCTCTTACAGTGAGGAGCTTGTCTCTACCTTTGTCTGCAAAGGAGAGCCACAAGATTGCTGCCCACTGCTCCTGGGGGACCCTCTGAACTTTACAGGCCCTTTCCAGTGCAGTAATCCATTTGTGGATGTCATCCCCACTCTGGTAGGGAGGGACAATCTTGCTCAGGTTTCTATGGTCATAAGACCTTTCCCTACCACTAGGGAAGTTGTTGCCACCATGGGACTCTAGTCCCAACTTTCTTCTTTGTCTATGAAGCTCTAGGGACTCCCTGTCTATAGCCAACTGCTCTCTTCTGATCCTAAGCTGAGCTTCTCCATACTTGAGCAGTCTCTCTTTCCTTTCATGAGAGGATTCCCTCCTATGAGAGGAAACAGAGGTCCCTACTGAGGTGTCAGAATGGTTAGACTCCTGAGAAGGAGATCTTGACCTTCTAGGCACACTCACAACTCTTCCTGGTGGGACAAAGGGGAGGTCATTCTGATCCTCCTCCTCATCTTCAGGAGGAGCTGGATTTTCCAGGGCAAGATCATTTTCATCTTCCTGGCCAGTTTCAGAGGTCAGGTCCTGGGTATTTTCACCCCTGGTCCCTTCCTCATCTTCTGCCCCACCCTGTCTGCCTACCCCTTCAGACCCTGGGGGTCTTCTGAGATCATCCAACAGAAGCACCTCTATGAGGCGTTGGGTGTTGGCACTTTTGCCTGTCTTCAGATTCCTAGTACTGCACAATGCTCTCAATTCCAAGAATGGGAGGTTGTCATACTTGGAGGGTAGAAGCCCATTGACTTCAGGCAGGGACCCACTGGTTCCTGGCCTTGAAGACATCACTAGTGAGGTGTGGTGTATGCACTACCTACTCTAGTGTGGCCTACTAAACTCTCTTGAGTTGTAGAAAGGGTGTGCTAAGCCCTTGACACACAACTCTAAGTTCAGTAGAACTTACTGTATTTCTAAGCTTGAATTTATATGTACCTTAGGTACCTTTAGTGGTTTTCAGTTAGTCACACACTTGAGATTATCTGGTAAAACAAAGGCAAGCTTGAATCCAACCGCTGCACACCAATGTGAGAAGTTGGCCTGGCATATGCTGTCCACTAGTTATAGTGGGCACCTTGCACCAGTCCAAACGACCTTTATTGATGATAGGTTTAAAGACAACCTTTATTGAAAGCTATCCTAGTGGTAGCTATGGAGAGCAGCCTTCAGGCTAAGTCTTGAAGGAGTGTTAAGCTGTTTGTTTTACCAGTCTATAATCTCATGAATGACCAAATGAAAGGAGAACCACACCAGGTATATATATAAAATATATGTATTTATTACTAAACACTACCCAATAGTCTCTTTATGAGGCTAGAGGTCAAAGTACACAAGTTACAAGTCAAATAGCACAGTAAATTAGCATAATATACGATTAGCCCTAGGGGCGTACCAAACCATATATTAAGAAAGTGGTATAAGAACCACGACTTAAGTAGACACAAGGCCTAGAGCCTGTAGAATCGCGGGGACCCCAAGGAACCACCCAAGGTAGTGACACAGGGGACCCACGGGGGCTGTGTGCAGTGTGAGAACACAGCCGCGAGCTCCGTTAAAGTCTGTGGGAAAGTCGCGGTTAGAGTTTTAGAGTTTAAGGACACTTAGAAATGGATTAGGACCAAACCCTCTTGGACTTAGACAGTTCTAGGGTCAACACACACGGGAGCACCGGAGTACTCGAGTTACCTCACCCAGGGAAGCCGGGTGCATAGGTGTCGAATGGTGTCGGGTCGCGTCGTCGATTTCAATGGCAGCCTGCAAGGAAGTGCTGCTGCCGGGAAGATGCGAAGTGTCCAAAGAGATCCAAGCCTGGATCGGAGATGAGAAGAACCTGAAAGCAGAGGGGACAGAGTCTGGGTCACTTGCCAGTGACCAGGGGCACGATAGTCGAATGCCCACCGATGTTGGGTGCTTCAGGTGAAAGAGGTGAAGCTTGACTCTTCAGCCACGAGGACCAGGAGGCGTCGACGACAACCAGGAGCTGGATTTGCGCTGTCCCACAAAGGATGTCGAGTGCTGCAGCGTTGGTGTCCGGATTGAACACAACAAGCCTTGGCAACAGCAACCCACGCAGAAAGGAGAAAGATGCTTCTGTGCAGACCAGCAAGGTCTGAGGGACTCACCACTCGGTGGGGAGTCAGGGCACGTCTGGAGCAACCAGAAAAGCCCAAAGAAAATCAGAGTTGCCTTCACAGGGACCCACCAGTCGACGGACCAGGGATCGCGAAGGAGCCTCGAGCGGAAATGCAAGAAGCGGGCCCACGGAACACTCGTGGAGTGTAGGCTCACAATCTTCGGTGCAAATGGTGCTCGGGGCCTGGGCTACAAGTAACCCAAAGCAGGACTTCAAGAGATGTCGAGAAGTTGATGCACTAGCAAATGTGCACGGTGTCCAGGAGTTCCGGTTCCACGTCACTCGTGAGGGCTGCGGGTCTCAGCTTTGCTGGGGACTCGGGTCGGCCTCTGAGAAGTCTGGAAATCCTCTTCCTGGGCTGCAAGTACTTCGGAGTCCGGCGGGAGCTTCGGAGATGCAGACCGGCAAATGCTTCGTTGGTGCCTGCCAAGCAGGGGAGTCACTCCTTGACCCCAAGGGAGATTTCTTCAGTCCTCTAGTCTTTAGTAGAGCGTCGAAGTTCCAGGATTCAGTTGCAGAGTTTCGTCCAGGGATATCTAAAGTCCTGTTGCCAGGGGTTCCTTACTTATACCTAAGGAAGGGGTTGGACTAACTCTGTGGACCCACCTATGGGAGGGTTTGGAAAGAGGGGTGGCTACACCCATTTCCTTTGTCCAGTTTCACGCCAGAGCAGGGGCTGGCAGCCCCTGCAACCGGTTTGAACTGGGGTATGCACGAGGACACCAAATGTGCCCCCAGTGCAGGACTTCAAAGCACTCTTGGAGTGCACCCACCCAGCCCCAATCCACTAAGGCCTGTCTGGGAGGTGGTAACACCTCCCTGTGACAAGAAACCTATTGTCCAGGCCTCCCTGCCGGAGTTTCGGTCAGCAGCAGGAGGCCAGACTCGTGTCTGTGGCTGCAGCATCCATTTTGTGATGCCAGGCTCTGTTTAGTTGGTACCGGGTATACCGGTGCTGTCATGTCTCTCCCTCTAGAAGGGTGGGATCTTACTCCCACACCAGTTACTGGTGTGGGGGTATGATTCCAAGGTGTTTGACACCAAACGCGACATGTTTCCGTGCAGCCAGTCCAAAGTTAGCATTTACCGTTTGGTTATAATGCACTTAAGAGTATATGGTCAGGCTGCACCATTGACAACCCCGGAGGATATATTCCGAAGGCTGTAGGGGTGCTCTGCTCATGCATGGGCACCCTCTTACATATAACCAAGCACCCTGCCTTCAGGATTGATAAGGCCTGCCATAGGGGTGACTGATAAGTTTCTATGTGCAGTGATAGGTGAGATATAGTGAACCTATATCTCTGTAAGGGGTGCATGCACCACCTTACTCAGGCTGCAGTAGCAGTCCTGTGGTGTCATTTTGGAGGGCCTTCCAGGGGTGGCACAATACATGCTTCAACCCCTGGTAGGCCTCTGGGGTACCTATGCCCTGGGTACATAGTATACCATATACTAGGGACTTATAAGGGCACCCCAGAATCCAATCTGAGGTGTACTTAAGGTACATGGAATCAATTTAGAGAGGAAGCAGCTAGGCTGGGGTCCTGGATAGCAGGGCCCCAGCCAGACTAAAGTCGAAAAACAGTGATACATCAGCAAAAAGTGGGGGTAACCATAAGAGGCAGATCCTACTCTCCTACAATTCCCATAATCCAATTTGCTTGTGAGTAAAGACTGAGTGATGGTTTTCCTGCAATCCAGGGGGATCCATAAGAAGAGTCTTTTTAATAGTTTTAGTGTAGTGAAGCTTTTCCCACACAGTGATCGGACTTGGTCCTGCATGGTTAGTGCATTGTCGATGAGTATGCCCAGGTTTTTTATGACCTGTTTGGGCTCAGGGGCAGGTCCTAGTGTTTGGGGCCACCAGGTTGCATCCCAGATTAGGTGAGCTCCTCTAAAAAGTAAGATCTCTGACTTCTCAGCGTTCAGTTTCAGACAATGATCTGACATCCCAGTCGCCATTTCTGAAAGGCAATTAGTCAGTTTAATCCTGGTGTCCTCATGCCTTTCTTCAAGGGCTATCAGCAGTTGCGTGTCGTCTGCATAGGAGCAGATATTAAAGCCCCATTTCTTGCTGATTTTGGCCAAGGAGGATACATAGGCATTAAAGAGGGTGGGGCTCAAGGAAGCTCCCTGCGGGACACCGTAATTGATAGTTTTTGGGTTGGAGGCGAAAGGGCCCATTTGCACTGTTTTGTGTTCTATTGCTTAAGAAGGAGCTGAACCATTGAAGGGCTTTGGAATGTATACCCTTTTCATGTAAGGTGCTCAACAGGAGGCCATGAGAGACAGTATCAAAGGCCGCCGACAAGTCCAGAAGGATCAGGGCGGAGGCTTTGCCCTGGTCAATTAGGGATCTAATCTGATCTAAGACCGCCAATAATGTGGCTTCCGTGCTGTTAGTGGCTCTGAAGCCAGTCTGAGATGGGTCCAGGAGCTAATTGGTTTCTACAAAATTGGACAGTTGTCTGTTAACCAGCTTCTCCAATACTTTGGATAGATATGGGAGCTGGGAGATTGGCCGGTAGTTTGGGGGGTTGTGGACCTCCGTGCCTGCTTTTTTTAGTAATAGGAATACAATGTTTTTTTTCCAGTACTCCGGGAATGCAGCAGAGTTTAGGGATTTATTGAATATGTGAGTTACATGAGGGCATAGGACCGGTATGAGCCGAGAAAAGATAAAGTGTGGGCATGGGTGAAGCGGGGATCCCGACTTGACCTCAGCCATTGCTTTAGCAACCTGCTCTTCTGAGAAGGGGGCAAAATTGCTGAGGTGGGATTGTGCCTCAGGGTGAGGAGCCAGGGTTTCCCAGTCTGTCTCAACTGAGGGGGATTGGTTTCTAAATGAATAGTAGATTGCAGAGATTTTATCAGCAAAGAAGTTGCTGATTTTTTCGCAGCAGTCTACTGAGGGGGGCAGAGTTTGGGACATGCTTGCTGGTTTGCATAGTTCTTTCATTGTTTTGTAGAGCTCTTTAGGTGAGTTACTGTTGTCATTTATTCGCTTAGCAGAATAGGTTTTCTTAGCGCATTTGATGGCGTTGTGGTAAATTCTCCTCAGTCTATCCTTGTCATTAACTGACTATAAGCATTGTATCATGAACTTTATTAACCACACCCAGACACAAACAAACAATTACCTCACTATTCCACGGAGTCCATTGGAGACAAGAAGGCTCCCGCTATGTCTATTTACAAGACACTACATCTCACCCTCTGTTAAATAAAAAGTAGAAATATCACACATATACATCATAGTCCCTCAGTGAGTCGTCGAGATGCTTGAACCAGTCTTCCAGACCAAGTCGTGAGAGCTTGATGAAATGGAGGAGCGGGGCTTGCTTCATGCACCAGGGTATGTAGAGGTAGGCATAGGAGGTGGCCTCTCTGTACTTTCAGGTGGACAGGTCTCACTTCTGATATCTGGAGCAGATGAGCATCGAGGTAGGTACTTGAAATGTGACAAATCTCTTGAGATGGACTTTCTGGGGCTATGAGCAGTCAGCATATGTCCTTTGCTTGTCACAACACTCAAGAGTTCAGCATCAAACAGAGCATCAGACTTGCATTTCCATTTTTGCTTGACCAGGACGTGGTCTCCCTCCATGAAAACCATGTCCCAAAGACATCAGCGTTTATTAGCATAGGTCTTCATTCTGGACTTGTGAAAGGAATCCATTGAACGAATCTTGTCCGCATCTGTCAACCTATGAGTGGTCCATTGCAGCAACTTGGTTACCATGGCTCTCCCAAACATCAAGGTGGCAGGGCTTTCACCTGTAGTGGAATGGGGAGTTGATCTATACGCACAATGAGCTGAACATAGAACCGATTTGAGATCACTTCCTTCTAGCACAGCACGCTGAACTACTCTCTTTAGGGTTCCCATGAAGCGTTTGACAACGCCATTGGCCTCTGGCCAGAGAGGGGTTCTTTTCCGATGTTAGACATTGATGTTAGTGAGAAACTCTTTTAACTGTTGGCTGGTGAATGGTGGGCCATTGTCAGACTTAAGAATAAAGGGGACACCCTATGTTGCAAAAATGTCATCTAATGTCCCAATGACTTTGTCATGTGTGGTTGACGGCAGGTATTCCACCAAGGGAAATGATGATTACTCATCAACAACTACCATTAGATGATGTCCATTGTTTAGGGGTCCAAAGAAATCAACTGCAATCCTCTCCCACACCTGCTTCAGAGATCAGACATAACTAATGGATGTTTCATTGTTTTTGGAGACAGGCAGTTGCACAAATTACAGGCCTTTAATTCTCTTACAACTCTTTCGTCAAGGTGAGGAAACCACACTCTGGGGCCGATTCCGATCTCGGTCGGAGGCGTACCCAACACCATTCGGTCGGGAAAAAAGCCATGCGAAAGCCTGTTTCCCGACCGATCCGTACAGCACACCGAATGAGTAAGTACGATGCGCACAACAGCAAAGAATCCGGCCGAGCCGTACTCACCCAAACCAGGTCCTGTTCCCCGACCGAGGCGAATCCGGAAACGCTGAATCGAGTCGCACGGAAGGGAAAATGCAGCTCCGTCCGGCCGAACGAGTACGATGCGCTTTCCGTACGCGCCGAACCCGTCGCTACGCACGGCACGTCAAAGCATCCGGGAGAGGCGCACATAAGCTCCGATTCGCGCCACAACACGATCCACGGCTCCGAGACGAACACGGCAGCGACGAGGACGACGCGAAGCGACGAGGACGAGGCGAAGCGACGAGGACGACGCGAAGCAACGAGAAGGACGAACGACACGAACCAACCATGAATCCCTTCGTCCCGATCATACCAATATTCTACATTTACTACCGGAACAGGCACGGACGCGTACGGCGCAGAAGGTAAGCCAGACACCAACAACAAAACACATACAACACGTACACGACACATCACACACACACAGAGGGATGCAGAATATACTTACACCAGCAACAGCAGCACCATAGGGGCGGGATGCCCATCACCAATGCCACATATGCACACAGGGGCCTGAATGCGCACCACCACCCCTACCCAGGGGGGGCAGGATGCCTACCACTACTACCACCCTTAGCCAGGGGGGGCTGGATGCCTACCACAACTACCACACTTAGCCAGGGGGGGCTGGATGCCTACCACTACAACCACCCTCACCCAGGGGGGGCTGGATGCCTACCACCACCCTTAGCCAGGGTGGGCTGGATGCCTACCACCACTACCACCCTCACCCAGGGGGGGCTGGATGCCTACCACCACCCTTAGCCAGGGGGGGCAGGATGCCTACCACTACTACCACCCTTAGCCAGGGGGCAGGATGCCTACCACCACTACCACCCTTAGCCAGGGGGGGCAGGATGCCTACCACCACTACCACCCTCACCCAGGGGGGGCTGGATGCCTACCACCACCCTTAGCCAGGGGGGGCAGGATGCCTACCACCACTACCCCTGGGAGCAGGATGCCTACCACTACTACCACCCTCACCCAGGGGGGGCTGGATGCCTACCACTACTACCACCCTCACCCAGGGGGGGCTGGATGCCTACCACTACTACCACCCTCACCCAGGGGGGGGCTGGATGCCTACCACTACTACCACCCTTAGCCAGGGGGCTGGATGCCTACCACTACTACCACCCTCACCCAGGGGGGCTGGATGCCTACCACTACTACCACCCTTAGCCAGGGGGGCAGGATGCCTACCACTACTACCACCCTCACCCAGGGGGGCAGGATGCCTACCACTACTACCACCCTTAGCCAGGGGGGCAGGATGCCTACCACTACTACCACCCTCACCCAGGGGGGCTGGATGGCTACCACTACTACCACCCTCACCCAGGGGGGCTGGATGCCTCACCACCACCCTTAGCCAGGGGGCAGGATGCCTACCACTACTACCACCCTTAGCCAGGGGGGCAGGTTGCCTACCACCACTACCACCCTTAGCCAGGGGGGCAGGATGCCTACCACCACTACCACCCTCACCCAGGGGGGCTGGATGCCTACCACCACCCTTAGCCAGGGGGGCAGGATGCCTACCACCACTACCACCCTCACCCAGGGGGGCAGGATGCCTACCACTACTACCACCCTCACCCAGGGGGCTGGATGCCTACCACCACTACCACCCTCACCCAGGGGGGCTGGATGCCTACCACCACCCTTAGCCAGGGGGCAGGATGCCTACCACTACTACCACCCTTAGCCAGGGGGGCAGGATGCCTCACCACTACTACCACCCTTACCCAGGGGGGCAGGATGCCTACCACTACTACCACCCTCACCCAGGGGGGCTGGATGCCTACCACTACTACCACCCTTACCCAGGGGGGCAGGATGCCTACCACTACTACCACCCTCACCCAGGGGGCTGGATGCCTACCACTACTACCACCCTTTCCCAGAGGGGCAGGATGCCTACCACTACTACCACCCTTACCCAGGGGGGCAGGATGCCTACCACTACTACCACCCTTAGCCAGGGGGGCAGGATGCCTACCACTACTACCACCCTTACCCAGGGGGGCAGGATGCCTACCACTACTACCACCCTTAGCCAGGGGGGCAGGATGCCTACCACTACTACCACCCTCACCCAGGGGGGCAAGATGCCTACCACTACTACCACCCTCACCCAGGGGGCTGGATGCCTACCACCACCCTTAGCCAGGGGGCAGGATGCCTACCACCACTACCACCCTCACCCAGGGGGGCAGGATGCCTACCACTACTACCACCCTCACCCAGGGGGGCTGGATGCCTACCACCACCCTTAGCCAGGGGGGCAGGATGCCTACCACTACTACCACCCTTAGCCAGGGGGGCAGGATGCCTACCACCACTACCACCCTTAGCCAGGGGGGCAGGAAGCCTACCACTACTACCACCCTTAGCCAGGGGGGCAGGATGCCTACCACTACTACCACCCTCACCCAGGGGGCTGGATGCCTACCACTACTACCACCCTTACCCAGGGGGGCAGGATGCCTACCACTACTACCACCCTCACCCAGGGGGGCTGGATGCCTACCACTACTACCACCCTTACCCAGGGGGGCAGGATGCCTACCACTACTACCACCCTTACCCAGGGGGGTAGGATGCCTACCACTACTACCACCCTTAGCCAGGGGGCGGGATGCCTACCACTACTACCACCCTTACCCAGGGGGGCAGGATGCCTACCACTACTACCACCCTTAGCCAGGGGGGCAGGATGCCTACCACTACTACCACCCTCACCCAGGGGGGCTGGATGCCTACCACCACTACCACCCTCACCCAGGGGGCAGGATGCCTACCACTACTACCACCCTTAGCCAGGGGGCAGGATGCCTACCACTACTACCACCCTCACCCAGGGGGCTGGATGCCTACCACCACCCTTAGCCAGGGGGTCAGGATGCCTACCACCACTACCACCCTCACCCAGGGGGCAGGATGCCTACCACTACTACCACCCTCACCCAGGGGGGCTGGATGCCTACCATCCACCCTTAGCCAGGGGGCAGGATGCCTACCACAACTACCACCCTCAGCCAGGGGGCAGGATGCCTACCACCACTACCACCCTTAGCCAGGGGGCAGGATGCCTACCACCACTACCACCCTCACCCAGGGGGGCTGGATGCCTACCACCACCCTTAGCCAGGGGGGCAGGATGCCTACCACCACTACCACCCTCACCCAGGGGGCAGGATGCCTACCACTACTACCACCCTCACCCAGGGGGGCTGGATGCCTACCACCACCCTTAGCCAGGGGGGCAGGATGCCTACCACCACTACCACCCTCACCCAGGGGGGCTGGATGCCTACCACTACTACCACCCTCACCCAGGGGGGCTGGATGCCTACCACTACTACCACCCCCACTCATAGGATGGACAATGCATGACACAACCAGCACACCACAACCTAGGGAATGCAAGAAGAAGACATCCCCCAACACCATGACAAGCGTGTGTAGACTGTGTCAAATGCCTACAACACCGAACATGACTTTGAACATACAATGTGACCCCTAGCACATGTGCCACACATATATGTGTGTGGCACCCACAATGCAAGCAGGCCATGACCATTGTGGCAATGGGGTCCAAACCCCCATCATCACAGTGACCAAAATGTAAGTGTGGGGTCCATAGCTGAAGCACACTTTGAACAATGTGGCAATGGGGTCCAAACCCCCATCATCACAGTGACCAAAATGTAAGTGTGGGGTCCATAGCTGAAGCACACTTTGAACAATGTGGCAATGGGGTCCAAACCCCCATCATCACAGTGACCAAAAGGTAAGTGTGGGGTCCATAGCTGAAGCACATTTTGAACATTGTGGCAATGGGGTCCAAACCCCCATCATCACAGTGACCAAAAGGTAAGTGTGGGGTCCATAGCTGAAGCACATTTTGAACATTGTGGCTATGGGGTCCAAACCCCGATCATCACAGTGACCAAAAGGTAAGTGTGGGGTCCATAGCTGAAGCACATTTTGAACATTGTGGCAATGGGGTCCAAACCCCCATCATCACAGTGACCAAAATGTAAGTGTGGGGTCCATAGCTGAAGCACATTTCGAACATTGTGGCAATGGGGTCCAAACCCCCATCATCACAGTGACCAAAAGGTAAGTGTTGACAAAGAAAGAGGTGCAACTGCCAAACTGCATGGATGATTCCTGGTCACAGAACAACAAACACATCAGTGGCAAAGTAGTGTATGTGTCCCATTGCAACATAAATTGGGGGAGCCAAATCCTGCAGTGCAAATAAGACATACCTTTGGCCATGTGCAGACAAACAACACCCATGGAGGCTGACACCGTCAACAATCATCAATGACACAATGACAGAAGTGACCATCAGAATGCAGACCCACATATTTGCACCAATGGGCACACACATGCAGATACCCTGTGGAGTCCGCAGATGTGAGGTGAACAGATACCATACCATGGCAGCAATGGGGCACACAAACCATGATCATTGTGCTGACCGATGACCTAGGAGTCCCAGGGACAGCAGGGGAAACCCACCAAACTACATACAGCCAATGGAACACCCAAGATATGCCAATGCAGTGGTGCAGATGCACAAACACAAACAGGCAGACCCACACTGCACATCATACACAACAGGTGAGGGGGGGGTGCCAGTGTCCCCAGGCAACCACACAACACATGAGGAGACCTGAATACCAATCATACAGATGTGCATACAGTGCCACACAAAGGTAACTCATGGATCCAAATCCCCTATGTGGGCAAGCAGGCATTGTCAGATGAGAGGGAGCACAAATCACACATGTCACACAGGCACGTAGGGACAGCAACTGACACAGCAAGACACAGACACACCACAGCACCACCCCCAGGGCCCCCACAATGTGGTGACCCTGGGCTGCATTACAATCCCACTGTGATGACAAAGCTAAATATGGTTCACACTGTGAACCACAGTCATGTGTACTGAGCAACTAACTACCATCACACCTACACAAGCACAAATCAAACAGCATGGCCAGTAAGCCAAGGCCAACATGGAGGCAGGGGCCTAGCCGGGCAACAACTCTCATCTGCACACACTCAACACCACACCCTCGACCTCCAACAATGTGCAGCAGTGAAGCACACATGCACTGGTGACATTGCACATGCACCCATGACTATTCCAGGGTGGTGGGTGGGAACCAAGGTGCAGAAACACATCACACATGGACACTCAACAAGACTCCTGAATGTCTGACACACTGCACACTACGCTGTACATGGACATGACGGCAATACCACACCAACCAATTGGATCACAGCCACAGTCACACACCAATGAAGAAGCCAAGGTCACCCACAAAGAACACACATAGACAACAACCAACATTGCAGCCCGGACCCTGAGGAGTGCCAGCAGTCACACACACAACGTGTCACAATCACTGAAAGATAACACAAACTGGAAATCACATGACAGGGGCAAACAACAAGTGCCAAGGGGAAACCTGACTGTGACCCATCTGCGTCTGCACACAAACTCAGCCCTGACAGCAAGCACACCTATGGGTGACACCCTGATGACCAGTAATGTGCCATGCACCCACATCACAGAGAACCCAGGTAGAAGACTTTGGGGGAACATAGCTCAACTCAGCTAGCATCACAAACAGGTACAACACTAGGGATCACAGCATGCACAGCTAAACGGAAGTGAACACACAGACATGCACATACAACACACACCTTGGGCGCAGGCAATGTCACAGGAGTACACACTGCCATGAGGGGACTCCACTCCTGTGTGAGGAAAGCTGTGCCATATGTTGCCTCAGTAGGGCCCCACCATGTCAGCTGAGCACTTGGTCACACAATCAACAATTAGCACCAAATGAGGGCTCCCGTCACATCAGCCTGGTCATGGAAGTGCCAACGGAATCATCAGCACAGATCCAACACACTTGTATAGCAATGTTGCACTGACAACACAGATGAGTCCTTCCCCATTGATGCCCAAACCTGCATGTCCACTGGAGATGGCCACACGGTCAGGGAAGTAGACGAATTGAACAATGGCAGGCACAACAGATGTGCAGGGGTGGAAGCCACAGATGTGAAATAGCCAATCTAAGTAGGAAATCCCATTGCCAAATACTGAACACATGACACCCTCAGATGCTGCTATGGATGACATGGATACACCACAGGATAGGACACATTCCCCCTGGACCACATGGGTTCCTGCACAGTAACACTTCATTATCATGAGACCAAATATCACCATCACTGCAGCAAGGGCATGGTTAGCATCATCAACATCATGTACATCAGAAGCAAAAGCACTAGAGAACAGAAAGTTGCTTTATTCAGCATATGTGGCATTAAAAGTAGAAGTCCGGTAGAACATAAACAAAGGCCAATGGCCAGTCCATCAACAAAGTCACAAGTGGGTGACAGTGGCAGATGCCACCCTACACATGCCTGCACAAAACCAGGGACAATCCACTAGGAGGGGCAACCGGGGGTAGGCCAGGCACCGCAGGGACAGGATCAGGGCTCACCAGGAGGAAGCAGGGAAGGGGTGGTGGGTGCTGGAGAGCCACTGACAACTGCAGTGGAGGTGTCTGACATGGTGTGTGCCGGCACAACTGGGGGCATGGCTCAGATGTTGTGGGTGCCGGCACGACTGCAGTGGACCCTGCAGATGGAGTGGACAGGTCCGCCACTGCAGTGCCCAAGTCAGACAGGGTGGTAGTGGACTCCACTGCAGTGCCTACCACCAGGGGAGGAGAATGGGGAACAGGCAAGGTGGGCTGGACAGAGGGGGAGGACACCCTCACCACATCAGTGGCACAGACAAGCGCAGCGGGGGTGTGGTTCCGGGAGAGCAAGTGGCAGTGGGAGAAGGCCGGAGCCTCTTGGGGATGGTATATCTGTGGGTGGGGGAACCTGGGGCAGGGTGTGGTGGGGGCACCTGTGGAGTGGGGGCCTGAGGGATGGAGGAAGGAGACCTGGTGCTTGAGCTGCAGGGCGGCGGCGGGGTCTTGCTCTTAGCACTCCGGGGGACTTGCGGGTGGGGGCCTCAGTCTGTCTGCACCTGGGGGAGGGTGTCCGGGGGCGAGGGGCACTCTGCTCCGTGTGGGGGCTTCCTCTTCCCCTGGATGCTGGGGCAGCTGGATCGGAGGGGAAGAGGCCGAGGTCACTGAGGAAGAGGCGCTGGGTCTTTGGGGTTGCAGGTGAGGCAAGGGAGGGTGCTTTGGAGGGAGAGGCAACTGAGGACTGCGCAGTGCCCGTGGATGCGTGTGTGTGTACCAGGGCCCCATCCCCTGTGAGTCTGGTTTCAGTCCCCTGACTGTGCGTGCGTGTGCGTTTTGTTTGTGGCGTGTGTGTCTGTGTGCTGGACATGTGTGTGCTGGTGTGTGCCTGTGCCGGTGTGTGTGTGCTTGGGACGGGTAAGGTGCTGGGGAGTGTGGATGGAGCAGAGGCAGGAGGGGTGAGGGACTGTCTGAGGAGGGACACTGCTGCCGTCAGGGAGGAGTCCATGGACCTGTTGCCCCTCTGTAGGTCAGACATGCCCGATGAGATGCCCTCCATGAACGACACCAGCTGAGTCAACAGTGCGGTGTGCGCATGGAGGACACTCAGCATGGCTGTCTGCCCTACATGGAGCTGGCGAAGGAGGTACACAGACTCCTCACTCAGGGCAGCAGGGGACACAGGGGCAGGGGGTGCGGTGCCTGGCCCAAAGGAGACACGCTCCCGAACATGGGAGCCTCCACGGACCTGGGGAATGGGAGCCGATGGGAGGGCGGTGGTGGTGCTGGTGGTGGCGGGGACAGCAACACTAGCTGGGGTGTGGTGGCTGCTGACACCCGCCTCCACAAGGGAGTCATCCTCCGAGTTGCTCTGGTCCTCAGCTGAGGTGGATGGTGCTGAGGACTCCTCGGTGTGGCTCCCTCGCCCTCCGTGCCACTGGGTCCCTCCGACCACTCCTCGGCTGCTGACCCAGTCTGGCTCTCTGGCTCCTCCTGGTCCGTGGAGCTGTCCCCTTCCGTGGCCGTGGATGTATCTGCAAACAATGGGGAAACAGACAGACATCAGTCACCTGCACCAAACGCACACACCACTGTGAGCACAGCACATTACAGAGCAAGCCCTGGCATCATTAGTTGTACATTGCTAAAAGTGCCCTAACTGAACAGGAGAAGCCAATTGTCAGTCTGATGCCAAGCATGGCACTCACATCCCACATGGCCTTGCACCCATTTGTCTGGTGTCTGTTGGATTGCAACACCCCAGTGTGGACACATGCACCAAGTACACAGTAGTTGGACAGTGCAGAGGACACGGTGTGGCATGTGGACATGCACACATCACAGCTCTTGCCACTGAGTCAGTACAGGTTTCCGGATGAAAGGGATGCCCAGAGTCAAATAGGAAATGCATGTGATGCATACCAGCGACAGACACCATGATGCACCCATGTCCTGATAGCCATCGCCACAATGGTGTGCATGTAGCACATGTCACTCCCCTGCAGGACCACCAATAAGTTGACACATGCCATGGCAGAGGCATGACTGCTAAGTCATACATCACTGTCTCAGTGATGTATGACTTGGCAGCCAGACAACAACACTATGCACTGTGTCACAATAGTAGGTCATGGGGAATGCAAGTCCAGGAGCTGCACAAGTGCACATGTACATCCCCCACACAACACATCATCTTAACCCTCATCTGTCCAGGTCATACCTATTGGACATATGGGAGACCTGTGACACTACCCTCTGAACCTGAGCCCCTCACAATTTGCTGTGAATGGGGAACAGCTGCCTGAACTTCACATTCGCATACCCCAGTCTGCACGCGCAGCTGATCAAACACCTATGTGACACACAAGTATCGTCTCCTATGGTCACATCTCCAGGGGCATGCTGAGCCCCTACCAAGAAACACCCCAGCAGTCCTGGCAACTAATCCACAGCACACTGACACAGAGGCAGACACCTGAGGGGTCAAATCACTGTGCACAATGTGTCAGCTGATACACGGGAGTGGGAGTACAGAGTGCATTGCATATCCTGGAGTAGGCATGACTGTCCTGCTCCACATGAATGAGGGATGTGCCCTGGACAGTGGATAGCTGGCTATGTATGTGTGACACACGTAATCTGCACACTCCTGGGGCCCAAACATTGTTCCCACCCGCTGCATGGGCGTGTGCCACATACCCCAGGCACATGTGGTGGCTCAGCTCAGCAAGTGGACCGCATATCAAAGCAACACGCAGATCACATGTCCAAACACAGGCGTTGTGTGAACAATGGACCCACCCATGATGCCCACAACAGAGTTAGGGAAACAGATGCTGTCCCCCACCTTTAGTGAAGCAAACTGCAAGGACACAGTCCCAAGTGACACAATTCCCTGAATGTAAGGGCCACACCTGGGTATCAGATGAGCAGTGGGCAGTGCACAATAGAGGGACATGGCTCCTGGACAACATGACTGCTGCACTGTGGCAGTTGAACCAGGCCAGAGGAGGGCACAAAGCATGTAATACAGAGTTCACAGTGCAGTCTTTGACTCACCCCCTCCTTGCTGCTGTCTGGCCTTCAGCTGCCCATCCAGGTCTGGAAACACCACCGCCAGGATCTGGAGCATGTGGGGGGTCAGGGTCCGTGTTCCGCCCCTCCTGCGAGGAGGCGACAGCTTCAGCTGGACCCGTGCAATCCTCCGGGTCCAGCCCCGAAGGTCCTGCCACCTCTTCTGGCAGTTGCGGATCCGGCGCTTGTAGACCCCCACGGACCGGACGGCCCGGACGATGTCCTTCCAGATCTCCTGCTTCCGATGGGCATTAACCAGTCAGGATGACAAAGTGAAAAGGCCATTACCACACATGCAACATATCCGTGCATGACACAGTTGTATATACATGTCTCAATCACAGGGGCACATGATGTACACAGGCAGTGCAAAGCTGCCCATGGACAGTTTGCCAGACGTCACTACATGGTATCATTGCATGGGAAGTAAAACCATGTTCAAATGCACTGTCACTGCACCATACCTGTCCAGTGCAAGTCACTACACACTATGGGGGTGACAACTACTCAGTGAGCCTGCTAGCCAGTGGCGTGCAGACTTTCAGCCTTGCTAGTCACACAAAATGCACATTCAGAAAGGCAGTGCACAGAACACTCACCTGCTCCCCTGGTGTCCCATACAGCTTGCTGTACTGTGGAAGTAGGCTGTCCAGCAGGGCCTGGTTCTCTTCAAGGCTGAAGGCTGGGGCTCTCTCCACAGTACGTGCCATTGCAGGGTCCAGAGGGGCAGAGACAGCAGCAGTGCAGTGGCAGATGTCGTCCTGGAGCATGTAGTGCAGGCAAGTGAGCTCTCAGGGGAACAGCCAGCAATATATATGTGCTGGAGAGGCAGATACTGTCCCTTGTGTCCAAAGTGATAGGTCCAAGTAGTTTGCATCTTCTGAATCTGGCCAATCCATGGAATAGCAGCACCAAAACACGCCCACAGCATCCTTCAAATCTTCAACTTCATGACATACATGATTTTGCAACATTGTTGTGGGTGACCAACTGATTTTCCAGCAACCGACTCGCTCGAAATTCGAAAACGCGTCCGTTGCCAGGCAAGCCCATTGTCAATGGGTGCGCACCGATCGGTCCATTGCGGTACAACGCTGTACCGCGCGCACACATTGAATGCAATGGGCCGGCCGGAGGCACCGATCGGTCCATTGCAGTACAACGCGCACAGGGGTACAACGCGTACCGCGCACACATTGAATGCAATGGGCCGGCCGGAGGCACCGATCGGTCCATTGCAGTACAACGCGTACAGGGGTACAACGCATACCCGCACACATTGAATGCAATGGGCCGCCCGGAGGCACCGATCGGTCCATTGCAGTACAACGCGCACAGGGGTACAACGCTGCACTCCGCACACATTGAATGCAATGGGCCGGCCGGAGGCACCGATCGGTCCATTGCAGTTCAACGCGCACAGGGGTACAACGCGTACCCGCACACATTGAATGCAATGGGCCGGCCGGAGGCACCGATCGGTCCATTGCAGTACAACGCGCACAGGGGTACAACGCGCACTCCGCACACATTGAATGCAATGGGCCGGCCGGAGGCACCGATCGGTCCATTGCAGTACAACGCGCACAGGGGTACAACGCGTACCCGCACACATTGAATGCAATGGGTCGGCCGGAGGCACCGATCGGTCCATTGCAGTACAACGCGCACAGGGGTACAACGCGCACTCGCACACATTGAATGCAATGGGCCGGCCGGGGCACCGATCGGTCCATTGCAGTACAACGCGCACAGGGGTACAACGCGTACCCGCACACATTGAATGCAATGGGCCGGCCGGAGGCACCGATCGGTCCATTGCAGTTCAACGCGTACAGGGGTACAACGCGTACAGGGGTACAACGCGTACCCGCACACATTGAATGCAATGGGCCGGCCGGGGCACCGATCGGTCCATTGCAGTACAACGCATCACTGTACATGTGACTGGCATATGTCAGCATGCCTGTCTCAGATGGACATATGCCAGCCACAGATAGCTCCCAGGGAGTGAGGGGCACACCTACATCACGACAGCCTGTCCAAACTTTATCATAAGGCATGTAAGGCTGCATTTCCTATTGTGTGTATGTTGGTGTACATGTTGTCCTGTGGGTGTCACCTGTGGGCAGCCACCCCCAGCCTGTGCACGTGTTCATGGGGACAAGATCCTGGGTGTTACGTGTACATGACCACTGTGATGTGCAACTGTTCATATCTGTGCATGTGCCATGGTCACATTTCACGGTGGTGTATGTGTATGTCATGTCACATACCCCGTGAGTCCCATGTGGGACGGTATGTTTGAGCCAGGGTGTCCCAGTGGCACAATAGTGATGGTCCTCCACAGTCTTTGTGCATGTAGTGTTTACAATGTCTCTGATTTCATGTGCACAATGGGAGACAGTCTCCACATCCACGTTGTGTGTGCATGGACTTTGATGTGGTGCGTGTGTGTGTCACAGACGTCCATGTCTGTCCTGCCGTGGCAAGTGGGGCCACTACCTGTGGGGGTCATGGTTGTTTTGCTGTGGTGTATACATGATACTCCATGTAATGCCAGTGTCCATGTGGCAATACAGGGTCCCTGGGAATGTACCTGTCGTTGAGCTGTGGTGCCTGGGGCACATCTGTCCTCACATGTCACTGTGGGGGGTTTATTGTGACATGGCAGCAGGAGATGGGAACTGTGACACGGCCTCATGATATCCAATGGGCCAACCTGGGACTAATTGATGCCACCTGTTGGACCGTGTTGACAGATGTTGGCCATGTATGTACCATACATGTCCTTCCGGAACTGCACACTTCATGTAGTTGTGCCTCATAAAGATGTATGTTGGGATCTTGAGTGTGTTCAATGCCGCATATGTGGGGTGACTGACAATCTTGCTTACTTCTCCTCTGCACTGCAGGGCTCCTGCTGTCCATCGACCATTCCCAGACCTGGCAACAATGGTGGAACGGGACAGCATCTGACGGTACCGCTTCACCAGGCAGCTGATTGAGGATTTGGCAGTGCAGTTGTCCCCACATTTGCAGCCTGGCCGGCCGTATCCTACAGCGCTGACCCCCAAGGTGAAGGTGATGGCAGCCCTACACTTCTTTGCCACCGGTACCTTCCAACATACTGTGGCGACTGCTGGTGGGATGTCACAGACCATGTTGAGCCGTGTGCTCCGCGATGTTTTGGCGGCAATGTTGCTCTTCCTGAACCGGCACATCTATTTCCCTAGACTGCGACGACTCACTGACGTGAAGAGTGACTTTTATGCCCTGGGGAGGATGCCGCATGTCATTGGCTCCATTGATGGGACACATGTGGCTTTGGTACCACCACAGGCCCAGGAGCAGGCCTACAGGAACCGCAAGCACTACCACTCGGTCAATGCACTGGTGGTGTGTCTTGCAGACATGACCATCACACACGTGTGTGCCCGTTTCCCTGGTTCAGCACACGATGCCTTTGTGATGAGGAGTAGTCGCATCCCCAGGATGATGGCACAGATGCAGAACCAGCGTGCCTGGCTTGTCGGTGTGTACTGACTTTGTGCCATTGTGTGTGATCTGATCTGTAGTATTCCGCCCACTTTTCCAGGTCAGCTAATGTGCACTTGTCCGTCCGTAGGTGACTCGGGATACCCCAACATGCCGTGGTTGCTGACACCCCTCAGGAACCCTGTGACACCAGCCCAGATGCGCTACAATGAGGCACATGGTCGGACCAGGAGAGTGATTGAGCGGACATTTGGTCTCCTGAAGAGCCGCTTCCGCTGCCTGGACAAGACCGGAGGGTCCCTCCCATATGCCCCTGCGAAAGTGTGCAAGATTATCATCGTCTGCTGCATGCTCCACAACCTGGCAGTGCGGAAGGAGTTGCCTCTCATCCAGGATGACAATGACCAACATCCGCCACCTGTGGAGGATCCTGGCCTGGACCACGATGCCAGTGACGATGATGATGATGATGATGGTGATGTCCGCACACAGCTCATCACCAACTTCTTTAGCTGAATGTGAGTATCCTGAGGTGTCATGTCAATGATGTGAGTTGGCATGATGTGTGGGTGGTGCTCTGGTGCTGTTGGAGTGTGTCCATGGGCTACTTGACTGGATGTGTGTTGCGATGTGTGCTAACAGGTGGGCTGTACTCCCCAACAGTGTTGACATGCTAACTTGGTTCTGGGTGGGTATCTTGTAACATGTATTGTGCATGAGTTTTGCTGTTCTGTCCTGTACTCCATTGCTTTTGACTGTGTGTCATTTCTGTCCTTCACAGGGTACTTTCAGATTCGTTTGGTCAACTGTGTCCACCGACGACGTGATTGCACATCCAGGCTGGTAGCTGTTGTGTCCCTACAGGTGATGTGCGCCACACCCATGGACTTCCTTCCGTCTACAGTTGTTGACTGTGTGCCCGCTGCCAGGTGGGATTACCTTGCATCTGTAGTGGTTACGACATGTTGCAACTGTGTAATAAACCTGTGCTTCACTTTGTGATGTGCGTTGTCTGTGGTCACACATTTGACTGCCATTTGCTTACTGCACCTGTGGGCTACTTGACTACAACTGGGAATGGGTGTGGTGTCTGTGCATTGCACCGTCTTCCTGGCAACATCAGTGTGGCAATGAGTCAGATGGCCTAGGTGTGTATGTGTTGTGTAGCCCTGGTGGTGTGTCTCCCTCATGTGTGTCACGTTGCCTGTACTCACATGCCTGTGTTGTCCTTGCTGTTGCAGTTCGCATACACAGTGTAATTTTGCAGTTCATCATCCCCATGACAGCACCCACGTTGGAATCACGACAGAGGCAAGTATGGTGTATTAGTGTGTTTATTGTGATACATTTGTGTTAATAGTGCATAGGATGGGTAGTGCTGTACATAAATCTTGCAATCCGAAGTTCCTAGGTGAATTGAAAGTCCTGGTAGACAGGATCCCCAGTATCGGGGCCACAGTTGTCTGACACATTGGTCCAACTTGTACTCCCCATGCAATGTGTGGGAGTAGTGTTGCCGTCAACAGGGTGAACAGTCTGTGCACAAAGGCGAACATCCAGAACAGGTTCAGGCTTCCTGGGAGTTGCGCTTGGCCATCGGCCTCTCACTTTTCCCTCCTCGGACGACCCCTCTTCTTGGGGGCCCCTCAAGCACAGGCTGCTGCGGTGCAGGGGACTCTCCGCCAGAGTCCTCCTCCCTCCCTGTGGCAGTTGCAGTTTGTTCGGCACCAGATGTTGTTGGCACACAGGGAGGTGTGGACTGGTTGCTGTTCATCTGGCGGAGGCATTGTAAAATGTCCCTGTGCACCGCCGTCATCTCATGCAGTGCATCCCACTTGGACTCCACGCGGGACATGTGTGAGTCCACGCGGGACATGTGTGACTCCACGTGGGACATGTGGGAGTCCAAGCGGGCATGATGGGCAGCCTGCTGCTGTTTCATGTCTCTGAGGAGCCCCACTACCTGGCTGAGCTCTCCGGGTGCTGGACTGGTACGCATCAGCTATGCGTACCAGTTGTGGGTCATCATGCACACCAGCAACGTCTGCAAGCAGCGACCTCTGTCTCCCACCCCTCCCACCACCCCTGCTGACATGTGCAGTGTGTGCAGTGGCACGCACAGATAACCCTGGTCCACCTTGGGGGTTGGTGGTGGTGGTGGTGTCCATGGCCCCAGGTTGGTCCAGGGTCCCTGTGCTGGTGTTGCTCCTTGTTCTGTCCATGTCGGCAGGGATGGTATTCGTGGTGACAGTCGATGGAGGGGTGGGTGCAGGGGGTGCAGCTGGTGGTCCTGCTGGAGCTGCAGCTGGTGGTCCTGCTGGTGCTGCATGTTGACTTGCACCGGATGTGCCAGGTTGGTCTTCATCGTCCGAGGAGGACAGAGGCTGTACGACGCCAGTGAGCTCCGCATCCTCTTGAGCCTGGGACTGGGACTCCTCAGCGTCTGCTGCTGTGTCCCCATCATCACCTGTTTTTGGGAGACACAAACAATGTATGTTATGTTTCTGCAGGCATCAATGGTTGACACACATGACAGTTGTGACTGTGCCTCTGGGTGCGGGCCTGTACATTGCATTGTCCTAAGTCGTCACAGTCAGGGGTTGATATTGGTGTGGCACATTGTCCTGCATTATTTGGGCATTTCTATGTATTTTCTGGGGTGTGAACATGGTCTGCATTGGTTGTGTTTGGTTGACAGCCGGCCCTCCTTCCCACCCACCCAGCCAGTCAGTTATCCCACCATGGAACGTGCTTGCGTTGCAGGGAGTGTAAGTTGTCTCTCAGGATGTCACTCAGTGGTGTCCTGCTGTTTGTTGGTGCACATTTGCCAGCAGGGCCTTGTGCTCCCCACAGCAGTAGCCAGTGTCAGACATCTTGTGAGTCCTTCTCCACTCCCTGTGATGTGAGCATGGTTCAGGGTGGTGTTGATGGGACAGTTGTGGGGGTGAGCTATGTCTGTGACTACGACTCCCATCATGCTATTGCCTCCTCCCCCTTCCCAGCATGCCCATGCTTCCTTCCTTTTGACTCTGCTTCCCTGTGGGGTGGGCTGGCTGTGCTGACAGGATGGCTGGGAGTGTTGTCCTGGCAGTTGTTTGGCTAGAAGTCCCAAGAGTGGCCCTGTGCTTCACACAACATAACCCAGGGTGGTGGTTCTTTGTGGGATCTTGTGTTAGGATGGGGGCATTGCATTCTACCAGGTGGGTTCTGTGGAGTTTGTGTTGGGGTGTGTGTGAGGGGAGGTGCTTGTGACTATGGTCAGTGCTGCAAGTCCTCCTTCCCACCCAGCTAGCCAGATATCCCACCATGGAACGTGCTTGCATTGCAGGGAGTGTAAGTTGTCTCTCAGGATGTCAGTCAGTGGTGTCCTGCTGTTTGTTGGTGCACAGTTCCCAGCAGGGCCTTGTGCTCCCCACAGCAGTAGCCAGTGTCAGCCATCTTGTGAGTCCTTCTCCACTTCCTGTGATGTGAGCATGGTTCAGGGTGGTGTTGATGGGACAGTTGTGGGGGTGAGCTATGTCTGTGACTACGACTCCCATCATGCTATTGCCTCCACCCCACTTCCCAGCATTCCCATACTTACTTGCTTTTGTGGGGAGTTCAGTGTGTGTGGGTGTGAGAGCAATGGCAAGATGGCTGACAGTGGTGTCCTGCTGTTGGTTGGTGTGCAGTACCCAGCATGCCCTTGTGCTCCCCACGACACAGCAACAGTGTCAGACATCTTTGATGGGCCTTTCCACTCTCTGTGGGATGTGCATGCGTGAGTGTGAGCTTGCTGGGCCATGTGGTGGGGGATGTAGAGCTGTGCCTACGACTCCCATCATGCTATTGCCTCCTCCCCCCTTCCCAGCATGCCCATGCTTCCTTCCTTTTGACTCTGCTTCCCTGTGGGGTGGGCTGGCTGTGCTGACAGGATGGCTGGGAGTATTGTCCTGGCAGTTGTTTGGCTAGAAGTCCCAAGAGTGGCCCTGTGCTTCACACAACATAACCCAGGGTGGTGGTTCTTTGTGGGATCTTGTGTTAGGATGGGGGGCATTGCATTCTACCAGGTGGGTTCTGTGGAGTTTGTGTTGGGGTGTGTGTGAGGGGAGGTGCTTGTGACTATGGTCAGTGCTGCAAGTCCCCCTTCCCACCCAGCTAGCCAGATATCCCACCATGGAACGTGCTTGCATTGCAGGGAGTGTAAGTTGTCTCTCAGGATGTCAGTCAGTGGTGTCCTGCTGTTTGTTGGTGCACAGTTGCCAGCAGGGCCTTGTGCTCCCCACAGCAGTAGCCAGTGTCAGCCATCTTGTGAGTCCTTCTCCACTTCCTGTGATGTGAGCATGGTTCAGGGTGGTGTTGATGGGACAGTTGTGGGGGTGACCAATATCAGTGACTACGACTCCCATCATGCTATTGCCTCCACCCCCCTTCCCAGCATGCCCATGCTTCCTTCCTTTTGACTCTGCTTCCCTGTGGGGTGGGCTGGCTGTGCTGACAGGATGGCTGGGAGTGTTGTCCTGGCAGTTGTTTGGCTAAAAGTCCCAAGAGTGTCCCTGTGCTTCACACAACATAACCCAGGGTGGTGGTTCTTTGTGGGATCTTGTGTTAGGATGGGGGCATTGCATTCTACCAGGTGGGTTCTGTGGAGTTTGTGTTGGGGTGTGTGTGAGGGGAGGTGCTTGTGACTATGGTCAGTGCTGCAAGTCCCCCTTCCCACCCAGCTAGCCTGATATCCCACCATGGAACGTGCTTGCATTGCAGGGAGTGTAAGTTGTCTCTCAGGATGTCAGTCAGTGGTGTCCTGCTGTTTGTTGGTGCACAGTTGCCAGCAGGGCCTTATGCTCCCCACAGCAGTAGCCAGTGTCAGCCATCTTGTGAGTCCTTCTCCACTTCCTGTGATGTGAGCATGGTTCAGGGTGGTGTTGATGGGACAGTTGCGGGGGTGACCAATATCAGTGACTACGACTCCCATCATGCTATTGCCTCCACCCCCTTCCCAGCATGCCCATGCTTCCTTCCTTTTGACTCTGCTTCCCTGTGGGGTGGGCTGGCTGTGCTGACAGGATGGCTGGGAGTGTTATCCTGGCAGTTGTTTGGCTAAAAGTCCCAAGAGTGGCCCTGTGCTTCACACAACATAACCCAGGGTGGTGGTTCTTTGTGGGATCTTGTGTTAGGATGGGGGGCATTGCATTCTACCAGGTGGGTTCTGTGGAGTTTGTGTTGGGGTGTGTGTGAGGGGAGGTGCTTGTAACTATGGTCAGTGCTGCAAGTCCTCCTTCCCACCCAGCTAGCCAGATATCCCACCATGGTACGTGCTTGCATTGCAGGGAGTGTAAGTTGTCTCTCAGGATGTCAGTCAGTGGTGTCCTGCTGTTTGTTGGTGCACAGTTGGCAGCAGGGCCTTGTGCTCCCCACAGCAGTAGCCAGTGTCAGCCATCTTGTGAGTCCTTCTCCACTCCCTGTGATGTGAGCATGGTTCAGGGTGGTGTTGATGGGACAGTTGTGGGGGGGCAATATGTGTGACTGCGACTCCCATGATGCTATTGGCTACACTGACTTGGCCAGCATACACAGAATTCCTTCCTTTGAGTGGTCTTCACTGTGTGTTGGTGTTGTTGTGGTGGCTACATGTCTGGATGTGTTTGTTAGTTCTATTTGTGCCACTGCCTAGCTGTAGTTGTAGTTGTGTTTGTACATGTGTTGGCACAGTTGGATGTGACTTTTTTGATGGCATGTGTTGTGTTTATCTGACTGACATACACATTTTGGGATGATTCTGTTCTGGTTGCTGTGTAATTGCTATGAGTGCATGGTTTGACTCTCCCTTGACAGTGATGTGTGTGTTTTGTGGCAGTATATTGTGTACATTTGTTGTGTACTCACCAGGCTCTGGGATGTCCTCTAGTCCATATACGCTCACTGGCGGAAGGATGGCCCGCACCTTCTCCTCCCAGGGCCTGAGGTATATTGGCTTGGCAGGAGGGCCACTGCCGGTGTATTGGCTGTTGATGTAGTCTTTCTTCAGCAGGTCCCGTACCCTCCTGCGCACATCATACCACCTGTTCTGGATGTCGCTCTTTGTGCGCCGACATGGTGATTGTGCGTTCACCCTGTTGATGATCCTCTCCCACATCTTGGTTTTCTGGGAGATGGGGGTCTGTTGGACCAGTGTGCCAAACAGCTGTGGCTCTACCCTGAGGATCTCGTCTACCATGACTTCCAATTCACTATCTAGGAACTTGGGATTCTTCTTGGGGGCATGGTGATGGGTGGTGATGGTGAGTGATGTGTGTGTTGGTGTGCAGGTGAGGGTGTGTGAGTGTGTGTTTTGCTGGGTGTATGTGAGGTAGGTATTTGTTGGTGTGCTGATGGTGTGTGGCTTGTGTGAGGGATGAGCTGTGGGTGTGTGGTTGCTTTCTCTTGGGTGCTGGCAGTGGAATGGCATTTGCAAAGGCTCATGGTTGTGATTTGTGTCCTTTATATAGGTGGAGTTGTGGGTGTGTCTTTGTTCTCTGTCCCCACCCCCCAGTATTTATTGGCCTTTGTAATTGCTTGTTTGGCCTTTTTTTGGGTGATTTTTCCTTTGTGCTGTTTGTGTATGTTGGAAACGTTCTTGTGACCGAGTCGGACCCTGCATTTGTCTCGTACGGTGTTCTCCATTTCGTTCACGCTGTGTTTGTGCAGTTTTCTATGCTGCGTACGCGTCGGTCGCAGTGTTTTGTGTTGCTTCGGCTCGGTTTTGTATGCGTGTCGGTCGTACGGCTTGGCCTCCGTCCGACTCGCTCGTGGTTTTCGCGCCTTGCATCGTACTTTGCGGTTTGGAGTTCGCGTGTATGTTTCGGGTCGGATTTGTTCCGGGTGCGTGTCGGTCGGTTGGATTCGCGTGTTTTTCCGGCCGGATTGCTGTTTTCCGTGCGGCCTCGGTCGGTCGACTTGGTTTCGGTACGTGTCGGTCGGATTTTTCACGCCTTGCATCGTACTTGGCGTGTCGGGCGCCACGGGTACGTGTCGGTCGGTATTATTTCCGGATCCGAGTCGGTCGGTGCTTTTTCCGGCCCGAATCGGAATCGACCCCTTTGTCTCAAAGAGCTCGCTTGGTGGCGACAATGCCACAATGACCCTCATGGGCTAGTTCAATGACTTGTTTTCGTAAACTCTCTGGAATGACAATTCTAGAACCTCTCAATATAATGCCTTCTTGTGTGATAGAGAGTTCCTCGCTCACATTTTTTAACGTTTGGTATTCAAAGAGATCAGTGACAGGTCATTGTGTTTCCTCTAGGATTGCTAGGCAATAATGTCTTTGAGAACATACAGATCTTGATCTGCATTTGTAGCAGCAAGAATTTGCTCCACGGAAAGAGGTGCAGGTATGCTTGACTTGATTATAAAGTAAACATAGGCCTCAACTGCTTTAGACTTTGTACTGTGACACTGTACTTTCACTGATAAAAAGTAGGCAGCAGAATTCTTATCTTTGCCTGACCTATGCACAAAAGTGTACTCATACCCTTGCAAGCACACCCCCAACTCTTGATGCAAGGGAGCATCATGGATTTAGGATTCCCAAAAATAGCAAGTAAAGCTTGGTGGTCACTGACAATGGTGAAGTGTTTTCAGTATAGAAACACATGGAAATTTTCACAAGCCCACACCACAGTTAGACTTTCTTTCTCAGATTGGGAATAAGCACGTTGGGTCTGTGACAGGGTCTGGCTCGCATAAGCCATGATGTGCCTTTGTGCATTGTTGTTATTATTATATATACTGGGCTGGCGTCTGCTACAATCATAGTGTGAAGTTTAGGATCAAAATAGGCCATTTGCATGTTTGATATTCCTAAAGCTTCGGTCGAGTTCAGGTGACCACTTGAACACAGAATTCTTTTTTGTTAAGTCTCTCAACAGGGCATTAACTGTGGCAAAATCAAAAATGTACCTGGAACAGTAACTGGCCATGTCAAGGAAGAATCGCATCATGGTCTCATCTTGTGGTGGAGTAGTGGACGATAAAGCTTGTACTTTAGCTGGATCTGGTGTCATCCCTTTTTCAGAAAAACTATGCCCAAAGAATTTGAGTTTTGTTTTGTGAAACTCACACTTTTCTGCATTCAAAGTGAGACAGCTTCAGCCTACAAGCGGCATACTTGTGTAAGGGCTTTGTCATGTTCTTTTCGAGTGGCCCAAAATGCCAAAATATCATCACTATAATTAAAAGCATGTATGACAGGCTGGATTATGCAGGGAATGACATCCTGGAAAAGTTCTGCGGCTGACGACAGCCCAAAACATAGTCTTTTATATCTGAACAAACCAATATGGGTCGAAAAGGTGGTAATTTACCTGCAGTTTTCCTCTACTTCAAGTTGATGATACCCCTTGTTCAAATCGAGACTAGAAAAGACTTATGCACCATTCAGCTGTGTAATCATATGTGCAATGTGCGTACTAGGATGTCGTTCTCTCCCAATTGCCTTTTTAGCTTGGCACATGTCAACACAAATGCACACAAAACCTCCACTGTCCTTTATGGCACTACCACTATGGGTGAAACCCATGGGGTCGGACCAGTAGAGTGTTCAATGATATCATGGTTTAACAGTGTTTCAGTTTTTTCTCAACAGTTGCTTGCAAGTGAAAAGCAACTTGACGATGTCTTTGAGCAACAGGATGAATGTCCTCATTGGCATGAAGTTGCACTTTCATGGTCTTAAGCTTTCCTTGGCCATGAAACAATGACGGGAACTGACTTACAATGTCAATATTTGCATTTATGTTATAGTTAATGGAAATCAGACCAATGTCTGTAGCAGTACTGAAACATGCACTTGACTAAGTACCTTTAAGAACATGAATCGGCACTTGTACCTCTGTCTTCTTGTGTCACATGGTGGCTATTAATTATCCTTGACTTTGCAATTGGGTGGAGGCAGCCCACGTATATACCTTCTTCGACGGTGTGAGACGGGGCACCGGCGACAGTTCATTGTACTTCTCTGCCGGCATGATGTTTATCAATGCACCAATATCAATGATAAAAGGTATGGAACAACCATTCACTTTTAGTGTGATCTTGAGGCAATGTCTAAAGAAACTTTTGTTTCACATGGCAATTTCTCTTGGACTTGGACTCTTCTCTGCACGAAACCAAACCCACGTCATTCACCAGTCGACACTATCATCGCACAGCCATCTTCTTCACTATCATTCGACAATGATGTAGAAGAGCCATTGAAAGATGAATTTGATGACAATCAACTTCGTTTAGGTTCCACTTGTCTCATTTGGTGTCCTCGCTTGGTCTTGTGGGTGTGCCTAGAGGATTTCTGGAACTTTCTGGTGTCCATTTTCTCTTCTCTTCTCGAAGTGACAGTCGATTTCTCTTTGCAAACCGTTATGAAGTGGTTTTCTTTCACGCAACCTTTGCCTGTTTGTGCAATGGCAGGTCATTTACCTTTGTGCAGAAAGGAGGATCCGCATTGGAAACACAACTTTTTCCTCAGAGACATCACTTTATGGCCCTTGACCTTGTTTCTCTGCTTACTTTTCATGTTTAATGCTGATCCAGCTTCCATATCAGCATCTTGTCCATCTGCGCGTTGTTCTTTTCTCGTAGCCATGAGCACTCTCTCTAGACTGAGTGTCTCATGCAGCATACGTTGTCTGAATGAGTCAGAAAGGCAATCATTGGTGACTCTGAGACAGATGGCTTCTTCATGATTAAATTCATTGAACTTTCAATGCTTGATGAGGGCCTCAAGTTTTTCAGCAGACTCATCCATCGTTTCTCCAGCTTGCTGTCTGGCTTATTTGATGATGTACATTTCATAGTCGAGGTTAGGCATTGGATTGAACTTGATTCTTAATGCTGTCTTTAATCTGATGGTAAGATGTTTCATCAGCTTGTGGTATTTTCTTTATCGCTCTTTTCACACTGTCACCTGCAAGGTTCTTTAAGTATTTTGTGATCTTTCAGTCATTTTTTTCTTCTAGGGCGTCTATGAAATTGTCAAATTTTTCAATCCAGGCTGTCCATCTGGTGCCATTATTCTGCTTTTTGGCAGTATTGCATGGAGGCGGCTGTTTCAAAAGGCGGCGGCGCCATATTTGACACTGGGCTCAGAAGCCATTGAAACCTTTCACATCTTGAAGACATTTACGTTGTGCTGAGCACAATAAGCTACTTTGGTGGATGACACTTCAAGCACTAACAGCTCCATAAGCACAACCCCAATGCGTTCATTTCTATTGTTGTGGATGCTACATGCTACTTTAAACGCACTGGTCCTCAGCCAGAACTTGACTCGATGTTGGATGTCTCATTCTTCATTCTTGCCGGTGAGTACAACTTTGTTCTTTCCGCCTAGACGTCTCTGCTTTCCTTCGCGCACTTTTCTGTACTTGGCTATTGCAGCATTCTGTGCTTCTCTGTACCATGGTTGTCGCTGACTTAAGTCCATCATACTGTATGTATGCTGGCTCTGTGTTATGTTGTGGAACAGTGCATCTTCTTTCAACTTTACCAGCAGGTACCGGGCTGACTGTGACTGAACTTTCCATAGAGCGTTTGCCTTCTTCGAAAGCCTTGTACTGGCTGGAGTGGCGCTATGACTCCACATACGCCAACCATCAACTGCTTCACTTTTTTGACTGAAGTGCACGTGGCACGCACGAGCAGTTTGCTGTACCGCAGCAAACTCTCAGGGAGAACACTCTTATTACTTTGGGTTGCAGATCCCCTAACTCGTTGTCAGTTGAAGCATCCTCCCCAGACCGAAAGCATGCAAATGGCCACACCACACACGGAACTTTGTAGTGCATGTCTTTATTCTTCAGAGTGCAACTGTTAACTGACTGTAAGGATTGCATCATGAACTTTATTAACCACACCCAAATAATGTCCTCACTATTCTACTGAGTCCATCAGGGACCAGAAGGGTTCGGCTTTATCTATTTACAAGACACTGCACCTGGTACTACACCTCAAGGTGCGCTCTAATTTGGAGCAATGACCCCTACCTTCTGGAGACAACAAGTAGATATGACCTCCTCACCCTGCAGACATAGGTTCACAGAAATGGACAGATATCTAGAAGGTGTGACTGATAAGGGCAGATACAATCCAGATGCCCTTGAAATATGCTTCTGTTGTTCCCACAGGATGTTTGAGAGACGTAACTCATTATTTCACTGGTCCTATGAGTTTCTACTTTCCTGTACTTTGGTCTGCAGGTTTGGCTCTACCCACCATTAATACATATCTGAATCCTATTATACTTGAAATATTTGCAGCTCAACTTTCCCATACCTTTGTCATTCTATCACTTCTGGGAAACTGGGCTATATCTCTCCTCACAACAAACCTATTTTTTCAAAGTATGATTATTTAATGGCAATCCTGGCTTACACTGCCAGAAGGCCAAATACTTAAACGGCACCTAGACACCTACCACTCCTCCTCATCACTCACCCGTGTCACCATCGCCTGGTGTTGCACCTTGCCCTTTCTGCAGGGTTATCCCCAAACCTTTTGCCTTCCTCCGCCTATTTTTCTAACCTTCGCTTTTGTTGGCTTAAGGACTCTGAGCACTTTACCACTGCTAATCAGTTCTAAAGTGCATGTGTTCTCTCCTCTAAACATGGTATGATTGGTTTACACCTGTTTGGCATATTTGATTTACTTATAAGTCCCTTGTAAAGTGGTATACCATAGACACGGACTGTAAATTAAATGCTACAAGTGGGCCTGCAGCACTGCGTGTGCTACCCACAGAAGTAGCTTTTCAAACCTGTCTCACACATGCCACCGCAGAGCCTGTGTGCGCAGTTTATTGCCCCTTCAACTTGGCATTTAAAACTACTAGTAAAGCCTTAAACACCCCTTTTATTACACATAGATCACCCCTAAGGTAGGCCCTAGGTAGCCCTATGGTCAGGGTGCTCTGTAAGTAAAAGGTAAGGCATGTGCCTTTATGTGCGGCATGTCCTGGTAGTGACAAACAGCCTATTTAGTTTTTCACTGCTGTGAGGTGAGGCCTACACCTCTCATAGGCTAGCATTTGGAATGTCCTTATTTACTTGTAAGTGGTAATTCAGATCAGAAAGGAGTAGTGTTGCCATATTTGGTATGTTTAGAATATTGGTGATAAATCCTATTTACTGGTGTAGTTGGATTTTACATTACTATTTTAGAAATGCCACTTTAAGAAAGTGGCCATTTCTCTGTGCTAATGACTCCTTATGCTTTGCAGCCTGACTCCAAAACACGTCTGGGCTGGATGACAGCTACACTTTGTGCATACTTTCTAGACAGCCACAACACAGGAAGGGCTGGGTGTGACAGGAGATACATCTTCATTCATCTGCATACTGATAGTCTTCCTGGGCTGGCAGAGGGAGAGGTGGGAAACACTTACATCTGAATAGGTTGTGTCCTGCCCTCACAAAAAGGGCTGACTAACCCCCTACGGATTGTCTGGAGCCAGGGCTAGGCTAAAATAAATTGTTGAGCACTTCGGAGGGTTCCTTTGAAGTCACCCCTACATCAAAGACATATTTGAGTATAATTACTGGGGCTCTGACCCCATGTTTTTAGACACTATGTTGGACTTGTAACCAGACACTGCTGACTGTACAATCTGCACATTGCCAGGAGGACTGTTGTGCTGCCTGGAGAAATCGCCATTTGGACTACCTGCTTTGTTGTGCTAGCCTTCAATTGACGTTTGTGCTGGCCTGCCTGCCCGTTGCTCTCTTTGTGCCCCCCAAGTGTTCTCTAAGGGCTTGTTGACTTGCCCCCTGTTCTCTGCGAATCTCAGGACCAGCAAAGATTCCCCCTCTCTGTCCCTGCCGTAGGAATCTGCACCTGGTGAGTCCCACATGGGGCTTTTTGTTACATGAGCATGTGACTGACCAATGTGGAGCTAAGCATCAACCCAGGACTCCGTGCTGCTTGAGACCAAGCGCTGGCTGTCAGAAAGAGAGAGAGTGCTGCCTCGGGGATCAGCGTGCCCCCTTTGTGGCTCCCACTGCACCGTCAATGCATGCTGAGTCCTCAGCGCTTCCCCCAATTTGTGTTCATGCCGCACAGGCAGTGCACTCTGGTTCAGGAGCTGCCTTCCTCTGTCTCAGTGTCGCAGTGACAACTAGGAGGCTCCTGCTGACGTGGATCGGAGTTTCAAACAAGGAGCACAGGAATCGTCTTCCTAGGTCGGCGCACCCACTGAGCTGACGCCAACGTTAGGGCAGCATCACGCCCAAGAGGGACGAATGGCCTGTGGAGCCCCCACCCCACCCCCTTTTTCTACAAAGGCTCTGTCTCTCTGATCGGAGACCCGCAGGGTCCCCTGGGATCGCTGGGCACTGTGCGGTGACTCCTGGCTGTTGCTGGCACATACCCGATAAACCGTGGAGTCTAAGTTCCTTCCTTGACTGCCTCCTTTGTGCCGAACGTGGGGCATTGTCCTCTTCTGTGTTGTACCGGGGGGAAGGTGAGACAGCCCTCCCGCACTCCTTACCGGGGAAAGTTCTTTGGATCAATTGGCTGCTCACATTACCGCAATCCAAGTAGTAGGCACACAGATGCTTCTGTGCTCAATCTTTTATGCCTGCATGTAATTATTTCAACAGGGCTCATAGCCCTGAAGCGGGTGCACTGTGCCCTATGTTCTCATTGTAATTCATATGATTACCCTAACAATCTGTATCATTTGCACTGTAGGAGATTTTCCCTAATCCTGCAGTGGAGTTGCACTGAGAAGTTACTGTAAAATGCCTAATAGAAGTGCAGGTGTTTCTGAGGCTGCTATGTGTTTCATATGCATTTAAAGTGATACTCATTTAAGACTGCATAACTTGCAAAGTATTGTATTTCATGTCGTTTTGGTCTTGTTTATGTACAATATAATCTATTTTTGCATAATCCTGTGTGGAGTCCCTTTTGTGGTGTGTTCCTTTTCTTGCTGTGTTGAGTGTGTTGCACATACGATTTACACATTGCCTCTGATGATAAGCCTGACACTCTGCACCAAGCTCCCAGAGGGTGCGACCTACCCCGTTAATATTCATGAGTTAGGTCGATTTGTGATGTACTAGGAATTGCTATTTAGAACTAAAAGATTTTGTACATTAGCAATACCAATTCCCTAATTGCGATTCAGAGGTAAAAAATTTAACCAGGGCAACCTGCTTGGTCTGTCCCACCTCCACTCTGTTATGGTCAGCCTAAAACCACAACTAGGTACCGATCAACCTTGAACTGCTATTTTTCAATGGCGCTTTACTTCTTCCAGGTGATTTTTGCTTTAAAATTTTAAAAATACATTTCTCTGATTCCCCTTATGAGATTTTAATTATTTTGATGTCTTTTTGCTTGTAACCTTTTTCAACCTAACACATAATTCTCAGGGCAATTGCCTGCTGCTTGTACCATATGTGTCATGGGCTTAGCAGAGGTTCTCAAAGAATTGTGTTTTAGCCTAACCATATTGTGTTTATAAATAGTAGGTAGGGGTACCTTACTCCAAAATTAATTAATAGCCCAATTTCTGACACCACAAAACACTCATTGAGGCATCACCCATTGACGTTGGTGCTCTCAAATCATATGTACCTGGCAATCTTAATCAACCAGACCCTGCACAAAATGGGATGCACAATGTACAGTCATATGTGTACAAATCAGCTGCGGCTCCTCCATTATGGTGGAGGAGTGTCTCCCCACTGCTGAAAGGCAGCAGATGAGAAAAAAATGATAATAAAACTATTTTATTATCATTTTATTTTTCACTTACTTATTAACAGTAATAGTTGCTACACCGAATCCGCTGAGTCTAGAATGGGGTGGGGCTATACCCTGCGTCAGCAGCGGGGAGGAGGAGAGTTGTGCACTGTAATTGTGCATGTCGGTTTGGCCAGTCATCTTAGGACAGCCAAACTGACACACACGCTTATATCCCTCCACCCGAGCTGTGTTACACAGCTGGGTGGAGAACAAGCACAGACTCCCAAGCCCTAACTGAGCAGCATTTCCGCCCGGTCAGACCAATCCTGACACTTTTCTCATGCTGGGTAATAGCACGAAAGCAGCGTCTGGATTGGTTGGGGAGAGGAGAGGAGGAGCACCTCAGTGCTCAGAGCAGAAGAGCACTGAGGTGGCATCTGGCGGCGGCAGCAGCAGGTAAGTAGTTTTATTTTATTATTATCACCCTGCGCTGCTCCACCAAGTTTCATTGCCAGCAGCCCCTTCTTGAATCAACCTTGGCTGGCGTACTTTGCTGGTCCAAGCTTTGTTCACCACTGTGAGGAAGAGTCCATACAGGAAAAATAATGATCACACAATGATATAAATATGCTTTGTATTGTTCCCCATTTTAGAATACTGGTTTACTGCCTTATTTGACTCTAAACAGCATCCCACTACATGAGCTCTGACCCTTATGCATCGTGAAATATTGGGTGATCCCAATTGACAATGGTGGCTATTAGATATTTCTACAGTGAGAAGTCCCAGAAATTGTACAAAAGGCATAAAGCACACTTGCCGCATGTGAGCTGCAGTATGCAGTTACTCCACTCTCAGGAGTGTTATCAGAAGCTTTACAAAAAAAACAATAAATGCAGCCTAGAAATATTGAAACAAAATATTCAAGTGCTTTTTCACAGTATAGGCTGGAGTAGTTTTTTCCTATTGTAATTGTTTGATAATAAATGTTATATTTCATATAGGTTAACTTAAAAGGGGTAGAAAAATCATCTTTGCACCGTTGTATTACTCATAAAAATATATAAATCACTGGTGAGTGCTAATTGTTGGTAAATATGCTCCAGATATGATTTTGACAAAAATGCACACCTCTGCCTGAAACCAGGGCAGACACCCAGACTGAGTCATCTAGGCTTCCTCCCCTACTGTTACAGTAATTAGATTTCACCAACTGTGCATAGTCCAGTCCTGGGAGCCGTTGGCTCCTGCTCTGGCGCGAAACTGGACTATGCACAGGGACACCAAGTGTGCCCCAGATGCAGACTTTCAGGCACTTTGGAAGTGCACCCCCCAGCCACAATACACTAAATCCTGTCTGGGAGGTGGTCACACCTCCCTGTGACAGGATGTCTATTGTGCTGCCTTCCTCTGCTCGAGCTTGGCTCAGCAGCAGGAGGGCAGAAATGTGTCTCTGGTCGGCAGCAACCATTTTGTGCTGTCCGGGTCGAGAAGGCTGGTACCGGGAAGACCAGGGACCCCACGAAGCTTGCTTCTGAAGGGTGGAATCATACCTCCCACACCGGTTACCAGTGTGGAGGTATGATTCCAAGGTGTTTGATACCAAACACGACATAGTTTGTTGCAGCCGTTTTCGAGAAAGCATTTTACGCGAGCATATAATGCACCTCTACCTATATGTCTGGCTGCATCACCGACAACCCGGGAGAATGGTCTCCGAAGGCTGCACGGGGGCTCTACTCATGCAGGGGCACCCTCTCATGTAAAACCCAGCACCCTGCCTTCAGGATTGTCAAGGCCTGCTATAGGGGTGACTTATAGGTTTTACGTGTAGTGACCTATAGATATAGTAAACCTATATTTAAAGTAAGTGGTGCATGCACCATCTTACACAGGCTGCAATGGCAGGCATGTAGTTCCATTTTGCATGTCCTCTCATGGGTGGCATAATACATGCTTCAGCCCATGGGAGGCCTCTGCAGTACCTATGCCTTGGGTACATGTGTACCATATACTAGGGACTGACAAGGGTACCCCAGTATCCAATCTGGAGTGTACCTAAGTACATGGCATAACATTTTAGGGAGAAAGCAGATAGACTAGGGTCCTGATTAGCAGGATCCCAGTCAGACTAGTCAAAAACAGTGTAACATCAAGCAAAAAGTGGGGGTAACCATAAGAAGCAGATCCTACTTTCCTACAGTTGTGAAGTGGCTCCCATTAGAGAACAAAGGGCCTCAGGAAACAGTTAACTTGTTAGCAGACGTCTGGCAGGAAGGCAGCGGAAGTTAATTTCTGCACAAACACCCCACACACTTTGACTGTGAGGAGAAGGAAGTTAACAGTTACACCAGATAGGCACCATAAAGTGTTGGCAGACACTCTCAGAGTAGAATGTGTATAGAAGATAGGGCTCATGTATGAAGCTTGCTTTTGTTGATGGCCTGCTCCTAGCCAGGTAACTCTCTTCTCACCAGGGGTTGGCCTGGAACCATGAACAGCAGGATCTGGTATTCAAGGGGTGGAAGGGAATTTTTCTCATTATAAAAGGACAACCTATTTTTGGAAATGTAGAGGTCTACACAGTGGCATTGGGATCCTGGCATTCTGGAAGACCCCGGAATACTTACATTCATAGTTTTACTCCAAAGTAAATAAAGGTGCTGCAAAAGGGGACTAGCAATTAGGTTTGAGCCTTATCAGGGATAGAGTAAGGATCCTCAACTAGCCACTGCTAAAGTACTATTTATTGGGGCTCCTATCAGTAGTAGCTCCGAGCACATTTGGACTTGATTTAGATCAGAAGAAGTGGAACCTGCTCTCTGTCTGCATATGGAGAGAATTGAGGCCTGGCCTGCTTTTCCATGTACTTATAACTGAAAGTGCTTCTCAAGGGTCAGACTAGCTGACCGTCTGTGGTTCAGGAACATAAAAGAGGTGAGAGGCATCTTGCTGAAGAACCAGCTGACCAGTAGACTAGATTATGTCTGGCTCCTGCTATACAAATGTAGGTGAGCTTGCCTTCCACTGCTATCTGGTCCTTATCCTGATGCTCCTTGCAGTTTGTGAGACTGAGAAGTGACTAGGAGCTAGAACATTAGCATCCAATACATTTTGGGACTTAGAAAAATATTTGACTGAAGGAGCATCACAACTTAGGGGCCTATTAGGATGGCGGGCGGACTTTAGTCCGCCCGCCATCCTCGCGGTGCTGGGACTGGCCGCCAGACGTGCGGCGGTCCCGCACCACTGATTAGGATGCGACTGCCACCCTGCTGGTCGCATTGCACATATTTGACACTGCGGCGCAATGCCAAATGAGCATGTTGTGCATTCCCATGCACAACGTGGCAGGCACCGCGCGGTGCCTGCCACCTTGTACATGGAACTGCAGGGGGGGTACCATGGGTACCCCCCAAGTGCACCCCCCACTGCCCCACCCCCCCTGGGGGCCCGCATCGGGCCCCCAAAGCACATCTCTGCCAGCCTTTCCATGGCGGCATCGCCGCCATGGAAAGGCCTTTGTAACACACATCCATATTAAGGCCCAATTCCGCCCGGCCGGCAATCAAAACTATTGTCGACCGGCAGAAAAGCGGCGGACGGAATTTCCGTCCGCCGCGATACCCCCCGCTATAATAATATGGTGGGGGTAATTCAGGTTGTGATGGCGGGTGGATCACCACCGCCGGGCCGGCGGTGGCGATCCGCCCGCCATCCTAGTGACCCCCTTAGTGCTGAAGTAACCAGAAAAAGACATGACCTAAATAGACAAGAATCCTTGGTTTGTTTCACTCACAGCTGTAGGCAGCATAGTTTAAGGCTTCAGTGGAAGCAGGTATCTAGTTTGGTGGAATCCTGCCCAGGTACAACAATTGGCCCATCACTCTGTAGAATTCTGAGCTCCAAAAAAGTTACAAAGTCCAAAGGTAGAAAGTGATGGCAGATGAAGGTGTCGGCCTGACCCCAAAGGCAAGAGAACTTTGATGGCTATGAATTCTTGCTATGGACGATTCAAGCTTTTACTTCGTGAACTGAAGGTTTCAGCGGGACCTTGAATCCCCTGTTTCTGGCCGGATGGATTCCTTTCCAGCCTTTTTATTATGCCAAGAGAAGGGAATGGATTTTGACCTCCAGAAAAGAGAATAGCTGTGAAAGAAGCCAGGGGGGAAAGGTTGTGATGTGAGCCAAACGGTGAGGGGACTTTAGCAGCTACAATTTCCAGCTTGCTTCGCTCTGAGCTTTGGTGCCAAAACTGAAGGCTTCAGCGGGATCTTGACTACATTGTATTCATCCTCTTGAGGCCCTCACCTGTCACAGTGTTCCTCCCTAGCCCAGCTAGAGGGTTCCATTTTTTGGACTAAGTAAAAAGGTAACTTTGTTGACTGGATGAGGCCACTAGGCTTACCTGACCCCTGCTTCTTTGTTGACAGTCAAAAAGACCACCTAGGACTGGGTCAATCATGACCACAGATTTTCATTGGCGTTTTCAGGTTTCTTGACACTTTTTGTCTTTAAATCTTTAAAGATTCTTATGTGCTGATTACTTTTTTTTCAAAATGTATCATTTTGCAGTATTTTACTTATTACATTTCTTCTCCTTTTCACTAAATTGGTTTGGAAATTTTACTGGGGTTTTTGACGCCAATGTTGTCTTAAAGCTGTTTAAGTACTTTACGTGCTTTCTCTGAGATAGGACTTACGTTTGAACGAACAAGGCACTAGGGGGCACATTACGATACCCGGCGTAAATAAATCCGCCAGGCATGGAAGCGGCAAAAATCCGCCCGCACACACCGCCTGAACACCGACCACGCCATTACGATTACACAAACCGAAAACCGCCATCGGCGGAAAAAGCACACAAAATACCGCCCGCCAACGTCCGAGTCGGAGTCAAACCGCCCGCCACGGACGGAAACACGCACGACAACACAAAACCGCCCGCCCTCACGGCCGACACACCGCACGTGAAATTACGATCGCACCGACATGAGCGCGGAAAAATCACAAATATACCGCCCGCCAGCGCAAACAACGCCGATGAGAATCGACACGGCAGAAGCCATGGCGCCAACGTACCTGCACAGAAACCATCCGCACACAAAACCAATAGCACACAACATGGCCAACAAGTCCACACAGCAAGGCACGCACAAATACACAAGCACAGTACACATCCCGAAAACACCCCCGGACAAACAAAAAATACAAAGGCCAGAACCCCAGACACAACACACCTGAAAACAACAGACCATGAGGACACACCCACATAGGTGAGTACAAAAGCAGCACTCCCACAGACCACAACCCCTTGCTACATTGCAAACCAGAGAGGAGAGGAGAGGACACAGTGACACAGCAAGGACAGCAGCACACCACAGAAACGCACACATCACTACCACCACCACCACCACCACCACCACCAAACACCACCACCACCACCACCACCAAACACCGGCACCACAACCACCAAACACCGGCACCACAAACCCCCTGCACATTACACAACACACACCGCACCAGCACCACAAACATCATGGCACCACAAAGAATGCCCAAGTTCACGCCCATGGAGCTGACGGTCATGGTCGACGAGATCATCAAGGTGTACCCACAAATCTATGGGAACATGGTCCAGCACACACCACTAGCCACCAGAAACAGAATGTGGAACCGGATCGTAGACCAGGTCAATGCAGTCGGGACCCTGCCCAGGAACAGAGTCGAGATTAACAAACGTTGGAATGACGTAAAGAGCCTGGTCAAGAAGAAGGAGGGCAAAAACAGAGAGCTGGCTGCCGTCACTGGCGGAGGGAATCCCGCGCTCTTTAAGACCTTCAAAGCGTGGGAGGAGAAGGTGCGAGTCGTAATCCATCCGGAGATCCTCGCCGGATTAGCAGGGGGAGTGGAGGCTGGTAAGTACAAACTAATGTATACCAGCACACCGCTATGTACTCACATGCACTACCACCGTGCCACAGCTCCCAGGGACAAACACCCCCATGTCCAGCACACAATACACAACACATCACACACACATGCAACAGACACTACCACACACAGCCCAAACCGAACAACTGTAAGATGCGTGGGGACATGTGTACACTAAGCCAGCCACGTAACCACCAACAGGTCCCCAAATATGCCAGAAGCGCCACAACGAGCACCCACCACACCCATGTGTCCGCCACAGCTGCACTAACCGACAAGTAACAGGTAAGTGGCAGGAACACAAAGTGCAGTGGGTGGGACGGTGGACAGCCCAAGTACAACACACACCAGGCCCCAGTCCCACAGCACAGCAAGGAGGAGCATCCCCCACACCCCACAGCCACGTGTCAGCCACCGCAGTGCACAACGACAGCCGAAAGGCAGACATCACGGTCCACAGCAATCGGTGTCAGTGGGTGTCCAGCCACCCCCACGACCCACAACACCCTCCCACCCCCACAGACCTGCAACATGGAGCACCCCCGCTTAGAGCCATGTGGCATCCAGTACAGTGCACGCACGAACAACTTGCAGGTGGGAAACTGGACAGGGCTGGATTACTGGAGGCATGAGGACCATAACACGACCAACACATGGGACATGTCACGTAGCAGACGAACACGCAGCACCGCCCACCGTCACGAACAAGTGAACAATGTGCACACGGACATGAACAACAGACTCACACCCCACATGACCCATCACAGACATAGCAACACCCAAGGAGCTACGTCTGCATGCACAAGCCACACTGAATATAGTCCCACACGGCAGCCACTGTGCAACTCATCACACACAACCGAAACACCATTGAAGTCCTGTCCATGTAGCCCCTACTGCCTGTCAACAACACACCCCACAACTACGCCTATGTAAGACAAACAACACTAGACGCAACAGAGCGGAACAACATAAATGCACACGAACACCACTGAACCCATCAAACTCACAGACACACCATGCACATACAACATACCATCCATCCCATCCGTCAGCCCCAGTCTCATGAAAGGCATGTCATCCGCACAGCTGCCACACATACAGCAGTCACGCTAAGACACATGCCCATGACCAACCATGTGCCAGAAGTCAATTAAGCGCACGACACACTGTGAGCAACAACACACAACATGGGCCACACCCCCCGAGCACTGCAGTGATGCACATGGCACAGGGCAGCACGCACACCAAGGAGATGGGACAACTGCAATACGTTGGCTGGCACACAACTATCACTCACTCATAACGATGCGTCCAATGCCATGTCCAGTAAGCACAACAGACAGCAAATATGCAGGCCATGTCAAGCATGCACACACCTCAAACCATGCACTGTCATGCTGCCACAACACATGTCACGTTCGGCACCCATGGCTCACAGCATGTACCCCAAAAGCATATCCCCTCCCAAATGCGAATCTGGGGCATAGCCCCCATGTTGCCATATGCGTTCCTAAGCGTTCCATTTGAACCCCAAAAGCATATCCCCTCCCAAATGCGAATCTGGGGCATAGCCCCATGTTGCCATATGCGTTCCTAAGCGTTCCATTTGAACCCCAAAAGCATATCCCCTCCCAAATGCGAATCTGGGGCATAGCCCCCATGTTGCCATATGCGTTCCTAAGCGTTCCATTTGAACCCCAAAAGCATATCCCCTCCCAAATGCGAATCTGGGGCATGGCCCCCATGTTGCCATATGCGTTCCTAAGCGTTCCATTTGAACCCCAAAAGCATATCCCCTCCCAAATGCGAATCTGGGGCATGGCCCCCATGTTGCCATATGCGTTCCTAAGCGTTCCATTTGAACCCCAAAAGCAAAGTACAAACCAGACCCAGGATGGGCCAGGAGCCCGCATACACCAGAGTCACAATAAGTAGGGGCACAGCAACACACCCATCGGCATGGCCAATCCGTCCCATGCCACATGTGCACAGCACACAGTCCCATTGCCAAGCACACACAACTACAGATGCTACAGCCACACACACGCCTCCGGGAAACCCATGTACGAGATTGCACGAACTGTCAATGTCAGACGACAAATACATACTTCGCCAGGTGCAACACAATAACAAATCTCATTCTCTCCACAGGTGACGAACTGCTGGATGCTGGGGATGGAGCCAGCAGCCAGCACAGCCAGCCTACAAGCCCCCAACGAGGACACACGGATCTGGAGGATCTGTCCTCCTCTTCGGACACGGACAACCAAGCAGGCCCATCTGGTGTGGCAGGGCCCAGCCGCTCCCCAGGACCCCTCCTACCCACCAACCCATCATCCAGGGCTGCTGAACATTCACAGCCCCCTGCTGCCACTGTCGTTGCGGCCACACCCACGGTCATTGTGGCCACTACCACTGCCGCAACCGCCACCATCGCCGCACCGACCACCACCGCCGCCACCACCGCCACGTCTTCGCTGGCACCAGCCCCAGCGCAGGTGGTGGCCCGGACGACTGGATCCACCCTGAGAGCCACAGCGAGGACCGTGGTGAGCAATGTGGCTAGTGGGCAGGCCGGTGGCAGCAGGACTGGTAGGAGGAGCAGGGTCAGGGAAACGCCAGCCTCCCCTGGGAGCCATGCCCTGCCTCACATGGCCAGAGTCCTTGGGGCCTATGAAGAGGCCCAAGGACAATGGGTCCGGTCTGCTTCAGACACGCGTGAGGTGCTGGGGGTGCTGAGGTCCATGGACGCCCGTATGGGCAAAATCGTGGACCTCATGGGACAGCTGGTGGTGGCGGTGAGGTCACAGCCAGGGACAGCAGCTCCCCCTCCGCCACCACCTGCCGGGGCGCAGGGTGGAGCAGCAGTGTCCAGTTCCCCTGCGTCCACAGCCAGTGATCACACCTCAACCACCAGCATGTCGCAAGCAGGCACCCCCTCGCAAACGTGGAAGGGGCCGTCCGAAGAGGAAACAGATCTCCCGGGAGGACTTCGCACGCTCCAGTCGCAAGTGAGGCAGCCAGCCAGCCTTCCGCCAGCCTTCCTTGACCAGCCACTGCATTGACTTGGACTACGATCCCACTCCACACAGCCATCTGGATGGCATGTGTGTGTTGGACTATGGACATAGAACCAGTGGGTACACCCTGATCATCACGCAGCCATGACCGACAGCTCATTGTCACTGCACGCACCACTTTTGTCATCACCTTACACACAATCACATGTCACAGTTTGTAATAAATGCACCTTTTTCACTAACTGCTGTTTGTGCCCTGTGTCTTATTTGTACGGAATACAACGGCCACCTTAGGCGGAAAGGCACCTGATGCGTGGCATGGCATTTGAATCCGGAGGGCCTGTAGGGACCTAGGGGTGGGAGACAGAACAGGAGCACATTCAATGAGTGTGTCACACACCCATCACACAGTACATGTCAACAACTACAAGCAATGTACACACATCGCACAGAGCAATAGGGCACAATGCCACAGCCACCAACCGTGGCATACTACCCTGGCCATGGAGCGTTGACACACAGCACGCAGTGAACAAACGGCCACCCTGACACAGCACACACACACCTGCACAGATACAGCCACATCAGCCGTCGTACATGGACACTCACCGTCAAGTGAAGTAGCGGGCGATGAGCTGCTGCCGCACATTACCAGCTTCCTCCTCTCCGCTGTCCTCCTCACTCGAGCTGTCCTGGTCTGCGGGCTGGGGCCCTGGTTGATCTCAGTCATCCACGATGAGGGGGATCTGCTTCCGAATGGCCAGATTGTGCAGCATGCAGCACGCCACCACTATCCGGCACACCTTCTGTGGGGAGTACGCCAGCGCACCCCGGTGCGGTCCAGGCACCTGAACCTGGACTTGAGGAGGCCAAAGGTACACTTGACCACACGTCTGGTCCTCCCATGTGCCTCATTGTAGCGATCGTCTGCTGACGTGCGAGGATTCCTCAATGGACTGAGCAGCCATGCCCCATTCGGATACGCAGAGTCACCTGGGTGTGAGGGACACAGAGAACCGTTGCTAATCCAACTGGACAGGGGACAGCATCGCACAGCCAGCACGCTACACCACTCCACATACTCACCGACAATACAGGCACGATCCTGTTGCATATTGGACATCAGTCGTGGCAAGATGCTGTTGCGCATTATGTGTGCGTCATGGGCCGAGCCTGGGAACTTTGCACACACGTGGGTGATCACCATGTCCGCAAGGCACACCACTTGCACATTCAGGGAGTGCGTGTGCTTCCTGTTGCGGTACAGGTGCTCAGTGGCCTGTGGTGGAACAAGGCCGACATGTGTGCAGTCAATGGCTCCAACGACGTGTGGGATTCTGCCAAGGGCATAGAATGCACCCTTCACTGCCGCCAATTCACGAGCCCTGGGGAAGCGGATGTACCTGTTCCGGTACAGCATCATGGCTGCCAGTACATCCCTCAGCACCTTGCTGAACATGGGCTGGGACATCCCTCCTCCACTGCCCACTGTGTGCTGGAATGACCCAGTGGCGAAGAAATGCATGGCGGCCATCACCTTAGCCGTGGGGGTGACAGCAGTCGGATACACCCTGCGGGGACGGAGATGGGGTTCTAACATGGCACACAGTCGATGCAGGGTTGGCCTGTCCAGCCGAAACTTCCTAATAACCTCTGTATCGTCCATGTCCGCCAGCAATTGGTATGGGCGGTCAATGTTCGGTCTCCGCCTAGGGACAATGGCAGAGGACACATGTCAATGCAACACGACACATAGCAATTTCGCATACACATCACTGACATGACTGAGCAAGCACATGAGCCACAGCCCAGCTGTCAAGCTGGGACGGCACGGCCACAATACACTTACACAGGTCTCCCAACAATGGCAATGGCTAGTGATACAAACCACTGCCATGTGCATGCACATGGGGATCTAGGCCCCAATGACTTGCGGGGCGTGCTGATGGGGACTGACTGCATATCCGTCAAGCGGCAACGCCACGGCAACATGAATGTCTGCTGAGCATGGAACTGCTTCCGCGGCTGGATGAGTATGGCACACGACGACGACGATGTGGGCACAGGCTGAGCGGCCAAAACAAGTGGGACCTGTGGCACGAGGGGATATGAGACAGTAGTAGGTGTCAGCACTGCACCCTATGTACAGCACTGTACGGATCACACCTCCCGAAACATTGACAGGTGTCCACATTGACAGCCCCATGCCAAGACGGCTGTGTGCTTGCAGTCACACGTCACAGGTGAGAGGTTACATTGCACGTGCCAGGTGGCAGTCGTACATAGTGGGAGCTGGCATGTGTGTGCATGTGTCTCCTGTTCAGGATCCACCAGATGGGCGCTGACTCTGTACTGACCATTGGACACAGCATGTTCCGTGGAAGGCTTGTGTGTGTGGGATGGTGGCACTGGATGTGCCTCCGTTGGGTGGGGGGCCATGCACAGGGCGGGTACGTCGATGATTGCGCATTGTTGGTCACGGTGGGTGCACCCACTAAGATGTGTTGCCCTGTGTTCAATTCCTATGTCCGCATGATGATGGACTGTAGATGTGGGCAGACTACACATTGGTCGATGTGCTGTCTATATGCATGTGCCTTCACACCAGGCACAGCTGCCCCTGCACATGTGACCCCTGCTGGACTCGCTGCTGGGTCTGTGGAGCTGATGCACCTTCTGCGCGTGGGGCGGGCAGCTCTCCTCACTTCCCTCATTGCGCATGTCATGACTTTGCCGCAGGTGACATGGATCATGGAGGGCCCACATGTACGCGTGGGTAGGCTACACATGATTGTACACTGGTCGCCACCCCCAGTCAGTGTTTCGAATGGGAAGGTTGTCGTGCTGGTGGTATGTTCGATGTGGCGGATGGGCGGGCCTAGGTGCGGGCTTACATTCCGGACATGGGGGTAGTTGGATTGGCGACTAGTTGCAGTACACACGGGACACGTCTCTTCCTTTCCACATCTGGGTCATCCCTTGTACTAACTGACAGTGATACAGTCATCTTCGCCCCAGCCCTCATGTCCTCCCCTCGCTCCCCCAATATGCATGCTCACCTGCGAGGCTAGCGCTTGCACAGGCAGCCCCAAGCTCGCACCAGAGAGGGCAAGGAGTGTATGTGTGGGTCCAGTTGCATGAGTGGGCTGTCTCAGGGTATGATGTGTTGCGGGACGCCGTCCACCTGCGTGGTGCCCCAAATGGAGACCCGGCCTGCATGGACTATGCATCACAGTCTTCGCCTTCCGGATCCGCCACCTGCGACACCCAGTGGCTGTGGCTGCCCTTGCGGCCAGGCCGCGTCCGTCTGTGGCTGATGGCCCACACATTCACTCTTTGGCCTCTCTGGGGAGGGCTCGGGGTGGTGGCGCACGCGCTTGCACTTAGTCGCAATGGCATGTGGCGTGGTTGGTATGATGGGCAATGGATGGGATGGTGCGAGCCACCTCCCGTGACGTCAGTGCTGCTCGTGCTGTGGTGCGTCCCCCTACACTTCCATGTGACTTGTGCCATGCTAGACGTTGAGGTTCTATTGCCTGCGTGATATGACCAGGAGGAGCGCGAGGAGACCTCTCACACACCATGCTCCACTGCCATCCCGTGCCCTGTATCGCCTGTGCGGATTGACTATGTTGGGGTTACACCTGGTCGACTGGGGCTGTGTGTGCCTTGTCAAGGGGCATGGCGGGCGCACAACAGGATCCAGCTTGTCCACAGAGGGTGGGCTGAGGTGCGCCTGGTACCGCTTTGTACGTGTGCCCGGCTGCTGTGCACACACGTGTTCACTCCCCCGACAGGTGTCCTCTCACAATGCCCAGGGAAGCGGTGGTGTACTGTTCATGACCCCTCCCAACACGGCGTGCTCCAACTTGGCATGTGCGCATCTACCCGTCGCACCCACCCACCTGAGCACTGCGTCCATACGACTTCACACGACACATGTGTGTCTTCCACAGTAGTGCTACTCATTTGCGTTGACATCCAATACCAGTGGACTACATGGTCATGTCACGACTGCCGTGTACTTCACATACTCTCATCCTCTCTCATTCGTACTTGTGAAATGAGTCAGCGGAGACAGTTTTGGTTTCAAACATTACATTGTATCTTCTGTCCTCTGCGATGCAGTATAGTGGACACTACTGGCAGCGGAATACATGTTGAGGATATACTGAGCATGATTGCAAATGGGATAGGGTGTGGGGTTACATGTGATTGGCTGTTGCATGTGGGATGTGGGCTTCAGAGTGACATCTGCTTGGCCAAGGCTGTGCTAATGTACATTTACGTATAGCTGCGGAGCTGCGGACTTTGACACAGACGGTATACATGTAGCCTACCAGACCGCTTGGCATCATGGGCACAGTCCATCTCAGTTCCATGTGACAGGTCTGCTGCGGTTGTTCCTCATGCACGCGTGCATGTGAGTTGACATCAGGGCATGTGCTTGCGTGCATGCAGCGGCGTGCCACTTGTTGTTGCACTGTGGTGGTTACTGGACATGTCACAGTCACTGGGGTCGTGTTGTTGTTGTATGCACTTGTCGTCCATGCAAAGGTCCTGGTATGGGATTCCCGGGGCGGGGGTGGGAGGGGTGCAGCACCCACAGACTCCAGGCGACCTATTCATGTCCACTGAGCGGTGTGTGTGTCCATGTGCGCTGGATCCATGTCGTGTCCTGGTTGTTCGTGCAGTTCCGTCCATGTGGGTGCGATACACAGAGCCCATGCCACTGCCTCCCACGATGCATGCGGTGTTCCTGGATGTGATGGGGAACAGTGTGCATGTCCCGGTCATCTCCGATGTCATGGCGATGTCGTTGATGGTGTGGTTACAGTTGCCGGTCGTTTGGTATGGCTGTTGTGGTGGTGACTGGCCAGTCCGTGCGGAAGCTAAGCATGGGTGCGGGGTTGGACATCATAGGTCACTCGGGGAACCTGCGTTGTGGTCCGACGTATTTACAGGTTGTCAGGTATGCGATGCCGTCCAGCAGGGCTTCCATGTCATTGGTGGTGTACATGTTTGCCAGCCAATGTAGCGGATGGTGGCTGTCAAGGTGTTGTTCGTAAGTTGTCCCTTGGAGGACCATGATGGGGCATGCTGGGTGACATTCGATGTAGCTGTTCTCGATGATCCGTCGTGTGGAGGCACAGTGGTCCCATTTCAGTGCAGGTGCGATGTTGGCCACATACGCCATGCCCCCATAGGCAGAGCAGGCCCTGTCGTGTGCGTCCAGAGGGAGGAGTAGTGGTAGCAGGTCCGCCTTCAGACATGCCGGGTTGGAGAGGCATATCTCGACGGGATGCTGGTAGGGACACCTCCGACAGTAGAAGACGGGCATGACGCAGCTGAACAATGTGATGCGGTAAGTCAGTCTGTAACTTACGTTCAGCAGGGACAGGAGATCGCATCCCAATGTATGGCACAGGTTGGTTTTGTACAGCTTGAGCTGTTCGGCGTAGTTGGGTAGGTGTGTTGCGGTTGCCATTTCGCAGCGGTTCGTTGAGGTGGCGTGCTCCGGCTGTGTGTGCAGTCTGCAATGTGCACGCTCCGGGGTTGCTGTGAGCTCTGTGTAGTCGTAGGGAGACAGGACTTGTGTTCTGTTGGCTTGTTTGGAGGACACGGGCCCTCTTCCCACATGCTTCTCAAGACAGTTCAAGGTCAGTGCTGTGTGACTCCTTCCAATTAACTTGCATGTGGCCGACATGGGGGAGTGTTTTCTTCTTTCTTCCCCGTCCGTTGTGTGCTTCTGTGATATGCGCTATCTGCCCTGTGGTCGGTCTCCTCGGCATGCCTGTGTTGGTCTATTCTTGGACAATGGCTGTATTCACCGGCTTCTGTCGTAGGGCTGTGGTTTCGGAGTTGGAATGGAAGGTCATTCAGTGCTGTCTGCTCTCCCTTGTGTGGGCGGCAGGCTGCCTTTCCGCTCTGCGTTGGGCCTTGTGTGTGAATGTTATTCTTGGGCCACCTGTTGTCGGTCCCCGGGCTCTTTGGTGTTCCGTTTTATATGTCTTGTTCATATGTGCAGGGTGGTATGGGTGTTTCTGTGTGGTACTGGCGTTCCTCTTCCCGAAGGGGCCCTGCTTCTCCTAGTTGGTGTTGCCGCCGCTGTGTGCTACGCCATGTTTGTTACACTGGGGTGTGTCCTGCTGTTGCGTGTCTTCACTGACATGTGTGCGTCGGTTGTGTGGCGTTGGGTGTTGTCCGTGAATTGGGCGTTGGGGACATGTCTGTGGCAGGCCTGTCACGTGTCATGTGCGTTCGGGGTGGGGCTGATGTGTGTGCTGCTTGGTTGTGTCCCTGTGTCTGTGTGCGACGCATGCATGGCGCTGCGGTTGGCCTCTGCGTTGTGCGCATGTGTGGCGGCGTCATCGGCGCTTTGGGGCCGTGACGGGGTGGTTGGTTCCTAGTCCCAGGTGGTGTGTACACATGTGTTCTGCGATGTTACGATTTGGCCTGTGTGTCATATGTGGATGCGATGGTGGATGTGTAGTGTACACGCGCTGGTGGGGGTTGTCCGCTTTTCCGCCCTTGCACTGTGTGCGCTGTTTGCGTGCACTTGTTGTGTGTGTGCCTACCTGCGTCTCGGCGGTGCGTTGCGTCCTTAGTGGTGCATCAGCAGAAGCATGGGGAGTGCCTGCAGTGCTGGATTCATGCTCGGGGAGCCGCTTCTTCGTTGTCCGTGCTCGGCATCCGTGTTACCGCTTCGGTTTGTCGTACGGTATCTCTTGGCCGTGGGTGCCGTTTGTTTGCGGCATCGTAATTTATGCGCCGGGCGGGACGTGTTTCGTCGGACGGTGTGTGTCAGTTGGGCTGCGCCGCTACATGTACGGGCGCACTTTGATGGCGGACGGTGTTGCTGGCTTGCCGGCGGTGTTTGGCCTACTTTTCGCATCGTAATTGGGCGGGCGTGTGGACTGCTGCGTGCCGGCGGTAACTGGTGGTTTTTGCATCCGCCTGCACGGCGGTGGTGCTTCCGCCCGCCATCGTAATGGGCCCCTAGATTATTACCTTGATAGAATTCTTCCCCAAATTAGCAATTCAGTTTATTACAACACATCTACCAGTTTAACACCAAGGAAAGACTACATTTTCTGTCCTCAAATATGGCATTCTTCTGAGACATTTATGTTAAACTCTGGGAGATGAAATGACACATAATTTGATTGGACAAATGCTTACTTTACATGCTTGTGAGGGTCTCCGATCTTCCGTGTCCTCACAACACTCCTAAGATAACTTTACACAGTTCAGTGCTGAATACCTGTGATCTAGTCACTCACCTACAACACTTCAGCAAAGTCACAAAGGCTTCTGTGGTGGCACAACTAACAAACCATTCAGTAGCAGGGAACATTTGAGGCTGTTAAAGAGGCTGCGCTACAGAAACGGCAACTCTCCTTGTTTTAGATATCAGTCTGGGCATGCCTGGCAGTGTTGTTGTTGCAAAATACCCCTTTTTGGAACGTTAGCCCCAGTTTAAAAAACTCTTTGGGCCCCACATGCTGATAGTCTTGAACTCTAACAATGGGACCCTACTATCCAGTGCCCAGGGTATGTCATTTGACCCCTAAAACATGCCAAAATTGGCTTAAAAACTACTGAGTGGCGCATTTACCTTTCCTATCAGACCATACTATATTATATGGTGCAAAAACACCCATGGCATGAAAGGTTAGACACCACTTGTGGACTGCAGCACTGATTGTGCCATCCACTACAGTGGCAATGAAAACTTGGCTTCAGGTCTACCCTGTGTAGGCTGATAGCAGGTTGAACCATGCTGCACAGACCTGTAAAAAATCATCCTTTTGACAGGTAGGAAAACCTGATTTTAAATATTAAGTAAATCACCCCTAAGCACACAAGGGAGGGTCCACAATATTCAAGAGTGGAAAATGTTTGACATTAAAAATGCCATGTTCCCCCCAATGACTAGGCCAAAAACGACATTGTCACTGGCCAGGCTGTAATTTGTACATAAGGAAAGTCAAAGTATAGATTTTTATTTTTTGACTTGTTCCAGCTACAAATGCCATCCAAAGACTTATTATTATATTTAATAAAAAAAACAATTTAATGGTAAAGTTGGGTTTATATTAAGTGTTTTGGAAATATAAGTTTTAGAAAGTTACCCTTACTCTGCTTGAAGCTGCTGAAGGGTGAAGAGAAGTGAAAACTGTTCCCAGAGAGGAGACAATGGCCTGTGAGTGGGGAGGTGTTTACTTCCCCTTGTTGGAGGGCCAGTTGGAGTGGGCCTAAAAACTTAATTTACTACAAATATCCCTTCCACAAATAAATGCTAGGTGATATCTGGAAAGGCCACAGCTTTTGTCCCTCTAGTGAGACTGGCACCAAACCCAGGGGCATATTTACAAGATAATGACGCAGTGCGGCGGTGAATGCCATCTTGCTGCGCTGAGCTGCATCATTTGGAAAGTGCAGGGCTGCATCATATTTCACAACAATATAATGCATCCCTGTGCTTTCCTCTATACTGGCACGCAATAGGCTGCCTAGCGCCAACGCAGGCACCCTTTCACCATGGTGCAAGGGTGCCTGCATTGCAGGGATGATTGTTTTTGTGCAGGAAGGGACACATTCCTGCACAAAAAGAATCATTGATGGCATTTTTCTTCTTCTATATATGCTGCAGAATGCAGCATACATAGAAAGAGGAAAACATGAGGAAACATAAAGGTATTTCTCCTTGTTGCGCCACTTTTAAGCCTCCCCTGGGGAGGCATTTGAATCTGACGTATTCCCAGGTTTATGAAACCTTGAAAATCTGGGAATACATCAGAATCCATGGGTGTTGCTTGGGAACACTCACAACAGCACCCATGGAATGCCCCTTTCACGCAGAGTAATGAGTGAAAGGGGGCCATTTTTACAAGGCCAAGAAAAGCCATGCAGGGTGGCTTTGCATGGCCTTGTAAATATGGGCCAGCACACTGCGCCACCAGATCGTCAAAAAAAGTGACGCTCTGTTGGCACAAGTGGCTTGTAAATATGCCTCCCCAGTAGTAGGAAAGATACCCCAGAATCAGTTTTGAATGACCTCAGAGAAGGGGACTGCTCATTACTCTGGCTATACCTCCGGGTAGGTACACAGGCTCTGCACAGAGGGCGAAGGCTTTCCCCATTTGGATATAGAGAGTGAGAGGCACTGTGGGATTGTTTGCAGTAGGGCAAACAGGAACCACTGAAGGGAGTAGGGTTGCCTCTGGGAACCTTTACCTCATTGGTTAGGAAGTGCCCACTAGCTGGTGGCAGGCTTAAATTTAGCACTCCAAGGCACCTCCACAGAAAACTTTCTGATCCTTTGGAACATAACAAGAGGACTGAACCTGCTACCTGTGACCTGAGAGGAGCCCTGATGAACTGGACCTGCTCCCTCTTGTAACCAGGAAGAAGAAGTGGACTCAGTAGGGTCAGGTGGCTGACTCCTGTGTGGCTACTTGTACACAACAAGCTGCAACAGCCGACCAGTGGCAACTCCACCAGAACTGGACTTTGCTGTTCACCTCTGCCTAACACCTTGAGTGTCTCTAAGTGCCTTCCCCTGAGATCTTGGGGTCTTCAGAAGTGTACTCCAGTGGCTGCTTAGGCACCAGAAGAAAGTCTGGAAACTTTGAAAAACGTCTACTCCAGTGGTTTAGGGGGACCTGTGGGAGATAATATCCGACATGCAGTTCCACAGTCTCAGATTGAATTTCAGCCTTGTCTTGGTAATGGCTCCACGCAGCTCCAAAACCACAACTAAGTCCTATTCTGCATTGGAACTTAAAAATAATTAAGGAAGAAATCTTATAAGCTCCATTGCTCAAGTGGGATCAACCTGCAGCAATTATTCGGCCTTCTGTTCCATGGTGGCGGCTACAATTTGAATGGTGGCCCGCTCAGGGAGGATTTTTCTTCCCAAAAAGTTCCCAAGTCTCTTTCTGTGTTTGGACTTAGAAACTTTTTTAAACTTTCCTGACTTCCAAACTTTCACAATGACCAATCAAATTGTATCCAAACAGGACTACATGGCAGTCAGCCTCAAACCGTGACTCGTTCCCAGGCTACCGCTTGCATAGAGTATTATTGGGGCTTTGGGCTTTCTGGCGCTATTTTCACTTAAATCTATAAAATTCAAATCTCAGTTCCACCTTGTTGGATTTTGTCATTTTATTCATAAAGTGTTTCTCTTTATTTTAAAATTGGTCGTGAGATTTTAATGTGTATTGCATGACTTTTCTACTGTGTATGCACTGCTTAAATAACTTACACACCTTTGATTTAAGCCTGACTGTTTCCTGTCACGTTACCAGGGACTGAGCGCAGGTTTATTTTATTTTATTTGCATGACATCTAGCAGTTGGTGACCTTTTTCTTTGAGGTAGACACTTGTCCACTCAAAATAATGATACACTTTCATACAGCCATTGTTTGTAAGCTGGTGCTTTTTAAAAAAGAATTGCCCTTTATTGGATATGATGCATCTTAAAAGACGGGAGGGTTTTTTGAGGCAAGATATTCTGTTGTTATGCATTAATGGGCACACTGTACTTCTCTGTATTATTGTCTGGCTGAATGTAACTAAATAAATAGATACAGAGAAAAGGTACTGAGTAATTATCCTTTTCAATTACTAAATATTTTGAATTGGTAAAGATGTGAGCCACTCTTTCAGGCGGTATAGAGTCATAATATCGATGTTTAAATATCGATATGCCATAATATCGATGTTTAAATATCGATGTGACACAATATCAACCTTCAAGAATATCGTCGCCCAGAATATCGACATGCAGGTAAGAAATATCGTTTTTGTTAATATCGAAGTTAGTAATATCGTTAGTCAAAATATCATTGTTAATAATATCGAAATTTATTTTAGTGTTCTGTATTTTAGCATATGTGTTAAAAGTATAGCTCATTTTTCTAATGTATGTTTGAAATTTTTAGAAGTAATTAATTTTATGTTAAGTAATTTTTGCGTATTTTAGTTCTGTAGCAGGTTGTGGGTTTATAGGGGAATAGGGTGGGAAGTAATTTAATTATAATAAATTTATTAATACATTTTTGAAATTATTAATTTTTTAAGAGATTAAATATTACGTTTTAGTTCCGTAGCGGGTTGTGGGTTTATAGGGGAATAGGGTGGGAGGTAATTTAATTAAAATTAATTAATTAATAATTTTAATGAATTAACATTTTTGTATTTAATAATTTATATTGTTAATTGTGTTAATTAATTTGTTATTAATTAGTTATTAATTGGTTATTAATTATTAATTATTAATTGGTAAATATGTTAATTGTGTCATTTTTTAGGAGCGGGTTATGGGTTTGTAGGGGAGTAGGGTGGGAAGTAATTTAATTATAATTAATTAATTAATGTTATTCATTAATATTTATGTATTTAATATTTTATATTGTTAATTGTGTTAAATATTTTGTTATTAATTCGTTATTAATTGGATATTAATTATTAATAATTAATTGGTAAATATCTTTATTGTGTTATTTTTTTAAGAGCGGGTTGTGGGTTTATAGGGGAGTAGGGTGGGAAGTAATTTAATTATAATTCATTAATTAATAAATGTATTAATTAATATTTGTGTATTTAATATTTCCTATTGTTAATTGTGTTAAATATTTTTTTATTAATTATTATTTGGTTATTAATTATTAATAATTAATCGGTGAATATGTAAATTGTGTTAATTTTTTATGAGTGAAATGTGTATTTAGAGGGGAGTAGTGTGGCAAGTAATTAAAAATTAATATATTTTTTAATTTTTTATATAATATTTAATTATTGTTATTTTATAGTCTTAATAGTGTGAATTAATTTATTACTCATTGTTTTTAATTTTATTGTTCATTGTTATTAGTTAATTAATTAATTGTTAAGCAATTATGTTAATTGTGTCATGTTTTACAATAGTGGTGGTGTTATTCATAGGGGTATTTGGAGAGAGGTAAATTATTTTTTATTATTTAAGTATTTGTTAATTAATGTTTATTATTTTGCTGGAGTGGGAATTGTAAATTATTCACCTTCGCTATCCAACACTTTCCCTACTGTTACAATTGTTGGAGTGGGAATAGTAATTTTATCCCCTCCACTATCGAACACTTTCCCTACTGTTGCACTTGCTGGAGTGGAAATAGTAATTGTATCTACTCCGCTAACCAACACTTTCACTACTGTTACACTCCTTGGAGTGGGAATAGTAAATTATACCCCTCCGCTATCCAACATTTTCCCTACTGTTGCACTTGCTGGAGTGGGAATAGTAAATTATTCCCCTCCGCTATCCAACACTTTTCCTACTGTTGCAATTGTTGGAGTGGGAATAGTAATTTTATCCCCTCCGCTATCCAATAATTTCCATACTGTTGCACTCGTTGGAGTGGGAATAGTAATTTTATCCCCTACGCTATCCAACACTTTCCTTACTGTTGCACTCTCTGGAGTGGGAATAGTAAATTATTCCCCTCCGCTATCCAACACTTTCACTACTGTTGCACTTGCTGGAGTGGGAATAGTAAATTATTCCCCTCCGCTATCCAACACTTTTCCTACTGTTGCAATTGTTGGAGTGGGAATAGAAATGTTATCCCCTCCGCTATCCAATATTTTCCCTACTGTTGCACTCCCTGGAGTTGGAATAGTAAATTATTCCCCTCCGCTATCCAACACTTTCCCTACTGTTGCACTTGCTGGAGTGGGAATAGTAATTGTATCCCCTCCGCTATCCAACACTTTCCCTACTGTTGCATTTGTTGGAGTGGGAATAGTAATTTTATCCCCTACGCTATCCAACACTTTCCCTACTGTTGCACTCCGTGGAGTGGGAATAGTAAATTATTCCCCTTTGCTATCCAACACTTTCCCTACTGTTGCACTTGCTGGAGAGGGAATAGTAAATTATTTCCCTCTGTTATACAACACTTTCCCTACTGTTGCATTCCCTGGAGTGGGAATAGTAAATTATTCCCCTCCGCTATCCAACACTTTCCCTACTGTTACAGTTGCTGGAGTGGGAATAGTAAATCATTCCCCTCCGCTATCAAACACTTTCCCTACTGTTACACTTACTGGAGTGGGAACAGTAAATTATTCCCCTCCGCTATCCAACACTTTCCCTACTGTTGCACTTGCTGGAGTGGAAATAGTAATTGTATCTACTCCGCTAACCAACACTTTCCCTACTGTTACACTCCTTGGAGTGGGAATAGTAAATTATTCCCCTCCACTATCCAACACTTTCCCTACTGTTGCACTTGCTGGAGTGGGAATAGTAAATTGTTCCTCTCTGCTAAACAACACTTTCCCTACTGTTGCACTCCCTGGAGTGGGAATAGTTATTTTATCCCATACGCTATCCAACATTTTCCCTACTGTTTCAGTTAATGTAGTGTGAAATGTTGTTTTAAAGATAAATATTTATTTTAATATTTTATTTTATTATATATATAATTAATTGTTATATTTATCTTACAGGTTTATGTATATATATATATATGTAACCAAAAACGCCCAGAAGCTTGAGGCCGCACACAGCTGCAGGTGAGTTACAAACTCCATTTGAACCAAGCAGGCAGCTTAACATCCCTTTGAAGTCCATGGCCTGACGCGTTTCGATGCCGCTGTTTGCATCTCCTCAGAGGCCGTGTCAGCGGAGGTGATTTATGGCTGCCGCATTTCCCCTGCGTGTTTGGGGTTAGTGAGCTATCAGTGCTCCTCCCTTGGTGGAAGTTCATTTTCAAATGCACGCTGGGCTATGAGGTCTCATTTTGCCAAATAACGCCCTCTGGTGGGTTACCTCCGCTGCAGCTAATTATGGACGATTATTCTCGGCCCTCCATTGAGCCTTGGATGATACTCTGCCGGCTTCATTAAAGGTACCCTGCAGCTTCGGAAAGAGGAATCTTCCTCTCCCCTAGTCCCGTTGGTTGCGGGCAGTGCGAACCCTCTGCGGCCTGGAACCGCCGCAGAGGGATCTTTGGTTACATATATATATATATATATATATATATATATATATATATATATATATATATATATATATATATATGTATTTATAATTTGTATTATGTTTCTAATGTTTTATAATTTAATAAAATAATTATTTATTAATATTATTAAGTAAATATATATATAAAAAAATTATATATGTATGTTTAATTTATTTTTATATTATATTTATTATTTATAATTTTTAACATTTTTAAATAATTCTAACTATGGGGCACATTACGATGACGGGCGGACTTTGTCCGTCCGCCACCGTAGCGGTGAATGGGACCGTCCGCCATAGGAGCGGCGGTCCCACCGCGAGTATTAGGATGCCACCGCCACGGTGGCGGTGGCATCCCCTATTCCCAACATTGTGGCGGGTGGTGTTCACAGCACCGCCCGCCACAATGCTGGGAATGCACGTCGTGCATTGGCATGCACAAGGTGACAGGCACCGTGCGGTGCCTGCCACTTTGTCCATGCCAATGCAGGGGGGTACCATAGGTACCCCCCATGTGCACCCCCCACCCCCCCAACACTCTGGGGGTCCGCAACGGGCCCCCAATTGTGAAGACCGTATGCCTTTCCATGGCGGCGTGTGCGGAGGGTGTTGAAGCAGGAGGAGATGGCGTTAACTTGCCGGGTCATAGCGAGCGTGGAGTCCAGGATGAAGCCCAGGTTGCGTGCGTGGTTGGTGGGAGTCGGGGCAGCTCTCAGCGTGGCCGGCCACCAGGAGTCGTCCCATGCGGAGGGGGTGGATCCGAGGATGAGGACCTCTGTCTTGTCCGAGTTCAGCTTCAGCCAGCTAATCTTCATCCAGTCTGCGACGGCCTTCATTCCCTCGTGGAGGTTGGATTTGGTGGTGGCCGGGTCCTTGGTGAGGGAGAGGATCAGCTGGGTGTCGTCGGCGTAGGAGACGATGCTGAGGTGGTGTACTCGGACGATGTTGGCGAGCGCTGGCATGTAGATGTTAAAAAGGGTCGGGGTGAGGGATGATCCTTGGGGTACGCCGAAGGTGATTGTGGTGGCTTCGGAACGGAAAGGGGGAGGCGGACTCTCTGGGTTCTGCCGGTGAGGAAGGAGGTGATCCAGTCTAGGGTTTTGTCTCGGATCCCTGCTTCGTGTGCGCAGGGTTTGGTGGCAGACGGTGTCGAATGCGGCCGAGAGGTCCAGGAGGATGAGGGCCGCGGTTTCGCCGTTGTCCAGAATGGTTCTGATGTCGTCAGTGGCGGCGATGAGGGCGGTTTCAGTGCTGTGGTTGCTGCGGAATCCGGATTGGGAGTGGTCCAGGACGTTGTTCTCCTCCAGGAAGCGGGTCAGTTGTTTGTTGGCCGTCTTTTCAATGTCTTTCGCTGGGAACGGGAGCAGGGAGATGGGTCGGAAGTTCTTGAGATCCTTTGGGTCTGCCTCGGGTTTCTTGAGTAGGGCGTTGATCTCAGCGTGTTTCCAGCTTTCCGGGAAGGTGGCGGTCTCGAAGGAGCTGTTGATGATTTTTCGGAGTTGGGGTGCGATGATGGCGCTTGCCTTGTTGAAAATGTGGTGGGGGCAGGGGTCGGAGGGTGAGCCGGAGTGGATGGTGTTCATGATTTTGATGGTGTCGTCGTCGTTGACGTGATCCCAGGAGAGCAGGAGGTCGGTGTGTTCGGTGGGTGTTGAATCGGGGGTGACGGCGTCTGTTGTTGGCATCTGGGTGTCGAAGCTGCTGGGGATGTCTGCGATCTTGCGGTGGAAGAAGGTGGCCAGGGAGTCGCAGAGTTCTTGCGACGGTGGGATGTCGTTGGAGCTGGAGCTGGGGGAGGCGAGTTCTTTCACGATGCTGAAGAGCTCTTTGCTGTTGTGACCGTTGTTGTCGATGCGTTCCTTGAAGGAGTTCTTTTGGCGGATCGGATGAGTTGGTGGTGTTTGCGTCTGGTGTTCGTGAGGGCCGCCGGGCTCCCCCCCGCCATCGTAATGTGGCGGGGGGGAAATGGCATGCGGGCGGAGGGGAATGGCAATCCGCCCGTCATCGTAATGACCCCCTATGTTTTTATCAATTATATTTATTTTTTTATTTATTTAATAATATTTTTAAGACATTTTAAAAAAACGATATTTTGAACAACGATATTTTAAACAACTATATTTTGGTTTCGATATTTTTGTACTTACCTTTGTAGAGATAGGATGTTGATATTCTGTTCATCGATATTCTTGACACGATATTCTGGTAGGTCGATATTGTTGTCATCGATATTATGTCAGTGATACCTTTCAGGCATTGCCCTGACTGTGCATGTTTAGGTCAATCATGTCCTGAAGCCTTTAAAGATGATTAGATTACATCCCCTTTTAGCTGCCAGCTTAGCCAGACAAATACTATGTTACATATAGCTAGATGCAAACGTACATTCATCAGTTTATTTACCTTAGTAATTATAAAATTTCTCTCACTATTTATTAAACAACTTGTAATAAGAAAATATTTTTGTATAGTGCATACAAGTGTAGCATTACCATTTGCTAGTGCTGTAAGTAAAGTTCTTCTATTACCAATCTGAATCTATCAATCTCAAAAAGAAGCAGTTCTTGCAGAATTTCAATTAATTAATCATTGTATAGCGTGGCTAATCACCAGTTATGGTATCCAGGCGCTGGGTTGCTGGACTTCGTCGAAAAGCCAGGTCTTGAGTCTCTTGCTGAAGTCCGTCAGTGACAGGATGTTTGGAGGTGGAGGGGGAAGGCGTTCTAGGACTTAGCAACGAGGTGGGAGAAAGAGCGGACTCCACTGTGGCTAAGCCGGATGCGCGGTGTCTGTGCAAGGGCGAGGGAGGTGGAGAGAACGTTTCTAGATGGTTGGTGGAAGTTCAGTCGGTGGTTTATGTATGCTGGTCCTTGGTCATGGAGGGCTTTGTAGGCATGTGTCAGTAGATTGAATTGGCATCTTTTCTGGACGGGGAGCCAGTGGAGGTTCCTCAGGTGTTGGGTGATGTGGGTCCATTTGGGCAGGTTGAGAGTCAATCTGGCCGCTGAATTCTGTATCGTCTGGAGCCTTCCCATGAGTTCGGTGGTAGTAGGACTTGCATACAGTGCATTGCCATAGTGTAGACGGCTAGTTATTGGGGCTTGACTGACTGTTTTTCTCGTTTTTGTGGGGAGCCATTTGAAGAATCTTCCAAGAATGCAAATAGTGTGGAAGCAGGCAGAGGAGACTGTGTTGATCTGTCTTTTCATTGTGAGTTTGCTCTCCAGGATGATGCAGAGGTTGCGAGCGTGATCTTTAGGTGTAGGGGTGGGTCCGAGTTCAGCGGGCCACAAGGTGTCGTTACAGAGGGAGGCATGGTTGCCAAATATCAGCACTTCGGTTGTGTCCGTGTTGAGCTTTAGACAGATGTCCTTCATCCAGGCAGCAAAGTTTTTCATGCAGTTGAGGAAGTTGGTCTTTGTGGTGGTGGGGTCTGCTGAGAGTGAGAGGATGAGCTGGGTGTCATCAGAGTAGGATATGATGTTGATATTGTGGGTTCTGATGATGTCAGCTAGAGGCGTCATGTAGGTTTTGAAGAAGGTGGGGCTGAGGGATGAGCCTTGAGGGATGCTGCAAATGGTGCTCATGGTTACCGAGGTGAAGGGGGAGGTGGATTCTCTGTGTGTATTCCTTGAGGAATGATGCAATCCATCTGAGTGTGCCTCCCTTGATTCTGATCTGGTGCAGTTTCTTGATGAGTGTGTGGTGGGAAACGTTGTCGAAAGCTGCAGAGAGTTCGAGAAGGATCAGGGCGGCTGATTCTTCTCTGTCGAGTAGCATGCAGATGTCATCCGTAGCAGCGATCAGCCAATCTCGGTGCTGTGGTTGTCTCGGAAACCGGATTGGTAGGCATCGAGCAGGTTGTTTCTCTCGAGGTGTTCGCTGATCTGGCAGATGGCCTTCTCCAGGCCTTTGCGGGAAATGGGAGCAGTGAGATGGGGCAGTAGTTCTGGAGTTCGCTGAGGTCTGCAGAGGGTTTCTTGAGGAGAGGTCTGACCTCTGCGTGTTTCCATGTGTCGGGAAAGGTGGCTGTGGTGATAGATGCATTGAGTATGGTGGCAAGTTTGTTGCTGATCTTGTTGCTTCCTAGGTTGAAGAGGCAGTGGGGTCAGGGGTCCATGGGTGCTCCACAGTGAATGGAGTTCATGATGGCTGTAGTGTCTGGTGTGGTGAACAGTTCCCGTGCGGTAAGATGTTGGTCGGGGAAGGCGTCCATTGGAGTAAGTAGGCTGAGGAGGTCAGTGGGTTGGGCTTTGAAGCTCCTGTAGATGGTGGATATCTTATTGTGGAAATGATTTGCTAGCATGTCGCAGAGTTCCTGGGAGGAAGGGATCATGTTCCTCAGTGGCTGTTGGGCAGGAGAACTCTCTTACGATGGGGAAGAGCTCCATGGGGTGGTTGGCGCTATCCTTGATGCGGTCTGCAAGGGCGTCCTTTTTCGTGCCTTTGAGTCGTTGGTGGTATCTGTTGAGGGCTGACTTGAAGGTGGCTCATTTTGTATTGTCTCTGCTGGTGCGACATCTCCTCTCCAGTTGTTTGCAGCTGTGTGTCATTGTGCTGAGTTCGGTGTGTACCAGCTGGCTTGCTTGGTGGCTCTGTGGGTTTTGGCAAGTTTGATGAGGGCAACTCAGTCGGCGGCTTTGGTGATCCAAGTGTTTAAGTTCTCGACTGCCAGTTCCAGGTTGGTTGCACCGTAGGGCTGGGTGGTGTTGAGGGCATCTGTCCACTGGGTCTGTGTCGCTTTGCTCCAGCTGCGGAAGGAGGTGCTGGGAGGGTTGGGGGTGATGCGATGATGAAGTGGACTATGAAGTGGTTAGTTCAGGTGAGTTCCGGGGTGTGGCTGTATTTGACTTGGGTTCTGTCTGTGTCCTAATCTGTGTGTGGGATCTGTAACCAACTGGGTGAGTTAGATGCTGTCCATTCCTTCCAAGAGGTTGACAGAGTCCATGTCTGTGGAGTCGTCTAGGTGGAAGTGGAGGTCTCCGAGGAAGATGTAGTGCTTGGATTTAATAGCGAGTGGGGCATCACAAAGGCCGGTGTCAGGTTTTAGGGATCTGTAGGCGATGGTGCCTTTGATGGTTGTTTCCTCGTTGGTGTGAAGTTGGAAATTCAGGTGCTTAATGGTTAATGTGGTGTGGTGATTTTACACCAGTGTACCTGAGTACCCTAAATTTACACCCTCACTTTGCGTATCCCCCATTACTCACTATCAGTGAGTAACGGTGAAGGTGCAGTCCACTAAGCTTTTGGTGGACTTGCTTCTTTCACAGCGCAGCTCCGTCTGGTAGCTGCTGTTGTCCCCGTTGTTGCTGCTGACCCCTGGTCAAGAGTTTGAGGCTCTCCTCCCCCCGCAGGCTCCTGCATGCACCTCATCCCTGGTGGTCTAGTGGTAGAGCGTCACTGCTCTGCTGCTTGCCGGCCCTTCTGTCTCCCTTTCTGCCTTTCTCTCTCTCTTTCTCTTTAAATATCTCCTGCTTCTGCTTATTTGCTTTTCTTTTTCTTTCCTTTTTCCTGTGTTTTTGCTTCTTAGTCGCCCCTGCTGCTGCAATCCCCCGCGGCCCTGCCACCCCCTTGAGGGACCCTTTCCGCGTTTTCCAGCCACTCAGCTGTCCAGCCCCCCCCGCAGCACTTCTTAATGGCAGCCACTGTGCGGCCGCACCGCTGGCGCGCCCAAGGCGAGCACGTCTGTGCCTGTCTGAGCCCGTCCACGGCAGGACCGTGCCCAGCGCCAGGGACCCTGGTTCTCGGACCTTCCACTACTACGACGCAAGCACCCTCCTCGCCCTCAACTCAGGACGCCACACCACCTGCCACCTAGCATTGCCGAATTAGACCCATGGACCCTTCGCCTGCCAGAACTGCAGCCACACATTCACCCACACCAACTCTCCAGCTCCTCTGGCCACCCAGCTGACCAACAGTGCACCCAACTGGCTCAACTGCATCCGCCTCAACGTGCAATCCCTCCACAAGCACGCCACAGAAATCTGGGACCTCCTCGACGCTGCCTCTCCCAACATTGTCTTCTACACAGAAACCTGGGCCAACCCCAGTTCCGGACCGGACATTGCCATCTCCATGCCTGAAGGCTACAAAATCACCCCCAAGACTGCACCAATTAACCAGGAGGAGGCATCACCATCGTCCACAAGAACACCCTCCGACTGAACCTGCACTCAACCGACTCAATGACAACCATTGAACACCTTCACTTCCAGATCCAGACCAACCCCAAAACCTCCCTCCGTGGCACCCTTGTCTAAAGGCCTCCCAGCCCGCGCCCACGCTTCACCGACACCATTATAGACATCATCGCACCCCAGGCTTTCGCATCTCCCAAGTACACCCTACTCGGAGACCTAAACTTCCACCTCGACAACTCCAGCGACCAGAACACTGCCTCCCTACTAGAGTACCTTGCCAACATCCGACTCAAGCAGCTAGTGACCGCACCGACCCACCAACCCACACAGCCAGACACACACTCAACCCCGTTTTCTCCACCAGCGGTAACATCATCTACAGCCACACCACCAAACTACTCTGGGCCAACCACCAATGTGTACATCTTGCCTTCACCATGACCACTGCCGCCCTCATTGCCCCCCCACCCCTGTCGCAGCTGGAACAAGGCCACCGAAGAACGTCTTGTCGCCTTCCTCGGCACGATCACTCCACCAACACCAACAGATGCCAACATCGCAGCTCGTAACCTTCACCAACGGATCTCTAACTGCTCCGACACTCTGGCACCCCTCAAGAACACTATATATACACAGGAGGGGGCCTGAGGAGATTCAGAAGACCAACGAGGGAAAACTCCCCAATCCAATAATTCAGTACACACAGGGCCCTCGGGTCTAGTGAAGTGCGGAACTGCACAGAAAAGGGGGGGATTTACCTTAAAAGGGTGGGGGTTCCCTTTTAAAGGATGGTTTCCCTCACCCACCAATGGTGGCATGCTTCATAATCGGGAATCCTCCTCGCACCTTGAAACCTAGTCAAGGTGCTGGCTACAACCCCCTCGCTGTGAGGGAGGAGCTCAGGGATGTTTTAATGGAGGGGTTGTATCTAAAACCCAACATGAGCTACTAAGGTGTCATGAGGTGTGCAGTGCAAGTAAAGTTATTAATTTATTGCCATCAAGTAGTTCATATAAATATACAAACCACACAGCTTAAAGAAGAACCTAGAAATGTTGGTCATAACATGAGTGTTACAGTCATGATATGTTCAAGTTATCTTCTAGACCAAGAGCCTTGAATCTAGGTCGAATTATGTGGCAATTGTATCTTATAAATGGTGCAGATATATATGATAAGATCAATGTGTTTGAGGTCGAACGTTTGAAATCAAATGTTGAACCATAGCAGAGAAACTGCAAGTATGCGGTGCCAGTAAGAAAGAAAAAGCGCAATAACGCCTCAGGGGCGGGCAATCAAGGTTTGTGTGCGCTCGTGCCAGGAGTAGCAAAGCGAGCCAGCCTAACCGCAATCTTGAAATGTATGGTACAGTCAAGTTCACAATATACGGTAGGGATCGCTGCTTTCTGGAATATTGTGCCGCCATTGATAGTGCGCGCGCCGCTAACCCAGACTTAGACTTAACTTCACCCACTATTTGTTGTGAATTGCAGCGAATGAGGAGTCACGCCAATATCACACCGGGAGGTATGATCATTTAAAGTTAAACGTGATCATTAAACTCGATGTATGTGCCGCCCTCACCCGCATCGTGCCGATGACCCTCAGTTAGGTGGGGGCATTGAAAATAGTATTAAAGGCCAAGGTGTCCCGCTTACCGCTTTTCTCAGACGGGCTCCCAGGGCGAATGGACTGGACAGGGAAGTCAGCCGATTGCAGCTGAATGACAGACTAATGTACAGGATGTGTGACCCTGAGTATGGGACTACTTCCTGGTGTGTCCCGTGGCATGCTGGGAAATGTAGTTTCGTGAAACCCCAGAAAGGAGAAATGTATAGTACGCGAAGCATTGTGTGTAAAGTTTATAACCTAGACTAAGACTTAAATCCACCCGCTATTTGTGGTGAATTGCAGCGAATGAGCAGTCACGCCGATACCACACCGGAAGGTATGATCATTAGAAGTTAAACGTGATTATTAAACTTGATGTATGTGCCGCACTCACCCACATCATGCCGATGACCCGCAGTTAGGTGGGGGCATCGAAAATGGTATTAAAGACCAAGGCCAGGGTGTCCCGCTTACCGCTTTTGTCAGTCGGGCTTCCAGGGCGAATGCACTGGACAGGGAAATCAGCCGATCACAGCTGAATGACAGACTAATGTACAGGATGTGTGACCCTGAGTGAGGGACTACTTCCTGGTGTGTCCCGTGGCATGCTGGGAAACGTAGTTTCGTAGTGCCCCAGAAAGGAAAAATGTATATTGCTCAAAGCGTTGTGTGTAAAGTTTATATTGACAAAACTTTATATAGACAAAACTTCTTTAAGTTGCTCAGACAGTTCTTTCAGGGCGGACTAGTGACAACCCACAGTATGTCGTGCGAGTAACCGGAAAATCAAAGGGTTAATTCAATCGGATGTTCAGACAGCGAACATGTATAACCCGTCCTACTACCATTAATCTACAGATGCCATCTAAAGGGCTGGTCAGGTCTTTGTGCTCACATCATGCCTAATCAAGGTATACTGACAGCGACGGCACTAGACATGTCAGCGCTCTTGTTTAGTCATCAGGTGCGTGGACAGAGTCCCCACTAACCTCATGATTTATGGTGTGTATTCCTAAACCAGAGGGTATTATGTGAGAGACTGCCATGGTATGTCATCATTTAACCTCTTCTCTGCTGTGCCCAATCTAAAAACCCATCTCTGTTCCATTATTAATAGTCTCTTAGTTAGATTGGGTGCCGAGGGGGACAGATTAGGTTTGTCAAGGACTAACCAACTCAAACTATCAACTTGATGGGTTTTTTCAAGGAAGTGTTTAGTGAGTTTAGTTGCATGTTTTTCGCATCTTATAGTACTCTTATGCTCTGATATGCAAATTTTTACTTTGCGGGTGGTCATTCCGACATATCTGAGTCCGCAAGGGCAGGTGATAAGATAGATCACTCTCTCACTATTACAATTGGTGTGGTGGTTGAGTACCCATGGTTTGCCCGTGTCTATGTCGATAGTTTTTGTGACACTTGTCTGGGCGCATACTCCACACGCCCACAGGGGTAATGCCCTTGAACTGGAGGGAGACCCCAAAGCGTCTGCTGCTTCATAGGCTTGGTGGGACATGGTCTGGTATGGATGAGGTTGTCTCTAAGGTTGCAGCTTCTTTTAAACGCAAACATTGGTTTCTGTAAGGATTGTTTGCCTTTGTCAAGGATGTGCCAGTTCTTATTAATGATCTTTTTAACCTGGTTAGATAGAGGGCAGTAGGTGTTCACACACACCAGTCTTGGGATTCTCTATGAGATGAAGTGTCTAGCAGGGCGTACCTATTGTTGTTAAGGGCTATTTTGGCTGATCTCTTGACCAAGGTGGGAGGGTAATGTCTGTCCAGGAGATTGTCTCATAGCTTTGCAGCGTGTTCTTTGTATTTGGTTGTATTTGAGCAGTTTTGTCTCAGTCGCAAGAACTGGCCAAAAGGGAGGTTGTCCCGCAGAGACGTAGGATGGTGGCTGTCATATTGCAACAATGCGTTGCATGCCATAGGTTTCTGGTATACTTCAGTTTCAAGTCAGCCAGCACAGGGGACAATCAGGAGATCCAGAAAGGAGAGGCGTTCCTTACTATATTCACATGTGAACCGTAGATGAACATTCTGACTATTGAGCCAGCGCGATGGAAGAGTTCGATGGACTTAGAGTCACCACGCCAGACAACTAAAATGTCGTCAATGTACCTTTTCCAAAGTAGCAGCTGGGAACGGTAAGGGTTGTTTGTGGTGATGTGTTATGACTCCAACAGTTCTAGATTCTTCTTTAAGCCGTGTGGTTTGTATATTTATATGAACTACTTGATGGCAATAACTTAATTATACGTTGCTTGGAACCGGTCTCACCTTCTGCAATATACTTGTCACTATCATCACATCGTTGATGTGTACCTAACGCCACAACCTTTATCTAACAGGTTGGAGCTGCGTTTGCAACTTAGGCAAATCGCCTAGGACAGATGGGTCATGACGCCTGACTATTGCAGGTGAGTGGTCCACACTAGTGTGAAAATAAAATTACACCTTAGAAGCATACAACACCATATATATGATTGATGTTTTGTTAAAATCGAAACAACGACCCCTTTTTTTTAGAAAAATCAGACCAAGGATTAGACTATCTTGATCTGGTATAACATTGAACTGCCAATTGTGGGTTGTGATTGAAATTGGAAATTGCTTCATATTCTTGGTTTTTTGTTTATGTTCCCCCACACAGGTCCTACCGGTCAATCCGCCCTCCTGTTTCCCCAGGATCACTGGTTTTGTATTTTAAAGCTAACATATACAATGTTTTCTATCTCACTTGTTTACTCACTTTTTTTCACGGCAGTAGCGATTTTTTGATCCTGAAGAAAGCCATGACACTGGCCAGGTCATTGGCTGAAACATGTCAATCATTAATCAGGACGACTGAACCTAATGATTCCAGTCGCACTTTTGCGTTTTTAATCCTAGCACAGGGCAGTTAGAATAAAGTTGATAAGGTGAACCTTGTAGCTAGTTTTAATCCACCTCTTTACTTGCACTGCACACCTCATGACACCTTAGTAGCTCACGTTGGGTTTTAGAAACAACCCCTCCATTTAAACATCCCTGAGCTCCTCCCTCGCAGCGAGGAGTTGTAGCCCGCACCTTGACTAGGTTTCAAGGTGGGAGGAGGATTCCCGATGATGAAGCATGCCACCATTGGTGGGTGAGGGAAACAGTCCTTAAAAAGGGAAACCCCCCTTTTTGAGGTGAATCCCCCCCCTTTTCTGTGCAGTTCCGCATTTCACTAGACCCGAGGGCCCTGTGTGTACTGGACCCCTCAAGAAGACACCAGGCAAACAACACTCCAAGAAAGCCAGCTGGTTCACTCCCGCCCTCCACGAGTCCAGACGCACCTGCTGATGACTCGAGAAGAGATGGAGGAACAACAAAACCCACGGAACCTTCAAATTCGACGTCAACGCACACCACCTTCTCCTCAAAACCACAAAGAAAACAGCCTTTCAGGGCAGAATTAATGCCAACAGGTTCGACACCCAAGACCCCGCAACAACGCCTCACCCCAACAGATTGTGCTCAACTGGACTCCGCTCACCACAGACGACATGCTGATGACCATGAAGAGCATCCACTCAGGAGCGCCATTGGATCCTTGCCCTTACCACATCTTCCATAGAGCAGCCGCTTCCATCGCCCCCCAGTTTCACCACACCATCAATTGCTCCATCGAAACCGCCACCTTCCCTGATGACTGGAAACATGCTGAGATCAACCCCCTGCTGAAGAAACTATCCGCCGGCCCGACAGACCTCAAGTACTTCAGACACATCTCCCTCCTCCCTTTCCCAGCCAAAGTCATAGAGAATGCCATCAACGCCCAACTCTCATCAAAGAGAACCATGTCCTGGACACCTCCCAATCCAGTTTCCAAAACAACCACAGCACCAAGACCACACTCCTCGCCGCCACCGACGACATCCGCTCCCTCCTCGACCGGGGCGAAACCACAGCCCTCATCCTACTGGACCTTTCGTCCGCCTTCGACATCGTCTCTTATTGCACCCTAATCACGAGACTCCATGATGCCGCACCCACGACAAGGCACTGGACTGGATTCACTCCTTACTGACCGGCTGTGAGTCATACTACCGATGTTCCTCTCAGAACCTACAGAGATCAGCTGTGTAGTGCCCCAGGGCTCCTCCCTGAGCTCCACTCTCAACATCTACATGGCTCCCCTCACAGCCATCGTCAGAAGTCACAGACTCAATATTGTGTCCTATGCCGACGACACCCAGCTGATCATCTCCCTCAGCAACAAACCCACAGCCGCCAGAATCAACTTTTACAATGGAATGAAGGCAGTTGCTACCTGGATGCAAGACAGCTGCCTCAAGCTCAATTCAGAGAAGACCGAAGTACTCATCCTGGGACTCACCCCCTCAGCCTAGGATGACTCCTGGTGGCCCGCCACACTAGTAACCCCTCCCACCCCTACGGACCACGCACGCAACCTCAGCATCATACTGGACTCCTCGCTTTCAATGAACCGCCAAATCAAGGCAGTATCCTCATCCTGATTCCACATGCTCCTCCTGCTTCGATAGACATTTAGATGGCTCCCCACAGAATCCAGAAAGACATCACCCCCGTACTCATCACCAGAAAACTTGCCTACAGCAACGTCTGCATCTGCAGAAACAGCTCAGGAAACTACAGAACATCCAGAATGCCGCAGCCAGACTGGTCCTCGACATCCCCCACCGCAGCCACATGACACAATGCCTCCGATAACTCCACTGGCTCCCTATCAACAAGAGAATCACCTTCAAGCTCCTCACACATGCCTACAAGACCCTCCATGACACAGGATCAGAATATCTGAACTACCGCCTCGCTTTCCACACACCCACCAGACAACCCCACTCCACCCAACTCGCCCTGGCCTCCATCCCACGCATCCAGAAGAGCATACCCGGAGGAAGATCCTTCACCTACCTCACAACCAAGACCTGGAACACCCTACCCCTTCAGAAGACCATTACTTGTTGCTGGCTTTTCTTTACATCCTTCTTGTTAATTAACCATCACTTGTAAGTGTTATAGCAGTAGCTGTCATGAAAACTCTTTCAAAGAATTTCCTGTGCTCCCAACTTCATTTCTGATTTTTATATCAGTTTGGATTTCAGCTTCCCCGCTGGGTGATATGCTTAATGGATTCAAAACCATTTTTGAATCTGATAGTATTGTTGTTAGTCTGGTTAGTTTGTGTGTGCCACCCTGTGGTGTCCCCTGACAAAAGACGCAGTGCCAGTATTGTGATTTATACGTTTTAATTAAGGTACAATCCAGAGCTGGCACTCCTGTCACCAAACAGCTTCCCAACTGGAACCTTCCTCTGAGATAAAAGTATACATGGAATACAGAGCCATGCAGGGTTCTGTAATAAAAATGAACAACAGAGTACTACACATCACCTCCCTTTACCCATTTGCAATGGACTAATGATAGACATCGACATAAGAAAAATGAAACAAATTAAAAAATTGAGAAACCAATTAACAGCAAACAAAGTCAGGTAACTATCTTGATATAAGCCTACGTCTACCAGTAAGTAAAATGCGTAAGTAAAATAGTTATGTCCTGGTTGTCAAAGTTTCTTTAAACCGTACGTAAATGACAAGATGCGGGCAGAGCAGGATGACTCATAGTCGTTTTAAAGAAACTTTGAAAGGACACTTGAAAATGGAGTTTTGAACTATGGCTGCTCCCTCACCTATGCTGATCCGTTTGTTCTAAATACCTGATGTTATCGTGCAGAACCAGGACATAACTATTTCACTTAAGCATCTACAGTCCTTGAAGGATGATCGACTTGAAAATATAATAGAGGAACTTAGGATTCGTGACAGGAATCTGGCGTGTTCTATTATCATCAACATTTATTGATACTACTTTATAGTGCCCTGAATAAGCCCTTGTTGTTGGGCGAAACGCGTTGGCTGCGCCTGTATGCCTGGTAAAGAAGAATTTTGAATAAAGAATTTTCCTGTTCACACTAGGAACTGTGGAATGAAATTTTTGAAACAGAGACTCCTCATTTCTTGTGATCATATTGCCTCTCATCTTGTTGTTATAATTGTATCTGATTTATGGCCATGTGGTAGCTGGTCATTTGAGGTGGGCAATATAAAATGTGTGACTCAGGTGTGACTATACTGGGTGGTGCAGTAGTTTATACCTAGCTGCCATTCTTTGTTCTAAGCCAAAGGGAATCAATCAAGCTTCTATTTACATCTTTTTTTTATTTTTTAGTTTACAATACTCAAATGGATTCAAAATGGAATCAAAAAAGTGCATGACACATTTAAGCTACTTGCTGAGAAAATCAAACTCCTTAAGGACGTTAAAATATTTCTCACCACCCAGTTGTGCCTTTCATAAACCTATCTTCATACAGAACCAGTGCAGCCAGCTCTCTTAAGATGAAGGTCTCACTGTTAGGGATCCACAATGGCAAGTGGGTGGTGGCAATGTCATTGGTTCTATCATACCAAAAAATGACCGATACGCAGGATCAGAGCAAGGCAAAATAGACTCAAAAACTCTGCCACAGAGAAATCCACCAAAGGCACTCATTTGGTCTTTTCCAAATATTAGATTTAGTCAGTGATTATAATTAACATTACAGTAATAATATAACCAGCAAACATAGTACCAAAATAGTATGCTTATGGCACAAAAATAACCTAAAGTGGCAATATGCAAGCCAAATTAATAGAGCATAATCAAATAGCCAAATGATAAGACTGAGCAACAGAGTGCTCCACATGACCAGACCAATATTGAGTGAGCTACTTGCCCATCCAAGTGAGTCTTCTTGTAGGGTTGTGAACAATACGAACAATTCATGTACACAAAACAAAAAATAATTGTGACACAATAAATAAAATACTGTCAGCAACAGAAACTGCAATGATACATGAAAATTAAAACATGTTCTATTGCTTTGCTTCCATCCACTTGTAGTTTTAAAACATAAATACATTATGATTTTAAGCGTGAGCGTTGATTACAATCACGTACCTTTCTACTAGAAGGAAAGTACCAACTTCAAGATAATTTAAGTTTTTAATTTCTTTGCACAACATTTCCTTGCAGGCTGAAAGCAAGCATCTAAAAATATAACTAAGAGAACATTTGCACCTCAAACCTGCCGTAGACTTCGTCCTTGTAATGTTATATCTGTTGGCAATTGAAAGATATAAAATACCAACAAGTCAGACAGTTTCTTTATTTGCCATGCATGTTTAAGGCCTACTGTATTAGCAACTACACAATTATGTCATATACATCTCTAATTTCTCATTACACCATCACAACCTCACAACATCGTTGTCGTCATGCCTGACCCTTTTGACTCTTTCAGAATTAAGCTTTTATATCTATCAAATTATGCAGCTTTTCACCGATCCAATTTAATGTCTTCTTTGATCACTCTTCTGATCTTCTTTTTGCCTCTGCACTTCATTTTGAAACACATGCTAAAAGTGACTCCACAAAGCTTAAAGGTTAGATAAACACCTATCACAACTATCAATACTAAACCAAGTGAGATAGCAATTACTTCTAACACCTATTTATCCCAACCACCTGACCATGAACCAATCTGACCTAGATTCCAGGTTTCTCCAATGGTTGAACTTATTGTGCAATATTTGTACAATTTTTAATTTACCTATTAATTTTCTGATAATTAGCTGGCACATATGTAGACCCCCATAGTCATGGTGGCAGTCCGTGGACCGTCAGACTGGCGGTCCACCACCATATTCTGACTATGGCGGTCGGACCACCACAGAACCACTTCTACCGCCAGGGATCAGAGATCAGAGATCCCTGGCAGTTTTGCAGCGGTGTGTGGTTGGTATTATGCTGGTGGTGCCACTGTGGCACCGCCAAGCATATTACTAGTTTCCTCAGCGCCACAGAATGACGGTGCGGCCACCATGAAAAATGTGGCAGTGAGGAAACTAAGGAGGCCCTTTAGGAGGTGCCTCAGTGCCAAGGGGTGCATCCAGGGGGGCACATGGTGTGCCCCCCTGTATGCATGCACCCGCAGTTCCTGCAGGGCATGGCCTTTCCCAGTCCATGCCCTGCAGGAACATGTAGTGGTGTTCCCATTGCCGGGCCTTGCTAAAGCTCACATATGAGTGCAGGACCGCCCTACCTGGATTCTAGTCAGAATCCGGCTGGTGGTCTCATTATGGGTTTGGTGGCCTTGGAGCACAGTGCTAGCATGGCAGCCCACTCCAAGACTGCCAAAATCATAAGGCATCTTGCAAACACCTCCCTCATTTGCTAAAGCATCTCCACACTCATTCTATTCTGAATTACCATGCTCCTGATAGCAAGCATCTCTCCATTAATACTAACTAATGCTCCTACAATGTTAGTCACTAAACGCTCTATTAAATTAGACAGCTTTCTAATTTTCAAATCATTTAAACTTTTAAAGCACTACCTATATAAGGAATCAAAGCTGATAAAACATCCAACTTCTTTTACCCTACACTATCACACTTCACTTTACTATAGCACACGTCTTTTAAAGTATTTGCATGATAGATTTTAGGAAACACTAATACTAAATAACAAGTATCTGTCCAGCCCATTGCATGTGTGAAATAAACTGTCTTGATGCATATGTAATAAATACTTCAAAACATGGGACCAAGACTTAAGATGTACATCATAAGTATATGTACATTTAATTTTTTACTTTGACTTCACTATTTCCCTCATCACGCTTCATGCACATGTGCCCTTCACCTTCTTTCCAAATCCTAAGATTGACTACTTAATCACAACTTCATCTTTAGTATAAAATCTCATCACTCCGGAACCTGCAAGTTTAACATTCTGTTTTTCTCTATTATATTCTCTTCTAAAACATTGCTCTACTTACATTAGTTTGCACACATATATATCTGTAAAAGAAACATTCCTCACATTAGTACTTTTCATATTGGCACTGTGAAAATTTATAGGAACTGATGTAAACTGAATCCCCCCAACATTTTTAACAGCATTCAACTCGTCTATTGAAAGAGTACAATCTGGATTAACTTCCTCTAGGAGCCTCACCGGCATTACTATTGAGTAATATACTGAACATGACAGATCATAAGACAAAGGTAAATGCACATAAGCCAATCCTTCAGAAACAGAAGTGATGTGTACAACTATAACAATCAGTAACATTCATGATCGCTCTATAATTGTTTAAAAATACCTTAAAGGTATTATCTAAATAATCATTCTCATAATTATTTCTAACATTTAATTCATAATGTTTAGGACTATTCTCATTAGCAGAGTTTGAGAGATACCCTACAGGAGGTAATGCGTAGACCAGCAATTCAATACCAACAGTTGCAATTACTAAAACTACTTTGGAAGCCATACAAATCTTCCCTCTTCTTGTGGACATTTTCTCTTCCAATCTGTCTTAAAAAGCAAACTCTCTCAAAAACTTTCAAAAACAAAGTCTTTACAAAAGCTGCTTCAAAAGAAAATTCTTCAAAAATCAATTAATGTTTTTTTAATAGTTCACTATATTTTTGCATCCAAAGTTTTCTCGGTCTTTTTTTCAATTTACAGTCCCTCTTTTGGATCTCCAAATAAAAATCTAAGATCTTTGCAGTTAATATGTTCTCATGGTTCAATTCTTCCCAAATAGACCTTGTTGACTTTTGAACTTTGGTTTTCACTGACTCTGTGTTTGAGGCATGAATCCACGAAGGCAGTCCATTACATTTTTCAGCAGTGCTCATTACCAGGATAACCTGGCAAGGCCTCTTCCATCGCTAGTTTAGGCCAACTTTCCTAACATGCTTTTTCACAAGAATGCAATGACCTGGTTGTAGATCATGACTTTTAACTGAGGGCACAGGTGGGATGGCAAGCTGCACCTGATCAGCCAAACTCTTGCAATAATCCAGGAGCAAGTCATCAGAAATACTGAGCAGGGCTGCAGATGGGATACCAGGAATTCGCATTGGTAACCCATCAATACTTATTCTGGGCTTAGACCAGTCCTTTGTTCAGAGTACATCTTATAATGAATAACACTAAAGGGATTACATCTGGCCTTTTCAGAGAAGTAGGGGAACACACTTTTGCCAGATTGTTTTTGATCACACCATTCAGTCACTCAACAACATGGGATGATTGTTGCTGTTGTAGGAAGCTGGCTCTGTATATACTATACCAAATTGAGATATAGCGTGCACAGAGTCCAGTGGATCCCCAAAGGTAGGCAGAGGTTAAAGTAGACAGTACCTTACTCTTTATTTGTGGTAGTGTGGGCGAGCAGTAAGGCCTTATCAGAGGGTACTGCTAAGCATTTTTTGTACACACTCAGGCAAGAAATGGTTTCACACACTCAAGGACTGAACTCTGACCAATTTGTTTTGTATAAAAATATTATTAAGTCGGATTTATTTCCTAGAACCAAGCCAGGCCTGGTACAGGTAAGTGAAATGATACTTTGCAGAAACAATACAGTTGAATGCAATTGTATGTACTTGGTTTTAGGTATAGATAAATCACTTGTAAAAAGCAATTGTTGAATTACTGTACACGGACCTTATAATTACTTTGTGAGCATTGGTTATCTTACTTTGCAGGTTTATGTTTCCTACACAGTGTGGTATACCTGGATGCCACACTGGGACATTTCCTGAGAACAGGTAAATAAATGCAGTTTGGTAATACAATTACATTTTTGCAGGGTTACTCACGAGACACTCTTAGTCCTGAAAGAACAAAAATGAGGTTACAGTCCATGAGTACGACTCGGTCAGATGGACTCTCGGTTCACACCGCCAGCGGCACAGAGGCGGCTGGGTGCAGAGTGCAGGGACCACACGTTAGCCAACGGGCTAAGCAAGGTCATTGGTTTGGGGACTGTGGACGAGCAGGCCACCTGGTTGATGGAACACAAAAAGCTCCTGGTGTCAAGGGCAGCACTGAAGGGCCCAATGGCAAGCACAAGATCTACACCACCAGCGGCGCAGAGGCGGGCGAGTGTAGGATGCAGTCGTCGGGGATCCCATGGTTTCTCAGTGGAGATCTTCGGTGTTGGTCCAAGTGGCTAATTCGGTCGGGGATTCCTGGAATGAGGTCAGCGACTGGGTTGGTAAATATGGTCTTCGGCAGTTGAAGCCTTGTGGCCGCAAGTGCTCGCAGACGGAGTCGGTGGGGCAGTCGCGGTTGGGCTCTTTGGACTGCTTCAGTCAGAGAGACGGTCGTGGTGTCGCCTTCGGTCGTGGTTGGAGGGGACCTCCCAGATAATGGCTGCAGGATCAGGTTAGAAGCTTGTGGGCGTTCAGGGGTCACTGTAACCCAGGCTAGGATCGCCGGGGGACATCCTTGGGGTGTTGGGCCACTCGGGTTCGGGCTCAGGGCACCGGGTGCTGAGTGGTGGGAGACTCACGGAGTCGGCCGTAGTCAGAGTCGGTTGGTCTTGAGCAAGACCGGTGCTCACGGGAGACAAAAGTCTTTGGTTTGCGAAGGCAGGCAGGTCCTCCGGGTTCTTGAGGGCCACAGGCTGCAGAACACACCGAGGTTTTCGTGGAGGAGTACGAGGTCAGGACAGGCCAGTAGGGCTGGGGCCAAGTCAGTTGGTGTCCTTCTGTTTGTCTCTAAGCACGGCTGTTCGGTCATTCTTCTTCTTTCTTCTTGTTGTTTCTGGTTTGAGGAGGCAAGGTTCACGGTTGCCCCTAAATACTAAATTTAGGGGCATTACAGGTAGGTACAGGTGGGACCAATGGGCTCCTTCCTTGGGGTGGCTACACCCCCTATTATGCCACCCTCCAGTGGGAGGGGGGCATAAGCCTCACTCTGGTTGGTTGGGTCCCCCATCTGCAAGATGGCGGCGACTGAGAGTTGTGCTTCACCTTGCCCGCCAATTCTCCCACCCAAAGTAGTGGCCAGAACCAGTGGGGGACAGTTGCTGGGGGCAGCAAATGGCTAGGGTAGCTCACAAAGGCGTCAAGCCTTTGAAGCTTCCCCTTCATGGACAGGGATGTGTGCCATGTTGACTCTTCACTTTGTTCTGCACCAAAACACGCAGCCTGCAATGGCAGTGTGTGTATGTAAAGGCACAGGGCCTCTAAGGGTGACACAGTAAGTGTTGCAGCCCTCAAAGGCCTTCTCTGGTCACAGTGCCCTTGGTACCTATGGTACCTTTTTCAAGGGACTTACATGTGGCCAGAGAGTTGCCAATTGGGTTTTGCAACAGTACAGTTCAGGGAATGAACATAGGCCCTGGGTACCTGGTTGGCAGGAACCCAGGGCACACTTAGTCAAAGTAGATCAACATTAGGCAAAAAGTGGGGGGCAACCATGCAAAAAGGGGCACTTTCCTACAGCTGTTAACTGTAGTGAAACGTTTGATCAATGCCTAATGCATCAGAGATCACTTTCATGATATCATTCTTGAAGTGTTCACATCTGTCCAATTCGATCATCAGTGCATCACATCTCCTTGTCAGGTATGCTTTAAACCACTTTGAAAACATGCACACCACTACTAACATGTACATTAAATTATTACATAGTGGCATTTCCACAAAATCAACCTGCAATCTTGTGATTCAATGGTACCTTCTTCTTCAAATAACAAATAACCTCAAGACTCATAATCCCATGAGTTTTCTTTCCAATGTTATTTTTCTGGCACAATGTACACCTCTGACAATGAATTTCTACACTATGCCTAAAGTGAGGGGTGTCAAAGAATCTGATACAGTGCTGTAACAGTCCCAGGAAGCACTCGCCAAATCCAATGAAAAGCCATTTTAAACCAAAGTTCATCATTTTAAACAAGTTTCTCTTTATTAATCCTCTTTGTGTTTGTATAGTGTGTGGACAGAACATCCCAATTTTCAAGTGCTTGTATAATGCCGACCGGCCTTTATACAGCATGTTAAGATAATCCATCCCTTAAATCACAGGAAGTCTTGGAACCCAATGCATTTCGGGCATTCAGCCCTTCTTCAGGGGTAACTGTGAAAGTTGAAAAAACTTATATCAGAAACATCATTGTCACCGTATATCAAATAACATATTAAAACACCCTAGAATCTGTAAAAAATATAGCGTAAAAAATATCCCTCTCTGATATTACAACCTATCGTTCTAAAAATAAAATACCAACATGTTCATCACATTGTGTCTCCAATGTGAACCCTGTGCTCCAAAAGATCGTTTTGCGAAAAGAACAAACGTACTAAATAACTCATCACACCAATTGAGACCCCGTGCTCCTTGCGTTCAAAATCATACTACATACTAAAATCCAAAAGGTGAAACACACACATACTCATTCACACCGTGTCACAACTTAAAATCCTTATAACCCCCACACTCGAAACCTCAACTCCCATAAATCTAAACCACGATCTCCTCCTACCTTCAGCATTCAAGTCAGTCAGCTAAAAACCTCCTCCATGTTAATCCTTCGTGCGTAAACCAAATAATACCTCCCTTTTTAACGTGAAACGTAACCCGCACAGACATGTGATTCCTCCGTGTAAACCAATAGGCGAATCCAATGCCAATTATACTGAAAACAATCCTATTTAAAATGCGTAAATATTCCATAATGCCCAAATATTGCAACATAAAAGGGGTGTACCAGAAGCAATTAAATGTATTATTCATCCATTCTCTTCCCACATGTATAAGTTCATGGAACAATCTCACCAACAGTGAATTTGGCAAGACAAACCTTTCATATTTGCTTATCCAGAAGATATCCTGTCATGGCTAACGTCCCACTTCCTTTTCCTCATCTGACATTGCATCCTGTACTTCTCTCAACTAATCCAATGTTTGTATGTAAACACAAGTAAGAACAGGTGCCTGTGATTATCATCCCACATAGGCAATATAGTACCCAGTGCTGCAACTGCATCTTAATCTGCAACATAATTATTCCCACTTCCATGTGCAGAACATTTCACGAACGCAATTTTAAATGGCAATCTCAAAGAATACAACAAATTAAGAATTTGCGGTCCATTTTGAATTGGTGTCCCAGCAGAAGTCTTGAACCAAACTTTGACGACAACTGTCCAAAATCAAGCACAACTTCAAAGCATGCTGTCAATGTAAATAGTAACATTCTGTGCACGAGCAAAACAACAGTCTCTAGTGAGAGTAATTAGCTTGGCAACATGGGCAGAAAGCACATTTCACAAATATGATTCTTCATCAATGTACAATAGCGCAAAGAGCATATACTGCACGCAAATTTCCTTCAATGTCTCTTTAAAAAGAGCCATCAGCACATAGTGCCAAATCAACTTGATTCAATGGCATATCTTGCATGTCATGTCTCGGTTTCATGAATAATTTTGTGACTTCCAAACAATCATGTTATTCTTCATCATTGTCAATATGATTCTCTACTTTCAGAAGTGACAAAAGAATTATAGAATATAACACAAAGTGTCTGGTGAGTTTAGTGTTTATTTTCTGGCATCTTATAGCACTACGATCAATGTTAGGGATATATTTGGTTTAATCCCTAGTCCTCTTTTTAACTTTGTCCCGGAGACCACTCAATAAAGATTCAGTGGATCCACGCAGACAATTTTAAGTCACCACATTTATTATATATTTTTGCCCTCTGCCCCTCATTCACCTCTCTTCACCGCTCATCTTGAGAAAACACTTCAGCTCCTCCCCTCGGGGAGTTGTAGCCCACACCTTGGTGAGAGGAGGGAACCCATATGATGAAGCATGTCACCTAACGGTGAGTGAGGGTTCTCGTCCTGAAAGGATTTCGCCCTTTATGCTTTCTTTGACATTATACTACCTCTATTCACTTTTCCACATTTAGCCAGGTATACTGTATGTGTTATATAATAATTTGAAGGGATCAGTACCCTCCTGGCTTTTCTAGATCCCTGTTGATCCTTTGTGTGTAGAGTAAAAGAATTATAGAACCACATCTTCTGATTGCGACATTTGGGGCTGCGAGAATTTTTAGCTTATACATGCTTAATTCTGCAAGATTGAGATGATGGGTCTAACTTACTTCAGGTCAAAAGTGTCTCCATTGTGAGTAGCACAAATACAACTAATGTATGGACTGAAATCACTGAGTCCCTTTGGGTGATGGCAAAAGCAGTACCTGCAACTGATTGCAAATGTACAGGAAGAGCAGCAGCAGCTGGATCTGGGGTTTTAGAAAAATATAAAACAGGTCTTTTCCAACTACCATGCAGTTGAGTGAGAACAGAAAGAGAGCACCCTTCTCTTTTGTGACAAAACAAGTAAAACTCTTTCTTATAAGACGGCATTCCAGGGGTAGGCGTTGAACACAATGCATGTTTCAGCTGCAGGAGAGGCTTTCTTGCATTCCTCATCCCAGAGCACTGGATTAGCTATGTATCAGTCTCTGCAATGGATTAACAGTTAGGGAGTAATTGGGAATCCACTGATGACATCAGTCTACCATTCCTAAGAACACTCTCACATCTGTGCATGGGGTGAATTCATTTCAGGGATATACTCTTTTGACACCTTTCTCCCTTCTTTCTGCACCTAATGTCCCAAATAGGTACTTCTATATAACAGTATTGTAATTTTTTCAGTAAGACCTTGAGTCCCTCATCTGTCAAATGAATTAACAATGCAATAGAGTCCAATTTAAAAGCTTCTCTTGTTTTTGCAGCGATCATAAGATAATCAATATATATTTGATCAGGACTGACACACAGGGTAATCTCAGTGTCTCTAGATGTTTCTTGTGAGATCATGTAATGATGGATGATGACTCAAAACCCTTGTAATCTTTGCCACACAAGTATCTTATTTTTGAATTGGAAGACAAAAGGTTACTGGCTATCCTCATGAAGAGGAATGGAAAGACTACTGGACATAAATCACTCACTGTGAACCTCTCTGCATCTGCTGAAATTTGAAACAATGTCACTGCTGTATTTGGGACCAAACATTGGACCACTATATCATTCAATTCAATTTAATTCTTTATTCGATTATGCATCAAAATCATAAAAGATAGAAAACATAAAAACCACATAAAATCCTTAAAAATGTTAAAATATACAGTCTACCTTATATCGTTCACATCAGACATTTTATAAACATTAGATATAGGTTACAAAACAGCAGTCAACATATCATACACATCTTTATAATCTAGGCAAACATTATTTTATTCCAGTGTAAGGCTCCTTTTAAATAATCGGTGACCACCAACATCACCACATGATCAGGTAATAACTGTAAATGTAAAAAAGCAGGTCAGAATTGGATAAAACCCCTCGCTTTTAAAATTGGTAATAAATACCTCTTACGCAAAAAGTCATAAAATTTATAAAATAAGACCAAATGTATTAAGGTTTGGGGCGAGCGATCATCACAAGGACAAGTTAAAAGAGCACGGGGATCAAACTGACCCGGGGGGAAACTGATCATTGTACGGATGGAACCCAAATGAAATTTTGTGATCAATGATCTGTCCCTGGGATGTTTAACTAGTGTAAGATATGGTTCAATACCGGTGACAGTTTTCAGGAGCAGGCAGGATCTGTTGGAGTGTTTCTCCAGCGCCCTAGTTTCCCTCTCATCTTTCAATCTATTTAAAATTTGTTCCTTAAAAAGGCCCTGATCTCCTTTTTTAAGAAGATGTGGCCTATTGAAAATGTCCATACAATCTAGGGAGGTGGGCAGCGGATTTGATATAATTTAACCGCGGTATCTTTTGGCCGTAGGTACACCCCAAACAGTCCTCAATCACTCTCCTGTTGAACCTCAGTCTCTTATCAACCCAAACTGAAATCCAAAGTAACAGTGGGGCCAATTTAACTTGATCCTCCACATATTCCAGGCCTAATTCATCGTGAGCAAAGAAGGATGCACTGTTTGGACCAAGGCCTAGTAATTTTCTACAGAATCGGTCCTCTTCCTGCTGGATCACCTAGCAATTATGGTACCCCAATATGGCTGCACCGTATGTCAGGACTGGGAGACATTTCATTCTATAGATTTGCAGTAAGGGCAGAATAGGCTTATTACCTATCGACAAAGATAATCTGAACGGGGCCAATTATTCTGTTGATCAAATGATACTCCCAAATAAGGAAAAGTAGGAACCCTAGTAATTTTTTGCCCCTTAATGTCAATAGGTCTAATTTTAGCTGCCTTCCTCCCGCAAACCATATAATGGGTCTTTGAAATGTTTGTATCCAGATCATCCATAAAGTTGACAAACCTATCAACAAATAGCTTTAACCCATTTGCCATTCTGGCCATCAATACGCCGTCATCAGCAGAGAGCAGGGTGGGCACACTGACTGACTTTATCTTAGGCAGGTCCACCCCATTTTCAATCAGACAGGTGTTCAGGTTGTTTATATATAACAGACAAAATTGGCGCCATCACACAACCCTGCCTGACCCCCCGTGAAAGGCTAAATAATTGAGTTGTCTCCCCCTCCATGCCGTATCTGACACAGGCATTTACGTTCATGTGTAAGGCTCTAAGGGCCACATGCATCATTGTAAATTGCAGTCGCAAAGGGGCAGATTCACAGAATCTGCCCCTTTGCGACCGCAATTTTTGCATTTGGGATGCATCATCATCATTACTTAAATTGCGATTGCATTTAGGGAATCGCAAATTGCGATTCCCTAAATGCAATGCACCAACCAAAAAATAATTGTGATTTCGCAATGAAGAAACGCAAATTACCATCAATTCAAAGTTGATGGTAATTTGCGAGAACTTTGAAAAATGCACAAAAGTGCATTTTTCAAAGTTCCATGCTGCACACATACATGTCCTTGGGGCATGTGTGTGTGCAACATGTGTTGAAATTGCAATTTCAGGGGTGCATCAGGGTGTCCTTTTGGCACCCTTGAAATTGCATGCGCAATTTGCGAGTACCTATTTGGTACTCGCAAATTGCGCATGCAATTCCCATTGATTCCTATGGGCCTCTAGGCCCATAGGAATGAATGGGAATCAATTCCTTATTTGCGAATCGCAATTTGCGAGTCGCAAATAAGGAATGTGTAGGAATCGCAATTTTTTTTGCGATTCCTACATGCATAAGCATTTGCGATTCCTAAATTGCGATTTCTTAAAAATCTCAATTTAGGAATCGCAAATGCACAGTTTGATGCATTTGGCCCTATGGAAATTGATCAAGTGAACTGGCAGTCCCAATACAGCAGAGGTCTTCAAACTTTAGGATGCCGAGACCCCCCTGTCAACATTTTCAGGCATAAGGACCCCCTCCTGACAAAAATGTCTAAACCTGTAGGCAGGGCTACTGGAATTATGAGGCAGGTGAGGACCAAATTACGTGACAGGCTTGACCAAATTGTGTGAGAAGAAAATGTAAATAATGTTATGTGATGCCGCGTATTTTGGGATAGCATTGCTTCATTATTTTGACATTTTGTACACACAGTAACACTGAGGAAAGATTTCACCCCATCAGTACCAGTTTATAACCAAAATACAGCAATTAACATCCGAAAGATGTCTAGTTAACCTTTTAGATGGGCCTTCCACTCCGCAGGAATACGTGCTGCCACAGAAGCTCACCTGGCCCTGGCAGGGAGCAGCAGGGGTCGCTTAAAACCCTTGCGGTTTTGTGCAGAGTTAAGCAGTTTACCCATGCCGCTTTCCTCTCACCCCCTCCCTTCCATCCCTCTCTCCTCTCCTAATCCCGGATCCCTCTCTCACTTTGCAGGCCATTTCTTTCACCCCTTTTTACAATTTCTGAACTCTCCCCATTCAACCTCTCACTTCACCTTTAATCACCTTCTGCCATTCTGTCTTTTCACTCCCCTCATCTCTAACAGTCTCTCGCATTTATCTCATGGCCTCTATGGCCCCGTCACCTCCTGTGCCCCTCAGCACTTCTCATTCACCTCAAGTCTCTCCAATCAAATTTGTGTCTATTTGTATCTTACACCTATCCAGTCCCCCCATTCATCTTTCACATCTCCCCTTTGTTCCTCCACACCTTCTTGAACCAATGTCCCTCTCCCCTGTTACCTCAGCACCAGTGCTTAATTTGAGCAAGTGGTTTCCGGTGCTCCGCACTGGCACCTAATTGTGCACACTGGCACTTTGACAGTCTACCACATGGTGGCTCTGTCTGTGTAATTTAGAGATGAGCAGAACAGCTGTTTATTAATTCAAAATACATTAAAAACGATAAACTCCTGACACCCATGCCATTCTTATAGCTTTGGGGGCTTGAAATAGTCTGAATAGTCACACTTTTTTCTTTTTTTACAGAGTTTTACATAGCGCGAACTTGACCCGAATCGGGTATCAGAGCACTTTACATAGCACCAGTTGCATTACATGAGGACACATTCATTTTTTTTTGGGTTAGGCACGGGGAGATTAAGTGATTTGCCCAAAATCACAGGATGTTCAGCGTCATTGCCCAGATTCGAGGACGAACGCTGTAGCCGTTAGGCCAACTCCTCTCCCATAACACTTGTACAAGTGTTATGGTTGGTAGTTGCATAGGTATTGTCATTGGCCGCGCAGGCAAGGCAATGGGTGGGTGGTTAAAGTTGCAGTAGCCTACTGGTGAGGGCCCTGGCACATGTTTTATTACAAATTAATCACTGCTCAGCACCCACCCCAGTACAACAAATATAAATAGAAAGCACTTTTAATTGTGTTCTAGGGCTGCCTCAATGATCCATGACTGATAAATAAAGGGAACAAAGACAGAAAAGTCACATAACAAATGACATATTTTTTTATTTATAACTATTTTTTGTCAAGAGGAGGTCTTTGCAGGCTCTTTAAACAACACAGGGTTGGCATTTTTCTTTTGGCAACCCTACTTTATATTCCTTTTCATGAAATGCATTCTCACACTACCCCAGTAAATGTAAAATACAAATGTAAGGAATAGGCAGAGTGGGGGCCCAGGGGTACTGAAACTAGAAAAAACTAAGCCTTGGTAACCAGTTTACAAAAGGTATCTAAATATGCAAATGGTCTTTAAAGACCTGTGAAAAACCCGGGCATGCCAGAGATAAGACTCCAGACACTGCCCAGCCCAGCCCACAGCAGCTCCAGCTGCAATGCAGCAGCCAGGGCTGAGACAGACGACGGGGGAGGAGGGGGGCTGAAGCCCTTGTAGTCCTGCACTTCTCTTTCATCCCTAAGGCCCCTAATAACTATTTTAATGAATCCTGTGTTCGCAGATTATCTTGTACGTTTTCGTACCATACTCTCTATTGTTAATCGTCACAAGTTGCAGCCTCACACTAACCTTATTGGGCGATCGTATTTTTGGTTTCACTAAAAGGAATTGAATATGTTACCTTCCGACAATGTGAATTGTGCACCCAAGAGTGATGTTTCACTTGCACTTTGTGTGGCAGTGAAACTCATTTTTTCAATTAATGAAAGGCATTTCCTGGAGGAAGTATCTAATTAGTAGCATAATGTGAGATGATTGATAACGTTAAAGCTCTTCGGTATTATGGATATATAATATCGATGGTAATAAGTCATTGCCGGTTATTCATTTTATCAGTGAAAGTTAGGCATATACAGGACGCGCAATCAGCTTCTTTGATCCCGCACACCTGTCACCTTCTAAATCTGAAGCACGTTCCTGCTTCGGGGAGAATGAAGACGACAGAAGTAATTTGGGCAGAAGTGTGACCGGGAATGCGCGACCCCCTTCCTATCACTCCACGGCCCCCCTTGGGGTCGCGCCCCACAGTTTGAATACCCCTGCAATACAGCAAGAATGTCCCAGAGCTTTGACTTGTTTACCCGGTCAAAGGCGCTACTGAGGTCCCTAAATGCAAGAAAAATGAACCCCTGTTTTGCCACTACATATTTCCCAATTATGAGGTTAAGGTTCAAGCATTGTTCCAGCATGCCCATCTCTTCCCTTAATCCATATTGGACAGGGCAAATGATGTCATTAGCCTGAGCCCATACTTCTACACGCTTTAGAACAATACGACCTACCACCTTTACAACTGAGTTTAACAGGGAGATCGGCCTATAACAGGTGGGGTCCTGCCTATTCCCCTTTTTTAAATACTGGGACTATAGTAGCAGATTTCCAGGACGGGGGTAAACCTGACTGGGTCACAGCCTTAAGTATGTTAGTCAGTACTGAGGCCCAGAGGTGTGGTTCTGCCTTGTATAAATCCATTGGTATCCCATCTGGGCCAGGAGCTTTATTGGAGGGGCTTCTAATGATTGCTGCCTAAACCTCCTCATAATCAAACCTGATCTTAAGTGGGTACAGACTGCCATCATTACCCTTATCTATGGGCGGATCCGCGTCCAATGCATACACCTTATGGTAATGGGCCACCCAGAGGGCTGGAGAAATAGAAGAACCGATGTCATCTTGGGCGGCCACATTGGACTGCCTTCCGTTAACCACGGCCCAAAAACCCCTAGAGTCTCCAGTGGTGCAGGTAGACACCAATCGTTCCCAAGAGGCTGCTTTGAGCTCATCTTTCCGCTTCCCTATAGCTAATTTGTACGCCCTTCTAGCATCCTTGGTGGTATCCCAATTATGGGGTTTGGTGTTAAGGGCCTCACACAGGTGGTTGCCAGCCTGCCTGCATGCTTAATTAAAACAACCCAGTTTTGGACCCCAGCGTTTGCTCGACATGTCCCTCATAATGACAGCTGTAGAATTATTTAGCTGTTCAAATGCTTTCACAATTAATACAGATGATGTATCCATGGCTAATAAGGGCTCCATAATAATTCCCATGTTAAGACTAACTACATATATAGTCAACCTTTAAATTGGGGGGGTTGCGCCAGTTCACCCCAAGTCCCCCGTCTCTCGTGGTTAAACCAGTCAGGCCTGGATCGGGGTTTACACCCATGCTGGTTTTTTACTCCTAACCTGATTTCTATTGCGATGTGGTCACTAAAGTTAGTTTCATGTACCACCCTTGGGCTAACATAACCGTCAAGCGACTTTGAAATAAAAACATAATCAAAAATGGTCCCTTTCCCCCATCCCACAAAGGTGGGCAATTATAGGGCCCATAGACATAACATTTCTTAAACCAGCGTGTAGGAAGCTGGGTTTCTGTTGCAGTAACCCACCCACTTTTTGCCAGACTACTGATGCACTTTGACTTGATGTTGCCTGGGTCCCTGTCAATTAGGTTCCCAGGGCCTGTGTTTTTTCCCAAAACTGTACCTTGTACCCCCAATTGGCACCTCTCTGGCCCCATCTCAGTCCCTTGTAAAAGGTACCATGGGTACCAAGGCCTCTAAGGGCTGCAGCACTTATTGTGCCACCCTTAGAGGCCCTATACCTTTACACACACACACTGCCATTGCAGGCTGCGTGTTTTGGTGCAAACAAAGTGAAGAGTCGATATGGCACACATCCCTGTGTGCCATGCCTACAACCAACTGCCCTGGCATAGGTCAGCCACCCCTCTAGCTGGGTGCATTATACCAGTGGTGAGGGTACAGGTGCATGAGCCCTGTACCCCTACAGTGTCTAGACCAATTCTTAGACATTGTAAGTGCAGTAATGCCATTAAGAGTATATGGTGCTGGGGGTTTGTCATTGCGAACTCCACAGCACTGTAATGGCTTTACTGAAAACTGGGAAGTTTGGTATCAAACTTCTCAGCACATTAAACCCACACTGATGTCAGTGTGGGGTTTAATGAAAAATGCACTCAGAGGGCATCTTAGTGATGCCCCCTAAAAAATGACCAGCCTCTGGTGGGTTCCCTGACTGGTACACACCAGTCTGCCACCACGAGACATGTTTCTGGACCCCTGGGGTGGGAGCCTTTGCTCCCTGAGCCCAGAAACAAAGCCTTTCCTGGGCGGAGGTGGTCACACCTCCCCCAGGCCAGGAAGAGCCATCTGTGGCAGGGGAGCTTCAAAGGCCTTGCCACCTTTGTAAAGCGACCCCCAACCTCTCCTGGTATCAGTAGCAGGCCCCTTCCTGTCTCCCCCCCTTTTCGGCAGGAAGACAGGCGGGAAAAATTAGCTAGCCCAGAAGGTGTGCCCACCTCTGCCAACCCCACCCCTTAGGTGTGGGAGGAGAGGTGAAGCCCACTCTTCAGTGCCCGCCGTCTTGCAGATTGCAGGCACTCTCCAATCAGGATTAGGGATTGTGTCCACTCCCCCACGTGGAGTGAGCACACCAAGGGTGTGGTCACCCTAAGGTCAGTAGTCCATTGGCTACTGACCCCGAGACCCCTAAAAGCCCCCCTAAATACAGTATTAATGGGGCAGCCCTGAACTAAGAAAACAGATTACCGCAACCTATGAAGAAGAAGGACGAAAGAAGACGCCCAGCAGAGGAGACTGCAGAGAAGAACTGACTTGGCCCCAGCCCTACCGGCCCATCTGCAGTTTCCAGAGATCCTGCGCCAAAAGTCGCATTGTCCTGCAACCAGCGACCTCCAGAACCCCTGGGAGGACTGACTGCCTTCCACAAAGACCGGATCTCCTGTGAACAGCAGCTCTTTTCAAAAGAAACAGCCAAGAAAGACTCTGAGTCTGCTGAGGACAAAGAAACCCGACTCCTGGAACCACCACTGCACCCAACGCCTAAGGCCCAAGTCCGAGTGGCCCACCGGTCCTAGCGAGGTCTCCCAGCGCTCCAGAGTCCGAGTCCACCGTGGGTTGACCCCTCCAGGACTCTCCGACGTCGCCTGCAGCCTAAGCACGGAGACCCCCCCAACCGCGAGTGGCCGTGTAAGGTGAAATCCGACCTCAAAAGACACCCCTGCATCTAGCCGCCCTGCGCCCTGGAGAAGAGAACCCGAGGTGCACCTACGTCCCCAAGCCCTCCAACTTACCTGCCCAGCTGTTGGTTCCTCCCAGAAGTCTTCCTGGACCGAGCCTGCAGCCAAAATCCAAAACCGGCAACTCCCATTGAAAACAACAGGGCACCCGAACGTCAAAACAGCACCCTGCACCCAGCCGCCCCTGCGCCGCTGCGCGTGTACTTTGGGTGCTAACTCGGATTCCCCTTTGCCCTGAGCCAAACACCAGGAGCTTTGCTCTCACTACCTTGTGGCCTGCTTGTGAGCAGCCACCAACCGGAGGCCCCCTATCCCCCATTGGATAACATTGGGCCTTAGCACTCTGCACCCGTCCGCCCTAGTGCCGCCTAGGGTGTTTCAGGAGTGCATACTTCACCCTGGGAGAACCCTGGTTCTAACCCCAGAATACCAACTCCCACAAACTTGTACTTACCTGCAAACCGTTAACTTCATTTTTCTCCTTAGTAATACATTGACTGTTTTTCCTTGAAAATTGTTCTGTGTGTGGAGTTGGTTTGTATGAAACACTGAAAAACTGCAAATGTACAAAAACTGATTTACTTACCTGTTCTCTAGGAAATGTCCCAGTGTGATATCTAGGCATATCACACTGAGTAGAAAAAGTAACTTAAAAAGTAATCTAAAAAGTAACGTACAAAGTAATCTGTAAAGTAACTGAAAAGTAATTTCGAAACATTGACTTACCTGTAATTCAATCAACTGCATTTGAACCTGCATTCAACTGTGAAACATTGCATAAGATTTTGCAAAACATTTATTTCACTTACCTGCACCAGGCTTGGCTTGGTTCTAGAAATAATATAACGTAATAATTTTTTTGATACAAACAAATTGGTCGGAGTTTAGTCTTTGAGTGTGTGACATCATTTGCTGCCTGAGTGAGTACAACAAATGCTTAACACTACCCTCTAATAAAGCCTTACTGCTCTCCCACACTACCACAAATAGAGAGTAAGGTGCTATCTACTTTTACCTCTGCCTACCTTTGGGGTTTTACTGGACTCTGCGAACACTATACCTCATTTTGGTATTGTATATACAGAGCCAGCTTCCTACACAGCGTGCCCAAGCGCCTCCAGTAACTTGCGACCCCTCTGATCGGACCCAGAGTCGCTAGTAGAAAAATCTTCAATCACAAAGGGGTTGCAATCATTAGAATTTTCTCCCAGATTGGTGTTAAAGTCCCCACCTATTATAATGTTAAAAGATTTAAGGTGGGCAAATGATCTAGCCTCTAGGAGTGACACTGCTTCAAAAAGCACTTCAATATGACACCCAGGGTTGCTGATAGAGCTATAAAAGTTCACTAGAAAGAAATGGTAATCTTTAGAGGCAATCACTCATAATATCTGTATCCCACTATGCCTCAGGGAAATAGAAAATACCCTTAGTTTCTTTGAAAGTCGAACCAGGGTGGTTAACCCCCCTCGCGACTTATAACCAGGGGAGGGAGTTGCTGCCACATTGAAGCTTTCATAACCATCCCAACCAACCGGCTCTAAGCCCCAGGTCTCCTGGAACATAATAACATCAAAATCAGTAATAAAATTAAGCTTCTATATTCCAGATTAGAACTCTTAGCAGAGAACCCGGCATAGTCAAGGATGTAGACTCAGTGGGGGGTTTGCTTGTGTGACCATTAGCCGAGCTAGGGGAGTTATAGCTGGATGGGCAGGACTGAGTACCCTAGAGTCAGTCATTTTGGTCCAGATCAGACAGAGGGAGAAATCTAATTGTGACAGAGATAGCAGTTGTTCGGTAGAAATAAGTGGTTGTCTGGAAGGGCAGTGATTCATGCTGACCCTCATTGAGGGATTAGGCAGTAAACAACGATAGAAAAAACCAAGCGGGAGGATGTTAATACGTTTCCTTGATAGTCAGTGAATCAAAACTTTGGATTAATCGCTTGGTCAAGCCAGGGAACCTACAGTTGATCACTACACAATCCCACTCTAGGGTTTTGGACATGGGTCCGATCCACCCAACCCTTCTGACAAACAAAGTATCATTATAGTCCTTGAAATCAAAGTGGGCATTTTTTCCTAACCAATGACATACTTTCGTATATTTGCACTAATACATGGTACCCCTGACAGAATAGCTACGTAGGGACAGCAGTCCAGGGGTAGACTTAGGCACGGACACCCTGCGTCTCGTTGCACCCTCTTTCCCACCACACGACCGGGCTCCAATTGATCTGTTCGTCTACTTGGGAGCCTGTCCTCTTCCAATAAGTTTCTTGTTACGGGCAATACTGGGGGTACCAGATACTGGTAAGGCAACTGGGGTGGATTAGGAGCACAAATAACCAGACCTTCTACGACTTGACCTTGAGTCAAAGTTTCTCGCCCATGTATATTGTTCAGACCCAGTGCCGGAAACTTTGAACCCATGGGATAGAGGGAGTTAATAGATTCCTTAATTGGTTTGATCCCTTCAGTCAGTTTTATTACAGCAGACTCCAATGCGGACAGTCTTTCGATCAAAGGGGCAATACTTTGCAGGATCACATCCTTGAGTTTGCCAAGCACTATGGTCCAGTCCATATTTGAAAGACTCGCTGACCCTGGGTAATCAGAGCTACCCTGGTTTGTTTGGGCGTTAGAGGAACCTTTTGGACCCTTCACTATTCCTGGGAGTTTAGTTTGCTGCTTCCTTTTGGGCATAGGTGAGCAAATGCTATTATTTGGAGTTTCCAATATGGTACAATCATGGGGGTGATTGGCTAAAGAGGCATTGCAGAGGTTCTAGTTATTCTGGACTGCTAGGTCGACTTGGGAAGCAGACTGTTGATCGTGCGGTACCGCGGCCCCTAATAAAGTACTGGGCCCCCCCCGCCTCGATCGACAATCTGCATTCAGCCAAGTCGATTTCAGTGGTAATAACCCCTACTGCTCTTGCCAGGAAAGAGTCCAAAGTGGTACTGTTTGTGAATTTGATGGTGGTCTCTTTTGGGCCCAGTGCCTTGCGCTTTACCATTTTGGCCTCCTTAATTCTGATATTCAGAGAGTCAAGCCTGGTCTAGCGGCCAATTTGCCAAGCTGCCAAAAAATTTTAAAAAAAATATGGGATGTGAAATGAGTAAATGATGCGATGGGGGAGCCCTGGAAAGCTTTTGAATGAGAGCCTCCAGTCGTGGGAGAACGTTGGCGGCATCTGCTGCAAATGCTGCTGAGGCTTGTGGTCCTGCCACTAGGCGCGGGAGAACGTTGGCGGCATCTGTTGCAAATGCTGCTGGGGCTTGTGGTCCCTCCCCCACCTCCTCTCTCTGTCAGGGGACGTCCTGTGCTATGGGAGCCCCCGGAAGCTTTTGAGTTCGCGCCTCCAGGTGTCTGATGCAAATGCTGCAGGGGCTTTTGGTCCTGCCCCTACCTCCTCTCTCTGTCATCCGTAAATCTTGTGCTATTCACCATTTTCATCTGGCCTTGCAAATCCCAATTTTAGGGGTGTGAAATGGCCTTCCCAAATTTCACTTAGGTTACCCTTCTGCACCATGATTTCAATAACTGGGGTTATCCCTTCCTCTGCTTTGTGAGAAAGTTTGTACTGTGGTATACGTGGATAGACTGGCTTCTAAGTTTTAATGTAACATACAGTGGCTTAGTACTTTTAATACTCCCTGTGTGTTTACCTGTCAAATCCAAGACCTCTGTTTTCACAGTCTGTCTTAAATCTGGAGGTATGTACTCTTCTGTGAGAATTGGAAAATCATTGGTTTCACTGATACTGCTTTCAATTTAAATTCAACATCTGCGTCATTTGTCTGAATGTATAAACCATCTGGTGTACACCAAATTGTTCAGTTTACAAAGTAAATCTCTACTTAGCAGGTTCGCAAGACTTGTATGTTTGGTGAATCATAAATTCATGCTTATTTGTAACTGAACCTATCTTCACTGGAACAGAAGCTGAAATTCAATGAACCATTTGTTTATTTGCAATGCACACAGCTTGAAATTCTTTTCTCGAGAGGGGTAGGTTAGGAACTTCCACTGGTATAACTGTGGTTTGGGCAGCACCAGAAGGACACAGAATGGCTAATAAATATATCTTCCAGGTATGGTCCACTCTTGTCTACCTCAAGAACTGCACCAAGCTTATAGTCCTCATCCCCCCTCAGGCACCGTCATTGTGCCTGACTAGGTTCTGGCGGTACCCCTAAGGTAACTGAAAAATGTGGAAATGAATCACTAATCACTGACTGTCTCGCAAGTTGCTGTGCTGAATTCGCTTGCACCTGTAAATTATGTGGGAATTGTACTGCTTTCTGTAACTGAGGCGGTAAGGATGGTACTGAAGACATAGGGGCACATGCATCAAAGGTTTTTGCGATCGCAAACGGTGCGAATCGCAAAAATCGGCCGTTTGCGATCGCAAATTGGCCTTTGGAGATGCATGAAAGTGTTTCCTATGCGCAATTTAAGAATTCGCAATTAATTGCGAATTCCTAAATTGCGATTGCATTTAAGGAATCGCAATTTGCGATTCCTTAAATGCAATGCTAGAAGCACTTTCAAATAGCGATTTCGCTATTTGGGACCGCAAATTACAGACAAATCAAACTTGTCTGTAATTTGCAATACCTTCGAAAAATGCTCTAAAATGCATTTTTTAAGTTTTAGGTTACACACACACATGCCCTTGGGGCATGTGTGTGCGCAACATGGGTGCACATCACAATTTCAGGGGTGCAACAGGGTGTCATTTTGACACCCTGGCACCCTTGAAATTGCATTCTCAATTTGCGATTCTCTAATTGCGAATCGCTAATTGAGAATGTCTTCCCATTCATTCCTATGGGCCTCTAGGCCCATAGGAATTAATGGGGAGGTATTCCTTAATTGCGACTCGCCATTAGCGAGTCGCAATTAAGGAATGTTTAGGAATCGCTATTTTATAGCGATTCCTACATGCATAGGCTTTGCGATTCCTTAATTGCGATTCCTTAATAATCGCAATTAAGGAATCGCAAAAGCCTACCTTGATGCATGTGCCCCATAGTTCTGTAGAGCTACCTGAGGTCTGCACATGTGTCTAATGGGCTGGGGTGGGTGACATCATCATTATCCCATTCTCTGACAGAGTCATTACAGGTACCATCCACATCTCATTGACAGGCTGCTGCACCTTTATGTTCAACCTACACATTCCTTTCAAATGACCCCTTTTTTCCACATCTTTGGCACATTCCAGGCTTCATTGTAACATTGTTACCATTATTGTTGAAGTCAATTCCTTTACCTTGACTCTTGCCTCCTCCTCTCTCAGGACCAGGAGCTTGAATACTTTGGGATAACATCCCATTCCTTCAGGCATCAACGCTTGTTCTCCTTGCTGAAAGATCTGTACCACTGTGTCTGTGCCACCATCAACTTCTTCTTCATCAATTTCTTTTTTATCTCACAATAATTACTATAATATTATGCATAAGCCAACATCTCATCAATTGACTTTGCTTGCTAGCAAATCACACTCTGTTGAAGCTGTGTGCTCAATTCTGGCTTTAATCCCAACACAAAAGCTGACAGAAAACCTGATCCACCTTCTTTAGTAGGATCCTCTATTTCACTATTTTGTTGTACACCTGCATCAATCTCTCATAATACGCATGAACTAACTCATGCATTCTGGACACTCTCATTATTTTAAACCAATTCACCTGCTTCAATGCAACCTTATTCTTCAAACAATCAGTAACCACATTATGTTTCCCCATTACTTCTGGAGAAGGTTTATAACTTTGTGTAGTCCTTTCAGGTTCCCTTTTCTGGCCACTTTATCAATGTCTTGCATTCAAGCTGCAAGTCCTCTGGTATCAAAATTAAATATAACACATCCAAATCTGCCCATAAAACCTTTGACACACTCATAATCTGATCAAATTATGAATGCAATGTCTCAGGTTCTTCTTTCAGTTTCAGAATGTTTTCCATAAAACCCCATAGTTCATGTCTGCTCCCAGGCACAAGGATGGAGGTTGGACAACAAAATCCAGGAAACTGTCTCAATGGAAACTCCCTTTCCACCATAAAATACGATAAATCATTTGCACCACTACTAGCTTCACCTTTCAAAGGCTTTGAAACCCATTCACATATGTCTTTCGACACCTTCAAAATCTCTAATTTTCTCCAGACGTTTTTCAATATAATGTCTTTGCTGCATAATCATTTTCTTTCCAAATTCAGCTTCTGGAATTTTCATTGCATAAAAAGTATGAATTCTCCTCTTATCAAATGTATTTCTTTTGCTAGTTTCTCCAATTTCTCAAATGTTTGACACACTCGTTTACCTGCTTCCAAAATTAGAAACACCAACTGGAGTGGAGTGGAGAGGTGTGGTGCATCGGCCAGGGCAGCTGACTTCGGAGCACAGGGTTCACGGTTCGATCCCCGGCTCCGGCGGCAGCTCAGCTCAGCACCATGTGACTCTGGGCAATAGCTCACTTAATTTCCACGACGGCCCCCAGCGCCTTGAGACCCGTAAGGGTGAGTAGCTGCGCTATATAAAAACGGACTTACAACTCATCAGATGTTCGGAAGCGTGTTACTTAAACTGCATTAACCCACAAAATGTTTCAAATACCACTTACATGTTGAACCTCTACTTTCATTAAATATCACTTCAGCTTCCAGTGACTACACAACCACCAATCCAGCAGCATCATTCTGTACTCTCTGCAGAATTATGCATAATCTGGCGGTGGTCTTGCACTCAACAATTCATCTACCATTTCATCTTCCTCATCTGAATCGTTCTGCTTTGCACCTTCAGATTTTTCCTTCAACTAGTCAATTTCCAGCGAATAGGCCGCAGAAGAAAAAACTCCTACAGTGTCTTACACTTCTCTATGCCACGCCTGTTGTTGCTGCCGTAATATAGAATTAATCCAGTCCTCAATATCTTTGCTAATATACCCCTTCATGCCATTGTGATTCACTTTTTCAAAAATGTGCTCATGTGTCCCTCTCGTTTAACACTTCTAACTACGGCAGCCATGGCTGAGGTTTCATATAAAACAAACAACGTCTCAGAATAACTTATCTTTTCAAATAATATGTACGATGCTCAGGAAACTTTTTATCAATCTCTGTGACCTTGTTCTATTGTTTAAATCACAAACATGAATACATTCTATCCTTTTTTTTTAGTTTAAAGAGTTTTATTGAAGCAAATACAAACATAGGTGCAACACTACAATAACATTTGTAGAAAAATTGCAAAAAATATCAAACAAAGTGTATAAGCGAAGTAGAATGGGAACTCAAAACAACAACAATTTCTAAAACTAAAACCAAAGAAGGAAAGCAATGATAGCTAGTTATGCACCTTAACAGATAGCATTTTAAAAAATTTCAATGTGGGTAGAGAGAGGGAAAGAAGGGGCGAGGAGAAAGGAAATCAACCAAAAGGGGGGCAAAAAGAAAACAATGTCTTTACCAGATATCATATGTAAGAAAATCTAAATACGATCACTACACAGTTAGTAATACAGAGTAAGAACCAAACATTGACTTATAAGAACTATATAAGAGAAATAAAGTATAATACTCAAGGCGGCTGAAAGACAAAGGATCTGTCCTTATTACGTCATGCACAGGAGGATAAATAATTAGTGAGTGGAGACCACAAGGCGTCCTTTCGAAGGAGTTGTTGCGATGTGGTGGCAGAAGCTCTTTTCAACCTGTGATGGTAGCAGAGAAGGTTCCACCAAGCAGAAAAAGATACCTTAGTGGCATTCTTCCAGTTAGAGGTGATTACCTGAAAAGCAATAGCAATTAACAAATCTACAAACAAGCCCATCCTGTGAGCGCCAAACCAATTTACAGAATTGCTACCCAGAAAGATGGAGTAAATATCAAAAGGAAAATTGACAGACAGATGGAGGAAATTGATTTACAGACCTTGGTCCAAAACGAGGTAATACTAGGGCAAAGAAAAAAGGAGTGTAGGAATGCGCCTAGGGTATTTTTACAAGACCAGCAGTCCGGGGACAGGTCAGAACTATATTTGGAGAGAGACACTGGTGTTAAATACAACCTCTGATAAAAATAATAAAGAGTTTGGGTGGTACTAGCAGTACAAGAGGTGTGGTGTATCCGTGCCCAAATGGAGTTCCATGTATGAATAGAAAGGGTACGCTGCAAATCTGATAACCATAGAAGTTCAATTTTACTTTTAGAGCGGTTGGGGGAAGAGAAATGAAGATATCTGTAAATATGAGAGGCCCGAAGAAAAGGAGAAGTAGACAGAGGTTCTAAAAGAGGGTCTGATGAGGCGGAAGAGGATCCAGAGAGGACAGAAAACTGGTGAGTTAAAAGCGATCGCAAAGAGTCGTGCTTGAGAAGAGAAGGGGCAGGCAGGCTAAATTTAGTATGAACTTCCTGAGGAGAGAGAAAATGTGAACCTTGTAATAAATGTTTAACCTGAATAATCCCTTTAGCCGCCCAAACCTTCCAAAAAATAGTGTGGTTAGAAAGTTTAATGAATTTATTATGCCAAAGAGATGAAGCAAGGAACATTTGTAGAGGCGTATGAGATTTGCTAATGATCGGATTATAAGTAAAAATAAATTGTGAAATAGTTGGAGGGCCAAAGGAACGAGGGGGATGAGAGAAATTAGCCAGCGAGGAAAAGGGAAAAGGATGAATCAGGGATTCCTCCAATCTATGCCATATCGATATAGGGGGTTCTTCCGAAGAGGACAAGAAAGGTAACACTTGGTGAATTAAAAAGGAGTGATATTGGCAAAAATTGGGAAAGTGGACACCTCCCCGGTCCCTAGGAGCAGACAGGAAAGATAAAGAGATACGAGCCTTCCGTATGTTTCAAAGAAATTTACTTAAAATACCATTAAGAGTTTTGAACAATTTTAATGGAAGTTTTACTGGTAACATGGACAAATAGAAGTTGATCACAGAAAGCATCATCATTTTGATTGAGTCCAATCTGCCCCACCATGACAAAAATAAGGGGGACCATTTTCCTGCCATGCTGTTCACCTTTGATAGAACGTCTTCCAAATTAAGTTGAACTGTTCGAACAATGGAGGAAAAATACTTGATTCCCAAGCAAGTAATACTATTGATGTTCCATTTGAAACCAGTTCCATCAAACATGCTTTTTAAACAATATTTATTTAGTGGAAGTACTTCGGATTTGGAAAAATTTAACTTATAACCAGACAAAGCGGCAAAGGAAGATAAAAGGTCTGTAAAGGCAGGCAAAGAGGTAAGGGGATCAGATATATATAATAGAATGTCATCCGCATAAGCGGTAAATTTGATTTCAATTGCCTTATGTTTAAAACCTCGAAAGGTAGAGGAATGGCGCAAAGAGTGAAGAAAAGGTTCAAGAGATAGGATAAAGAGCAGGGGAGAAAGAGGGCAGCCTTGACGGGTACCTCGTTGTAGAGTGAAATAGGAAGATTGGGATCCATTAACAAAAACTGAAGTAGTTGGGGAGGAATACAACAGATTTATAAGAGACAAGATAGAGGAACCGAAACCATGCCATTTAAGGGCGCGCATCATAAAAAGCCAATAAATGCGGTCAAACGCTTTCTCTGCGTCGAGGGTTATAGCCGCAACAGCAAGATGAATGATATTAAGAAAAGTTCTGGAGTTGTCTGCCAGCGTCCTTCCTTTAACGAACCCCATCTGTTCAGGGCCAATCAATTCCGGAAGTACCTGATCAATACGGAGGACCAAAATCTTAGCGAAAATTTTACAATCTAAATTGATTAATGAAATAGGGAAATAGTTTGCGCATGAAGAGGGATCTTTATCTTTTTTTGGGATTAAACAAATCATGGCTTCAAGGAAGGAGCCACGGGCTTCATTATGGGAAATAAAATATTGAAAAAGAGATAGAAGATATGGCAAAAGAATTTGTGAAAAACAAGAATAAAATTCGGCGGTAAAGCCATTCGGACCAGGGGCCTCATCCCTAGGTAGCTTAGCTAAAGCCGACTTAATCTCAGAAAGGGACACATCTTTGTCTAAAATAGAACAGTCTGGGGGGGGGGGTGATCAAGGAGGCAGCAAATCAAAAAAAGTATCCAGGGCAACATCTGAAGGGGAAGATTCAGGAGTGTACAAGGACATATAAAGATCCGTAAAGCATTGGAATATTTCCTCATCCTTAAAATGATTAACACCAGTATCATCAATGATATTAACTATTATAGACCGTTGAGATTTGACCTTCAAATAATTAGACAGCAATTTACCCGCTTTATTGCGGCCACCATCAAATTTGGAATTGATTTCGAGTAAAGTCCCAGAAGCTTCCTCAGTGGATTTCTTGTTAAAATTCAATTTCGCTCAGACCAATTTCTCAAGGGTAGCCTCGTCATTAGAGGAAAAATAGGTATGTTCCAATTGTTTGATATAGGAGAGTGTGGAAGCAGATTCCCTAAGAAATTGTTTCTTCTTAACGGCCACATAATCAACGATAAAACCCCTGGCTGTCGCTTTGAAAGCATCCCAAATGGTGTGAAAGGGTGTATCCGGATTGGCATTAAAAAGAAAAAATTCTGACGTGAAATCTTTGAAGCGCCCAACGAAAGTAGGATCTTTGAGGAGATAATTATTGAAACGCCATCTACGCAATTTGAAAGGTATTGAAAGAAGATCTAAGTTAATAAAGACAGGAGCGTGATCGGAAATAAGTATTGATCCAATTTCAGCATGATGAAGATATGGGAGAAGATGTGGACTTAGAAAAATATAGTCAATTCTAGAAGTAGAATTATGTGTGGGGGAATAAAAAGTAAATTCATATATCCTCCAGGCATCTACCAGTCCACTCGAGCGGATCGTATTAGCAAATGACTTGATTGCAATCCCCACCCACTATGAGGTTTGAGTCAGCAAGTGAATGAAGTGTATGTGACATGGAGTGCCAAAACTGTGAATCAATACCAGTGGGACCACAAGTGTTGAGGAGAGAGATAGGGGAACCATTTATGCGTGTATGAAGAAGAAGCCAACGTCCATCTGTATCCTTCTCTTCCCTCTCTATAATGAGGGAAAGGGATTTATGAAATAATATCACCACTCCATTTTTCCTATCCTTAGCTGGGGAACAATGCACATGACCAACCCATTGTTTTTTAAGGGAATTGATATCATTGTCATTAAGATGTGTCTCTTGTAACATCGCAATTTTACACCGTAATCTAGAAAGATGGGTAAGTACCCTCTGCTTCTTGACGGGGTTACGTAAACCCTTTACATTCCAGGAGACAATGCGAACATTATCAGTCATCACAAGAGGGAAAAGGCATTAAACAGCACCATGAGTATTCTAAAATTGGTAGAAGTGAAAAATTCAGCATGCAAAAATTTGAAGTCAACAAATAAGTAACTGTGCAGTGAAAACAGGTATGAAAAAGGGAGATGAGGAGAGGAGCTACAAGACAAAGAAAAAAGAACAAGAAAAAAGAAACAAGAATAGAATAGAATAGAAAAAGAAGGAAAAAAAAGAAGAGGGTATAGATGATAAAAGGAGAGAAGCTGACAGGAAGCCAAGAGACTTCAGTCAAGGTGAGTAGAATATGTAGGAAGGTGGAATCTGACTGCATGGTTACCCCCATTTTCTTTCCTGGTGTTTTGCTGGTTTTCGACTTAGTCTGACTGGGATCCTGCTAATCAGGACCCCAGTCTATCTGCTTTCTCCCTAAATTGGTTGTTCATGTACTTTAGGTACACTCCAGATTGGATTCTGGGGTACCCTTATAAGGCCCTAGTATATGGTATGCTATGTACCCAGGGCATAGGTACCCCAGAGCCCTCCAAGGGGCTGCAGCATGTATTATGCCACCCCTGAGAGACCATTTAAAATGACACAACAGGTCTGCTACAGCAGCCTGTGTAAGGTGGTGCATGCACCCCTTACTTAGATATAGGTTCACTATATCTATCCTAATCACTGCACATATAAACCTATCAGTCACCCCTATAGCAGGCCTTATCAATCCTGAAGGCAGGGTGCTGGGTTTTATGTGAGAGGGTGCCCATGCACGAGCAGAGCCCCTCTACAGCCTTCGGAATCCATTCTCCGGGGTTGTTTGTGATGCGGCCAACCATATATACTTAAGTGCATTATAACCTCGCGGTAAATGCTAACTTTAAAACGGCTGCATGGAAACATGTCGTGTTTGGTGTCAAACACCTTGGAATCATACCTCCACACCAGTAACTGGTGTGGGAGGTATGATTCCACCCTCCTAGAGGGAGAAATATGACAACACCGGTACACCCGGTACCAGCTTTCTTGACCCTGGCATCACAAAATGGATGCTGCCAGCCACAGACACGAGTCTGCCCTCCTGCTGCTGGACGAAACTCCGGCAGGGGAAGGTTTGACAATAGGTTTCCTGTCACAGGGAGGTGTGACCACCTCCCAGACAGGTTTTAGTGTATTGGGGCTGGGTGGGTGCACTCTGAGAGTGCTTTGATGTCTGCACTGGGGGCAAATTTGGTGTCCCTGTGCATAGTCCAGCTCAAACCGGTTGCAGGAGCCATTTGCTCCTGCTCTGCTGTGAAACTGGACAAAGGACATGGGTGTAGCCACCCCTCTGTCCTTACCCTCACATAGGTGGGTCCCCAGAGTTTGTCACACCCCTTCCTTGGGTATAAAGTAGGAACCCCTGACTACAGGACTTTGGATATTACCTGGACTAAACTCTGCTACAGAAACCAAGTACTTCGACTATCTGCACGACGCTGGATGACTGAAGAATCTCCCTTGGAGTAAAGGAGTTACTCCGCTGCTGAGCAGGCACCTAAACGCATCTGACCGGTTTGCATCTACGCAGCTCCTGAAGGACTCCAAAGTTTTCTGCAACACAGGAGGTGGGTTCCCAAGGTCTCTGAGGTTGATCTGCGCTCTCAGCAATTCTGAGGCCCGTATCCCTTGTGTGGACCATGTAACCCGTACCCCTGTGCACCGTGTACATTTGCAGCAGCATATGCTTTTTGGCAATCCCTGAGGCTGTGCTTTGGGCTACTTGTAGTCCTGACCCCGAGCAGTAATTCCACTGAAGATTTCCAGCCTACACTCCACGAGTGTTCTGTGGGCTGGTATTTAGTGATTCAGCTTGAGGTCCCTTTGCGATCCCTGGTCCGTTGGCCTGTGGGTCCCTGTGAAGGTAACTTTGACTTTCAGTGGGCTTTCCTGGTTGCTCCAGATGTGCCCTGACTCTCCATAGCTTGGAGAGTCCCCAGGATCTTGCTGGTCCGCACAGAAGCATCTTTTCTCTGACCGCGTGGGTTGCAGTTGCCAAGGCTTGTTGGTGTTCAATCCGGACACTGACCCCCTAGCACTCGACATCCTTTGTGGAACAGCTCACCTCCGGACTTTGGTCATCGTCGACATCTCCTGGGCCCCGTGGCTGCAGAGTCAAGCTTCACCTCTTCTCACCTAAAGCACCCGACATCGGTGGGCATTCGATTGCTCCGCTCCTGGTCACGTGAAGTGACCCAGACTTTGTCCCCTCTGCTTTCAGGTTCTTCTCATCTCTGATCCAGGCTTGGATCACATCGGACACTTTTCTTCTCCACGGCAGCAGTACTTTTTTGCATCACGCCATTGAAAACGACGAGGGTTTCCGATACCACTTGACCCCTATGCACCCGGCTCCTCTGGGATAGGTAACATGGGGACCTCGGTACTCTCAAGGGTGCTGGCCTTAGAACCTTCTATGTCTAGCTGGGTTTGCTTAAAGTCCTCTCCGAAGTGTCCTTAATCTTTAAATTTCCAACCGCGACTTTCCCATAGAGTTGTACGGAGCTCGCGCCTGTGTTCACACACTGCACCCATCCTCCGTGGGTCCCCTGTGTCACTACCTTGGGTGGTTCCTTGGGGTCCCAGCGATTCTACGTGCTCTAGGCACTGTGTCTAGTCAAGTCGTGGTTGTTATCCCACTTTCTTAGTATATGGTTTGGTCTCCCCCTGGAGCCAACTGTGTATTGTGCTATTTACTGTCGTTCTAGTGATTTAATATTGTATACCTTGTTCTCTAATCTCATAAAGAGGTTAGTAGAGAGTGTTTAGTAATAAATACATATATTTTATATATTCCTTGTGTGGTTCTCCTTTCATTTGGTCATTCAGGAGGTTATGATCTGGTAAAACAAGCTGCTTTACATTCCTTCGAGACTTAGCCAGAAGGCTGCTCTCCATAGCTACCACTAGGATAGCTTTCAATAAAGGTTGTCTTTAACCTAATCATCAATAAGGGCCGTTTGGACTGGTGCAAGGTGCCCACTTTAATTAGTGGACAGCATATACCAGGCCAACTTCTCAGATTGGTGTGCAGAGGTTGGGATTCAAGCTTGCTATTGTTTTACCAGATAATCTCATTGAGTGACTAACTGAAAACCACTAAAGGTACTTAGGTACATATAAATCAAGACTAGAATAAAGTAAGTTCTACTGAACTTAGAGTTGGGTAAGTCAAGGGTCTAGCACACCTTTTCTCCAACTCAAGAGAGTCTCAGTTCCCACTAGGTTAGGTAGGTGCCTACACCACACAACACTAGTATGTCTTCTAGGCCAGAAGCCAGTGGGCCTCTGCCAACTAAGTATGACCATATCTCATTCCAGGAATTGAGAACCATGTGTACATCTAGGAAACTGAAGACAGGGAAAAACTCAAACACTCAACGCCTCATAGAGGCTTTGCTTTTAGATGACCTCAGAAAGACCCCAGGGTCTGATGAGGCAGGCAAGTTGGGTGGGACAGCAGAAGAGGAAAGGCCAGGAAGTGAAAACTTCTATGACCTGGACTCTGATGCTGGCCAGGAGGATCAAACTGATCCTAACCTGGACAATCCAATTCTTCCTGAAGGTGAGGGAGGAGGCCTCAGTGGCCCTCTCTTTACCCCACCTGGAAGGGTTAACAGTTTACCAAGAAGATCAAGATCTCCTTCTCAGGAATCTAATCATTCTGGTACTTCTGTAGGGAGCTCTGCTTCTTATAAAAGGGAGTCCTCTTATGAGAGGAAGTGCCAACTGCTTGAGTTTGAGAGAGCTAAGCTCAGAATCAAGAGAGAGCAATTGGCCTTAGATAGAGAATCCCTGGACCTTCAGAGAGCTTCTAAAAAGTTGGGGCTAGAGCCCCATGGTGGCAGCAACAGTGTCCCTAGGAGTAGAGAACATACTCATGACCATAGGAACCTGAATAAGATTGTCCCTCCCTACCAGAGTGGGGATGACTTCCACAAATGGATAACTGCGCTGGAGAGGGCCTGTAAAGTACAGAGGGTCCCTCAGGAGCAGTGGGCAGCAATCGTGTGGCTCTCCTTTGCAGACAAAGGTAGAGACAAGCTCCTCACTGTTAGAGAAGAGGATGCTGATAAGTACAAAGTCTTGAAGAGTGCTCTGATTGATGGGCTTGGCTTAACCACTGAACAATACAGGATTAAGTTCAGAGACACCCAAAAGGCACAGACTCAAGACTGGGTTGACTTAGTAGATTTTGCTACTAAGGCTCTGGAAGGTTGGATACATGGCAGCAAGGTGCATGACTTTTTAGGATTGTACAATTTGATTATGAGGGAGCAGATCCTTAATAATTGTCAAAACCAGCTTTTACACCAGTACCTGGTGGACTCTGATCTGACCTCTCCCCAAGAATTGGGAAAGAAGGCAGACAAATGGGTCAGAACCAGGGTAAAGCCAAAGAATCAGGGTGGTGACCAGAAGAAAGATTCTTCCAAGAACCAAGAGAAAGGTGGGGATAAATCCAAAGATAAATACACTACAGGGCCCCAAAAGTCCTCTTCTGGGGGTGGGTCCCAAACTCCTTCCTCCCCTGAAAAGAAACCTTATTGCCATGTCTGTAAGAAGCCTGGCCACTGGAAAAATGACCCCATTTGCCCTAAGGTCAGCAATAAGGAAAATGTTCCTCCCAGCAATACTACCACTCCTCCTGGCACTACAAGTAGTAATCCCCCAGGTGGTAGTAATGCACCCCAAAAGTTAGGTGGGTTCTCATGGGGAACTGAGGTGGACCATAATTTAGAAAGGTCCCCTTCACAGGCCTCCTCAGTCTGTGATGGTGGCATGGGATTTGCCACTTTTACTGTCAGTCCTAATTCTTTGGGCAAGTACAGACAGGAGCCACTGATAAATGGTCAGAAAGCTTTGGCATTCAGAGACACAGGGGCTAGTGTCACCATGGTGACAGGAAAACTAGTCCCCCCTCAACAGCTTTTACCTGAGTTTAAGTACCAGGTGACCAACATTGATGGTATTAGAACAGATCATCCCATGGCCATAGTCAATCTCAGCTGGGGAGGGGTCACTGGCCCAAAGAGAGTGGCAGTGTCCCCAAACTTGCCTGTAGATTGCCTGTTGGGCAATGATCTGGAAATTTTTGCCTGGGCTGAAGTTGAATACCAGGCTCATTTAAGAATGTTAGGCCTCCCTGAGAAAGTTGGTGGGGCTCTTAGGGCCTCAGCCCAATCCCAGGGAAATTTTGGAGAGGTGGAGCCTGAAAGAATGGCCCACTCTACTCCACAAGAGAGCAGAAGGGTTGAAGAAAAGTCTTCTTCCCCCCAGACTATAGGTAAGGGTCAGCATCCTGAGGGAACTGATCCTACCCCTAGTGAAGGAACTGCCCCAGAGGTGGTCGGGCCTGGTCTGGCAACACCCCTGATGGCAGGGGACCCTTCCAAGGTGGTACCCAGTCTGGAGCAGGCATCCTGCCCCTCTCTACCCTACCTCAATCAGCCTAGGGCTGCAGAGGTCAGGGAGGTCAGTGGACCCCTAAGGGCCCACTGCCCAGAGGAACCCCCCCATCAACAGATTAGGGGCACCCAGTCTAGTAGCCCTAGCCAGGTGAAAATTCCTCAACACACTGAGGGACCCCTCTTACCATTGAATAGGGACCACCCCCAGATGGACTCTGTTGGGCAAAGGTAAACCTGGGACCAAGTGGTTCCAAACCTACCATGTCCCTCCAGTGTTCCAACCAAAGGGACCCAACCCCCAGATGTAGGCAGCCAGAGGTTGACCCTTAGGGCCAGATACAACTCAGTCATGGAAAGAAAGGCCTCCATGGTGACCAGTGATCTGAGGAAGTTGAGGCCAACTTTATTAGGGCCTCACTTCTCTACTCAGACACCCCACCAGCCTTTTACTTTGCCAAAACACCCTACAGGTAAAAATCCCAACTTTTGGAGACCTTCCCATACCCTTAGGGGTAGGGACTGCTTAGTGGACCATAAGACAGGGGGTACCCATGCTAGTGCAGGATCTTCCTTATATGGCCACTTAGTCAATAAAGGCTCAACTGGACAAGGTTAGCCTTATCTCCTTTCGTTTGGGGGAGGGGAGGGTTATGTAGGAAGGTGGAATCTGACTGCATGGTTACCCCCATTTTTTTTCCTGGTGTTTTGCTGGTTTTCGACTTAGTCTGACTGGGATCCTGCTAATCAGGACCCCAGTCTATCTGCTTTCTCCCTAAATTGGTTGTTCATGTACTTCAGGTACACTCCAGATTGGATTCTGGGGTACCCTTATAAGTCCCTAGTATATGGTATGCTATGTACCCAGGGCATAGGTACCCCAGAGGCCTCCCAGGGGCTGCAGCATGTATTATGCCACCCCTGAGAGGCCATTTAAAATGACACAACAGGTCTGCTACATCAGCCTGTGTAAGGTGGTGCATGCACCCCTTACTTAGATATAGGTTCACTATATCTATCCTAATCACTGCACATATAAACCTATCAGTCACCCCTATAGCAGGCCTTATCAATCAATCAATCAATCATGTCACTTATAAAGCGCACTACATACCTACATACCCGCGAGGGTCTCAAGGCGCTGGGGGAAGAGGGGGGTGGTGCTGCTACTGATCGAAGAGCCAGGTCTTGAGGAGTCTTCTGAAGGCCAGTAGGTCTTGGGTCTGTCGGAGGTTGGTGGGGAGGGTGTTCCAGGTCTTGGCGGCGAGGTGGGAGAAGGATCTGCAGCCGGCGGTCGTTTTCCGGATGCGGGGGACTGTGGCGAGGGCGAGGCTGGTCGAGCGGAGCTGGCGGGTGGGGGTGTAGAAGCTGAGTCGTCTGTTGAGGTAGGCTGGTCCGGAGTTGTGGAGTGCTTTGTGTGCGTGGGTGAGGAGCTTGAAGGTTATCCTCTTGTTGACAGGGAGCCAGTGCAGGTCTCTCAGGTGGGGTGTGATGTGGCTGCGTCGGGGGATGTCGAGGATAAGACGTGCAGAGGCGTTCTGGATGCATTGCAGCCGTCTCAGGAGCTTAGCCGTCGTTCCTGCGTAGAGGGCGTTTCCGTAGTCCAGCCTGCTGGTGACGAGGGCCTGGGTGACTGTTTTTCTTGTTTCAGTTCAGTCAATCCTGAAGGCAGGGTACTGGGTTTTATGTGAGCGGGTGCCCATGCATGAGCAGAGCCCCTCTACAGCCTTTGGAATCCATTCTCCGGGGTTGTTTGTGATGCAGCCAACCATATATACTTAAGTGCATTATAACCTCGCGGTAAATGCAAACTTTAAAACGGCTGCATGGAAACATGTCGTGTTTGGTGTCAAACACCTTGGAATCATACCTCCACACCAGCAACTGGTGTGGGAGGTATGATTCCACCCTCCTAGAGGGAGAAATAGGACAACACAGGTACACCCGGTACCAGCTTTCTTGACCCTGGCATCACAAAATGGATGCTGCCAGCCACAGACACGAGTCTGCCCTCCTGCTGCTGGACGAAACTCCGGCAGGGGAAGGTTTGACAATAGGTTTCCTGTCACAGGGAGGTGTGACCACCTCCCAGACAGGCTTTAGTGTATTGGGGCTGGGTGGGTGCACTCTGAGAGTGCTTTGATGTCTGCACTGGGGGCACAATTGGTGTCCCTGTGCATAGTCCAGCTACAAACGGTTGCAGGAGCCATTTGCTCCTGCTCTGGCGCGAAACTGGACAAAGGACATGGGTGTAGCCACCCCTCTGTCCTGACCCTCCCATAGGTGGGTCTCCAGAGTTTGTCACACCCCTTCCTTGGGTATAAAGTAGGAACCCCTGACTACAGGACTTTGGATATTACCTGGACTAAACTCTGCTATAGAAACCAAGTACTTCGACTATCTGCACGACGCTGGATGACTGAAGAATCTCCCTTGGAGTAAAGGAGTTACTCCCCTGCTGAGCAGGCACCTGAACACATCTGACCGGTTTGCATCTACGCAGCTCCTGAAGGACTCCGAAGATTTCTGCAACACAGGAGGTGGGTTCCCAAGGTCTCTGAGGTTGATCTGCACTCTCAGCAATTCTGAGGCCGTATGCCTCGTGGGGACCGTGTAACCCATACCCCTGTGCACCGTGTACATTTGCAGCAGCATATGCTTTTCGGCAATCCCTGAGGCTGTGCTTTAGGCTACTTGTAGTCCTGACCCCGAGCAATAATTCCATTGAAGATTTCCGGCCTACACTCCACGAGTGTTCCGTGGGCTGGTATTTAGTGATTCAGCTTGAGGTCCCTTCGCGATCCCTGGTCCATTGGCCTGTGGGTCCCTGTGAAGGTAACTTTGACTTTCAGTGGGCTTTCCTGGTTGCTCTAGACGTTCCCTGACTCTCCATAGCTTGGAGAGTCCCCAGGACCTTGCTGGTCCGCACAGAAGCATCTTTCCTCTGACCGCGTGGGTTGCAGTTGTCAAGGCTTGTTGGTGTTCAATCCGGACACTGACCCCCCAGCACTCGACATCCTTTGTGGGACAGCTCACCTCCGGACTTTGGTTGTCGTCGACGTCTCCTGGTCCCCGTGGCTGTAGAGTCAAGCTTCACCTCTTCTCACCTGAAGCACCCGACATCGGTGGGCATTCGATTGCTCCGCTCCTGGTCATGTGAAGTGACCCAGACTTTGTCCCCTCTGCTTTCAGGTTCTTCTCATCTCTGATCCAGGCTTGGATCACACCGGACACTTTTCTTCTCCACGGCAGCAGTACTTTTTCGCATCACGCCATTGAAAACGACGAGGGTTTCCGATACCACTTGACCCCTATGCACCCGGCTCCTCTAGGATAGGTAACACGGGTACCTCGGTACTCTCAAGGGTGCTGGCCTTAGAACCTTCTATGTTTAACTGGGTTTGCTTAAAGTCCTCTCCGAAGTGTCCTTAATCTTTAAATTTCCAACCGCGACTTTCCCATAGAGTTGTACGGAGCTCGCGCCTGTGTTCACACACTGCACCCGTCCTCCGTGGGTCCCCTGTGTCACTACCTTGGGTGGTTCCTTGGGGTCCCAGCGATTCTACGTGCTCTAGGCACTGTGTCTAGTCAAGTCATGGTTGTTATACCACTTTCTTAGTATATAGTTTGGTCTCCCCCTGGAGCCCACTGTGTATTGTGCTATTTACTGTCGTTCTAGTGATTTAATATTGTGTGCCTTGTTCTCTAATCTCATAAAGAGGTTAGTAGAGAGTGTTTAGTAATAAATACATATATTTTATATATTCCTTGTGTGGTTCTCCTTTCATTTGGTCATTCAGGAGGTTATGATCTGGTAAAACAAGCTGCTTTACATTCCTTCGAGACTTAGCCTGAAGGCTGCTCTCCATAGCTACCACTAGGATAGCTTTCAATAAAGGTTGTCTTTAACCTAATCATCAATAAGGGCCGTTTGGACTGGTGCAAGGTGCCCACTTTAATTAGTGGACAGCATATACCAGGCCAACTTCTCACAGAATACATTTCCAGATTAAAGGGGACAGCATAAGGAAGCGGGGAGCCGCGAAAGGAAGTCAGACAGCAGAGTCAACAAAGTCAGCGAGAAACGGCGAGGAGCGCGAGAAAAATGAGCAGGAATAAAGAGAATATGAAATGGAGCAGCAGTTAGGGAAGTATAGTGAACAAAATTTGTATAAAGAGATAAATATTAAAACAAGCAAACATATAATACAAACAGACTTAATAGAGGGAGTAACACTTATCACACGTGAGGAAGAACTATGAACACTAGGGGCGGGAAGGGAGGAACGGGAAGGAGGAAACATCAAGGAGAGGTGTCCGTACTGACAGGAGACATCTGTGAAAAGAAACCACATAGTTAAGAAGGAGTAACTTCCTGAGAAGGCAAACACACAACAACGTAGTATACACTAGGGGGGTAGCTGTTCCTAAGGTCTCAGGAAAGTAGCAACCAAACTATGGTTGGTAGAGAGGAATAGTAAAAAGTGGTCAGTCTCAAAGAGGGTTGGGTTATAAACAGGGAGGTAAGTGAGTGACCTCACTTACCTCCCTAGGCCCACACACCCACATGCACAACTGCGGCGTCTCCTTAAAAGATCTCCGCTAAAGAGCCCTCTCGCGGGGCCCGTGGGGGACTGCAGCGCCACCCCCACGAGGAGCAACGCCCGATGATGAAGCATGACACTCACAAGGGTGTGTGAGGGCACTATATCCAAAAGGAGGGATTCCCCCCGTCACTGTTTATAACCCAACCCTCTTTGAGACTGACCACTTTTTACTATTCCTCTCTACCAACCATAGTTTGGTTGCTACTTTCCTGAGACCTTAGGAACAGCTACCCCCTAGTGTATACTACGCTGTTCTTTGGGAGCACGGGTACTGGACCTCCTTCTTCTTTAAATAGCTCCCGGTCCCCAATTCTTTTTCTGTGAAGAAAACACACAACAAACACAAGTGAAATAGACAGATAACAACAATACTGGCAAGAACCATCAAAAACCTGTAAATTGAGAGAGGATAAGCCAAAAAGGAACTAAAACTTATTGAAAAAGTCAGTATTCAGGTTTTCCGGAAGTCCAATTCTTCTCCTTTAAGGCGAGTAATAAAGCGGCGTAAGTCCTCAGGGCGGTCAAACAGAGCCTGTAAATTAAGAAAGGTTAAGCAAAGAGGAAATAAAACTTGGTAGAGAAGTCAATATTCATGTTTTCCGTAGGTCCATTTCTTCTCCTTTGTGGCGAAGAATAAACCGTCGTAAGTCCTCTGGGCAATCAAATGAATGAGTCCTTTACTTGTAGGTAACTTTAAAAAAGCAAGGATGTACCAGACCATATCTGGCGTTCATGGAACGAAGAGCAGGGCGAAATGAAAGGAACTCCTTACGACGTGCGGCGGTGGCACGGGCCATGTCCTGAGAGAAAAAAATTCTTTGGCCAGACCACAACATCTGCTTTCTTTGCTTAGCCGCAGACAGGACCATTAACAGCACTGGTATATTCCAAAAAGAGAACAATTATCCCTCTAGGGCGGCTGACTGACGATGTAGAAGGAGACCCACCAAGCCTGGGTCCAATACGATGAGCACGTTGCAGGTTAAGTGTGGTACTCTCCTTGAGGCCAACTATTTTAGGGATATGGATTTTAAGAATGCCAAGCATGTCAGGCCCCTCCTCCCCCTAAGGAATACCGTAAATTCTAAGGGTGTTGCGCCTATTGCGGTTTTCCAAGTCCTCCGTCTGATGTTTGAGAAGGGCTATTTCTTTAGACATAGCTTCAACTTTAGGGAGCACATCCTGAGCGTCGCTGATCTTCTGCTCCACAGCCGATACCCTTGATTCTAAGTTAGGCCATTTCTCTTCAAGCCTCTGAAGAGTAGCGTTGGTATCAATAACAAAGGGTTTCATAAGCTTAATTTCCTCTATAAGATCGTCCAACGTGATGGGTAATGGAGATTTTGTAGGGGAGCTGGGATCTTTCTTATGATGTTTTGAGGCAGCAGTATTAGGCTCTTTGTGGAGGGAAGACATGGTTGCAGAGGCACCCTTCTGATTAAAGAGGGAAGAAGACTCCATAAATATGTAGAATGGATATAGCACTGTTGTACCACAACCTCAAAAAGTTGCTTGTCGAGCAGTGTGATAACCACTTCCTTTTAAACTTGTTTACACACGTCTCCCCTCAATTTAAACAAGTGAAGAGCCACAATATTTCAGTACAGCTGAAATGCTCTGAAGATTGAATAGATTTAGCCAATAAATGCCCAGTACGCAGTGAGGAGAAATTGTAAGGCCGAACTAAAACATTCCAGGAAGCCAGAGAAATTCCTGCCATTCACCGCCACCTCCCGCTGCATACAAAATGGCGGCCGGAACCGGCATTTATGAAGAGAACGCGACGCGGGGGAAACAGGGCGAAAAACTGCATAAAAAACAGAAAAAACAACAGCTACCTGGGCCCCCGCGTCAGCGCTCCAATATTCCTCACTCCATGAGGTCTGAAAGGGAAAACTGCCGCTCCGGGAAGAAAACGGCCCCAGCCGACGCGCGGAGCCTCACAGAGTCGCGCCATTTTGCGGCGGCTCAAACCACGCCCCCTCAATACATTCCATCCTTAATAAGCATTTCATGGGCTGGGCTTCCCAGCAGCAGAGATGGTTGCGCCTCATTAAACATCTTCTCAGACTTACCAGACGTCAAACCCATTGCTAAAATCACAAAATTCACACAAATGCAAACCCAATACAAATCGAAGGCCAACGAATACAAAACAATGCATCACAAATACAATATGCACTAAAAACAATTTACATCTGTGTCCGTGATCATCTGGAAACGGGAAGGAAATTCAAATTCACCACAAGTACACAAATGCTTAGAAGCACTACACAATCACAGCAAGAGCTAGGCCTAGACCAGCCCTAATTAGGACATAGTTTTGCGCAAATAAACTACTACTACTACTGTTCCGCTCCAAATTAGTACACACGCACACCTTGATCATTAAGGAATCCATAAACTGAAAAACCTGGCATGCCATAGCTTCATCCTTCACAAACACTATCCCAGCAAAACCAAAAAATAAATACATAGAATACAGAAAGTGTCTACACATATCAACAAACGTGATATCTAAAATATAACACCATCAACAATATTAGCAACACAACATCAACACTGCTGTTAACAGACACTTCTGACTCCCACATCAAAAGCACCCTGCATAATCAAAGACCGGCATACATCAACCACCGCCTGAGCTTCCATCAACCCTTCAGACACCTGCACTCCACCTCTCTTTCCCGCACTCACACACCTCCATCCGCCGAAGAAACAGTGAAGGATGCTCCTTTTTCGACCTCGCCGCAAAGTACTGAAACAGCCTCCCCAGCCACCTTTGGACGGTCATTATACACTCTTCAGGAATTCAGAAATGAACTCAAGACCTGGTTGTTAAACTGATTCCGCCCGAGCAGATGGCTCTCAGTGCCTGGATACCCTTGCAAGTGAAAAGCAGCACTTTGCAAATCCTTGTTTGATTTGATGTGATACTCACAGTCAGAAACTGGATTGAACCTTCAAAGACCGTTCCACAAGACAGTCCACCTACCCACAGAATTCTCAGATTTGAGGGCCAAATTATTCTAGTGCCTGCATTTTCCATAATATGCCAACCAAATTAATAGAGCATAATTAAGCCCAAATAATCATAACCATAGCCAAGTCATAACACTGAACAACAAACAGAGTGTAATGCATGACCAAACCAAAGTGATATAAGTGACCTACTGGTCAACAGATATGAGTCTTCTTATAGGGTTTTGAATAATTCATGTACACAAAACTAAACATAATTGTGACATATTTAATACTTAACATTCTGTCAGCAGCAGGTACAAAAATGTTACATGAAAATAAAAAATACATTATTGTTTTCCATCCAGACACCTGTATCTTTGCAATATAAATACACTATGATTGACTATGTGAGCATTCATGTAACATTTCATCATAAGGAAAAAACAAATTCGATGTATATTACATTATTTCATTTCTTTGCACATTTTCTTGCACATACTTCAAGCTGGAAGGAAGCACCATAAAATATAACAATATGAAAACATTTCCAATTCTGCCAAAGCACCCTGAGGACTTTGTCCTCGTAATGTTACATGTGTTAGCCATAGAAAGATAGAACAAACCCGGAAGCCAGGCAGTTTCAACTAATTCACAATATTTTTCTTTTTTACAGAGAAAGAAATGTATGCACATTTATTTGTTCTGTATATTTAAGGCCTACCATGTCAGGAACTACAAAATGATATAAACTTCTAATGTGTTAATTAGTTTTCTCAGCACTACAAAGTCAATTTGTGTAGTCTGAACTATATTACAGTGACCATGTTACATGTTTGCAACAACTTACTATAATTGTCAGGAAATAATAGTTAGACAGACTAGGCGGGGGTGGAAGCATGCATACTTTATTGCGCTGACACATTTGTGTTGGGTTCCCTAAAAATGTTCATCATGATCCTTATTTGGATTCCCTTGAGCTCTAAAGACAAGACCGCAATATGGAGATGGTGAACCAAACATTTCCAAGACCTGGCATCTGTATCTGGCAAGAGATTTGTAAGGCTGCATACACCTTGTGATGGGACGAGAGGCAATGGGGAATGTTACTCTCATTTATTTGAAGCTACGAGTCATCAAACCCTTTGTTTTGAACATGTGTGCTTTGCTGTGAACATGCTGTAACTAAAGCCACACTGAAGGCGCACTCCAAGAGAGTAATATGTGAAAACCCTAAAACAATCCGTTTATGAGCCAAGGTCTTCCTAACTGGAACCACATCCATTCAACAAAGCTAATTATAATTTTGATGAACTACTGTGTACCTTCCTATTTTTCGAAAATGATTTTTGCTTCATTTTTTCGAAGCAATAAAAGATGCCTGGAGTTATATTGTAGACTTTAAGGACCTCTAAATGCCCTCAACCAAGACTATTGGCCTGATTATGAGTTTGGCGGTGTGAGAGCGGGCCACCACACCACCGCCCCGCTTCCACACCGCCAAACAGGACAGCCGCCCAACCACCAGAGTATGACTAATTTTGTGGTCTGGTGAGCGGGCGGAGTGGCAGTGCTGCAGCGGTGCAGTACAAAGGTTCATATGTGAGCATTAGAACTGCACAGCTGTGGGACCACCAATGCACATTCCTGCACGGCATGGACTGTGCAGTCCATGCCATGCAGGGACAGGGGCGCATGCACACAGGGGGGCACAACATGTGCCCCCCTGCATGCACCCCCATGCACAGGGGTAAGACGGGGGCCCTGCAGGGCACCCTTTGTTTCCTCACGGCCAGCAGTTTCATGGTGTGTGAACCACCAGGTGACCACTGGTGGTGAGGAAACTCATAATATGCTTGGTGGTACTGCAGTGGCACCACCAAGCATATTGCACCTACAAGACTGCCACGCAACTGCCAGGGATCACGGATCTCTGGCAGTTGCGGCGGTTCTCTGGTGGTCCGACCACAGTACTCGTAATACGGTAGTCGGACCTCTGGTGTGGCGGTCCATGACTGCCACTGCACCTCCACCACAGGTTTGGCAGTCCCATTGCCCGCCAAGCTCGTAATTAGACCCTTAGTACTTTATGAATGCAGTCACCTTTACTGCTGGGACTTAACATTATGTATACATTTTGTTGGTTACATGTTTTCATCATGTTGTTATCTTCCTTTCATGGAACATGAGTTCTGCCTGACAGGTTCAAGCCCTGCTATCAGTTTGTTCTATGCAATGACTCCTTTGTTCTAGTTTAGGGTTAATCTCTTTTGCCTCCATCTGTCTATTGTAGGCTTCTCCCTACATCGTCCATCCTGGGTGGTCTATCATAGGTTGTAAATCTTGCATTATCCCAGATGTGTTGGTATCTATGTGTGGAGTCTCAGCTTTTGTCTATATCAGTTGCTATATGCAGCGGCCCTACACCAATCCAAGTCCGAAAAACAGTCTTTATATGCTGGAGCATTTAGCCTATGTCCAAAGTCTTGTGATGTTTCATCTAGCTGCTGTTAGACCCATTTCTTATGTTTAGCAGAGCTGATCTCTCTATATCCCCTGTAACATCATTTATATATTCCTCTACATCTGGAGTTCGTTGATTTCATTTGCCTGCTAATTCTTTCCCAATATTTAGTGATATCTGGGCACTCCCGTCACATACGAATGAAGGCTCCTTTCTTTCCCAAGGGCACCTAAACAGAAGTGTGAGCCCATGAATTTACGCTGTGCCCTCATGTAATATAAACAATGCAGGAGTTTTACTTGCATTAATCTGAAGCCTGCCTCAATGGATAACTCGCAGGGTTCCCATCTGGCATTTTCCCACTCATTGTCCTTCAATTGGTGAATGTCTTTTTCCCGCTTATCTTTTACTCTTGTTAATTCATCTGGTGAATGATTTGTTCATTTCTTATAGACTTTAGATATACCTTTTTTCCTAGGTGTTCTGTCAGGACTTTATTTTCTAACTCACATATTTCTTTTATGTCATTCAACCATGCTTTGTGAGCTCCAGTGAATTTCTCAGTTGCATGTACTTAAAATAGGTGTTTGGACAAAATATTGGAAAAAACATCTTGATACAAAAATATTGTATCAAGAATATCGGGATGCATGGAAACATGCCATCATATCCCCCTACTCAAGAAACCTACATTGGACCTTAAGGTGATAGAAAACTATGGACCTATATTGTTACTTCCAGGAGTCTGTAAAATTTTATAGAAGACAATAAATAGGCATTCTGCAGAATACTTGGAAGCTAATAATATCCTGTACTCCACCCAAACAGGTTTCCGCTCCGGCTGTTGTACAAAAACAGAGCTCTTAATGGCCACTGAAGATCTTAAAAAGGTTCTAGACCAGGGAGGGTCAGGGGCACTGATTCTTCTTGATTTAGGTGTGGCATTTGATACAGTTTCCTATCCCACCCTACTCTACTGTTTAGAAAAAGTAGGCATTACAGGCAGCGCCCTAAAATAGATTGCGTTATTTTTAGAGAAACTGAGGTTTCAGGTCAGTGAGGGGCTCTTCTTTTCTGTAAATCATACGCTGAAATGTGGGGTACCACAGGGCTTCTCCTTGAGCTCTACGCTCTTAAATCTGTATGTCCGCCCTCTATCTGATATCATGTTCTCATTTGGTTTTACAATGGTATCTTATGCGGACGATACACAGATTATTGTCTGTCCATCCCCCGATATAGGATCCACCTCTTCAAGACTTAATAGTTGTCTAGAGAAGGTGTCCAACTGGATGCAGCCAGCTGCCTAAAACTAAACAGGGATAAAACAGAGGTTGTGGTACTTGGCAACAATTTACCACTTTGGGACCAAATTAACTGGCCTCCGTCCCTAGGGGAACGTCCTTCCCCAAGTTGGAAGTCAAGAGTTTGGGTATTACTCTGGATAAACAGCTTTCCATGGCATCCCAAGTAAAGAAGGTGGCTGCCAGCTGCTTCGGTCTCCTTAGACCTTTAAGGAAAACTCTGAAATTACTCCATACGGAGGTCCGAAAGACAATGAATCAAGGACTAAATCTTTCTCTCCTTGACTATTGTAACTCACTTTACCTGGGCAGCCCAATTATGTGTAATTAAAAAACTCCAAATCCTCCAGAGCACTCCAGCTCGAATACTGTTGGGTATTCATAAAATGCAGTCAGCACGTACTGCGCTCAAAACCCTTTATTGGTTGCCTATAAATTGTAGAATACAATTTAAGGCACTATGTATCACACACCGGGCAAAACTTAAAATGGTCCTACATATCCTCCATCAGTTTGTCACCCCCTATTGGACCAACAGGGATCTTAGGTCAAACAGTCTAGGCCTTCTCATCGTTGGCAAAGTCAAGGAAGCCAGAGGTCGTTCTTTCACATATCTTGAATCAAAATTCTGGAACTCACTACCTACCAGCTTGAGACTAGATGACAACTCATTGAGCTTCAGAAAACAATAGAAAACTTACCTCTATCCCTAAATATCTTTAAACATCATCATTCCAGCCAGGAAGCCCGTCTGGGGTAGCCATGCACTTTAAAAGACATGTGAATAGAATAGAATAGAATAGAATAGAATAGAATAGAATAGATGTCAAAAATATCGTCAACAGGAATATTGAAAAAATATATAATTTTTAGTGTTGTATTTAATATCGCTGTAAACAATATTGATGTAGAAAATATCATTTGTAAGTGTAAATTGGTATGTAATTTATGGTAGTGTGTTTGATTCTATATGTTTATAAAAAACTATATTTGTGTTTTAGTAAGATAATGTATTAGTTATGAAATTGTCGAAAGTTTTCTTTTTAGTTGTATTAATGTATAGAAACAAGGGTTTTATACTTTTTTTTAGTAGCGAGATGTTGGATTTTTAGGGGATAAGTGTGGGAGATTATTAAAAATGTATATTTTAGGATTTAAAAATATTTTTGTTACAATAATGTGGTTAATACATTTTATGTAAAAAATGATTAATATAAATGAATGGCATTACATTAAAAAATATATATATATATTAAAATTAATTATAAAAATGATGTAAAAAAAAAAAAAATACACATTTATTGTAATAAAGTAATATAGCTTGAATTTTTTTAAACAAAAGTTTAAAATGTTATAATTTTTAAGAAAAATGGATTTAAATGTTACAAATATTTGAATATTTTTGTTTTAAAATTATAATTTTATATTAACAATATATGCTTACATTTTTTATAATAAAAAATACATTGGTTTTCTATATTTTGTATTTTATGCTTGTTAATTTTGGATTATAGTTTTATTTTTTATTTTGTGGTTTAAAGTTTAGCAATGGTAGTAAATATTCAAAAAATTATGGGGCATATTAGCAAGACCCACGTTAAAATTATCGCCGTTTTAGCGGCAGGAAACTGCCGCTAAAACGGCGATAATGGGCTTGCTAATATGCGTTATGGAATTCCAATAGAAGCCCAGGTTAGATGTCCTGCACATCTAACATGGGCTTCTATTGGAATTCTATAACGCATATTAGCAAAGCCCATTATCGCTGTTTTAGCGGCAGTTTCCTGCCGCTAAAACAGCGATAATTTTAACGTGGGTCTTGCTAATATGCCCCTATATCAATTAGTGATAACAATATTTTTTAGCATATTAATGTTTAAATATGAATATATATGTTTATCATTTTAGTTTTTTCAGATAAAATTTGAGTTTATTTCATCGTTAAAAAATTGTGTGTGAGTAGAGTATTGATTGTGCATATTAAGTGTTTAATTTGATTTACAATGTTTAAAATGTTTTAGATTGTATTGGAAATAGCGTCCAACACCTTCCTCAAATAGCCTTAGATTGGAGTGGGAATAGTAAATGTAACCCATTTAGGGGCCGATTCCGATTCGGGCCGGAAATCTCTCCGACCGAGCCGGACCCGGAGAGATTTCCGACCGAATCGGACCCGTGCAGCCCAACCGAACGAGTACGATGCGCACGTATGCCATCGGACTCGAGTCGGTCGGACTCCCATTGAAGTCAATGGGAGCCTGTCGTACAACGCGTACGCGCGCTCCCATTGACTCAATGGGTGCGAGGCGGACAAGGGCGCCCCCTACAGCGTGTACGCGGCGAAGCGACTCGCGCCGTACACGCACAGGTAGGGGGGACCCATGGGTCCCCCCTGTGTGCGACTCACGCGGCTATGCGTACAGGGGGGTCCGACACGGACCCCCAAAGTACGGCTCCGACTGCTCTTTCGAGCCGGACGGCGCGGCTCGGTCGGACTGCTCGCGGCGCGCATCGTACTTACCCGGCCGGGGAACGTCTCCATTGAGCGGTGCGAGTCGAGTCCGAGCGAGTCGGTAGGTGCGGTTAGACCCGGGAACGAGTCGGTCGGAGCGGTCGGGACGCCCGGACGAGTCAGTCGGCGATTTCGCATCGTACTCGCTCGCCCGGACGCGCGTACGAATCGGTCGGGCAATAGGGCTCCGAATCGGATCCGGTTAAGCCGAATCCGATTCGGAGCCCTACCGGCCGAGATCGGAATCGGCCCCAAAGTGTCCAACATCTTCTCCCCTAATATCGTTAGATTGGAGTGGGAATAGTAAATGTCACCATATTAGTGCCCAACACCTTCTTCAAATTGGTATCGAATGGAGAGTGCATAGTAAATGTTACACTTTTAATGTCTAACACCTTCCCTAAATAGGCCTAGGTTGGAATTGATATAGTAAATTCCACCCTTTTAATGTCCAACACCTAGCCCAAATTGTTTAAAGTTTGGAGTGGAAATAGTAATGTCACCCCTTTAGTGTCCTACACTATCCCCAAATTGGTTTAGATTGGAGTGGAAATAGCATCTTTGGCCACTTTAGTGGCCCACACCTTCGTCAAATTTGTATAGATTGGAGTGGGAATAATGTTACTCTTTTAGTGTTCAACACCTTCCCCAAACTGATATAGGTTGGAGTGTGAATAGTAAGTGAAACCCTCTTAGTGCCCAACACCACCTTCGAATTGGTATCGATTGGAGAGTGAATAGTAAATGTTACACTTTTAATGTCTAACACCTTCCCTAAATAGGCCTAGGTTGGAGTTGATATAGTAAATTCCACCCTTTTAGTGTCCAATGCCTTGCCCAAATTGGTTTAGATTGGAGTGGGAATCATATATGTCACCTCTTTGATGCCCAAAACTGTCCCCAAATTGGTTTAGATTGGGGTGGGAGCAGGGGGGGCTCCTCTATTAGGGCGGAGGAGCGTCGGCCCACTGCTTTCTCGCAGTGCGAGAAGAAGAAACATAAAATGGTATGGGGCCGACCAAACCAGTCATGCGCACTCTCCCTTTTCTCTATGTAGGCTGCATGCAGCCTACATAGAGAAAATGGCCTCCCCATAGGTGCCCGGCTGGGCGCCATCCCCACCAATCACATCGCTGCCATTGCAGTGTTGTGATTGGCTTAGGGGAGGGAAGGGAGGCTGCCTGTGCCTGCTTCCTGTTCAGGAGAGCAGCAGGAAAACGCAGGACCCGGCCAGGAGCTGAGGCAGCGCGGGACCCGGGAAGGTAAGTTTTTTTAAATTTTAATTAAACCTGTCTCGCCTCACCCTCCCGCGAACCCCCGCGCGATCCCCCCGCGAGTCATGCCGGCCGCAGCTGGGTGGGAGTAGCATTTTTCACTACTTTAGTGTCCCATAACCTTCTACAAATTGGTATAGGTTGGAGTGAGAATAGTAAATGACACCCATTTAGTGTCCAACACTTTCTTAAAAATTGTGTATATGGGAATATAATTGTTTAATTTTATAATTTTAGTCTGAAATCCTTTGTTTTGATTTTATTTAAATATAGTATAAATAGGCTCTGATTATGAGTCTTGCGGTTCGCGGAGCATCAGACTTGCGGATGTGCAGCGGTGGCAGTTCAGCCACCGCCAAACCGGTGCTTAAACCGCCCCATTACAAGTAGGGCAGTCGGACCACCATTGCTGCTTGGATGCCGCCAGAGAACCGCTGTTCCCTGGCGGTGGCGAGGCGGTGGCGAGGCGGTGTAGAGGCAGCAATATGCTTGGCGGGACCATCGCAGTCCCGCCAAGCATATTACGAATTTCCTCTCCGCCTTGGTTTTCATGGCGGTTCCTCCTCCATGAAAACCGTGGTAAAGAGGAAACAAAGGGGCCCTACAGGGCCCTCTTGTGCCTCCCGACACTAGGGTGCATGCAGGGGGGCACAACATGTGACCCCCTGTGTGCATGCAGTACAGTTCCTGCACAACATGGACTTTACAGTGCATGCCGTGCAGGAACTGTTTTAGGAGCTCCCATTGAGGTGCCCATTTTCAGATGCACTGCCGTGGAAATGCCAAAAACAGCCCGCCAGACACGAGGAAACTCTTAATCTGGTGGGCAGCCCGACCACAAGTATGGCAGTGTGGGAGCGGGCCGCCGGCATGGGGGTCCGCTCCTGCACCACCAAACTCATAATCGGGCCCTTTGTGTTATTTCACTGGTGTTTAGAAAATTAATAAAAACATAGGTAGCTGTATGTTTGTAAGCAATTATATAATTAATTAAATTGTTTATAGAATAACAACATGCAACACATTTTTATCATATTATTTATGTTTTCAAAGATTATGTAATGTATATTTTAACATTTTTAAACACAAATTTCAACTTTAAAATAAACATTTATATATAATTAAGTAAATAAAACATTTTTTTATAATTTTTTATTATTAAATCAAAAATGTTAATTATATTTAAATACTAGTGCATGTTGTACATTTTCCATTTTTATTGTCCATTGTCTAACACTTGTTTAACATCTCCTAAATTGGTTTATATACATATTCTCAACATCATTTTAACTTACGTTTTTTCACCATCTATTAAATAATTGTCTATCAAACAAATCTTTATTTCGGCTATATCGCCATAAAAGTGCATAAAAACATTATATATATATATATATTCACTGAAAAAACCATAGGTTTTAGGGACAGTTATAGCTAGTTGGACATTTCACTCGTACAAAACCCGTGAAATTCCCCCGTTATAGTTAGTTCAGCTAACTATAACTCGCGCCCCCGCAGTGCACTGCTGATGACGTCACATATTACATCACTCATGACATGGTCAGTGACATCATTGATGACATCACTGATGACATCTCAAATGTGGCGCGTTTTAAGTTGGGGGATTAAGTCCCCTTGAATCATGAGGGTCCCTGGGGTCCAACTAGCCCACCATGTACCTCCAGTATGCGCCAGGGAGCTGCGTTGCAGAGAGGTGTTCAGAGGCCACGCCCCTTTTTGCACCTCTCTGCAACGCAGCTCTGTGGCGCTTTCTGGACGTACCTGGTGGGCTGGTTGGCCCCCAGGGACCCTCAGGATTGAAGGGGATTTAATTCCCCATCTTAAAACGCGCCACGGGGCCTGTTTCCACACATGTCACCTGAAGCCCCGCCCCCTCCCTTCACCACTGTGCAAACGCGCCCCGTGGCGCGTTTTAAGTTGGGGAATTAAATCCCCTTCAATCCTGAGGGTCCCTGGGGGCCACCATTATTTTTTTAAAGCCCCGGGGGGTGGCGGTCCCTGGGGCTTGGGGGGCCTTAGAGGCCCCCCACACATAAATATCAAAAACCCCGCATGCCCCCGGGACTTGGGCCACCCGGGGGCCAAATAGCATCGAAGCGGGAGACCGCGCTTCGTTTTTTGTTTTTTTATCGGCTGGATCCGCGCACCCAGCGCGTTTTTGCCGATTTAAAAAAAAAGATTTGGGGCCCTGGGTGTCCTTGTAGGACCCCCTGAGCAGGCCTAGGGGGTCAGAGTTTATTGTTTTTCCGACTCACACTTTTTTCTTTTAGGAAGTGTATGTAAAGGGATAAAAGTTGGAGAGTGTTTTATTAATTATTTGCTATTTTACATTTTAAGTTTATCAACTAGTACGTTTTAGTTTAAATATAAGTTTTACTTACTTGTGGCCTCATTATGATGGCGATCGGCTTACGTCTGACCGCCATCATATTGGAGACGGGACCGCCCGACTTGCTGTCGGCGGTCCCACCAATGGTATTCCAATGCGACCGCCTGCAAGCACCATGCAGCACCTTGCAGGCACCCAAAACTGAGGTCCAGGGGGGCCCGCTACGGGCCCCCAATGTCCCTTTCCGCCAGCCTTTTCATGATGGGTAAACCACCATGAAATGGCCGGCTAGGAGGGGCAACATAATCCCTACGCTGGTGCCTGGCAGGCACCGCCACCATTGTAGGGATTCAAGTTCCCTCCGACGGGCTCCTTGAATCAGTCGGATCCGTGGAGGTTGGTCTCTCTGACCGCCACCCATCCGCCCGCCATCCTAATGTGGCAGGCGAAAAACATGGTAACGATGGCGGTGGGACTGCCACCGACGGGCTGTCAGTGGTGGTCTCACCGTCATCGTAATCAGGCCCTCGGTTAGGTATTTGTTTAGATTTGTATATTTCTTCTTAAATGGTCTGGTCAGAGAATCCTGCAGAGTTTCCTTGTCTTGCATCATTTATCATGTTTTAAGTAATTAGTTGTTTAAATGAGTGTGCCTTTTATATTGTTAATTTAATTGTTGGTCTGATTTTGTTGGTAAAAGTTGTTTATACTTTTATTTTATTGGTTGGCTTAGTTTCAGTTTGAATTCAGTTATGTCGTTCTATGGTAAACGTTAATTTAGGATTTATTTGTAATGTATTATATATAGTTTGAACATTTTGAATATAAATGTATTTACATATATAAATCGATATTTTATTTCCAATATTTTTGTGTTTTGATATTGTATGCATCAATATTATGTGAGTGATCCCTTAAAATATTGAGAGTAATGCAGTTTATATCCTGTTTTTAGTTATTCAAATGATTTAATTCCATCCCCCTCTCAGACATCACTCATTTTGGAGATCCCGATTAAATCCCACTTTTGGAAACCTGAGCTTCCCCACTTCCCCATGGTCATAAAGGGGCTTCTATGGTGATAGCTCCTTTCCATCCCATCATTTGCATAGCCACTTTACAAGTTAGCAACACCATGTGGTTTGGTTCCAGCCGTGTAGCTGGGGGGTGGGGGGTGCCTCCACATATTAACAGTGAGTATCCTTTTTCCCCCATTACTTTCTAGTCCAAATGGTAGGTCGGATCCTCAAGAGGTGTGAATGTGCAATCATTTACATTTATAAATTGTGCTGCCCAGCAGTACTATTGGATATCTAGTCCTGTCTGTCTGTGGTATACTCGTTTATATAATTAGGTAAGAGGAATTCATGGTGTTCTCCTGTCCCATATCAATCAGCTAGGATGCTGCATTCAAGCACAAAATGCCGGTCTGAACCCATTTCTGTGATCTAACACCCCTAGCCAGGGCACTGTATCCCCATATCCTTACTGTGCGTCAATTGTCAAGCATGCTTCTTGGAATTGGAATCTGGATGCAGCATCTAGCAAATTGCACCCCGGCACAGGTCCTCACATCTGCATCAGTTGCCCAGAAGCTTCCTAAAATGTGACAACGGCACATAAGACACTGCTCTCCAGCCCCTAAATATTGCATGTTGCCACTAAGCACGACTCTAGCTTCTAGAAACATATCAACAGGTGAGTAAACATTGCTCCCTAGCTCTTAACCTCTGCACAAGGTACCAAGCAGAACACAGACCAAAACTCAGGTAATTATATCCTAAAAGTACCACAAACTGCCACCCTCATATGTACCTCCTGTTGGACCCCCTGACATGCGATGATTGCTTCCAGAGTGCGGAAAGTGTGTTTCCTGCTTCACAGAATCATATACAGTTTCTGCTCGAGATGAACCTGTTCATAGCTAAGCCATGGCACGTGGGATGCTTCATCCAGCCTGTCAGCACAGCATTGGCCCCCAGCGGCAAAACGTTCCTGGCGGGGGGAACCCGCAGACCGGTGCGTGCTTCCAGGTGAGCTGTGGGGGAGACACCGAAACGGCGGGACAGAGAGCTGCGCGTATCGCCAACGCGGGGTGAAGCAATAAAAGGACAGGCATCGGCCGGCCCATGCACCGGGAGGGAATGGAGGAGTGCCGCCCCCTCGCATGCGCTAAGCAAACACTCACCAGGACACTGTCACGCAGCCTACCTGATCCCAAAATGGCGGCTGGCGTAGCCTAATTGAGAAACACACGAGTTACAGAGGTGGGGGCAGGGGCGCAGTGACAGCAACGGGAGTAGCCCTCATCAAACTTATCCCAGGAGTCCAGCAGGACCCCCCCACACCCATTAGAGACTCACCGGGGATCAACTACATGGCCTGCCTGACCCTAAAATGGCAGCCGGAGATTTCTTAATATGCAGCCTTAACCACGAGAGCTACAGAGGCGGAGGACAGGGGTGTAGCGGCAGCAACAGGGGGGAGGGGGCTATCTGCAGGCTATTCACAGGAGACCAGCAAGCATCCCTCGCGCCAGGTCGAGATTCTCAGGGAAGCTACCACGTGGCCTGCCTTACCTCAAAATGGCGGAAGCCTAAACTAGCTGCCTCTCTAGGTGAGCCACAGATGCTGGGGAAAGGGTGCAGCAGCAGTGACGGGGGCAGTTTTCTTCACGCACAACCAAGGAGATTAGTAGGTATGCTAACCCGGCCTGATCACAACACCCAAGTGAGTAATACTAGTAATACTAGTGCTCGGCAGTCAAGATGGCGCCCAACATATGTTAAGACCACACTTTACATACGGCAGTCTTTCCTACAGCATTTGATGTATTGTGTTAGCGGGATCCCATGAAGCTAACCCAGCGTCCCATCAAACTCCGGTGTCCTAAATGCCCTGTAGTTGCACCTGAATCGTAGTCATTGGCCGCAGCTACGCACCGTCCCTCTACATACAAAACACCCCTCTGAGCAAGACGTTTCCACTACTTTCACTGCTAGGGAACCTTTTCCCTTTGACGTCGCCAGTGATCTCTCCCTACGCCCTCCGACCTGGAGACGAGCTGGAGGACGAGGCGGACGGCGCCTTCCCAGCAACACCGGGACTGATGCCTTCTTTGGGACTATGACGATGTCCCACGGGCTGAAACTATAACTATTTGTACTTACAGCGGAGCCCGAGTACCCTTGTCCGATGCCCAGTGGAGCTGTCCTATGCAGCTGTAGAGGAGTCTGGCTCTGGGACACCCCCTCGGCCGTCACCTACCCAGCCGGACATTGCTTTTCACAGTTCTTCACGGTTTTATCTGTCTCTCTCTTCGACTGCTTTGACTACTTTATTCCCCCTGGAGTAATTTCCCACTTCAGGTCTACCTGACTCTGTCTGCTCTCCCCTCTCCTGTTTACCTTTCCCCTCACTACCTTCCACTCCCCATAAGACGTGTGTCTTGGATATGCTATGCGCTATTATCTTATATTATTGTGTAAGCTCACGTTTTTTTCTCCTAAGCATGTACTGGTAACTGCAACTGGAACTGATATAACTATGTAACAATGTACTGAAACAATGTCCTATCTTATGTAAAGCGCTCTGATACCTCTGGGTCTAGCCAGCGCTATATAAAACTTTTCAAATAAATAAACAAATAAATAAATCCAGTCCTGACAGTTTAGAAACAGCACTTTTCATGATGATATTTGAGCCTGAACTTACAATGTTAAAAGACAAACTGCACATACCAGAATACAAAGTGTTGGTGCCTAAATGCCAGGCCGGAAATGTGCCACTTGGTAGCTATGCCTAGATGTGTGAGGATGTCTCCTCCATCAGATGCTATTACCCATATACACAATGCGCATGTGCAGCAAAGTGATGTACACGGGAGCGGCTGATTAGCACACCCTTCAGAATCACATTAATACACATGCACCCAAGCGCTTTATGTGCACTTCTCACCACCATAGACAAACCCAAGGAAGTGAGATAATTAAAGATACATTTCTTGTCTTCATAAAATAGCATACATGGCCAGCACAACAATTCTGCACAAGAGCTGTAAATTTCGATCTCCAAACAAGAACGCTGTAAAGTGGAGGCTCCTAAGAGCACTCTGTGCATAAAGCTGCTATGTGGCCCTATGCCATGTGTGATGCCTATAGCCAGGCCTAACTTAACAACACTTCACATAGTGGGATTTTCCTGCCTGTATTTACATACTTAAAAGCGACTCCAGAATGCAATTGTCCACAGGCTAGAAAGCAAGGGTGTGTTAATTGTCACACAGGACAAGTGGCCACTTGCTAACTGTGCATGCACATATAATAATCATGAAAAATCCCAAAGGGTAGTGGAGAAATGAAAGTACAACTGTGGATCAAGTCACAGGCTTCAATTCACAAAGGTAAACTTACACTTTTGTGTAAGTTTACTCTATTTTCGCATTCACAAACAAACAATTTAATAGTAACTTTACGACTGAGAAGACGAGACAGTGGGGCGGAGAACTCTGCACATAAAAGATAGGACAGCTCGCCTTTTGGGCTCACGCTCTATTTAGCCTTCCTGCCAGGAAGAGATAACACCTCTTCCAATAGCAGGCCCTTTCTGTTGCTTCCTGAGAGCTAGTCACACCTCCCCCCCACGAGGGTAGAAGGCTGTTTCGTGGCTAGCAACCGTAAACGATTACTCAAAAACTTGGGCAGCAAAGTGGCAGCTTTCTAAAGTTGCTATTTACTTAAAAGTTACAAAAAATTAAACTTGGGAATCAATTCACTATTCTTTTGATACCTTGAAGTACCAACTTTAGTAGTCCCAATTTGAAGTTAGCAGAGCTGAGTTGTCAGTGTGTAATCCTATACTCGCCAATGGAGCTACTAGCCATTCTGCAGAAAAAAAAGACAAATTGGCTTTTTTTACTTTTAAGACATACAAAAACACACATCCCACTTTTTAATATAAAGCACCCTGCCTCAGGGCTTGATAGGCCTGCCTTAGGGTGACTTATACTATTAAAAAGGAAGGTCTGGACTTATTCCTCAGTTTGAATGCCAAAGTGGAGTTAGCAAATCGAAAACTGCTCTGCTAGCCAGCAATTGCCAGATGGGAGTCTTTCTTTGCTTTGTCACACTCCTGGTAGCATAATAAGTGCTGCAGTCCATGAAGGACACTTTCACTTCTAGTCCCTGGGTACTCTTGGTACCTTATACAAGAGACTTATAAGTAGGTTAACTTGTGCCAATAGTAGCTGAGCCAATCAGACCTACATGTATTAAAGGTCAGAGCACTGGCACTGAAGCCTGTTTGGCAGTGCTCAGTGAAATCTCAGTTCCAAAAGCCATCAAAATTAGTCCAAAACTTTGGGGGCTGATCATGCAAAAAGAGGAATTTTCTTACACATGAGCATTCCAAAGCCTATATATCCTGTCCTATTTTTTTTATGTGCAGAGTTTTCTGCCCCTACTACGAAGTCTCCGCAGTCATAAAGATACTATTAAATTGCTTGTTTGTGAATACCAAAAAAGAGTAAACTTACACAAAAGTGTACGTTTACCGTTGTGAATCGGGTCCTAAGTGTACCAGAAAGGTTCTGCACAAATACATGAGTCTAATTGCAACGCATATATGTCGACCCACAACCCTGTCCAGTTTTAAGGCTTGAGACACAGTTTGGCTGCTCAACTTTGATGTCCTGAAGCCTTGGCTTTTATTTTATTGTATCTATCTTTCCACCGTTCCTTTCATTATTCATATAACAAAGGAGACAAAATATCGAAAGAAGGTTACAGAGAAGAGGGAAAAGAGCATCACATGTTCACTTGTATAACAAATAAAGATGGCAAACAGCAACAGCAAAACATGTTTTTAGAGCATTTTATGTGCCAAGTATGTTGTGCCGCACTGGAGTGCGGTTATGTTGTTTTGAATTCACCAATACATCTCAAGAGAACTCTGAATGTAAGTGCCACTTTCACTCATTAGCGCTGACAATAGCAGCACATGTGCTTCTGAAGAGAACACGTGCGCCTCTTTACAAGGAAGGCCACTAAAAAGGTCTGTGGGTCTGCACTTTGACCGTGAGCTGTATGCACAGTATCATTGCTTTAGAGTGACAGGAGGTTGTACTGTATTGCAACATTTATAAAGCGCTTATTATCACTGAAGCGGTTACCTTGATTGGTATCATGATATTTAATGATATTGAAGAAGAAAATAGTTAATAGTGTTATTAATAAAATCCATTACAATACAAGGCGTCTGATTTTCATTAAATATCAAAACAATTTTAAAAATACCATGGTTTAAAGAGCTGTGCTAAGTAAAACTAAAGTGCTGCGAGTGCAGTAGCAGCAATTTACAAATTGTCCAATTCAACTTTGACCGTTTTTATGAATTTGACAAACTTGCTGATGAAAAAGCCTTTAGTGGGGTTAAAACAATGTAACATGGCCTTGTTGCATGTTTGTAGTCCCAATTTCTTAAAAGTTGCAATTAGGTGCACTATGCTTTCTCTATGATTGTTACAAGCAAGGTGGAGTGTTGGATGTTTCCATTTTTGTTAAATTTCTCTGCCATCAAAATGGCCAAAGTTTAATCGAAAAATGTCATTCTTAAGGCTCAGGCAATTGAAATCATATGGTAGGATGAGAAATGATAATTTACATAGTTATCTTTAACCCATTAAGTGTGGCCGTCGGCCAGTAGCTGACGGCTGCACTCCCTCCACAGTACATCTATCGGCCATTGGCCAACACTGGAGAGAGCTGAAAAGGAAGGCATGCACTGGAGGATTACTTTTTTTTTTCCAAAGGCAGGGAAGACGCCTTATTGCTTCCATATAAGCCAGCCCATCTGTGATGTCAGCACCCTGTGAGGTGAGCTGAGGTCATAGATTCACCCCCGGAGCGGCAAAAGCATGAAGGTGAATGCTCTTTCCCACTCCGGTGGGGAACAAAAATGCTTAAAAAGGCCCCCACACATTTCAGGGAGGCCTCATTGGAAAGAGGAGAGTCTCCTCTTTCCAATGAGGCCTTCCTGAAACAGTTTCCTGATTGTCGATCGGGGTCGTGTGGCGATCCACAGCCAGGAAACCCACCAGATCCCCAGGGTATGTGAATAGGGGGTCGGCCCTCGTGGTGAATGGGCTGACCCCCCTTTGGGGGCACAGAATTTGTTTTTCAAAAAAGGGTTTTTCCCCTGGGCGGTGCGATCATGCCCCCCTGAGAAGTAATTTTTTTTTAATACAAAAAAAGTACAATTGTTTAGGGGAATTGACCCTCGTGGTAAATGGGCCAACCCCCCTTGGCGGCATAAAAGTTTTCACAAAGTGGTTTCTCCCCAGGGGGCGTAAAGTGAAATTGTCAGGGGGTCAGCCCTCCTGGCTTATGGGCTGACCTCCTGTTGGCCCCACATATTTTTTGGAACTATGGATCGAAACATTGATATCCCCTCCTTAAGTTTCTTTCAAAACATGTTAAGATTCACCAGGAGATACCGTATATGAACAGACAGCATCTTCACTTATGTTTGCTTGATATAAAATCCTATGCAACCTTGGGATCTGTTCAGTGTTTTGTCCTATTTTTATATATATATATATATATATATATATATATTTATTTGTTCACTGTCTGAGCACTGCGTTGTCTGCACTAATTTTGATATTGTCCCTATACTAAAAATATGAAAATCATGATCATACAAGATGTCGTATCCAGTACCCTATTTCAGTAACATTGATTATGATAGAAGTTACTAATTAAGATTTCACACATTCAAAACAAAAGTAGAAGTGTCGGTGAAGGAGTCCCACTGGACATTTGTTTGGCTTATTATTTTAGGGAACTTAGGCAGTATTCCCCAGCATGTTTGCCTTAGTTTCAAACGTAGATATGCTCACTCAGTTCAAGGAATGTAGACCTTCTAAGGCATTCTCAGACACCCCAGCTTGCATCCACAAACTGGAAGGAGTTGGATTTAGCACAGTGATTGCACTGAAGGCACATGAAAGATGTTTTCTTGAGCTTCAAGTAGGTAGCGACGGAAGGCGTTAGTATAGGTTCGCTTGGCAAGTATACAGTATTAGTCAGGACTTTGATGAGCACAGAGAAATGAACGGGTAGAAAAAGCTTAGGCTTTGTGTGCTTTCCCAGGGATAATGCATAGGCAGAAGGCAGATAGTAAAAATACTATATGTACACATGCCATCACTTTATCTTCACCCACATATTGAAACCCATTGGCGCCGCACTTAACCAATACTGAATTATTCCCTCACTCAACTAAGCAGATGGCTCCAAACCATACGGAACACAGCAGGTAGCCTTCTCCCTCAACATCCCAACACACAGGCGCCCTACCCCTTAAACAGCTTCACTGACTCCCATCCGCAGCTCTTTTCAAACTCCTGACACACATTCAAAGCCTTACACAGCACTGGTTCAGCATACCACAATACTGCCTCAGATTTCAGAAACCTTCCAGACACCTCTGCTCAGCCGGACTAAAACTCACTCACATTCTATGCATTCACAGCACCAGAACAAGGAGAAGTGACTTCTCCTAATTGGCTCCAAAAGGTTGGAATGACCTGCCTGTACACATATGCGCAGTCTCTAAAATTACTACATTCTGCGCAAAGCTGAACACTTGGCTCCTCGACTAGGTTAATCCATGGACCAGCCCTGACTGATCTTGCAGCTGAGACAGGATACCCTCCCGGGTGATAGTGCTCTTTACAAACAATTATGACATTACAGAGAACTCTTCACCCAACAGTACATTTATGAGTAAAATATTTGCCCTGCTTGCCATGTTCATCCTCCGTCAGAACTTAGTAGATGTTCAGTTTACTGCATGACAAGCGCATTACAGTCACAACACTGCACATAACAGTGGATACAACATATGCTACGTTCTCACTGACTACCCTGTTTGTCAAAAACTAGAACTCCGCATAGTTTATGTTGTGCTCTTTAGGGAATTTAGGCAGTATTCCCCAGAATGTTTATCTTTGTCTCACTCAGTTCAAAGAATGTAGGCCTCAAAAGGCATTCTCGGACACCCGCACCCACAAATTATAAGGAGTTGGATTTGCCACAGGGAGTGTGCTAAAGAAGCATGTAAGACATGTCTTCCTGAGCCTCGTGTGACTGTCATGGGAGCCATTAGTAAAGGTTCACTAGGTATGCATTGGGTAATGTTCAGAATGGAGGCGGTTACTTGACAGGTGGTAAAAACATAGACAAACTGTTTATTCATTTGTGAAGGTTGTGGATGTGCCAACTGTCAACATGTCTGGGCATATGTGTTTAAAGAGGTTTGTTTGTGGTGTGTTTGTGTGCAATTAGGTTGATGTCTTCAATGGGGATTCCGTCCGGTGGTATATGACTGAGATGGGCCCTTGAATGGTAGCAGTATGTTGATGTGAGTGCATTGATCTGTTGGATTGGGCCCATGGCCAGCGGTATCCCCTCAGGACCCTATGGGAGGCATGGTTGGGACCTCTTGAGGATGATGATTGCTGTGATAAACTGATGGCGACAAGGAGGATCATGACCTCTTCCAGGCAACGCCTGGTCCAAACATATAATCTGTACAGGGCTTATCTCTCCCCTACTCATCTATATCGAGCAAGACTACTTCCTGAGCCCTCCTGTCCTCGATGTGGTGATGCTCCGGCTGATTTTTACCATGTGGTCTGGCTATGCCCCATACTTCAGAGATTCTGGCCTGCAGTGGTGGGAGACTTAACCGAAGTACTGGAATGGGAGGTTTCCCTTTCTCCCCTAATGCTTCTGCTGGGTGACCTTTTTGGCTCTGGGGTACGAGGGCTGATCGATCATTCATAGGGAAGGCTCTTATGGTCACTAAATGAGATATTGCTGCCCGAAAGAGGTCCCCTTCTCCTCCCACTCTTTCACTATGTCGCCGGGGGGGGGGGGGTCGATTGGTGTGCGCTGCAGAAGAAACTGGTCTGCGAGGCTAGGGGTTGCCCCCTTAAACATGGCCAAATATGGGAGAAGTGGTTGGGCCAATAAATATATGGTACTGCTCGAAGGCAGGGATGCCGCTGTTGTTGCTGCTTTGTAATGATGTACTGTATCGATTGAGTGTCAATGCTTTGCAATTGCACTATGTGATTTTCTTTTATGTGCAAAATGGGTGTTGTATTGTTCTTCTATGAACAAAATCAATAAAATCTCTTCAACAAAAAAAGAATGGGAGCTCAAGGTCCTCTAAAATTGTCAACTGCCAAGCAGCCAAACAGAGGAGAAGCTCTGCAAGATTTCTGCCTGTGACCAGGACTGGGGGTTAAGGCCTGCCAGTCCCCCAGCTGTGTGAGGGGACATCACCCAGGAAAGATCCAAGACCATCTGCCCCTGGAGCACCAGTGCCTTGCTGCTTGCCAAGGCCAGTGTGCCTTGTGAGGAAGAGAACACTGGAGGGAGGGAGTTCTAGTGGGGGATCCTGGAGAGTGGATCCCTGTAATGAGGTATGAGGAAAGGACTGCTGTGCCGATCGGGCAGTCGCCCATGTGCAGTGGGTTAGTCAGTGACCCCATATGCCAGAGGGAGCTGACGTGAGGTTATCCATGCTGATAGGGTCATTGCTCATGCACGGCTGGAGAGTCAGAGACCCTGTGTGCCAGAATGGGCCACTGTGAAGAAGAACCTGCTGCTGTCCCGAGTGCAGAGTAGGTGTGGTGGCCCTGTATGCTATTGGGGATCACCGGAAAAGACAAGGATAATAGCCTGGTTGATGCCTTCTTTGGGAGGATAGGCCGCTGTCTTGACCCGTATGCGAGTGAGTCCCGTCTTAGGATTGGAACCAGGAGCCAGCAAATTCCTCCCCACGCCCTCCTGTGGGGATACCAAAGGAAACTAGCTGTTGCATTGCAGGAGCCAGGACACTCAGTTGCAGCCGCATGTGTGACACTCACTAAAGGCAGCCACTGCACCTGCTGCATCCGTGAGATAGACATTCTCAGAGACTCTAATCGTGCAATCCTGTGCGGGTAAGACTGATCGATGGGCTGAAAGGCCCCGGGGGAACTTGTCTTCATCGCTGGAACAATTTTGACTTTTCTAAAAGTGTTAGAGTGGTCTGCTAGTGGGGCTAACCTGAATGTTGCCTATAGTGAATGGGGAATAATCACTACTGCTATTGAGAGGAGAGTGGGACTCAGGGACCTTCCCATTAAACACTAGAGCCCTGACCTCAGGGGGTTGTGTGTATTGTTTGTGTATGCTATATTTCACTTTGCATTTGTATATAAGTACTACTTTTGTCATAAATAACAATATTTAACTGAAAAATCATTTATTGCTGATATTCAACGTACTTTGAGTTGTGAGCCTGTGTTCACCCCCCTTTATAGCTTTTCACCGAGAAGCCTTAGACTGCTCGACCCGCGGCAGGGCTGGCTCTAGGACAGTGCGACCAGTGTGACCGCACATGGCGGTGACTTACGTGTGGCTGTCGTGTTTGCAAGTATATTATGGTTTGAAAAGCACCTGCTGCCATGTTCCTAGCCTCCAGCAATTTTCAGGCAACAATAAAAATGTCAAGATAACTCCAGTGATTAATGTTCTTCCTAGAGAAAGATCCGAGGTTTATCTAGTGGAAGTTTTGACTCATGGAAAGCTAGCACAATGAGTTAATATGCCTGCTGCAAAGAACGTGTACCATGCAGATCACAAAGTTCTTATAATGTCATCAGGTCAGTGGGTTACTGCTTTTGTCTGAGAGATCCTTTTGTTACTTGCGGTTTATAAGTTAAAATCCTAACATAGAACAGTGAGCTATTAACCGTCATCAAAGAGCTGCATGCAAACTACAAAGTACAGCTAGAGCGTTATGAATTTTTCCCCAGTCTTTCATTATCCTGAAGTTTGAAAAAGGGTTAATTTGGATAGAAATCAATTCTGATTATTATAGAGAAACCCCAATCATGGTGTTATGTTTTAAATTCTGAGTCTGTGCTTCTCCAAACCAAGCACTATTAAACTATACTGTCTACCAGTATGGATGACACGTGTCTCCTACACCTTGTAGTCCTCTGTCATATGTAGCATTTCCTATACACTGATTTACACACCTATGATTGATTGTTTCTGTGTAGTGTTCATGATATAAAGTGCTCTGACACCCTACACTGGTATGAGTGGTGCTACAAAGCTAATTAAATGCATCTGAGAGAAAGTGGTTATGGAGACTCGAGGGGCACTGTTAAAGGGTGGTAGTGAGGGAATCCGTGGCAGGTCATTGGGGGGCACCAACCAACATTGTCGCACTGGGCGCCACCAGCGCTAAAGCCGGCCCTGACCTGTGGTACCACTGAGAGTCAGGTGGTGAAGGGGTACTTGGCCCAGTTGCTCAGGATCCATAGGAGGTCAGGCCCCGGGACATCAGGAGTGAAAGGGCTCATCCCCCATGGTTGGGACCAGTAACTCCTGCTTGTCCCGTGGCCCTCTGAAAGGACATCCATTCACAAAATGTGTGAAGGTGCCAGATGCAGTTCAGCTGGTCGTCTGAAATAGAAGAGACATTGCCACAAATGGAGTGGTTGAGTCTGTTGCCTTCTGATATTCAAAATGTTGAGGTCTAGTGTACAATTGTGAGATTTCAAGTAGTGGCGAGTGAAGTTGCAAATTGCTTAGAGGTCACAAAGGTGGGCAGAAGGGTCATTAAAGGCTAGTCCATGCGCTAGTCACTGTACCTTACGCCTGCTGCATCTATCGGTTTCTAAAGCAAACCTTCACTGCATAGTAACGATTTGGCAACTAAGATGGCACAAACTGCTGTAGTTGTATTGTTTTCTCCCATCCTAGGAATATATATATTTTTAAACTTGGAGCAATGCACCTAGGCATGCCCCACATGAAGTTTTTGACCATGGTACTACAACAGATTCTGATAATAATAAATGTAGCTTCTAGAGCGCGCGGCTACCTCAGACGAGGTGTCCCGGCGCTGGTAGCGAACTAGTTGGGGGTCGAGCAGGTCCTTATGGCTGACTAAAAAAGCCAGGTTTTTAGTGCTTTCCTGAAAACCTGTTCCGATTCCAACAGGTGAAGGTGGGCAGGCATAGCGTTCCATAGTTTCGCAGTTTTTACCGCGAAGGATCTGCCACCTTGCCTGTCTTTAAAAAAGCGTGTACCCCACAGGAGTCACAGGTGGTTTGCTCTCAGGTCCCATTCCTGATGATATAATTGCAGTCCCTGCCTGAGATAGCCAGGGCCCAGATCTCTGGTGGCTCTGAAAGCCAAAATCAGAGACTTAAACTCAATCCTCCTGATTACAGGAAGCCAATGGAGTTGCCGCAGATGAGGGGAGATGTGATGCCGGAGGAGAACCTGCCGGATCAGTCTAGCCACAGCGTTCTGAATAATCTGAAGCCTGCGGACGAGATGTGCAGTAGCCCCAGATTCAGGCTGTTGGCATGGTCCAGCTGTGAGGTCACCAAAGCATGGACTGTAGTCTTCCTGCAATCCTCTGGCAGAAAATGTAGAAATTTCCTGATGGCTCTTAGCTTCCAAAAGCACACGGACGAAACATGATGCACCTGCGTCTTGAAAGAGAGGTCTTTGTCCAGTTTAATTCCCAGATTTCTGGCTGAATTCACCGGGATAGGTGGTGGATTCAGCTCTGCAGGCCACCACAGATTTGATGGTGGGGGAGAAGCCTGACTAAAAAACAAAACTTCCATCTTCTCAGCATTAGGTTTTAGACAGTTCTCATTCATCCATACCGAGATGTTTTTGAGGCATTCCTTAAAGTTGTGAAAGGCCACCACCGAATGTTCTTTAAAAGAGAACACCAGTTGTGTATCGTCAGCATAGGAAACCACCCTCACAACCCATGACTCAGCCAGGGTGGCGAATGGGGCAAGGTATACATTGAATAGCAGCGGGCTCAGCGCAGAACCCTGAGGCACCCCCAAACAAGAGGTTTCTGGGAGGAGACAAAAGGACGCAGAAACACCTGCTGTGAGTGATTCTCCAGGAATGACTGTAGCCAGGACAGAGCTTTCCCCCACACTCCAACTTGTATCAGTCTCCTGAGCAAAATCGGGAGGGCGACCGTATCGAAAGCTGCGGACAGGTCTAAAAGTACCAGCATTGCTGAGGCGCCCTGGTCCACGGACTCACGCACAGTTTCAGAGACATCAAACAGCGCGGTCTCCATGCTGTACCCAGCTCTAAAACCTGATTGCGAATCATGTAGGTGTCCATTGGTTTCTAAGAATTCTGCCAATTGCTTCTGGACTTCCTTCTCCAGAAATTTTGAAGGAGCTGGCAATAGAGAGATAGGTCTAAAATTCTTGAGCTCCGCTGGGTCGGCTTCAGGTTTCTTTAATAAAGGCAGCAAGAATGCTTGTTTCCAGGCGGCTGGATAAGTGCCAGATTTAATGGAAGAATTCCAAATCTGGTTCAGTATCGGATTTAGCCAGGGGGCCAATAATCTGAAGAACCGTGCAGGGCAAGGATCTCCCGGGGAGCCCGACTTGCACTTGGTCAGCTCCTTGAGTGACTCCTCGGTTGACAATGGGCGGAATTCTGACAAGGTACTGAGAGAATCCGGGGTTAAAATATGCAAGTGAGAGGGGGTTGAGCTTTAAGGAAAATGCAGAATATATGTTCTGAATCTTTTCCTGGAAATAATCTGACAGGCCAGAACAGAGAGCAGGGGAGGGAGAAAGCGTGCTATCCAACGCTGTGCGATTGGTAAAGGTTTTAACAATCTTTAAGATTTCTTTGGCCAAATTATCTGAGTTCTTAATTTGATTTGCAAAGTATTCCCTCATCCTGCTACACTTAAGCCTGTGACATTTTTTAAAGGCCTCTTTATAGAGGCATTTTGCAACTGGATTTTACGACTTTCTCCAGGGCCGTTCTAAATTCTCACAGAGGCTCTTCTCTGTTCTTAGTTCCATGGAAAACCAGGGGGCTGAAGGTTTCCGTCTAGTAGAAGTAACTGGCCTGGACAGGGCGACTGTGTATGAGGCAGTTGTGACCCAACGGTTGAAGCGGGAAGAATCGCTGTCGGGATCACCAGTAAGCTGTGGTATAGCTTCTTGGAGTGTCGGCCCCAAGGCTTCTTGAGTGACCTTTCCCCAGTTTCTCCTCCTGTCAGTGATAGTCTTGGGTTTGGATGGCCTAGACTCTATACTAAGGGTAAAAGGTACCAAAAAGTAGGCCGACCAGGTCAGATGCAAAGGCGCCTCCATCCTTAGGTTTGGGTTGTTTGAAAAAATCAGATCAAGCAGATGGCCCGCGGTATGTGTAGGTGCAGAAACCAATTGCAAGAGATTTAAACCTTTTAATGTTTTCAGGAACTGGATTGCCTGGGAGCAGTTTTCATCATCAGCATGTAAATTAAAGTCGACAAGAACAGTTCGATTGGCATACTTTAAAGAGAGTTGAGCGATGGTGTCGCACAGCTCTGACAGGTGGCCAGAATGGCTGACGGGAGGCCTATATACTAGCAGCCCGGCCACAGAAGAGGAAGATGAAATTCTGACACAAAAGGACATGGCCTCAATGTTCCCAATAGGATCCAGTCTCCGGGTGATGATCTCCCAACCATCCCTAAGGATAACTGCAACACTACCTCCTATCTTGTTGTCGCCACGATTGGCACAAACAATCCGGAAACCAGAGGAAGCAGCGAGCATCAAATCAGGATTAGAGCCCTTCCTCAACCAGGTTTCCCTTCGTTCTGAAAGTCCTAAATCTCACAATTTCGTAATTTGTATTCTTTTAATTTTGCCAAAAAGCTGGTAAAGGTATTTTTAAAAATTGAAAAAGGGGAAGGCACAAACCAGCAGCTACACGGGGCTGAGAGACTGCTCCTGGGCAGCCGCTAACCGCTTCTTTCAGGGGTGGTACACAATTGTGCTTCGCCCGCTGCCAGAAGTTCAAAGGTGTGACATTCGGCTGCAGGCAAAGGAAATGACGTAGGAATGACGTAGGTGCCGACTACTGCAGATGGCAATTGTGTTTTTCTGACGCTAAGCAGGACTGTGTAAAGATTAAATGACAGTCAGAAATTACAATTCCCTGCAGCCTGATGTTTAATTCATGTGAGCGACACATCTGCCTTTAGAAAGTGGGGTTGAGAAGTGAAACTAGGCCTCTCGAGATGTCATGAACTTTGAGCAACTTCCTAAAGTTTGAAGTTCCTGGGCTTTGTGGTGTGGTAGTGCACTGGATTTTATGATATAGGCATTCTTTTAAAGAAACAGGAAGCTTTGATAGACATTCACCGTGCAGAGATGAGAAGCACAACGAAACAAGAGAAAACGAAAAATGTTTATCATCATTAATCTATACACCATTAATTGTATATGGTATTTCTATAGCCCACACCTAGACAAAAAGCAACTTTCTCAGGTTTATTTTATACTTTTGCCCACCTCTCATAGTAGACTTTATAAAGTAATCTTTCCAAAGCAGGCGAATATTAATCTGATTCTTAATTATTATTTAGAACTCATGGCACTGCAAATAATTCATGATATTGTGTAAAGAAGGCACATTACATCCGAACAAAATTCTCTTTTGAATAGGGAGGTACATGAGGTGGTGGTCCTCAAAGTATGTACATACCAACAAATCCATATTTCTACACTAATATCAGGAGACCCTGCAAGGGGATATTGGCAGTGAGCTAATATACTTGTATTATGGCATCTTCTGGAGAAATTCACACTCATCCTGAACTTGTCAAATAGTATTCATGAAGTTGTAAGAGGTCATCACTCACTGTCAGAGGAAGTCATCAGAACATCATCCTAGAGTAGTTTTTGTGATGAGTCTAAAGTCATCTCATTTATATATTTCACCCTGTACGTATACCTTAGGATGGTTTGAGATGACTTCACCAGATAATTACAGCTAACTGCAGGCTGTAGTCATCAGATGACTTCAGAATGACTCCAGGAAGATCTTCCCTTTTGACTTTGGTTCCCTGACAAGGCACTCAGGAAAATGTGCAAAAGTAATCACACATATGAGACTGTGAAAGAATACTATGATAGATTCTTAGGCAGAGCACAAGTCGGAGTACACGTGGGTAGACGGCATCCACCTACTATTTTCACAGGATAGACACCGTCCACCCTGCAAGAAATGGACCCCAATGAAATATGCTGAACTTGTTCCTGTGTAATATACAGACACCGGGACACATTCAGCTGCGCCTGCACGTTTTCTGCTTTCCTTCGGAGCAGCACCGTGTAGGTGGGTAGGGGGCTTTCATATTTCAGACTCCAGCTGGGCCCATAACAAAGGCTCAATTTAAGGGGCAATCAGGCCTCCTTTTGTTCCACTATCCTGGCTGAGAGCTATCTGGAACCTCACACCTAAATGCAATGGAGCGGAAACAAAGGCATGCAGCTTATCAATGTGCAGATAAATCAGAGAAGCATGCATTTGACTTTGTTCAGTCCTATATATAAGAGGTATACATGCACTGTAAGAATATCAGATGTGCTGGTCTGTCCAGTATTTACACAAATAACAATTTGAATACCATCATTATTTTTTTTGTATTTCTTTTATAGCGCTACTCATCCCAATGCAGGGTGTCAGAGCACTTTACATCACATGTACACATTATACATTGACAATAAATCATATAAATGTGTAAATCAATGTATGGGATGTATTGCATAAGACAGTGAGGGATACAAGGTGTAGGAGTCACATGTCTTTCACAGCTCGCTGGGCTATATTAGAAGTATTACAATTTATGAACGACAAGTAACAAGTATCCCTGTGTTAAAAACAGTAACCCACTTACCTAACTAAATAAAATCTGCCATCTGCATGTTTGATGATGTGCTTTGCAGGAAGCAGAGTATATGTACTAACCCTGGGCGTAGTTCGCGAAGTAGCGCTTCGCGAAGCTACGCAAAGTGAAGTTCGCACTACGCGAGCCAGCGTAGCACTACGCGAACTGCGTAGTGCGTGTTCGCAATGATTACACAGTGCCGGATGCTTGTCCGCACTGTGCAATCATTGAAAGCGGCATCTTGCACAGTGCGAGCTGTCGTTTACTGCCGCTCGAGTAGATTTTTACTCGAGCGGCAGCTCTCAACGCGGACTGGTAGTTTCTCATCGCGAGCGGTCGCGAGCATACGCGACCACTCGCAATGAGAAACCTGACCTCCCGCGTTGAGAATCTCGCCGGGAGGTTTATTTTCCACGCTCGCGATCGGCAACTTGTGTTGCTGATCGCGAACGCAGGAAAAAGTATCGCCGGGATGTCATTTTGCTTGCCCGCGGTTGCCAACTTGACGTTGAGGACCGCGAGCAAGCAAAAAATGACCGCTGCACTACGCTACGCTACGCGTGTTTGCACTGTGCTACGTGCAATTCGCGTTGTGCGAAGTAGCGCACACTTCGCAAACTACGCGAGCGTAGCGTAGTTTTCCGCCCAGGCCTAATATGTACACTTACCACGATTCTGCGCTGACGCCAACGATAGACGCAAGATGCTGCCGCTGGGCGGAGCAAGGTGCGAAGTGCGATTCCGCGAGGAGAGCTGCTTCCTCTCCGCTGCTACAGTCCCCGCTTCCCGCTTCCACCAGGCTTCCATTTTTCCTTTCTGCCTTTCTGCCTTCAGTCCCCTGGTCTCCTGTGTTGGTCGCGGCACCCGTACCCACGGCTCCCGCGGATTTGGTGCTTCACCCCAAGGGACAGTGAGTGCAAGTGCGGCTGCCGACAGTCGGCGGCCGGGGAGAGACTGCCACAGGTGATCTCCGGAGGCGGCCCGGTTAGTTCCAGGTGCAGCCTGCAGAATAACCTGGCGAGCCCCACTCGCCTCCGTCCACTTACAGCATCAGGGGCCCCTACTTCCACCCCATGAAGAACGGATGACCCGGGTGGACTATCTCTCTTAGGCCAGTATGCTGAGCTGATCAACGCCTTTAACTTTGCACCAGGGGCCCCTAACCTTGGAGCGGGAGCATCGTTATCTCCCCCAAAGAAGACCAGTGAAAGTCAGGAAGGGGGTAAGTGTGAGCCCACTGTGCTGTGTCTAAGAATGTACCCCTGGCCACCAGAGGAAGCGGCCTGGGATAGACCGGGGGCGGCCTGCAGGTGTTGGCATCAACAGATCCCACCCCCCTTGGCTATTAAACTCCTCCGGGGGGGGGGTGCAGCTGGACCCTCCCTCCTCTGCCCCCACGGCGTCTGCCACTAACCTCTGCCCTTAACCTGTCACAAGGTAGCCAGGCGGACCGCTGCCTGGCATTCAATGTACAAAAGCAAAACAATGGTAGGGCAAAGGCGAGCTCCCAGCCTCCCGCAGCCACTGTATTGAAACAACTACTGCAATTACCAGGGGCTGGTGCATTTTTAGTCACGCCGATCTTCGATACTAAGTGCTGGCATCCAACATTAAGCAACAAAGGGCCTAAGGACTCAAACGGCCCGGGAGGGGCAACTACCACAATCAATTCAGAGAAAGAGTACTATATTCACATCTTGACTCCTCTCTCGCTTACTAGGCAAATTAGCATCAAGGGGGGCAGTGGCTGAGCCAGGGTTCACTGGGGGTCCTGTAACAGGATCTTGAGCTTTTCGAAAGGACCCAAATTCTATCTCTAGTGGTGTTCAAAGAGTGTTCAAAGAGGTTGCGCCCAAGCTGGTGATTCGTGATTGGGGCAATCTAAAAGAGAAAGTGAATCCCCTATAAAAAACCTAATTAAGGGTAGAAAAACAATGCGCACATGAAACTCGACACAGGTGCAGCTTCAAACACATCACTCTAAAAGACAAAAAACTAAGAGCTATATCCTCAAGGAGGAAGACGAGGAAAACAGCTGACGTGCCCAACCGAGAGACAACAAGAGTAAGTAAAAATCTGTAAAAATTCTGACTCCGGCTAAAAATAATAATAAAAGCAATAGTAGAGATATCAGACATTACCTTAGCTAGACAACCAAGAAAACTCAAGATTTAAAACAGGCCTACAATTCCCTGGGAGACAAGGTCCCCAGTAGTCATCCCCAAAGTGAGGAAAATCAAACAAGAACATCTCCTCCAATTCCCCTGTCCCCAGAAATAATTATTTTGGGGAAAGAGCCAATAGCACAAACATTGGGCCAACACACATCTCTAAGGAAAATGCGAGAAACCTGACTAGATGAATCCATAAAGGAAGAATTACCCATGGATGAAGTTAGCTGCCCCAGCAACAAGAAATCTAGAGGGGAAAGTCAACAGGCCTGGTCGAGATTGGAATCTCAAGACTAAGCAGCGACGGAGTGCGTTAGAAAAATGCCGTTTGCGGTAATTTTCAGTGCTGTGTTTGTCCGCGCTGTGAAATTATCGCGAACGGCACCCTGCACAGCGCAAGCGGGCACTGCTTCCTTTCTCCCGCTCGAGTAGATTTCCTACTCGAGCACCAGCTTTCTTAACGTGAACGGATGGTTTCTCAACGTGAGCGGTCGGGAGCATACGCGGCCACCCACATTGAGTTATCCGACCGCCCGCATTGAGTAATATCGCCAGGCAGTTGATTACCCTTGCTCGCGCTCGCAACTTGATGTTGACGAGCACGAGCGAGGAAAAAAAGTCCACTCCACTGCGCGGAGAGGAGTTTTTCGGAACTCCGTGAGCTCTGCGCAACGCGGAGTGTAGAAAACTCCGCGAGCGGAGCAGAGTTCACCGCCCAGACTTACTCAAGACCTTCGAAAAGGCTGGGACTTTTAAATAATCCAGCATATAAACCAACTATCACTAATATGGATCTCCTCAACCTGCTCAAAGAGCCCTGGAAGCACATCTAACAGTTTAACAAGCCCGCTTCCCACCACAAAGGTAATAAAGCAAGTTTGTGGCTGACCAGAATTATGCACTCAAGAACATCGGATTGATTTGCCTCTATCCCCACCCTTATCCCTCCAGGCCTTTCGCAACCAACTTGATAGTAACAACATCGAGGAATTTCACCAGCCTCAACCTATGACCAGTATAGCAAACTCTCCGTTAGGGGTCTTCAATCCTTTGCTGACAATAAATAATATAAGTGATAACCACAAACCGGCTAAGCCCCAACAAGAGCCACCAGAAAACCAACAAGGCGAACGATGCTCGCTAGCAAGCTAGTGCTCAAACCTGACAAATTCATGCTCCTACCCTCAGGACAATGAGGCCCCAAAAATAGAATCATCGCCAAGGGAGGAGCTCCCCTCCTCATAATCGCCAATAAAGTATTGAGCTCAATGGCAAACACGATCCACATGCATGCCGACAAGTTGGATGTCCCAATAAATATACTCCACTTGATAGCTGGCCTAATATCCGGCATTGACATCAAACTTGATCAATTAAACTCCCTGATACATAGATCTTAGGCCAGGTCAGAACAGCCGCAAAAGCATGAGGAATGCAGTTGCAGCCCTATCTTAAATAGGCTAGAAATGCTACCAGACATAATGAGCTCCCTAATCGAGGACCTGAAGAGAGAGTTAAATAGCCGGCCATATATAACTACTCTATCATCCCAGCAACAATATAACTCACATCAAACCTTGCCAAAATTAAGTAAAGATCATCCTAACCTGAGTGCCCAGGAGACCACGCAACCGGAACTGGGGCAAGAACTAAGTCATCCAACCAAGAGGCTTTAGAGGCATTAGAACAAAGGACTAAAGGTAAACAGGAGGATCTGGCCTGCGCCTTGAAACATGATGGCAAACAAGAAAATGATTTTACACAAAAGGAATCAACCAATGATCAAGACAAAAAATCAAAACTTAAACCTGAAAGAAGAGCTACTAATCTGAAATCAACTACAGAAGTAACAAATAGCCCAAAAATAATTCCCACGGAAGGCCACTACCTATTCAGGAAAAAGAAGAAAAAACTGAAAAAAATTGAATAGGAGCAAGAAAAGCAAGGAGGGTTCCCTATTGCACTGGATTCAGAGTGGAGACAAGGAAAGTAAAGCTCAAACAGAGCCTCCTCCTAACCAAAGCAATGGAGGATTAGTGACAGAACAACTGGTCGGACTTAAATGGGCATCACAGGACAAAAGTGCCACAGTAGCTTATGCGACAGAGCAGATTAGCAAAGAGCAAGGTGCATGCCAAAAATATGAAGAAAATGGTTGACACACAGAAGGAAAGAGCTGGGAAAAAATAAAGGCAAACCCATCTCCAAAGAAACTTTATAGATCTGAGGGCCTTCAAGAGAACATCTTGAATCCGGAAAAGTCCATAGAATTGCTAAAAGGAAGGGTATCACACCCAAGTCAGGACTGAAGGGGCAACCAATATGAAAATAGCATCCGTCAAGAGAAATCGCAACCATAAAATCAGCCACTCAAGAGACTGCAACCCAGGTAAATCAAAGGGACTTATCGGAAAGAAACCAAAACGAGAAGGGCATTAAGTGCCTCCCGAATAAACCACGATGGATCACAGCACCATCAATGTAAGGCAAGTAGAGAGGAACTACCTTATGAAGTACCGTCAAACAACTCACAAGAAGAAACATCTAATCGGAGAAATTTTCCCCCGAAATCAAGGGAGATTAATGACGGCTCATTGGTAAAATTGTCACGACAACAAGACAAAATGATTCAATTAGAGAACGTACAAATAAACCCAGAAGCCCTAAACTGAAATTATATCCCGAGTACGTGTCACAAGGGAAATGGGACACCCTCAATAGAGGAAACATCCTGAAGCTTTGCTCGCACCTGCCGGGACTAGAGAAAATTAAGACTACGGACATCGAAAGTGTGTCATTTATTGCCCCGGAGTTGGTTGATATAAATGAGGCCACTGAAGTAACCTTCTTCACCAAAGACATGGCAGCTGCCTTAAAGAAAAAGAAAAATTGTCTGGGAGACTAGGGGATTCAGATCAGAAATGTAGCTACAACAAAGTACCCGGCAATTCTAAAAGAAAGAATTGACATAACTCCGAAGGATAAACAAAAAAGGGTGAATTATAGCAACACAACCAGACCCACATCCGGCTTCCTCTTGTACGGCACTTTAGAAGGATCGAGAACTATGCCTTGGTGAGATGGCTCACTACAAATCACAATGGGTAAAGAAGGGGGCTCATGCCAGTGTGCCGTCAAACGGAAAAAATCCCAAGATTGGACCTGGCTTTCACAGGCCCTTGGGCGAAGTCCTAATTCTCCGGTGAATAACAAAGCAAAAAAGGTTTCCAGCTTTAATTTAAAAAATCTGCTCCTGGAACATTCGAGGGCAAACTGATAATGAAGACAAAAGGTCGCAAATTCACCACCTGATGAGCTATGACATCTTTGCTTTACAAGAAACCTGGGCTTTGTAAGCTATACTATGGCAGGATTACACTGTTTACGAGTCAAATGAAATAGCGTCTCAAATTGGGGGTACACCTCAGGAGGTGTGTCAATTTATGTGAAGAACAATCTGGCAGTACATGTCTCACTACTGTGCAAAGGCCATGGAGATTATATATTCCTCAAGGCTCAGATTCAACAAGCGGATGTGTGCAGCCGGGAACAACAAATAGCGATCCTAGGCAGCATTTACCCTGATTTATCTAGTATCAAACGTGAAGCAACGTTGAGTAAAATGCTTCCAGCTATGAGGGACCTTCTCTCTAGGGTCCCAAATGGCCTATGGTTAATAATGGGAGGTTTTAATGCCAACTTTATGGAATCAGATTTGGATTCTCCCTTAAGAACTTTGGATGATTAAATGTGGGCCATTACTGATATAAGATGTCAGCATCAACGGAAAAATAATCATGGTACAAAAATGGCAACATATTTAAATCAATTAAGCCTTTGTATTCTAAACGGAAGATCACTTACTGACACGCCTGCTGCCTACACTCACATCTCGTGCTTCAGAATGGCCACATTGGACTACATTTGGGTGTCGATTGCTCACTTCCACTCAGTTCAGAAATTTGCAGAAATATCATCATTAAGCAAAAATATCATCATTGGCAAGCGATCACGCTATTCTCTCCTATGAAGTGCCGCTTTCACAATGCCCGCGCCCAACATTCCATTCGATTGATAAGGAAGATAACTTAGAACCAGTAAAAAAAAGTCTGGTGGACTACAGATCACCAAGAACATATTGATAAAATGGTGGACCAGTTTCTAGATAAGTTAATGCAAGAACGAAGCGATCCACTGACCGCAAAGTCATGGGAATCGGTAGTGGAAGACCTAAGAGAAAATTTAGCCACCGGGATAAAGCCTGGACCAAATAAATTTCCACCAAAAGCTCAACTTCTCACTGAATACAAACAAACAAGAGTGAAAATAAAACGCAAGCTAAATAACATAATGCGTAGACGCACCCATGATAATACAAAATATAAATCTCTACAGGGGAAGGTCTCTGCAACTCGCAAGGATTATAGGAAAGCGAGATTCACTTTCAAGAGACAGAAGGAAGAGCAGCACTGGGGAATTGCGCACTAAATCAGAAAATCAAAAGACCAAAGAAAATGTGGGATTTGGATGAACAAATGTGTCAGGCCAGACCTACCATCAACCGCAACAAATAATGCTCCCACAGAATGGGAGGCCCACATTAAATCACTCTATGTGGAGTCCTACAGTGACAAAAGGGACAGTTGCAATGAACTAAAGTGTGTAAACCCTCAAATAGGAACAAAGGATACTATAAAAATAACATCTACTCAAGTTGTACATATCATTAACAAAAATGCGACCGGGGGGCGCCAGGCCCAAATGGCATCCCGATAAAGGTGTACAAAGGCCCGGTGCAAACATGGGCTACAATTATGGCACCCCTATTCTAAGAATGCAGAATGGGAGGAAGTCTCCCGGACTCATGGAGGGGCTCCCTCCTCGTTCCAGTCCACAAAAAAGTCTCCCGATTCAGTCCTGAAAAATATCGGATTGCACTCCTCAATGTAGAAGGGAAGTGCTATGCCAGTATTTTACTACAAGAACTGACCACCTGGGTGGAAGAGAGTAAGTCAATCCTATATGCCCAAACTGGTTTCCAAAAGGGCTGTCATATTGAAGACAACCTGGACTGCCTATCCCATATGATCGAGGACACACTTGCAACAAAAAGGAGGGCCTTGTACTTGGGATATAATGACTTCCAAACAGCATTTGATAGTGTGGGAAAAACTAAACAATTGGGGTATTCCTCAATCCTTACTAAACACTCTCATCACCTTGTATTCAGAAACCTGGGTGAAAATAAGAGTTACCACCGGATGGTCTTCAACTAACAAAATCAAAACCAACAGGGATTTAAAGCAAGGATGCATATGGCCCCATTACTTTTTAATTTGTACCTGGCAGATCTACCGGAGTGGTTGGCAGCAGCTCGGGCATTCTCGCCCCCAAAAGTGAATGGTTGTACATCTGGCCCTAAATTACTTTCCAGTAATTATATTACTCTGAGTCCTATTCCCTCGCTTGCAGCCTTGGTGTCGCCCACCCTCGCTATGGTACAACTGTCAATGTTTGTTGGTTGGAGCTTGTTACTAACAAGAGGTGTGGAGGGGGGGTGGTCCTTTTATTAACTACATGGGATTGGTGTCTGGGAGGCAGGAGGGCCTCACATGTAATGGCTGCAAGCGAGGGAATGGACGAAGAGGTAATGGGTTGTGATGCTGCGCTGTGATGTCACGTACCATGATGTCACTTGCATGCTGCCTAAATTGGTTAGTTCCCCCACTTCTTTTTTTAGGATTTGTGCCCTGTTCTTACGGTTGTGAACAAACCCATTTTCTCTGAACTACATCCTTCGTTAGAAGTGAAAAGCAGCTCAGATGTACCTTAGTCCTTCCTTTACCTCTACCATTAGCTGCTTGAGAGCAGAAGACAAGAGGAGACCCTTTACCGACAGAGACAAGCCATGCGGCGGCCCCACACCTATATGTAATGAAGCGAAGGAGTCAGGTAAATTAAGAAATACTTATTTATTCAGGTGCCATATAACGACCCACTGGTGCAAAAGCTTAAGCGTCCAACCCAGGTAACTCCAACCGCTTCTCTAAGGTTCAAACTTAAGCTTCTGCATCAGTGAGTTCCACATTACACAATAGTGTTCTACATGACGACACAATGGCACAGTCTCATGCCATCTCTAACTTCTACAGGTGACATAGAAGAAAGACACTATTACCACATGTATCCTTTCACAACAAAATAAACAAAATTACTCCAGAATATAATCATCGAACTTCTTAGGTACCTTGGTACTCCTCTTCTGTAATACAGGATTATCATGAACAGAAGTGTGAGCAGATTCTTCAACAGTGGATGCATCAGGAATAAAGGTATCCTTACTCCCAGAATGAACTTGGGAAGAATAACCCCAGAACAGTGTTCATCAAACCAGACATCACCACCATCCCCCGTCTTTTCAAAAAAACACTCTTGCCCCGGTTTGAGAACAACAATAGCACTTTTGTTCCACCAACCCTTATTCTTCAACAAAACTGAAGAATCAGTAACCCTTTCAACTTTGAAGGGAGCTGTGAATTTAGATGAACCTTTCCGTGTTAATGCCGGATTGATAATTCTAACCCAGTCACCAACTTCTACACTTTTACTTTTGGTCTTGTGAGACAAGTCATGGTAAGACTTACCACAAATGCGTGACTCAGTTATATTCCTTCTAGCTTTGATAATAGAAGACTCAAAAGTGTCTCTCTCAGCCCCCTTTTGAAGAAGGGCACTAACAAAGACTTAACCTGTCTGCCTCTCATGAGAAAATAAGGAGATACTCCCGTGCACGTATTGGGAGTTATATGATAGCTCCATACTTTTTCTTTTAGAAACTCCAAAACATCCAGGTTGCTTTCCAATGCAGCCTGATTCCCTTCTTTTATGAATCTGTTAGCCCTTTCAACTTGGCCATTAGAACGGGGACTGTACAAAGGTGCCCTTTCAGAATTCACACCAAATTTCCTCAAGAAATTCTGCATCTTGCTAGAAACGAACTGCACCCCATTGTCTGACATAAGAGAAATGGGTGCACCTTCAATTCTAAAAATGTTTTCCAAAAAGAAATCACTTCATCAGTGACCGGATGTTCCACAAAGGTGTAGTACAACCACTTCGAAAAGTTGTCAATGAGAACAATTAAAAATCTCTTCTCCCTGCCTAAGCATTCATACGGACCAGAAAAATCAATAGACACTTTCTCCCAAGGACCCATAGGAGCATCTTGAATGGATAAGGGTTCAGTAGAAACTTTCCAATGTTTGTCAGATTTGATACATATAGAACAGTTGTCCACAAACCGCTCAACAGAAGCGTCCATACCTGGCCACCAATACTGAGTTTTGAGCAGTTTTTTTGTTCCGGACACACCAGAATGTCCAGAATGGGCTAACTGGATGAGTTTATTCCTAATACCAGCCGGTGGCACAAACAAATCCTGTCTTAATAAGATGTTGTTTTCAATGCTAAGTTCATCAGCAACCTGTGCAAAACTACGAAGAGGTGTCTCTAAATTCTTGCAAGACGGCCAACCATTGGTAACAAAATGCTTGACTTTAGCCAAAACAGAATCAACAGCTACAAAGTCATTCCATTCTTTTTCAGATACAGCAGAACTACACGATTCGATGGCGTCAACCATAGCCACAACACACTCATGCTGGTCAATGATCTCGCCTCCAGATTCATCTATAGGTGGGAGTCTAGACAGACAATCTGCCGTAAAATTTTTACCGCCAGGAATGTGTTGAATCTCAAAATTAAACTCCTGTAATCTGGCAATAAGCCTTACTAGCCTGGACGAAGCTTTACCACTCCTAACACCATCCATCATAAAAACAAGGGGCTTGTGATCGGTAACAAGAACAAAAGGTCGTCCCCACAAGAAATTTTTTAGTTTTTCTACTGCCCAAACACATGCCAACGCCTCTTTTTCTATGGTACTATAATGTTTCTCTGCACCACGAATTCCCTGGAAATAAATGAAATAACTCTTTCTTTGCCATCCACCATCTGTGTGAATACGGCCCCTAGTCCAATGGCACTAGCATCAACAGTAATGTAGGATTTGCCCTGAGGATCAAAAGTATTGAGGCCAGGAGCTTTAGCGATAAGTTTTTTTACATTATCAAAGGCTTCGTCATGAATATCTGTCCAAGAAAATTTTGTCCCTTTTTTAAGAAGTTGTCTGAGCGGCTCAACAACAAGAGCATACCCTTTAACGAATCTGGCGTAGTACTCGCCTAACCCTAAGAAGGAACGCAAAGAATCCTTGTCTTGAGGTTTGCTGGCTTTCTCCAATGTATTGATAAGATCCTCTTTAGGAAAAATGCCCTCAGGGGTGATCCTATGACCTAAATAATTAATCTCATCCACAAGAAACTCACACTTGTCCTTACTCACAGTCATCCCTTTGTTTTCTAAAATCTTTAAAACTTTATCAAGAATGACATTATGTTGATCACATGTCTTTGCAAAAATCAAAATGTCATCCTGAAATGACTGCACACCATTCAGACCCTGAAACAAACTCTCAATGAGTTTCTGGAACACGCTGGCCGCTGAGGCCAGCCCGAACGGCATTCTCAAAAATCTGTAAAGGCCAAATGGAGTGATAAATGCAGTGAGATCTTTCGAGGACTCATCAAGTACTACTTGGTGATAAGCTGATTTTAGATCAATTATGGAAAAATATCTTGCACCATTCACAGCAGCTAGCATTTCTTGAATTCTGGGCAATGGATGAGTATCTATCACAATATTTTTATTCAAAGACCTTAGGTCCACACACAATCTTAAATCTTGATTTTTCTTAAGGGCAATAACTATAGCTGAAACCCATTCTGAACTATCGGTGGATTCGATGATGCCTTCTGAACACAAAGAATCTAAATGAGATTTTAATTTTTCCCGAATGCCTAGAGGAACCATGCGTACTTTATGTTGTATGGGCACAGCTCCCTTTTGAGTTTGATTTTGTGAGTGTAGCCTTTGACATGACCTACTTCATCCAAAAAACATTTTTGTGCTTACTTAGAATAACATTTAGGGAAGTTTTATCACAAGAAACACTATTGATGGTTAACTCTCTTAATTGGATGGGACGATCAGAGCCTGGACATAAAATTACACCCAACTTGCCTAAATCATACCATCCAACTATGTTTTTCCCATCAATAGCCACATAAATTTTAGTAAACACATTGCGCCCTTCAAATTCTAAGGTATCTTCAAAGAAACCTAGCATACTAATATCAAAATTACCGAATGCTTTAGGGTTAACATCGGTTTCCATGAGCTCGACCCCCACCCAATTCTCTTTGAAGAAGATATCTGACAAGATGGTGATAGGTGAGCCTGAATCTGCCATGGCTTCAAAAGCCACACTACCAATTAGGACAGTACCTAAAGGTGCTTTAAAAGGAACAGCTAGATTATTCACTGAATTGTCAAATAAATCATCATATACAGTAAGCAGTAGATTTTGCATATCATGCTCAGCATTAGAAATATTGTTTACATTGGTATTTGAAATTCTTCTTGGTGCTTTACACAGTGACGAAAAGTGGCCAACTTTACTACATTTAAGGCATTTTCTTTTTAAAGCAGGACAATCTATAAAGTTTGCCAAATGTAACTTAGAACCACATCTATAACAACTAGGTTTAACGTCCCTGGATGTTCTGACATTACCCTTACTAAATGACTGAATGGCACACACAGGGGGAGAAGAAGAAGAAGAAGAAGAAAATCTCATTTCTTCAGCTGTGATGATTTTAGAAGATTGGATAGACCTTTCAATTCCTTTGGCTAAATCCAAAACTTCAGCCAACGTAGGATTCCGACAAGCAAGAAGTCTTTCTTGTACTTTTTTTGACTCACAATTGAACACAAATTGATCTCTAATGGAGAGATCAACATTTGCGCCAAACTCACAGTTTGCAGCCAAAACCCTCAAGGCCGCAACGTATTCCTCAATAGATTCATCGGTAAATTGCTTCCTTTTGTGAAAAGCATGTCTTTCAATTAGCACATTGGGTTCATCCTCAAATTGTTTTTCTAACCTAGCTACAGCTTCACTGAAAACATTCCAGCCATCTCCGCTACCAGGTGGCGCTATAGGTACAAGGTTCTTGAAAATCTCTATCGCTGCAGTGCCAAGAAAACTAAACAAGATGGCTTTCATTCTCTCCGGTGAAAATTTTGTACCATCAATGGCAACTATGTAGTTCTCAAATGTTTCAAACCATTTCTTCCACCGCAATTTAGGTTTGCCTGGAATTTGCAAAAAAATAGTAGGCTGATTACAAATTTGAGAAGCTGCCATATTGAGTAGGTGGGGAAAAATAAAGGGAAGAAGAAGGACCAGTTAATTTTCCCAAACTCTGAAAGTATAAGAAGGTGTTAAACGAAGATCAGGGATGAATGTCTAAAGTTAAAGAACGTAGAAGTAAAGCATCACTGGAAACAAGCAAAGGAGTGTTTATAACGTGTGCATATCACTGTAGAAAGAAAAAGGTAAAATCACTGTGGTGTTCCTGTAATAAATAGGGTTAAATTTGCCACTCTTGAAATCACTGTGGTGCTCCTGCAATAAATAAGGTTAAAGTGCCACTCTGGAAATCACTGTGGTGCTCCTGCAATAAATAAGGTTAAAGTGCAAGTCTTGTACAAGTGTGCGAATCACTGAATCCGCAAGACAAGCCAAAGATATGATGCTAGGGACCTGCACCGAAGGATGTAACTGTTAAGAAAGTGTGCGAATCACTGAATCCGCAAGAAAAGCATCCAAATGAATTTCTTTACTTATTCAAAGCAGACAGCCTTGCCTTGATGTGAATCAGAGCATATGCACAGAGAGTAGACACTCACGATCCACACTGGGCTCCGGTAGGTTATGCTGTGACTTAGGATCAGATTCGGGAGACTCGATGAGTCCAATTTGGCCGCTACGTTGCTTCCTGGCGCGCGAAAACGTCCTCCCAATATGGCTGCCGCTATCAAAGCAGTAGGACAGGCAAAGGGTTAACAGTGCAGAGCGTTCAGACGCTTAGCGCACCATGGCAACAGAAGTCGGGATACAGCCACGTCATGTAGCTAATGGGATTCCAACGGCTTGACTCGAGCCGGCTGACGCGCAAGTGACGGTTGCACGCAGCGGCGGTAAATAAATGCCAAAAAGTACCTTAAACGTTCCTCAAGTGGAAGAAAGCCCAGGATTTCGACGATGGCCTCGAAGAATGCCTCCAGGGGGTTTGAAGGCGCAGCGAAATCCAAAACGGCTCCGAGGGTGAAACGGCGTGAAGCGTACAGCACAGTGGGTCGGCACAAGAACTATAAACAACTCGTCGCCATTGTAATGAAGCGAAGGAGTCAGGTAAATTAAGAAATACTTATTTATTCAGGTGCCATATAACGACCCACTGGTGCAAAAGCTTAAGCGTCCAACCCAGGTAACTCCAACCGCTTCTCTAAGGTTCAAACTTAAGCTTCTGCATCAGTGAGTTCCACATTACACAATAGTGTTCTACATGACGACACAATGGCACAGTCTCATGCCATCTCTAACTTCTACAGGTGACATAGAAGAAAGACACTATTACCACACTATATTATAATATAGCGCTTCCAGAGCGCATCCAGGCGGTGTTTCAATGACTCGTTTTCCATGATAGGTTTACTTTCCAAGTATAGATTGCTTCATGAAAAGGTTGCAATTTTCCTTGCTTTTAATGTTACAAGTGAGAAAATAATGTTCAAACTATAAGTGAGAAAATAATATACAAATTGCAACTAGTATTTTCATTACATTAAATGGAACTTTGCAGCACTAACAACACCTTTTTCTGCTCTTGCTTAAATTTTGACTGTATCTTTATCTCCAGCCACCACTGAAAGGCAACATAAGTCTTTTGAGAGTTTCCAGACGTTAATTCGCCTGGTCTGAAATAGCGCCTGTGTGGAGAGGTCTTTTAATCTTTTAATAGCTGCGGAGGGTCTCAACTGTGCGGCTGATGTACGGCTCTTCTCCGGGAGACATTCCGCAGTGGTCTCTGCCCGTCTCGGATTGCAGCTTCCTGCGTAAGCAACGTCTCCACGTCCTATTCGCTCGGGTACTTGGCAAGCAACATTAAAACTGGCCAGCAGCTTTATTATGCACACAGAAGGCCTCTGCAAATGTTTGAACATGCTGGTACCAAAATAATATTCTTCACTTTTTATTGAGTTCAGTTTGTTATTGGTTAAACTGAAACTTCAGACATTATGACTCGGTTTCTGTGGACATAGCCTCTTGTATTTTTTCACCAATGACTAATGTTATTAGTAAAACAAAAATAAAACGTACACCCCTCCCCCACCAAAGGGCAGAAATATCTCACCCTATTCTCGTCACCCCTCACGCACCTGGCGATAATATTTCCTCCGCTACCTCCCTCGCCGTATTCTACTTTCTCGCCCCCTACTTCACCAGGAAACTACTTTGCCCATATTATAATCCCCTTCCCATGTAGACCCTTTTTTGCTATACGTAAACCCCACAAGATCCATCACCCCCTGAGTGCCCCTGAGTGCGTTTCACCTGGCGCCCGCCGCTGCACCCCAGTGCATTATCCACTGCACACTACCCTTTCTTGTACGTCACTCCACTGTGCATCACCTGCATACAAAAAGAAAAACAAAAGAATCGTCCCCTCGTGGAAGTAACAAACAGCTATTGACTTGGGCGAGGTTCTCTTCTCCCAATAATCAGCTTTTGCTGTTGAGAGTTAATAAGAACACCGATGTTATAATTTCATTTAATTACATTACTCTACGTTGTCTCTGTGTGGGGCTACTTCTGAGCTGTCTCAACGTATTGTGGCTGCAGACAGGGTGATTCAGTGTGCATCACATTTTTTTGTGTTTTTTTTTTTTGTTTAAATTTCTTTATTGCCATTTTCTGCATTTTTTTAAACAAAATTGTCATCATATACATTTACAACATTTCCACATGTATATGTAGTGCGTTCAATACAAAAGTAACAGAGTATTGCCTGTATTTCTACAGATTATTGTTGGTGATGACGTTGCATTTGCTAAGGACATGTTTTACGTCTCGAATAGGTATGCACACTGGAATTTCAATGTGCCATCGCTCACATTGCTACAGCAGCTTGGTGTAGAAATTGTGATCTTTCCTAAACATATCTAGCTTCCGACGCATTGTACTAAGAACATACTGATATATTCCTATGCATCCATAACATAAATACATATCTGCTGCTTTTCAGAACCAAACATCACATTAGTACATAAAAAGAATAGCGTTTCCGTCCATTGGCATTTTACGAAAAGAAAACACTGAAGATAACCAATAAAGCTTATTATCTAAAACTGTACAAACCAAACTGAGACTTATATTAAAGATGAATAAAGAAAAAGAGAAACATTTAAAAAAGGGGGAGAGAGTTTGACATCAACAAAATACAAATGTAGTCATTTTCTCTTGGCAGGGTATGAGGAGATATTGTTGGACCCATTTCTCACAATACAATGGGATAGTGCGTGCAGTTGGGTGCAGTTACCAACTAGAAGAGGGGACCCCCGTGTTTAGTGAGGCAGCTTGGGAGTGCTTCCCTTCCCATTTTTTGAGCTAGGGATATGAGGAACAGTCGTATGGTGTATTCACTAATCAGTGGCTAAGGTGTCGTCTGCAGCGATGGTGGTAGTGGCACGCAATGTAGTGAGGAGTGCGTCCCAGTCTTGCGCAATAGGGAATTTACAGAGCCCCGCTGTCTCTTCCCTGTGCAGCACCGTGCTTTCCGCTTGTGCCCAAGTCAGAAATGAGCGCTGCCAGTTAAGTGTTACTGGAGGATGCGTGCTTTTCCAATTCTTGGTTATGAGGCGCTTTGCAGTAATTAAGCCTAGATCGTGAAATCTCGAGGCGGCTTTATTTTTTTTAGTTCTGGCATAGAGTCTTAGGAGGCAGGTTTCCCATGACATTGGCAGCTGCATGTCTGTACAGGAGTTCAAAGTTGTGACTACTTCTCGCCAGTAATGCTGAAGAGATGTGCAAGCCCACAGCATGTGAAGCAAGTCTGCGCCTAGTTGCTGACAGCGTGCACATGCAGAAGCGGCAGTGTTAAAGTACCTGTTTATCATGTCCGGTGAGAGGTATGCCCATTGTATGATATATGTTTGTATGAGCTTAAATCTAGAATTTCTGGGTATGTTCCTGGCCCCTGCTAATATGGCATCCCATTCCTTATCTGTCCAAGGCCGGCCCCTATCCGTCTCCCATCTTGCGCGAAGGCGCTGCATCGGTTTCAATGTGTGTGCAAGCAACGCCTCCACCAGCCAGTGTACTACGTGCGATCCCGCCCCCATAACATGTAAATATTGCAACACTAGATGTGTCGGTGGTTCAGCTGCCAGATCTCCCCAAACGGTTGACAGAGCCTTCAAAAGAGAGGTATGTAAAAGGAATTGGCCCGCTGGCAACCCAGACTCTTCGACCAACTCCTCAAATGTTAACATTGCACCGTCTCTGTATAAATCACGCAGGGAGTGTAACTCTGCCGCATGCCAGGTTGTCAATGCTGTCTCTGATGTGCCCAACCTTCCTCATGGCGTCCCCAATAGTGGCAAGATCGGGGCGTAAGGGATTGTCGTGCGGGTAAGATATAAACACCGTTTGTAGCATTTATGGGCCAGACCTAGATATAATTGTGCTGGCCTCAGATGTTTAGCAATGGGGTGGAACAAATGGTAAATTTGAGAATGTGTCCAGGGCTGCTGCACAGTTGCGGTGTCCTCCAAATATCTGCCGTCCAACCATTTCGTCACCCACTGGAGTTGAGCAGCTAAATAATACAACTCCATATTAGGGACGGCTAATCCGCCTTGAGCAATAGGAGCGTACATCTTCCATAAAGCAACTCGTGGTCTGCCCTTATTCCATATGAAATCTCGAAAAACAATCGTTCCAGGTCCCGAAAGATCTTAGGCTGGACATAAAGAGGGAGATTTGAAAAATAATAGAGCAATTTGGGAAGTACAATCATTTTCAGTAGGGCTATGCGGCTCGGTACATTCAGTGGAAGCGTTTTCCAAAATTGCACCTAGGCTCGTATAGCTGAGATAGCCCGCAACAGATTACCCTCCAATAAATCGTCAGGTGATCGATATATAAAAATGCCAAGGTATCTGAAAGTAGTGGGATACCACGTGAGAAGCGATCCGTTCAGAATTATATCCTCCTCTACTATGCCAGCATTAAATGAATAGATCCCTGATTTGGCCCAATTGACCCGGAGACCTGATTTCTCTTCAAATGCCTGATGTATATCTGCAATGGATGCCGGGATCGCTGTGACATCCCGAAGATATAACAACAAGTCGTCCGCATACAGGGAAACGGCATGTAGCCCATCCCCCAACTGTATACCCCAGTTCTCGCCATCTCTTCTGAGCAGCATCGCCAGGGGCTCCATAGCTAGAGAGAACAACAACGGAGACAGCGGGCAGCCCTGGCGCGTCCCGCATCTCACCCTAATGCAATCGGAGACCAGATTGCCGGTGCGAACCCGGACTGTGGGTCGCTGATACAGTAGACGAACCATATTCAAATAATGTTCCCCCAATTCATATTTGTATAGCACAGCTGCCAGGTAGGGCCATTCCAAAGAGTCGAAGGCCTTTTCCAGAACTAATACCAGGCAGCCTGATCGGGGCCAGCTGTGCGCTGCATACTGTTGAACTCTAAAGAACCTCCGTATATTGAGTGAAGTGCACCGCGCGGGGACAAAGCCATTCTGGTCGGGGTGTACCAATGTTTTCACTAATGGCGAGAGGCGTCTGGCCAATAATGATGCAAATATTTTGTAATCTGTGTTAAGGAGCGCAAGCGGCCGATAAGAGCCCAAAAGCTCCGGGTTTGTATCAGGCTTGAGGAGGGATGCCAGCAGGGCTTCATTTTGTGTAGTAGAGAGGGTGGAGTCATCCAGTGCCATCTCGTACACCTTTAATAATTGCGGTACCAAGATGTGTGCATATGCCTTGTAAAATTCAGCCGGCAGACCATCCGGACCCGGCGACTTCCCATTAGACAATGAGAAAATGCTATCTCGAATTTCCTCAGGGTTAAGGGAAACGTTTAACTCATCACTTTGAGTGCGTGTGGGTTTTGGCAGAATTATGTCTTCTAGATAAGCCTGCAACTCTAGAGATGTAACCCGCACACGCAAGCTATATAGGTCTCGGTAGTGCGTTACAAACGCACTATGTATGCTCCGTTGGGTATACGCGATATCCCCGGTGGCCGGTTTCACCGACACTATCGGTGTCGACGACTCGCTCTGGCGGATAAGCCATGTGAGCAGTCTGCCCGCTTTGTCGCCCATGTGATGTGTTCTTGCCGAGTGTGCAGCGTAATTGAGGCAACGCAGCCGTTCTAACAACCGCGCATGCTCCTCTCTGTGTCGGTCCAGCCGTTCCTGAGCACCATCTATGGCAGTCTGCTCACTAGTGGCCAATCTCCGTTCCAAACTAGTGAGGTATTTTTCTAGTTGCCTACGTATGCCCGCTTGCGTCCCCAGGCAATGCCCTCTGGTCACCACCTTAAGGGCGTCCCATTCCACCAGTGCTGAAGTTGCCGTACCCTCATTGTCTTCAAAATATTGCGCTACAGCAGTGGCCAGCGAGTCGCGAAATGGCGCATCAAGGAGTACGTCCGGTTGGAGACGCCATATCGGAATCGGTGGCAATTCTACCTCCCATTGGAGCTCCAAGACATGAGGGTTATGATCAGAGTGTGTACGTCCCATGTATAAAGAGTCTGAGATGCATGGCAAGAGACCATCTGACGCCATGAAGCGGTCTAAGCGTACATGCAATTGATGGGCCCCAGAGTAATAGGAATACACCCTGTCTAGTGGATTCCTGTGCCGCCACACATCTGTGAAACAGCCACTGCGTGGCCCAATTCGCCAACGCTTTCGCTGAAGTGTATGTGACGGTGCCTGGCAGGGGGAAAGGAGCGATCTAAAGAGACGTCAAGTACACAATTATAATCCCCACCCAAGACCATGGGAGTGTCATGCCACATGGACAGTTTTTGCGACATCTGATCCAGAAAGGCAGCTTGCTCAGTGTTGGGTGCATAAAGTGATGCTAATACTATCGGTTTACCGTCTAGTATCCCCTTAACTAGAATATACCTGCCCTCCCCGTCTATTATCGTGTCCACCACCTGAAATGGAGTACCTGGTCTCACCCACACTAGGACCCCCCGTGCGTATGTAGAATATCCTGTTGCATATAATTGCCCCCTCCAGCGCCTGTGGAGGCGTGCGATTTCTGCTTTAGCCAAATGTGTCTCTTGAAGGAGCGCTATTTGTATGCAATGACGTTTAAGGTAGGAGTATATAAGATAGCGACGCGCTGGGCTATGTATACCTCGCACATTCCATGTGCCTATCCTAATGGGAGCCATAACCAATATGTGTCAGGGGTACAAATGGTTCCGCCCGGCCGGAGGTCAGTAGGGGGGAGCAGCAGGTTTATAGTGATCATCCTGGAGCGCACGCCTCTGGGTAGATCCATTCTCCAACACTCATACCCTTGTTGATAAAAGATGGCATAAGGAACAAATAAACAACACACAATCAAAAATTCCATAAGAGCAAATCTGCAAAAGGCAATCGCCCAAACTTGTAATGCAATGGCACACAACTAACGTCCGGGGGAGACTATTGTGCACAGCAATTTAAAAATCAAATAAAGAAGTGGAGGGGACAGCCAAATGTGGCTACACTCGGCTCTGGCTAGTCACCTGTGAACTGGGGCCGCTGCCTGTTTGCTATATATGATATTCCCATACATTGAAGAGCTAAAAGAGAGAGAAACATGGCAATGACTAGAGGCCCAGCCCTGCACAATCCCAACGTCAGCATGACTACTAAATACAATCGACACAATACAGTAACAGTACTTAGAGTCTTTTTATACTTGCTTGTCCTGCGAGGGCACACAACGTTCTGTTTGCAAGTGGAGAGAGGATTGAATACAGTACGGGCGAATGTTCAAGCAACATTATCAGAGGTCTGCGGAGTAACATGTGGTAACGCACAGGAGTCCTGGGAGCCAGGGAGATTGTCCGAGAGTTCCTCATCACTTTGCGGACCTTGCCGATCAGAGTCCGATTCGGAGTCCCGTCCCGGTGATCCGCTGATGCTCGCCACTGCTTGCACCGCTTCAAGTTGACTGCTCAACACCAACTCTGGTGTGGGGCCAGAGGTTTGAGACGCTGACGATTGCGATTTCCTTCTCCTTCCCCTACGCCGCCGCGGTGCAGCCTCCGGAAGCGTTTCTCTCCATCTTATTGGTGTTGAAGTATAGGAGTCTAGCCATTCTGCAGCGCTGTCCGGGGTATTGAAGAAGTGGGTCTTACCATTCGCAACGACTCTCAACTTTGCCGGAAACAACAGAGAGTATTTGAGATCACATTGTCGTAAGCGCCTTTTCACCGCCAGATATGAGTGTCTCTGTTTCTGGACTTGAAACGTGTAGTCCGGGAAGATCATGACTTTATGATTGTCTACTTGAAGGTCCTGCAGTTTCCGAGTCTCTTGGAGAATGGTATCCCGATCTCTGTAGTTCAATAAATGTATTAGAAATGGCCTCGGGTTCGAGCCCGGAGGTGGAGGTTTGGCAGGCACCCTGTGTGCTCTTTCAACAACAAATTGTGGAGACAGGGCCTCCGCCGGAACCAACGATCGGATCCAGTCTTCTGCATACATCACTGCAGTTCTCCCCTCCACTCCTTCCGGCAGACCCACGACACGTACGTTGTTGCGGCGGGCCCTACCTTCGGCATCCTCAGCTCTGTCTTCCAAGAATTCCACCCGATTCAATAAGTCACGGATGTGCTTCTCAGCCGTGGCTACACATGGCGAAACCTCTGCAACATCTCCTTCCGTGGCGGTTGCGCGGTCTGCGAGTTTGTGATGGTCTGCATTTAATAACGTGAGATCCAGTGCCACCTTGTCTATCTTGCCTTCTAAGGAGGTGCGAATTTGAGTCATTGTCTCTCCCAACTTCTCAACAGCTGCCAACACCGCGTCAAGCTTGTGCCCCATTGGGTCCTGTGTCTCTGCTCCTGCCATCTTGTCTGCGTGCGCCCGAGTCTGTGGGTGAGGGGCCGTCGCGCCCCCAGTGCCAACCTTCGTTCGGCCCCCTCGTGACATGGAGTGGCGGTTAATGAGCGTCAGTCGCCTCTAAAGGAAGCCTTGGAGTGCACATTCACCATCCGTGGTGATCGAGCAAACGGGTGAACTGGTCCGGGTAGCAGGGGTTCACCAGTGCCACCCTCCACTGCACAGCAACAATCTACGCGAGAGATGTGCCAACTGGGCCCTTCCGGCTCTGAAGTCGGTGTCATAGTCTCAACAAAGCGAGGGGCGCAGTACTTAACAGACCCTCATGAACAGCCAGCCTTAATTCCGCAGCACTCCAACCAATTAAGGCAGTGGAGGAATGAACACGTGTCGCGGCTAGACACGCCAAAACAAGAAGTGCATCAGCGGGGTGCGGCCAGTGTGGCAGGCCTCAAATCGCTGTGTAGTGTCCTCCAGCCCCTGCTATTTCCTACAGTCCGCATCTGAAGAGCCGCCTCAACAGAGTCAGCACCCGGTGTGCAGGCAGTGTTCGGGCAGCAGTGAGTCTCATAGTGCCCCGGGCTGCGGTCACCAGCGCTAACGAGCCACGTGCAACCTGCCCTTATATGCGCAGAAATGCCTCACCTCAGCCTTATTTCGGGCAGCATGACCTGGGCGGACGGTCTCGGTCTCTCAAGTACAGGGAGGGAGCCAGTCACCGGCTCCGGACGAGTCACCAGGCCCAGCACCGTACCTCATTCAGTAGCAGGGGGGCAGGCCAGCTCCCGGACGCAGACGCACCTCGCCGCACCACAGGGGCCCACCAGCGACCCTGAGGCTTCAACCATGGGTTGCAGTTGCCACACTCCCCCGGTCTCGCACCCTCTAGCTTGGCTCAATGGGCAGGCCTCATCCTCAACCCAGCCTACAATCTCTCATTAGGCGTCACCATCTCACGCCTGGCAGCCTCGTGTATAGTGGGATATTTCAACGGGCCCTGCCCCTCGGTGTCAGCTGGGCTGGTCACGGGCTATCAGCAGCAGGCAGCGCGCAAAGCAAGGCGGACCACAACTTCCGTCGAGGCCTAGGGGGAGGAGTCAATCCACGGCCTCGCGTAGACCTCTGTGCCCAGCTCTCAGATACAGTGTCCAGAAAGGTTGCAGGCTGGGGGAGTCACTGCTACAGTCCGGGGCAGCCGCTCACCCGCCTCTACCATCAAAGCGCTTCAGGCGAGTCAACAGTCGCAGCGCCCCTCCCCACCTCACAGCGGGGGATCGGTTCAGCCGCCAGCCACAGGCTCTCCACGTCCGCACCACTTAATCCTGCAGATGGGCCCGGGGAACTCAGGAGCCGATCGTGGCCCCCGCAGTTCACCAGCTCCCCGCAGGCAGGCCGAGCAGGCGGGGCCGATCTCCTGGCTTGCATGGAGGCCCGCCGCCAGTGCCTCTGTCTCTCCCGCTGTAACTCTCCGGGCGATGAATTTGGCCACCAGCCCCCTCCGCTGGACACTGTCCGTGCCAATTCGGGGTCAGCGGCGATTGTGGGCAGTATGCAGGGCCAGTCGGATCCGTAACTTCCGGCAGGGCCTAGGAGGCGGAGCCGATCCTCAGCCTCACGTGTCCTGCTGCATTCAGCGCCTGCGAGGTACGCTCGGTGAGGCTGCAGGCCGGGGGGTATAACACAGTGCTGTGCGGCAGCCTTCCAACTGCTTTCGCCACCGAGGCTTCAGGGCAGTCTCAGGAGCAGTCTCGTCTGGCAGCGGCCCCCGATGTCTATTATCTACGGAGTATCTCGGCCAGAGCCATGAGCCGATGGCGGAGCTCTACAGCAATGCGTCTGGCTCCATTGCTGGCTAAGCCACGCCCCCTTCAGTGTGCATCACGTTTCATTTTGTGAAGTCAATGTTGGGAGAAGGAATTGTGAGGACCAGGAACCAGTGCTGGCTCTCCATCCGTAGTCCCAGCACTATCTTTGCCTAACAGACAAGAATGTTGACTAGCCCCCAGCAAGGGGTTTATAGCAGCCACATCTGTATGGTCAATTGTTGGACCTGGCAGCCTTGGCGTGGGTTTCCCCTATATTTTTTGCCTTTGCCTCTTGTGTTTTACTGTGTGTTGGACTTCATTTTTGCTGGTCTAGATGCTTTGGGCACTTTGCCACTGCTGTTCAGTGCCAAAGTGCAAGTGCTCCCGCTGTAAATTGTTGTTATGGATTAGTGTGTCCACAATTGGCTTATTTGATTTACTGCTAAGTCCCTAGTACAGTGCACCATGCATGCCCAGGGCCTATAAACCAAATGCTGCTAGTGGGTTTGCAGCGCAGATTGTGCCACTCACACAAGCAGCCTTGCAAAAGGGTCTCAGGCCTGCCATTGCAGTGTCTGTGTGCAGTCTAGTACTGCCATGTCGACCTGGCAAGTGCACCCACTTGCCAGGCCCTAACCGTCCCTTTTCTTACATGTGAGTCACCCCTAAGGTAGGCCCAAGGTACCTCTGTGGACAGGGTGCAGTGTATGTGAAAGGTAGGACATGCCCTGATGTGTGTGGCCTGCCCCGATAGTGAAATACTGTCAATTTCGTTTTCACTATTGAAAGGCTATCTGTCCCATAGGATAGAATGGGGAGTTTACTTATAACATCTTATAAGTGTAACTGCCCATGGGAACAAGATAGGAAAATGGAGTTAAGTATGCCTGATCTCAGAATCTAAAGAAGCATCTTTTAGTAAGTATGATTTTTACATTCTGGGTTTGAAAATACCACTTTTAGAAAGTAGGTATTTTCTTGCTTAGCCATCCAGTGTGCCTCTGCTAGGTTAGTGTATTGACTGTCTAGCTTTGGAGTGACAGGGGCTGGGGATGTGCATTCTGTTCAGACAGCCACTTGGGAGGGGGGGGTGAGGTGTGTCCTGCCTTTCCAGGGTGAGTCAGGGCTGGGCTGAATAGACCTGGGCTGCATTCAGAGTTGGGGGAGATTTCTTTCACACCTGAATGGGCCTGGTCTGCCTAGGACAATGCTGTCTCCAGCTCCTGCCAGGAAGCTGGGCCAGAGAGGACAGAACTGATTTTTCTGAGCACAGACACTCTCTGCCTCCAGAGAACAAAAGATTTTGTACTATAAAAAGTGGGGTCCAAACCCCTGAACTTTAGATCACTTTTGGAATTCAAGAGGAACCTCTGCCAAGGAGAAGAGCTGGGAGAAGCTGGAGGAGAAGTACTGCCCCTTTGATGTGTGCTGTCTGGGGTTGGCCTGCCAAAGAGAGGAACTATGTGTGTATCCTGCTTGACAAAGTATCTCCAAGGGCATGAGGTAGAGCTTGCCCCCTGTTCAAGAAGTCTCAGGACCAGCAATGACTTCACCATCCTTCTGGGCAAAGTCTCTGCAACTGCTGGTATCAGTCGCCGCAGAAGAAAAGAGAAGCCGAGTCTGTCACCGAGTCCGTCGCTGGTTCCGTGTCCTGCCCACTGCACTTCGCATCGCATCCTTGGTCTCACCGACGCCGGTGGGTAACCGTCACCGAGCCATTGCTTGCACCGCGTCCTGTGGGCACCGCACTCCGCACTGCCTCGCTTCACTCTGCCCGGACATCACCGACACCGTCGCTGCCTGACCCGAACACCGAACGGCTCCATCACCTGCACCGTGACCTGCCAGCACCGCATCGAACACCGCCCACTCCGCATCGTAGGCCTTGGCCTCACCGACACCGTTGGATGACCTTCACCGAGCCGCTGCCTGCACCGCGCCATGAGGGCACTGCACGCTGCACTGCTTCCACTTCACATCGCAACCGCGACTGTTGCCCGGACTGACTCGTACCAACGGGATCAGCCGCAACGAGAAAGGTACTCTCTACAAGTCTGTCGACGCTTTAGCTGGTCCGTACCGACTCTGTCGTTTTCAGTATCGCGGTAGCCCCGGACGGAGCTACCGACTCGGAAGAACTGTGTTTTTCAGTTATTCTTGCAAATTGAAGGTTATCTTGCAAAGTAACTATTTTTACAGTATTGTATGTTGGATTTTTGTTGTATTTGGTCTTGTTGGTTTAGATAAAGTCTTGCTTATTTTTCTAAACTGGTGTGGTGTCCATTTGTAGTCTTTTCACTGTGTTACTGTATGCATGCACAAATGCTTTACACACTGCCTCTGAGAAAAGCCTGTCTGCTCGTGCCAAGCTACCAAGGGGGTGAGCAGGGGTTATTTTAGAAGTGTATCCCTCTTACCCTGACTAGGAAGAAGGGTCCTTACTTGTACAAAGGTGTAAACCATTGCCAACTAGAGACCCCCATTGCTAACATCAATGTATAGAAAAGGCCCTGAGGACAGAACTGTTATCAGGTGAAGAAAAGAAAGGAAGCTGGGGTGAACCAGCTGTGAGTCATAATATGGGGAAAGGTGGAAAGGTTGGTGATGGGTACAAATGAGTTTATAAGTTTGTGTCTGTGTTTGTCTGTACATATCTATTGTACATTTATGTCCTGGTTTCTACTTTTGTTTGAGTTTCTATGATTAATATCACTAAGGTCTATAAGAGTGATTTGTATTCACTTGTCATCAGTAATGTTCTCAGAGGATATTGTTTCTAACAAGTACCTGAGTTTCTTTTTAATCGTTAACAGCATAACATAGGCTGCTCCCTTAACACTACCACTTCAAAAGAGACATTTGTGGATACTGTGACAATGTATTGGAATTTCCACATTACAAATGTAGGAAAAGTGGTGCATTTGTGGTAATTCTTGGGCAGGCTTTCCTACAAATGCTTTTCTGTTATCAAACCTGACCTTTTCCCAAAGGTCGGAATTGATGTGACATGCACCCAGGTGGCTACCTTAGAGGTTGCCCACCTGGTTGCCCCAGTCTTTCCTGTGCCCTGGATGACAGCCTACAGCTGCTGCCACCAAGACAGGAATCTGACCTACTGCCAGGAGGTGCAAACTCTCTCAGGAGACAGAAACAAAGGCCTGCCTGGGCAGGAGGTGTCACTTCCCTCCCTGACAGGATGGCTAGTGAAGTGGCAAATCAAGGCGATGAGCATCAAAGCACCCACCACCTCTAATATGCAACCAGGCCGACTCCCAGAGGAGGAAACAGCCAGCCCCAGTGCCCCAGGCACATTTGCAACCCAGGCAGGCAGGAAAATTAGGTAGTCAGGAGGCATACATCCCCTGAAGGCTAGCCACACCCCTAGGGTGGGCTACCTGGGCTGTAGAGTCGAAGAAGGTTTCTGCCATTTTTAAAAGTAGCAGAATAGAGACTTCTGGGTAGAAAGGGCACCACCCTCCACAAGAAGTGGTCACCTGGGATGGGCAGATTAGCCATTGGGGCTAGTAGCCCATCGGCAACTAGCACCCACACCCCTAATGCCCCTAAATCTAGGATTTAAGGGGCTTCCCTGGCACCAGAACCTCAGGCATGAACAATTTGCAAGAAAGGACAAAGAAGAGACCCAGGTCTGTGACTTCAGGACCCGCACAAAGCAAAGGCGCAATAACCTGCACCTGTGGCACCCACCCTGCAACTGCACGACTAAGTAAGTCCGTTTTTATATAGCACAGCTACTCACCCTTACGGGTCTCAAGGCGCTGGGGGCCGTAGTGGAAATTAAGTGAGCTATTGCCCAGAGTCACATGGTGCTGAGCTGAGCTGCCGCCGGGGATCGAACCGTGAACCCTGTGCTCCGAAGTCAGATGCCCTGGCCGCTGCACCACACCTCTCCACTACTGTGACTCATCCCGGACCAGAGACCAGTTCCAAAGGAAAGAGGAATCTCTCTTAGAGCCAAAGGCAGCACCAGAACTCCCTTGGACTACAGGTACTAGTCGCCTGCAGGTAAAGCATGCCCCTGGAACCAAAGAATCACTGACAAAGAATCACTGGCCATCGTGCCTGTCAAAGGATTCCCCAAAAGTGAATCATCTAGTGCATTGTGGGAAACATAGTCCTGACCTCTTGCAAGTTTCAGACCGCTAACAATTCCCCCCGGACTCCAGGACATCGAAGTAACCCTTGGCTGACTTTGCCGTTGCAAAGGCACGTTGGTGGCCAGTTCGACTACCACTACCTTTGTTCGACGTTGTGCCTCGATGAAACTCCACAATACCTTCAACCCGCTGCCTCAGTGGCCCCATTATAGGGCTTTTGCATCCGTTTCCTCATCAGCACCATCTAAGCGGGAAAACCAGCCAACCCCAGCTCCATCTTCAGCACCAGGAACAGCCAGGACAACTCTGAACCCAGGCTCTACAAGCCAGGTAAAATGCAATTGACTGTTGGACCCTGGTCCTGGAATCTGCATCACCTTACCACCCAGTGGTTTTAACTGAACTCGACCTGCAAGTGACAAATTGTCACTAGTGTGATTTCCCATTAAATGCAATGTTATGGTTTTGCAAGAGTGACATGCACTGATCTATTTTTCCTTTAAAAATTCATAACTCCAGTTATAGTCATCTAATTGTCATCAAATAGCAGAAACCTTCATCAGCTGTACATTCCAGGTAGCCCACCCTAGGGGTGTGGCTAGCCTTCTGGGGATGCACTCCTCCTTATTACATAATTTTCCTACTTGCCCAGGTGCAAATGTGCCTAGGGGCAGGAGAAGGGCTGTTTCCTCCTTTGGGAGGCAGACTGGTTGCATATCAGAGGTGGTGTAAGCTTTGAAACTCACCACCTTGATGTGCCCCTTCAGTAGCCATTCTGTCAGGGAGGGAGGTGTCACCTCCTTCCCATCCAGGCCATTGTTTCTGACTCCTGGGAGAGTTGGCACCTTCTGGCAGGGGGTCAGATTCCTGTCTTGGTGGCAGCAGCTGCAGGGTGGCAGCCAGAGCACAGGAAAGGCTGGGGCAACCAGGTGGGCAACCTCTAAGGTACCCAACTGGGTGCATGCAACATCGGCTCTGACACAAGAATCATGTCAGGGGTGATGAGGCATGTTGTTAGATACCAAACATGACATATTTCGGCAGTACCATAATGGAGCTGGCAACCTCGGGGGGCCCGGATGCCAGCCCATGTTATCCTATGTACCGCTGATCACTTATGGTAGCCCTTAATGGAAAAGGCTACTATAGGGACATATAAGCTTTCACTTTTATGTCCTCACTTTTAATATAATGCACCCTGCCCCCTTGGCTTATAGTAATAATAGTGCGTTGACCTTGCCACACATGGTGAGTTTGAGCAGTTTGCACTGCTCCTGCCATCTGCAACGGCAGAGCTGCTGCCATCTGTTTATCTGGGTCACTCATGGTAGTACAAACAGTGTCTCAGGCCCTGATGACCCCTTTAACTCCCATGCCCTGGATACCACTGGTAACTTTTACCAGGGACATATAAGGGGGTTAAAGTCCTTGCTAATTGGGGTTACCAAATTCACATGTATCAGTTTTAGGGAGAGAGCACTGGCATTTGGGCTCCAGTGCACTTTCAGAGTCATAACCATCAGCATTGGGGCAAAAAGTGGGGGGTGACCATACAAAAAGGCCACTTTCCTACAGTTTTGATGTCTACATTTTTATAAAAATCTGCTTTGTTTTTATAATTTGGTGTTTGATTTCTTTCAAGTTGTGTTAATAACTTATCATCCATATTGGTACTCTGAAATGCTCTACACATGTTCCTCTGGTAAAGCCTGAATACTCTGTGCCACACTACAAGGACTGGGCTAGTAATTTATTAGTGTGAATCCAAAGGACCTGGTTGCGGTATTGTGAGAGTATTACATAGTGAAGCATAACCAGCCTCACTGCATAATGCTCCATATTCCTACGGCTGTACTAGGGTTAATTAAGAGGTGTGTAGTGCACTACCTGTATTAATTAATATTAATCAATCTGTAATAAATTTTTTCACAGTGTGCCACACTGAAACGTGTGCTGTCTGTCATACGTGGTGATCATGTAACTTGGTAGTCAAGTAACTAAACTTGAGCGCAGTGTGCACAACAACCAAATAATATATAACAAGTTTATGATATTCTCATCAAAATGATAAATGCTTTTGCAAATCTCTTATCACATTATTTTTTCATAATTGGATAACGCATTCCATATGTTGACATTCACATAAATGGATTCAACTGGTTATGAACAAGTTTTAGAATTTACTACAATACAAAACAGAATTATAGTACAATGTTTGTCTTCATGCCCAATGCATTTTGGGACCTAGTCCCTTCTTCAGGGGCCAATTCAACACCCCAATGTGGGTCCAGCCCTTCATTGGACAATAGTATTGCGAATCATCCAATTGTGTAGTTCTAGCGTGTTAACCAGCTATGCCTCTGAATACTTCTGTCCTCATGACTGTATCACTTTTTATCTTGTAACTGAATCTGCCGTGACCCGATACAAACAGTCTGGAAACGCTGGTTGCAACCTCTAGCATTAACCCAGAAATGCTGAACTCAGAGTTGAGTACATTTGGCTGTTGAAAGGAAAGGAAGAATAATGCCGGGGAGTCCTAGATTGAACAGGAGCCAAAAATGCCTCAATGAAAATGAGAAGGCAACAACTGAACTAACCCCCTCAGTAAAACTGAACGTGATATCAAAGGGAAAGAGAATCACAGAAATCATCATCCTTCAAAATCCTCTATATTGCCCTTTTTCTCTGGTCCCACAAGCCTGAAAAACTTGATTCCAACCTCAGGAACAGATCTAATACCTACCTCAAGTTTGCTAATGAAGGTGACACAGATTGCCGGGTCAAGCAAATCAAAAGGTTTACCTTTTTCACAATCTCACCTCTGAATACACTTGCCGCAAGAAAAGAGGGGGAGTTGGCCCTATTAACTTCAAAGGATGACAAACCTGGAATATACGTATCAAGAATATGAAAGCAAAACAAACACTTCTAGAAAGGAAAAAGGGCTAATACATTTTGAACTAGGCCACCTGCTGGATGACTGAAAACGTATTAAAGGTAATCTCAGTCCTCGTGGAGCAGGGAGACAATGTGTGATCAACTTATTAAATGACTTGTAATAAGATCGGAATAAGAAGGCAATGAATGAAAACCAACATGACATGAGACAGGATGGCTCAGCAAGCAAAAGTTACTGTGCACCATGTTTGGCTAAAACAGTTGCAGTGGGAGATATTTTAGTAGACAGTAGTAGACAATGTAGCCAAAAACTAGAAGAGGTCATTTTTTCAATCAAAAAGGTATCCCTGTCATATGACATACACAGGAAAGGTACACTCAAACATCATGAAATAGAGCCCAGTGGTACTATCGTACCACTTTGTCTTCACCAACATCAACCATAGTAACTCTGCTGAGGTTGCCATGCAAGTTGCAAATCGGCTGCAAGTAGTTAGAGAGGTCATTGAACTAAAAACAAGCCTTACTAGCGCTACATACTATTAAATATTAAGAGATATGGGCATTACCAAGATATGAAAATGAGAAAGTAGAGGTTCAGCTAACATAAATAGAAGGAATTGAGAAGAGAGGGAGTTATGCATGGATATAGCTACAATACAGGTGGCAATTGATGGTATAACTTTGAATGTACAGAGTGAGAACTCCCCTGATATAGAAGAAATACCCAGGCTTGACCCAAGCAAGAAAGACACTCTTAATCATAGTGGCCCTGACTCAGTATAAGAAGGAGGCCCAGTATTGCACAAAAATGGATGGCCATATATAAACGGCATGGCAGGTGGAAGAAAGGAATACTCAAGTAGAATAAAAAAAGAGAAGGTGACCCAGATGCTCGGCTAAGGTCATAAAACATGGATGAGAGGCCAACTCAAATTGACCAAGATAGTAACATTAATACAGGTAAGAAAGCCACTCCTGAAAAGGAAGGAAAATAATAGAATCACATCCCTTAACCCCTTCGATGCTCATGACGAGCTGGACTCGTCATGGCACACAGTGGTCGTGGTGCTCATGACGAGTCCAGCTCGTCATAAGACCACCCACGGGGGAAGCGCTGGCTGCCTCCCCCGCCTCTCAATGACGCCAGCGCGCGAGGCGCGCTGACGTCATTGGGGTTTCCTTTGTTCCCCGACGCGCTGGAAGCCATTTGCTTCCAGCGCGTCGGAGAATAAGGTTAGTTTTGGCTCCGGGGAGGGGGATTTCAATCAGAAGAGGCATTGAGGGAAAGGAAAACCCTTTCCTTTCCCTCGATGCCTCGTTTGTGCATTCCTGCTGCACGATCATGCGATCGTGCAGCAGGAATGCCCACTAGACGCCAGGGAATAAAAAAAAAAAAAAGGAAAATACTGTTTTGGGGAGCGGCCCCTTGGGCAAGGGTCGCTCCCTTTTTCTCCCCTTTTGGGGGCCTTATGTTTTTGGTGCTCTGCCCCCCTGGGGGGGGGCAGTTTTTTTTATATAGCGCGGGGCTTTACCCGAAGGTGTCAGAGCGCTTCACAATAGGAACAGTAACATTACATGAGGAGAAGGTTACAAGTGAGCATAATATAAAAGCAAGCGTTACATTACATGAGGAAAAAGTGACAATTGTGCATGATACATGAGATACAAAATACAAATAGAGGTATAATACTGCAATAAGTGGCAGTCACTCAGAACACACTGGGAAGGCACTTCTATAGGCATGGAGTACAGAATTTCCTATAGTGGAAGAACTTCCTTGAGGGAGTAGAGAGGGCGTGAATTAAATGAAGGGTACAGAAATCCAGCACAGCACGCAAGGGTGAGGAATGTACAGGAAAAAGTACAAATTTACAATGAAGAGCGAACTTCCTGAGAGTGAAAGTATTAGTTCTGAAAGTGTCTTTGGAAGAGAAGAGATTTGAGGTCAGCTTTGAAGATCCGGGTAGAGGAGGTGGCACGTAGCAATGGGGGAAGCGAGTTCCAGATTTTCACCGCATTGCCTGAGAAGAATTGCGCCATTGATCTTTCCCTTTTGAAGAGAGGGGGGGGGGGCTCAAGCAGAAGCTTTTCCGCATTGCGAGAAGGGCGAGAGCCACCGGACAATTTCAATTTATTCGCCAGGTAACGAGGGGAGGACGTGTGTAAGGCTTTGTGTGTGATGCAGGCAGTTTTGTAAATAGATCTTGCCTCGATCGGAAGCCATCGAAGAGAGGACAGGATAGGAGTGACGTGGTCGCTTCGTTTAGACCCTGAAATGAAGCGAGCTGCTGAATGGAGGATGGATTTGAGAGGGGAGAGGTGGGATTTGGGTAGGCCCGTCAGAAGAGAATTGCAATAATCCAGTCTTGAGAGAACCAGAGATTGTACCAAGGTTTTTAAGTCTTTCTCCGGGAAGAACCGACGGATCCCCCATAGAAGGCGCAACTGGTAACGTGCGTTCTTAGCAATAGAGTTGATGTGGGAGATTAGGTTGAGTCTTTTGTCAAGAATGACACCTAGGGATTTAGCGCTGTCGACAATGATGGGTTTGTTGTTGAGTAGGTTCAGCTGATCCATCCAAGATTGAACAGGAGGAGGTGAGAGAGAGAGGAGGAGGAATTCAGTTTTGGCGGGATTCAGAATGAGTTGGTGAGCTAACATCCAGTTGTGAATAGAGTTGAGAGTAGAGTTGAGTAGTGAGAGATCGTGTGCGGAAGATAAAGGTATCTTCCCACTAGTCCACCAGGCATTTATTTGTGGAGAGTGACCCCTTGGGTGGCAGAATAGCAGTATGTTTTTAGGCCCATCTGCCCCCAAGGAGGGCAGAAGCCACTAGACACCAGTGTTTTTTAATTTTTGTGTTGGGGAGTGGCCAAAAGGGCAAGGGTTGGTCCCCTTTACGGGGGTGAATATTTTATTTATACTCTTTGGCCCACCTACCCCTTAGCTTGGCTGGTGGATTGTGTGTGGACTGGTGCATTATTTGCATATGTGATTGTAATGTTTTTTTCTCCTTTTTATTCTAGTGTAAAGCTTTTGATTCCTGTTTGCGGTTTCGGCAGTGGTTGTTCTGCAGTTTTGCGTAATTGCATTTATTTGGTAAGAAAAATATTTTTGTTGTGTGTACTCCAAATGAGTTTTATTGTCATGCATGAATGAATTTTTTTGTAAGTGGTGTCATAATGGCAGCATATTTGTTAGTGTTCAGAGCATGAAATTCTTTGCGATGTTTTGCATTGTCTTATGTGTAATTTTTTTTTCTTCTTTTTTAGTGGGATATTGTTGATCCTTACTGTGTCTGTGCAGAGTAGGTGGTGGTGAGTCTAGCTGCTTCTGTCACGTGAGTGGTATAGTGTTGGAGTATATAGGTCTTTGTGATAAAGCTACATTTTGTTTATTTCTTTTTTTTACAAAGGGTTTGTTGTTGTTGACTTGTTTGACAAGTAACCTTTATTATGAAGCATTATGGCTAGCCGTAGAATGACTGCTCAGCAGGTGGTTGGTTTGCTTCTTGAATCTTCCTCTGAGCAGGATTATGAGACTGACAGTGCGTCTGAGGGAGAGGAGGGAGGGGAAGATTCAGGCAGTGAGTTTTCTCTCCACATGGAATCATCGGATGGTGAAGGTACTCTCAGTGCAGATGAAGTGCCTGTTTTAGAGGAGGATACTACTGTGCCAATGGTGCAAGAGGCATCTGTATTGCAGCCTGGGGCTGCTAGGCTTCCTACTGGAAGTGCTGGACTCTGGGTTGATCCAAACATGGTGCAGCCGGTGTTGCCTGCCTTTAGTGGTTATGCAGGGTGTAGAGTGGATTCTGAACATTATTTGCCTATACAGTATTTTCAGTTGTTTATGGATGATGTATTTTTGGGTGAGATTGTTGAGCAGACTAATTTGTATGCTGAACAGTTTTTGAGGGACAACAGTGCCACACTTAGGCCCCATTCTAGAGCTACCCGGTGGAGTCCCACAAATCTGGAAGAGATGAAGAAGTTTTTGGGGTTGACTTTTTTGATGGGTTTGATAAGGAAGCCGTCCATGGGTTCATATTGGTCTACCAGTCCCTTGATGGCAACGGCCATATTTCCTGCAGTTATGACTCGTGATCGGTATTTACTTTTGCTTCGGATGCTGCATTTTGTTGATAATGGTTTGGCGTTGCCACGAGATCACCCTGAATGTGACCGTCTTTTTAAGATTCGGCCTGTTCTTGATCACTTTGTAGATCGATTTTCAGAGATCTATACTCCAGGGAAAGAAATATCTATTGATGAGTCTTTGGTCCTGTTCAAGGGCCGTTTGGTTTTTAGGCAGTACATTCCTAGCAAGAGGGCACGCTATGGAATTAAGCTGTATATGTTGTCTGAGAGTAGGACAGGATATGTTTTTAATTTGCGTGTGTACACTGGTAGGGATTCCACTATTGACCCCCTGGTTGTCCGTCCACTTTTGGAGTTTCAGAGAAAATTGTGTGGGATCTTGCTAGAGGACTGTTTAACAGAGGCCACCATTTGTACCTTGATAACTTCTACACTGCTGTGCAATTGTTTAAGGAATTGTTCAAAGTGGACACTTTTGCTTGTGGCACAATCCGCTCTAACCGTAAAGGTTATCCAAAAGAGCTTGTTTGCAAAAAACTTCAGAGGGGACAGTGCAGTGCCTTGCGTAGTGAGGAACTGCTAGCTGTGAAATTTGTGGACAGGAGGGATGTGTACATGCTGACTACCATCCATGATGAGAGTACTTCACCTGTGGCTGTTTGGGGTCAGATTGCTGAAGTGCGCAAACCTGTGTGCATTTTAGACTACAATAAGCACATGGGTGGTGTTGATAGAGTAGATCAGAGGTTGGAACCTTACACTGCTATTCGTAAGGCTTACATTTGGTATAAGAAGTTGGCCATCCATCTCTTCAATTTAGCAACTTTCAATGCTTTTGTTGTGTTCAAGGAGTGTTCTCCTGCGTCAAAGTTGACTTTTGTTCAGTTTCAGCAGTCTGTCATAGGCAGCCTTGTTGTTGTGGAACAGGCAAGTGTTCCTAGAGTTGGAGTGGTGGAGGATGTGGCTCGATTGAAAGATCGCCACTTTCCTGATCACATTCCTCCTACACCCTCAAAAGACTTTCCCACTAGGAGATGTAGAGTCTGTTGGCGAAGAGGTACGCGGAAGGAGACTCGTATGTACTGCCCTGAGTGTCCTTCTAACCCTGGGCTGTGTGTGCCTGCTTGTTATAGAGCGTACCACAAGCAAAAGAATTATTGGGAGCAACCATGAGTGGTAAAGTGAACTGCCTGGTCTGTAATGTTTAAGAATTGTTGGTCTGTTTCAAGGTTGGCATTAGTGCAATGTATTTAGTTTCTGATTTTGTGTTAGTAGATTTGTATCTATTTGCAATTTGTTTGTGTTTTCTTTTTGTATAAAAAAATCCTAAATGTGATGGTGATGTGTGTAGGCTGGTGCTTGGCTGGCGGTGTGCGTGGAGTGGCGCTTGGCTGGCGGTGTGCGTGGAGTGGCGCTTGGCTGGCGGTGTGCGTGGAGTGGCTCTTGGCTGGCGGTGTGCGTGGAGTGGCGCTTGGCTGGCAGTGTGCGTGGAGTGGCGCTTGGCTGGCGGTGTGCGTGGAGTGGCGCTTGGCTGGCGGTGTGCGTGGAGTGGCGCTTGGCTGGCGGTGTGCGTGGAGTGGCACTTGGCTGGCGGTGTGCGTGGAGTGGCGTTTGGCTGGCGGTGTGCGTGGAGTGGCGCTAGGCTGGCGGTGTGCGTGGAGTGGCGCTTGGCTGGCGGTGTGCGTGGAGTGGCGCTTGGCTGGCGGTGTGCGTGGAGTGGCGCTTGGCTGGCGGTGTGCGTGGAGTGGCGCTAGGCTGGCAGTGTGCATGGAGTGGCGCTTGGCTGGCGGTGTGCGTGGAGTGGCGCTTGGCTGGCGGTGTGCGTGGAGTGGCGCTTGGCTGGCGGTGTGCGTGGAGTGGCGCTTGGCTGGCAGTGTGCGTGGACTGGCGCTCGGCTGGCAGTGTGTAAGTAGTGACTTGCTGCTGGTCACTACACACACTGCTAGCCGAGCGACACTCCACGCAATCCATCAGCTTGTGTGGTTGCTGTGTTAGGAATGTGGGCGTGTGAAAGTGATGGGCCCTTGAATGGCGCTGTCTGCTGGTGTGAGTGTTGTAATGTGATGGGCCCGCGGCTGGTGGTGTGAATGGTTTTGTATTTGTCACACGTATGAAAGGTGTATGAATGGCCTGTAAAGAGGTTGGTGCCTTGTCGTGGCTTTACAGCTCACGAGCTGTGAGTCAATGGTTCAGTTTCTCGTCCTTTCAATTATTAACAGTGCATTTCATTTTTGTGAAATTACTTGTTAATACAATTGTATATACTGAACCATCACTCACCCTCGTGCCAAATCCAACCAGTATATGTATGTGCTTGAGGATTAGATGGCTGTGCAGTAATATTTTTTTTTGGTCTTTCTCAAGCAGGGTGTACCTTGTCCCTTTTTGTGAATGTTGTAATGTGTTTGTTTCGTGCCTGGTGGTGTGAATGGTCTTGTGTGTATCACGTATGAAAGGTGTGTGAATGGCCTGTAAAGCGGTTGGGGCCTTGACGTGGCTTTACAGCTCACTAGCTGCGAGTCAATGGTTCAGTTTTTTGTCCTTTCAATTATCGACAGTGCATTTCATTTTTGTGAAATCTCTTGTTAATAAAATTGTATATACTGAACCATCACTTGCCCTCGTGCCAAATCCAACCAGTATGTGTGTGTGCTTGAGGAATAGATGGCTGTGCAGTAATCTTTGTCTTTTTAGTCTGTCTGCCAAGGTGTACATTCCGTCTAAGAATAACCTACCAACTGTAGATATTGTCGTAAACGAAACACCCATGGGAGTACATGGTGATATCTCTCTTGTGGATCCCAACAAGTTATGGTACCCACAATGTCCTGCAAACCTCAAAATGTCTGTCACATTTCCCTTGCAATATTGTGCCAAAATTTTCATGCTGCAGAAATAAACAACACATTATCTCAAAATGACCTGGTTTTGCAAGGGGGTCACCTGGGTTTTGGCCCGGGCTCGGCGGCCACCTAGGGAAACCTACCAAACCCACACATTTCTGAAAAGTAGACACCTGGGGATTCCAGGGAGGTATGGCTTGCGTGGATCCCCCAACGTTTTCTTACTCAGAATCCCCTGCAAACCTGACATTTTGCTGAAAAAATCCCTTTTTCACACATTTTTGTGTGGTAAAGTTGTGGCATCACCGGGCTGACACAAATTTCCTACCACCTAGCGTCCCCCAGGTCTCCCGATAAAAATGGTGCCTCACTCGGGTGGGAGGCCCAAGTACCAGCGACAGGCAAGGGCCCACAACGTATTGAGGCGACCTCAAAATGGCCTATCACAAAATGACCTGGTTTTGCAAGGGGGTCCCATGACGTTTTGGCTCGGGGCTCGGCGGCCACCTAGGGAAACCTGCCAAACCCACACATTTCTGAAAAGTAGACACCCGGGGATTCCAGGGAGGTATGGCTTGCATGGATCCCCCAACGTTTCTTACCCAGAATCCCCTGCAAACCTGACATTTTGCTGAAGAAATCCCTTTACACACATTTTGTGTGGTAAGTTGTGGCATCACCGGGCTGACACAAATTTCCTACCACCCAGCGTCCTCCAGGTCTCCCGATAAAAATGGTGCCTCACTCGGGTGGGAGGCCCAGGTACCGCGACAGGCAAGGGCCCACAACGTATTGAGGCGACCTCAAAATGGCCTTTCACAAAACGACATGGTTTTGCAAGGGGTCACCTGGGTTTTGGCTCTGTGCTCGGCGGCCATCTAGGGAAACCTACCAAACACACACATTTCTGAAAAGTAGACACCCGGGGGCTTCCAGGGAGGTATGGCTTGCGTGGATCCCCAACGTTTACTTCCAGAATCCCTGCAAACCTCAATTTTAGCTGAAGAAATCACTTTTTCACACATTTTTGTGTGGGAAAGTGTGGCGTCACGGGGTCACACAAATTTCCTACCACCCAGCGATCCTCGGGTCTCCCGATAAAAATGATGCCTCACTCGTGTGGGAGGCCCAAGTAACCGCAACAGGCAAGGGCCCAAAACATTTTTTGATAGGCAACGTTGATGTTGCCTCAAAACGTTTTGTGTCCTTGCATGCCGCGGGTACTTGGGCCTCCCACACAAGTGAGGCACCATTTTTATCGGGAGACCTGGGGGAACGCTGGGTGGTAGGAAATTGTGTGAGGCCAGTGATGCCACACTTTCCCACACAAAAATGTGTGAAAAAGTGATTTTGTCAACTAAAATTGAGGTTTGCAGGGGATTCTGGGTAAGGAAACGTTGGGGGATCCACGCAAGCCATACCTCCCTGGAAGCCCCGGGTGTCTACTTTTCAGAAATGTGTGGGTTTGGTAGGTTTCCTAGATGGCCGCCGAGCACGGGCCAAAACCCAGGTGACTCCCTGCAAAACCAGGTGGTTTTGAGATAGGCAATTTTGATGTCGCCTCACTACGCTTTGGGCCCTTGCCTGTCGCGGGTACTTGGGCCTCCCACACAAGTGAGGCACCATTTTTATCGGGAGACCTGGGGGAACGCTGGGTGGTAGGAAATTTGTGTGAGGCCAGTGATGCCACACTTTCCCACACAAAAATGTGCGAAAAAAGTGATTTTTTCAGCTAAAATTGAGGTTTGCAGGGGATTCTGGGTAAGAAACGTTGGGGATCCACGCAAGCCATACCTCCCTGAAGCCCCCGGGTGTCTACTTTTCAGAAATGTGTGGGTTTGGTAGGTTTCCTAGATGGCCGCCGAGCACGGGGCCAAAACCCAGGTGACCCCCTTGCGAAACCAGGTGGTTTTGAGATAGGCAATTTTGATGTCGCCTCACTACGTTTTGGGCCCTTGCCTGTCGCGGGTACTTGGGCCTCCCACACTAGTGAGGCACCATTTTTATCGGGAGACCTGGGGGAACGCTGGGTGGTAGGAAATTTGTGTGAGGCCAGTGATGCCACACTTTCCCACACAAAAATGTGTGAAAAAAAGTGATTTTTTCAGCTAAAATTTAGGTTTGCAGGGGATTCTGGGTAAGGAAACGTTGAGGGATCCACGCAAGCCATACCTCCCTGCAAGCCCCCGGGTGTCTACTTTTCAGAAATGTGTGGGTTTGGTAGGTTTCCCTAGATGGCCGCCGAGCACGGGGCCAAACACCCAGGTGACCCCCCTTGCAAAACCAGGTGGTTTTGAGATAGGCAATTTTGATGTCGCCTCACTACGTTTTGGGCCCTTGCCTGTCGCGGGTACTTGGGCCTCCCACACAAGTGAGGCACCATTTTTATCGGGAGACCTGGGGGAACGCTGGGTGGTAGGGAAATTTGTGTGAGGCCAGTGATGCCACACTTTCCCACACAAAAATGTGCGAAAAAGTGATTTTTCAGCTAAAATTGAGGTTTGCAGGGGATTCTGGGTAAGGAAACGTTGGGGGATCCACGCAAGCCATACCTCCCTGGAAGCCCCGGGTGTCTACTTTTCAGAAATGTGTGGGTTTGGTAGGTTTCCCTAGATGGCCGCCGAGCACGGGGCCAAAAACCCAGGTGACCCCCCCTTGCAAAACCAGGTGGTTTTGAGATAGGCAATTTTGATGTCGCCTCACTACGTTTTGGGCCCTTGCCTGTCGCGGGTACTTGGGCCTCCCACACAAGTGAGGCACCATTTTTATCGGGAGACCTGGGGGAACGCTGGGTGGTAGGAAATTTGTGTGAGGCCAGTGATGCCACACTTTCCCACACAAAAATGTGTGAAAAAAGTGATTTTTTCAGCTAAAATTGAGGTTTGCAGGGGATTCTGGGTAAGGAAACGTTGGGGGATCCACGCAAGCCATACCTCCCTGGAAGCCCCCGGGTGTCTACTTTTCAGAAATGTGTGAGTTTGGTAGGTTTCCTTAGATGGCCGCCGAGCACGGGGCCAAAAACCCAGGTGTCCCCCCTTGCAAAACCAGGTGGTTTTGAGATGGGCAATTTTGATGTCGCATCACTACGTTTTGGGCCCTTGCCTGTCGCGGGTACTTGGGCCTCCCACACAAGTGAGGCACCATTTTTATCGGGAGACCGGGGAACGCTGGGTGGTAGGAAATTTGTGTGAGGCCAGTGATGCCACACTTTCCCACACAAAATGTGTGAAAAAGTGATTTTTTCAGCTAAAATTGAGGTTTGCAGGGGATTCTGGGTAAGGAAACGTTGGGGGATCCACGCAAGCCATACCTCCCTGGAAGCCCCCGGGTGTCTACTTTTCAGAAATATGTGGGTTTGGTAGGTTTCCCTAGATGGCTGCCGAGCACGGGGCCAAAAACCCAGGTGACCCCCCTTGCAAAAACAGGTGGTTTTGAGATAGGCAATTTTGATGTCGCCTCACTACGTTTTGGGCCCTTGCCTGTCGCGGGTACTTGGGCCTCCCACACAAGTGAGGCACCATTTTTATCGGGAGACCTGGGGGAATGCTGGGTGGTAGGAAATTTGTGTGAGGCCAGTGATGCCACACTTTCCCACACAAAAATGTGTGAAAAAAGTGATTTTTTCAGTTAAAATTGAGGTTTGCAGGGGATTCTGGGTAAGGAAAGGTTGGGGGATCCATGCAAGCCATACCTCCCTGGAAGCCCCCGGGTGTCTACTTTTCAGAAATGTGTGTGTTTGGTAGGTTTCCTTAGGTGCCGGCAGAGCTAGGGTTCACAAACTACAGCTAGGCACTTTGCCAAAAAAGGGTCATTTTTCACTGCGAAATTGAGGTGTGACCACGTTGCGTTTTGTGCCGTTTCCTGTCGCGGGCACTAGGCCGACCCACACAAGTGAGGTACCATTTTTCTCGTAAGACTTTGGGGAACGCTGGGTGGGTGGAAATTTGTGGATCCACGCAGATTCCAGAACTTTCCACCACAGAAATGTGGGGAAAATGTGTTTTTTTGGACAATTTTTTAGGTTTGCAAGGGATTCTGGGTAACAGAACCTGGTGGGAGGCAGTCAAGTCACCCCATCCTGGATTCCCCTGGGTATCTAGTTTTCAAAAATGTATAGGTTTGCTAGGTTTCCCTAGGTGCCGGCAGAGGTAGGGTTCAAAAACTACAGCTAGGCACTTTGCCAAAAAAGGGTCATTTTTCACTGCGAAATTGAGGTGTGACCACGTTGCGTTTTGCGCCGTTTCCTGTCGCAGGAACTAGGCCGACCCACACAAGTGAGGTACCATTTTTCTCGTAAGACTTGCGGGAACGCGGGGTGGGTGGAAATTTGTGGATCCACGCAGATTCCAGAACTTTCCACCACAGAAATGTGGGGAAAATGTGTTTTTTGGACAATTTTTTAGGTTTGCAAGGGATTCTGGGTAACAGAACCTGGTGGGAGGCAGTCAAGTCACCCCATCCTGGATTCCCCTGGGTGTCTAGTTTTAAAAAATGTATAGGTTTGCTAGGTTTCCCTAGGTGCCGGCAGAGGTAGGGTTCAAAAACTACAGCTAGGCACTTTGCCAAAAAAGGGTCATTTTTCACTGCGAAATTGAGGTGTGACCACGTTGCGTTTTGCGCCGTTTCCTGTCGCAGGCACTAGGCCGACCCACACAAGTGAGGTACCATTTTTCTTGTAAGACTTTGGGGAACGCGGGTGGGCGGAAATTTGTGGATCCACGCAGATTCCAGAACTATCCACCACAGAAATGTGGGGAAAATGTGGTTTTTTGACAATTATTTAGGTTTGCAAGGGATTCTGGGTAACAGAACCTGGTGGGAGGCAGTCAAGTCACCCCATCCTGGATTCCCCTGGGTGTCTAGTTTTCAAAAATGTATAGGTTTGCTAGGTTTCCCTAGGTGCCGGCAGAGGTAGGGTTCAAAAACTACAGCTAGGCACTTTGCCAAAAAGGGTCATTTTTCACTGCGAAATTGAGGTGTGACCACGTTGCGTTTTGCGCCGTTTCCTGTCGCAGGCACTAGGCCGACCCACACAAGTGAGGTACCATTTTTCTTGTAAGACTTTGGGGAACGCGGGGTGGGCGGAAATTTGTGGATCCACGCAGATTCCAGAACTATCCACCACAGAAATGTGGGGAAAATGTGTTTTTTTGACAATTATTTAGGTTTGCAAGGGATTCTGGGTAACAGAACCTGGTGGAAGGCAGTCAAGTCACCCCATCCTGGATTCCCCTGGGTGTCTAGTTTTCAAAAATGTATAGGTTTGCTAGGTTTCCCTAGGTGCCGGCAGAGCTAGGGTTCAAAAACTACACCTAGGCACTTTGCCAAAAAAGGGTCATTTTTCACTGCGAAATTGAAGTGTGACCACGTTGCGTTTGCGTCGTTTCCTGTCGCAGGCACTAGGCCGACCCACACAAGTGAGGTACCATTTTTCTCATAAGACTTTGGGGAACACGGGGTGGGTGGAAATTTGTGGATCCACGCAGATTCCAGAACTTTCCACCACAGAAATGTGGGGAAAATGTGTTTTTTTGGACAATTTTTTAGGTTTGCAAGGGATTCTGGGTAACAGAACCTGGTGGGAGGCAGTCAAGTCACCCCATCCTGGATTCCCCTGGGTGTCTAGTTTTCAAAAATGTATAGGTTTGCTAGGTTTCCCTAGGTGCCGGCAGAGGTAGGGTTCAAAAACTACAGCTAGGCACTTTGCAAAAAAAGGGTCATTTTTCACTGCGAAATTGAGGTGTGACCATGTTGCGTTTTGCGCCGTTTCCTGTCGCGGGCACTAGGCCGACCCACACAAGTGAGGTACCATTTTTCTCGGAAGACTTTGGGGAACGCGGAGTGGGTGGAAATTTGTGGATCCACGCAGATTCCAGAACTTTCCACCACAGAAATGTGGGGAAAATGTGTTTTTTTTGACAATTTTTTAGGTTTGCAAGGGATTCTGGGTAACAGAACCTGGTGGGAGGCAGTCAAGTCACCCCATCCTGGATTCCCCTGGGTGTCTAGGTTTCAAAAATGTATAGGTTTGCTAGGTTTCCCTAGGTGCCGGCAGAGCTAGGGTTCAAAAACTACAGCTAGGCACTTTGCCAAAAAAGGGTCATTTTTCACTGCGAAATTGAGGTGTGACCACGTTGCGTTTTGCGCCGTTTCCTGTCACAGGCACTAAGCTGACCCACACAAGTGAGATACCATTTTTCTCGTAAGACTTTGGGGAACGCGGGGTGGGCGGAAATTTGTGGATCCACGCAGATTCCAGAACTTTCCACCACAGAAATGTGGGGAAAATGTGTTTTTTTGGACAATTGTTTAGGTTTGCAAGGGATTCTGGGTAACAGAACCTGGTGGGAGGCAGTCAAGTCACCCCATCCTGGATTCCCCTGGGTGTCTAGTTTTCAAAAATGTATAGGTTTGCTAGGTTTCCCTAGGTGCCGGCAGAGCTAGGGTTCAAAAACTACACCTAGGCACTTTGCCAAAAAAGGGTCATTTTTCACTGCGAAATTGAAGTGTGACCACGTTGCGTTTTGCGCCGTTTCCTGTCGCAGGCACTAGGCCGACCCACACAAGTGAGGTACCATTTTTCTCATAAGACTTTGGGGAACACGGGGTGGGTGGAAATTTGTGGATCCACGCAGATTCCAGAACTTTTCACCACAGAAATGTGGGGAAAATGTGTTTTTGGACAATTGTTTAGGTTTGCAAGGGATTCTGGGTAACAGAACCTGGTGGGAGGCAGTCAAGTCACCCCATCCTGGATTCCCCTGGGTATCTAGTTTTCAAAAATGTATAGGTTTGCTAGGTTTCCCTAGGTGCCGGCAGAGGTAGGGTTCAAAAACTACAGCTAGGCACTTTGCCAAAAAGGGTCATTTTTCACTGCGAAATTGAGGTGTGACCACGTTGCGTTTTGCGCCGTTTCCTGTCGCAGGCACTAGGCCGACCCACACAAGTGAGGTACCATTTTTCTCGTAAGACTTGCGGGAACGCGGGGTGGGTGGAAATTTGTGGATCCACGCAGATTCCAGAACTATCCACCACAGAAATGTGGGGAAAATGTGGTTTTTTTGACAATTATTTAGGTTTGCAAGGGATTCTGGGTAACAGAACCTGGTGGGAGCCAGTCAAGTCACCCCATCCTGGATTCCCCTGGGTGTCTAGTTTTCAAAAATGTATAGGTTTGCTAGGTTTCCCTAGGTGCCGGCAGAGGTAGGGTTCAAAAACTACAGCTAGGCACTTTGCCAAAAAGGGTCATTTTTCACTGCGAAATTGAGGTGTGACCACGTTGCGTTTTGCGCCGTTTCCTGTCGCAGGCACTAGGCCGACCCACACAAGTGAGGTACCATTTTTCTTGTAAGACTTTGGGGAACGCGGGGTGGGCGGAAATTTGTGGATCCACGCAGATTCCAGAACTATCCACCACAGAAATGTGGGGAAAATGTGTTTTTTTTGACAATTATTTAGGTTTGCAAGGGATTCTGGGTAACAGAACCTGGTGGAAGGCAGTCAAGTCACCCCATCCTGGATTCCCCTGGGTGTCTAGTTTTCAAAAATGTATAGGTTTGCTAGGTTTCCCTAGGTGCCGGCAGAGCTAGGGTTCAAAAACTACACCTAGGCACTTTGCCAAAAAAGGGTCATTTTTCACTGCAAAATTGAAGTGTGACCACGTTGCGTTTTGCGTCGTTTCCTGTCGCAGGCACTAGGCCGACCCACACAAGTGAGGTACCATTTTTCTCATAAGACTTTGGGGAACACGGGGTGGGTGGAAATTTGTGGATCCACGCAGATTCCAGAACTTTCCACCACAGAAATGTGGGGAAAATGTGTTTTTTTGGACAATTTTTTAGGTTTGCAAGGGATTCTGGGTAACAGAACCTGGTGGGAGGCAGTCAAGTCACCCCATCCTGGATTCCCCTGGGTGTCTAGTTTTCAAAAATGTATAGGTTTGCTAGGTTTCCCTAGGTGCCGGCAGAGGTAGGGTTCAAAAACTACAGCTAGGCACTTTGCAAAAAAAGGGTCATTTTTCACTGCGAAATTGAGGTGTGACCATGTTGCGTTTTGCGCCGTTTCCTGTCGCGGGCACTAGGCCGACCCACACAAGTGAGGTACCATTTTTCTCGGAAGACTTTGGGGAACGCGGAGTGGGTGGAAATTTGTGGATCCACGCAGATTCCAGAACTTTCCACCACAGAAATGTAAGGAAAATGTGTTTTTTTGGACAATTTTTTAGGTTTGCAAGGGATTCTGGGTAACAGAACCTGGTGGGAGGCAGTCAAGTCACCCCATCCTGGATTCCCCTGGGTGTCTAGTTTTCAAAAATGTATAGGTTTGCTAGGTTTCCCTAGGTGCCGGCAGAGCTAGGGTTCAAAAACTACACCTAGGCACTTTGCCAAAAAGGGTCATTTTTCACTGCGAAATTGAAGTGTGACCACGTTGCGTTTTGCGTCGTTTCCTGTCGCAGGCACTAGGCCGACCCACACAAGTGAGGTACCATTTTTCTCATAAGACTTTGGGGAACACGGGGTGGGTGGAAATTTGTGGATCCACGCAGATTCCAGAACTTTCCACCACAGAAATGTGGGGAAAATGTGTTTTTTGGACAATTGTTTAGGTTTGCAAGGGATTCTGGGTAACAGAACCTGGTGGGAGGCAGTCAAGTCACCCCATCCTGGATTCCCCTGGGTATCTAGTTTTCAGAAATGTATAGGTTTGCTAGGTTTCCCTAGGTGCCGGCAGAGGTAGGGTTCAAAAACTACAGCTAGGCACTTTGCCAAAAAAGGGTCATTTTTCACTGCGAAATTGAGGTGTGACCACGTTGCGTTTTGCGCCGTTTCCTGTCGCAGGCACTAGGCCGACCCACACAAGTGAGGTACCATTTTTCTCATAAGACTTTGGGGAACACGGGGTGGGTGGAAATTTGTGGATCCACGCAGATTCCAGAACTTTTCACCACAGAAATGTGGGGAAAATGTGTTTTTTGGACAATTGTTTAGGTTTGCAAGGGATTCTGGGTAACAGAACCTGGTGGGAGGCAGTCAAGTCACCCCATCCTGGATTCCCCTGGGTATCTAGTTTTCAAAAATGTATAGGTTTGCTAGGTTTCCCTAGGTGCCGGCAGAGGTAGGGTTCAAAAACTACAGCTAGGCACTTTGCCAAAAAAGGGTCATTTTTCACTGCGAAATTGAGGTGTGACCACGTTGCGTTTTGCGCCGTTTCCTGTCGCAGGCACTAGGCCGACCCACACAAGTGAGGTACCATTTTTCTCGTAAGACTTGCGGGAACGCGGGGTGGGTGGAAATTTGTGGATCCACGCAGATTCCAGAACTATCCACCACAGAAATGTGGGGAAAATGTGGTTTTTTTGACAATTATTTAGGTTTGCAAGGGATTCTGGGTAACAGAACCTGGTGGGAGGCAGTCAAGTCACCCCATCCTGGATTCCCCTGGGTGTCTAGTTTTCAAAAATGTATAGGTTTGCTAGGTTTCCCTAGGTGCCGGCAGAGGTAGGGTTCAAAAACTACAGCTAGGCACTTTGCCAAAAAAGGGTCATTTTTCACTGCAAAATTGAGGTGTGACCACGTTGCGTTTTGCGCCGTTTCCTGTCGCAGGCACTAGGCCGACCCACACAAGTGAGGTACCATTTTTCTTGTAAGACTTTGGGGAACGCGGGGTGGGCGGAAATTTGTGGATCCACGCAGATTCCAGAACTATCCACCACAGAAATGTGGGGAAAATGTGGTTTTTTTACAATTATTTAGGTTTGCAAGGGATTCTGGGTAACAGAACCTGGTGGAAGGCAGTCAAGTCACCCCATCCTGGATTCCCCTGGGTGTCTAGTTTTCAAAAATGTATAGGTTTGCTAGGTTTCCCTAGGTGCCGGCAGAGCTAGGGTTCAAAAACTACACCTAGGCACTTTGCCAAAAAGGGTCATTTTTCACTGCGAAATTGAAGTGTGACCACGTTGCGTTTTGCGTCGTTTCCTGTCGCAGGCACTAGGCCGACCCACACAAGTGAGGTACCATTTTTCTCATAAGACTTTGGGGAACACGGGGTGGGTGGAAATTTGTGGATCCACGCAGATTCCAGAACTTTCCACCACAGAAATGTGGGGAAAATGTGTTTTTTGGACAATTTTTTAGGTTTGCAAGGGATTCTGGGTAACAGAACCTGGTGGGAGGCAGTCAAGTCACCCCATCCTGGATTCCCCTGGGTGTCTAGTTTTCAAAAATGTATAGGTTTGCTAGGTTTCCCTAGGTGCCGGCAGAGGTAGGGTTCAAAAACTACAGCTAGGCACTTTGCAAAAAAGGGTCATTTTTCACTGCGAAATTGAGGTGTGACCATGTTGCGTTTTGCGCCGTTTCCTGTCGCGGGCACTAGGCCGACCCACACAAGTGAGGTACCATTTTTCTCGGAAGACTTTGGGGAACGCGGAGTGGGTGGAAATTTGTGGATCCACGCAGATTCCAGAACTTTCCACCACAGAAATGTAAGGAAAATGTGTTTTTTTGGACAATTTTTAGGTTTGCAAGGGATTCTGGGTAACAGAACCTGGTGGGAGGCAGTCAAGTCACCCCATCCTGGATTCCCCTGGGTGTCTAGTTTTCAAAAATGTATAGGTTTGCTAGGTTTCCCTAGGTGCCGGCAGAGCTAGGGTTCAAAAACTACACCTAGGCACTTTGCCAAAAAAGGGTCATTTTTCACTGCGAAATTGAAGTGTGACCACGTTGCGTTTTGCGTCGTTTCCTGTCGCAGGCACTAGGCCGACCCACACAAGTGAGGTACCATTTTTCTCATAAGACTTTGGGGAACACGGGGTGGGTGGAAATTTGTGGATCCACGCAGATTCCAGAACTTTCCACCACAGAAATGTGGGGAAAATGTGTTTTTTGGACAATTGTTTAGGTTTGCAAGGGATTCTGGGTAACAGAACCTGGTGGGAGGCAGTCAAGTCACCCCATCCTGGATTCCCCTGGGTATCTAGTTTTCAGAAATGTATAGGTTTGCTATGTTTCCCTAGGTGCCGGCAGAGGTAGGGTTCAAAAACTACAGCTAGGCACTTTGCCAAAAAAGGGTCATTTTTCACTGCGAAATTGAGGTGTGACCACGTTGCGTTTTGCGCCGTTTCCTGTCGCAGGCACTAGGCCGACCCACACAAGTGAGGTACCATTTTTCTCATAAGACTTTGGGGAACACGGGGTGGGTGGAAATTTGTGGATCCACGCAGATTCCAGAACTTTTCACCACAGAAATGTGGGGAAAATGTGTTTTTTGGACAATTGTTTAGGTTTGCAAGGGATTCTGGGTAACAGAACCTGGTGGGAGGCAGTCAAGTCACCCCATCCTGGATTCCCCTGGGTATCTAGTTTTCAAAAATGTATAGGTTTGCTAGGTTTCCCTAGGTGCCGGCAGAGGTAGGGTTCAAAAACTACAGCTAGGCACTTTGCCAAAAAAGGGTCATTTTTCACTGCGAAATTGAGGTGTGACCACGTTGCGTTTTGCGCCGTTTCCTGTCGCAGGCACTAGGCCGACCCACACAAGTGAGGTACCATTTTTCTCGTAAGACTTGCGGGAACGCGGGGTGGGTGGAAATTTGTGGATCCACGCAGATTCCAGAACTATCCACCACAGAAATGTGGGGAAAATGTGGTTTTTTTGACAATTATTTAGGTTTGCAAGGGATTCTGGGTAACAGAACCTGGTGGGAGGCAGTCAAGTCACCCCATCCTGGATTCCCTGGGTGTCTAGTTTTCAAAAATGTATAGGTTTGCTAGGTTTCCCTAGGTGCCGGCAGAGGTAGGGTTCAAAAACTACAGCTAGGCACTTTGCCAAAAAAGGGTCATTTTTCACTGCAAAATTGAGGTGTGACCACGTTGCGTTTTGCGCCGTTTCCTGTCGCAGGCACTAGGCCGACCCACACAAGTGAGGTACCATTTTTCTTGTAAGACTTTGGGGAACGCGGGGTGGGCGGAAATTTGTGGATCCACGCAGATTCCAGAACTATCCACCACAGAAATGTGGGGAAAATGTGGTTTTTTTACAATTATTTAGGTTTGCAAGGGATTCTGGGTAACAGAACCTGGTGGAAGGCAGTCAAGTCACCCCATCCTGGATTCCCCTGGGTGTCTAGTTTTCAAAAATGTATAGGTTTGCTAGGTTTCCCTAGGTGCCGGCAGAGCTAGGGTTCAAAAACTACACCTAGGCACTTTGCCAAAAAAGGGTCATTTTTCACTGCGAAATTGAAGTGTGACCACGTTGCGTTTTGCGTCGTTTCCTGTCGCAGGCACTAGGCCGACCCACACAAGTGAGGTACCATTTTTCTCATAAGACTTTGGGGAACACGGGGTGGGTGGAAATTTGTGGATCCACGCAGATTCCAGAACTTTCCACCACAGAAATGTGGGGAAAATGTGTTTTTTGGACAATTTTTTAGGTTTGCAAGGGATTCTGGGTAACAGAACCTGGTGGGAGGCAGTCAAGTCACCCCATCCTGGATTCCCCTGGGTGTCTAGTTTTCAAAAATGTATAGGTTTGCTAGGTTTCCCTAGGTGCCGGCAGAGGTAGGGTTCAAAAACTACAGCTAGGCACTTTGCAAAAAAGGGTCATTTTTCACTGCGAAATTGAGGTGTGACCATGTTGCGTTTTGCGCCGTTTCCTGTCGCGGGCACTAGGCCGACCCACACAAGTGAGGTACCATTTTTCTCGGAAGACTTTGGGGAACGCGGAGTGGGTGGAAATTTGTGGATCCACGCAGATTCCAGAACTTTCCACCACAGAAATGTGGGGAAAATGTGTTTTATTTGACAATTTTTTAGGTTTGCAAGGGATTCTGGGTAACAGAACCTGGTGGGAGGCAGTCAAGTCACCCCATCCTGGATTCCCCTGGGTGTCTAGTTTTCAAAAATGTATAGGTTTGCTAGGTTTCCCTAGGTGCCGGCAGAGCTAGGGTTCAAAAACTACAGCTAGGCACTTTGCCAAAAAAGGGTCATTTTTCACTGCGAAATTGAGGTGTGACCACGTTGCGTTTTGCGCCGTTTCCTGTCACAGGCACTAAGCTGACCCACACAAGTGAGATACCATTTTTCTTGTAAGACTTTGGGGAACGCGGGGTGGGCGGAAATTTGTGGATCCACGCAGATTCCAGAACTTTCCACCACAGAAATGTGGGAAAATGTGTTTTTTTGGACAATTGTTTAGGTTTGCAAGGGATTCTGGGTAACAGAACCTGGTGGGAGGCAGTCAAGTCACCCCATCCTGGATTCCCCTGGGTGTCTAGTTTTCAAAAATGTATAGGTTTGCTAGGTTTCCCTAGGTGCCGGCAGAGCTAGGGTTCAAAAACTACACCTAGGCACTTTGCCAAAAAAGGGTCATTTTTCACTGCGAAATTGAAGTGTGACCACGTTGCGTTTTGCGTCGTTTCCTGTCGCAGGCACTAGGCCGACCCACACAAGTGAGGTACCATTTTTCTCATAAGACTTTGGGGAACACGGGGTGGGTGGAAATTTGTGGATCCACGCAGATTCCAGAACTTTCCACCACAGAAATGTGGGGAAAATGTGTTTTTGGACAATTGTTTAGGTTTGCAAGGGATTCTGGGTAACAGAACCTGGTGGGAGGCAGTCAAGTCACCCCATCCTGGATTCCCCTGGGTATCTAGTTTTCAAAAATGTATAGGTTTGCTAGGTTTCCCTAGGTGCCGGCAGAGGTAGGGTTCAAAAACTACAGCTAGGCACTTTGCCAAAAAAGGGTCATTTTTCACTGCGAAATTGAGGTGTGACCACGTTGCGTTTTGCGCCGTTTCCTGTCGCAGGCACTAGGCCGACCCACACAAGTGAGGTACCATTTTTCTCGTAAGACTTGCGGGAACGCGGGGTGGGTGGAAATTTGTGGATCCACGCAGATTCCAGAACTTTCCACCACAGAAATGTGGGGAAAATGTGTTTTTTTGGACAATGTTTGCAAGGGATTCTGGGTAACAGAACCTGGTGGGAGGCAGTCAAGTCACCCCATCCTGGATTCCCCTGGGTGTCTAGTTTTAAAAAATGTATAGGTTTGCTAGGTTTCCCTAGGTGCCGGCAGAGGTAGGGTTCAAAAACTACAGCTAGGCACTTTGCCAAAAAAGGGTCATTTTTCACTGCGAAATTGAGGTGTGACCACGTTGCGTTTTGCGCCATTTCCTGTCGCAGGCACTCGGCTGACCCACACAAGTGAGGTACCATTTTTCTTGTAAGACTTTGGGGAACGCGGGGTGGGTGGAAATTTGTGGATCCACGCAGATTCCAGAACTATCCACCACAGAAATGTGGGGAAAATGTGGGTTTTTTTACAATTATTTAGGTTTGCAAGGGATTCTGGGTAACAGAACCTGGTGGGAGGCAGTCAAGTCACCCCATCCTGGATTCCCCTGGGTGTCTAGTTTTCAAAAATGTATAGGTTTGCTAGGTTTCCCTAGGTGCCGGCAGAGCTAGGGTTCAAAAACTACACCTAGGCACTTTGCCAAAAAAGGGTCATTTTTCACTGCGAAATTGAAGTGTGACCACGTTGCGTTTTGCGTCGTTTCCTGTCGCAGGCACTAGGCCGACCCACACAAGTGAGGTACCATTTTTCTCATAAGACTTTGGGGAACACGGGGTGGGTGGAAATTTGTGGATCCACGCAGATTCCAGAACTTTCCACCACAGAAATGTGGGGAAAATGTGTTTTTTGGACAATTTTTTAGGTTTGCAAGGGATTCTGGGTAACAGAACCTGGTGGGAGGCAGTCAAGTCACCCCATCCTGGATTCCCCTGGGTATCTAGTTTTCAAAAATGTATAGGTTTGCTAGGTTTCCCTAGGTGCCGGCAGAGGTAGGGTTCAAAAACTACAGCTAGGCACTTTGCCAAAAAGGGTCATTTTTCACTGCGAAATTGAGGTGTGACCACGTTGCGTTTTGCGCCGTTTCCTGTCGCAGGCACTAGGCCGACCCACACAAGTGAGGTACCATTTTTCTCGTAAGACTTGCGGGAACGCGGGGTGGGTGGAAATTTGTGGATCCATGCAGATTCCAGAACTTTCCACCACAGAAATGTGGGGAAAATGTGTTTTTTGGACAATTTTTTAGGTTTGCAAGGGATTCTGGGTAACAGAACCTGGTGGGAGGCAGTCAAGTCACCCCATCCTGGATTCCCCTGGGTGTCTAGTTTTAAAAATGTATAGGTTTGCTAGGTTTCCCTAGGTGCCGGCAGAGGTAGGTTTCAAAAACTACAGCTAGGCACTTTGCCAAAAAAGGGTCATTTTTCACTGCGAAATTGAGGTGTGACCACGTTGCGTTTTGCGCCGTTTCCTGTCGCAGGCACTAGGCCGACCCACACAAGTGAGGTACCATTTTTCTTGTAAGACTTTGGGGAACGCTGGGTGGGCGGAAATTTGTGGATCCACGCAGATTCCAGAACTATCCACCACAGAAATGTGGGGAAAATGTGGTTTTTTTGACAATTATTTAGGTTTGCAAGGGATTCTGGGTAACAGAACCTGGTGGGAGGCAGTCAAGTCACCCCATCCTGGATTCCCCTGGGTGTCTAGTTTTCAAAAATGTATAGGTTTGCTAGGTTTCCCTAGGTGCCGGCAGAGCTAGGGTTCAAAAACTACACCTAGGCACTTTGCCAAAAAAGGGTCATTTTTCACTGCGAAATTGAAGTGTGACCACGTTGCGTTTTGCGTCGTTTCCTGTCGCAGGCACTAGGCCGACCCACACAAGTGAGGTACCATTTTTCTCATAAGACTTTGGGGAACACGGGGTGGGTGGAAATTTGTGGATCCACGCAGATTCCAGAACTTTCCACCACAGAAATGTGGGGAAAATGTGTTTTTTGGACAATTGTTTAGGTTTGCAAGGGATTCTGGGTAACAGAACCTGGTGGGAGGCAGTCAAGTCACCCCATCCTGGATTCCCCTGGGTATCTAGTTTTCAAAAATGTATAGGTTTGCTAGGTTTCCCTAGGTGCCGGCAGAGGTAGGGTTCAAAAACTACAGCTAGGCACTTTGCCAAAAAAGGGTCATTTTTCACTGCGAAATTGAGGTGTGACCACGTTGCGTTTTGCGCCGTTTCCTGTCGCAGGCACTAGGCCGACCCACACAAGTGAGGTACCATTTTTCTCATAAGACTTTGGGGAACACGGGGTGGGTGGAAATTTGTGGATCCACGCAGATTCCAGAACTTTTCACCACAGAAATGTGGGGAAAATGTGTTTTTTGGACAATTGTTTAGGTTTGCAAGGGATTCTGGGTAACAGAACCTGGTGGGAGGCAGTCAAGTCACCCCATCCTGGATTCCCCTGGGTGTCTAGTTTTAAAAAATGTATAGGTTTGCTAGGTTTCCCTAGGTGCCGGCAGAGGTAGGTTTCAAAAACTACAGCTAGGCACTTTGCCAAAAAAGGGTCATTTTTCACTGCGAAATTGAGGTGTGACCACGTTGCGTTTTGCGCCGTTTCCTGTCGCAGGCACTAGGCCGACCCACACAAGTGAGGTACCATTTTTCTTGTAAGACTTTGGGGAACGCGGGGTGGGCGGAAATTTGTGGATCCACGCAGATTCCAGAACTATCCACCACAGAAATGTGGGGAAAATGTGGTTTTTTGACAATTATTTAGGTTTGCAAGGGATTCTGGGTAACAGAACCTGGTGGGAGGCAGTCAAGTCACCCCATCCTGGATTCCCCTGGGTGTCTAGTTTTCAAAAATGTATAGGTTTGCTAGGTTTCCCTAGGTGCCGGCAGAGCTAGGGTTCAAAAACTACACCTAGGCACTTTGCCAAAAAAGGGTCATTTTTCACTGCGAAATTGAAGTGTGACCACGTTGCGTTTTGCGTCGTTTCCTGTCGCAGGCACTAGGCCGACCCACACAAGTGAGGTACCATTTTTCTCATAAGACTTTGGGGAACACGGGGTGGGTGGAAATTTGTGGATCCACGCAGATTCCAGAACTTTCCACCACAGAAATGTGGGGAAAATGTGTTTTTTGGACAATTTTTAGGTTTGCAAGGGATTCTGGGTAACAGAACCTGGTGGGAGGCAGTCAAGTCACCCCATCCTGGATTCCCCTGGGTATCTAGTTTTCAAAAATGTATAGGTTTGCTAGGTTTCCCTAGGTGCCGGCAGAGGTAGGGTTCAAAAACTACAGCTAGGCACTTTGCCAAAAAAGGGTCATTTTTCACTGCGAAATTGAGGTGTGACCACGTTGCGTTTTGCGCCGTTTCCTGTCGCAGGCACTAGGCCGACCCACACAAGTGAGGTACCATTTTTCTCGTAAGACTTGCGGGAACGCGGGGTGGGTGGAAATTTGTGGATCCATGCAGATTCCAGAACTTTCCACCACAGAAATGTGGGGAAAATGTGTTTTTTTGGACAATTTTTTAGGTTTGCAAGGGATTCTGGGTAACAGAACCTGGTGGGAGGCAGTCAAGTCACCCCATCCTGGATTCCCCTGGGTGTCTAGTTTTAAAAAATGTATAGGTTTGCTAGGTTTCCCTAGGTGCCGGCAGAGGTAGGTTTCAAAAACTACAGCTAGGCACTTTGCCAAAAAAGGGTCATTTTTCACTGCGAAATTGAGGTGTGACCACGTTGCGTTTTGCGCCGTTTCCTGTCGCAGGCACTAGGCCGACCCACACAAGTGAGGTACCATTTTTCTTGTAAGACTTTGGGGAACGCGGGGTGGGCGGAAATTTGTGGATCCACGCAGATTCCAGAACTATCCACCACAGAAATGTGGGGAAAATGTGGTTTTTTGACAATTATTTAGGTTTGCAAGGGATTCTGGGTAACAGAACCTGGTGGGAGGCAGTCAAGTCACCCCATCCTGGATTCCCCTGGGTGTCTAGTTTTCAAAAATGTATAGGTTTGCTAGGTTTCCCTAGGTGCCGGCAGAGCTAGGGTTCAAAAACTACACCTAGGCACTTTGCCAAAAAAGGGTCATTTTTCACTGCGAAATTGAAGTGTGACCACGTTGCGTTTTGCGTCGTTTCCTGTCGCAGGCACTAGGCCGACCCACACAAGTGAGGTACCATTTTTCTCATAAGACTTTGGGGAACACGGGGTGGGTGGAAATTTGTGGATCCACGCAGATTCCAGAACTTTCCACCACAGAAATGTGGGGAAAATGTGTTTTTTGGACAATTGTTTAGGTTTGCAAGGGATTCTGGGTAACAGAACCTGGTGGGAGGCAGTCAAGTCACCCCATCCTGGATTCCCCTGGGTATCTAGTTTTCAAAAATGTATAGGTTTGCTAGGTTTCCCTAGGTGCCGGCAGAGGTAGGGTTCAAAAACTACAGCTAGGCACTTTGCCAAAAAAGGGTCATTTTTCACTGCGAAATTGAGGTGTGACCACGTTGCGTTTTGCGCCGTTTCCTGTCGCAGGCACTAGGCCGACCCACACAAGTGAGGTACCATTTTTCTCATAAGACTTTGGGGAACACGGGGTGGGTGGAAATTTGTGGATCCACGCAGATTCCAGAACTTTTCACCACAGAAATGTGGGGAAAATGTGTTTTTTGGACAATTGTTTAGGTTTGCAAGGGATTCTGGGTAACAGAACCTGGTGGGAGGCAGTCAAGTCACCCCATCCTGGATTCCCCTGGGTGTCTAGTTTTAAAAAATGTATAGGTTTGCTAGGTTTCCCTAGGTGCCGGCAGAGGTAGGGTTCAAAAACTACAGCTAGGCACTTTGCCAAAAAAGGGTCATTTTTCACTGCGAAATTGAGGTGTGACCACGTTGCGTTTTGCGCCGTTTCCTGTCGCAGGCACTAGGCCGACCCACACAAGTGAGGTACCATTTTTCTTGTAAGACTTTGGGGAACGCGGGGTGGGCGGAAATTTGTGGATCCACGCAGATTCCAGAACTATCCACCACAGAAATGTGGGGAAAATGTGGTTTTTTTGACAATTATTTAGGTTTGCAAGGGATTCTGGGTAACAGAACCTGGTGGGAGGCAGTCAAGTCACCCCATCCTGGATTCCCCTGGGTGTCTAGTTTTCAAAAATGTATAGGTTTGCTAGGTTTCCCTAGGTGCCGGCAGAGCTAGGGTTCAAAAACTACACCTAGGCACTTTGCCAAAAAGGGTCATTTTTCACTGCGAAATTGAAGTGTGACCACGTTGCGTTTTGCGTCGTTTCCTGTCGCAGGCACTAGGCCGACCCACACAAGTGAGGTACCATTTTTCTCATAAGACTTTGGGGAACACGGGGTGGGTGGAAATTTGTGGATCCACGCAGATTCCAGAACTTTCCACCACAGAAATGTGGGGAAAATGTGTTTTTTTGGACAATTGTTTAGGTTTGCAAGGGATTCTGGGTAACAGAACCTGGTGGGAGGCAGTCAAGTCACCCCATCCTGGATTCCCCTGGGTATCTAGTTTTCAAAAATGTATAGGTTTGCTAGGTTTCCCTAGGTGCCGGCAGAGGTAGGGTTCAAAAACTACAGCTAGGCACTTTGCCAAAAAAGGGTCATTTTTCACTGCGAAATTGAGGTGTGACCACGTTGCATTTTGCGCCGTTTCCTGTCGCAGGCACTAGGCCGACCCACACAAGTGAGGTACCATTTTTCTCGTAAGACTTGCGGGAACGCGGGGTGGGTGGAAATTTGTGGATCCACGCAGATTCCAGAACTATCCACCACAGAAAAATGGGGAAAATGTGGTTTTTTTGACAATTATTTAGGTTTGCAAGGGATTCTGGGTAACAGAACCTGGTGGGAGGCAGTCAAGTCACCCCATCCTGGATTCCCCTGGGTGTCTAGTTTTCAAAAATGTATAGGTTTGCTAGGTTTCCCTAGGTGCCGGCAGAGGTAGGGTTCAAAAACTACAGCTAGGCACTTTGGCAAAAAAGGGTCATTTTTCACTGCGAAATTGAGGTGTGACCACGTTGCATTTTGCGCCGTTTCCTGTCGCAGGCACTAGGCCGACCCACACAAGTGAGGTACCATTTTTCTTGTAAGACTTTGGGGAACGCGGGGTGGGCGGAAATTTGTGGATCCACGCAGATTCCAGAACTATCCACCACAGAAATGTGGGGAAAATGTGTTTTTTTTTACAATTATTTAGGTTTGCAAGGGATTCTGGGTAACAGAACCTGGTGGAAGGCAGTCAAGTCACCCCATCCTGGATTCCCCTGGGTGTCTAGTTTTCAAAAATGTATAGGTTTGCTAGGTTTCCCTAGGTGCCGGCAGAGCTAGGGTTCAAAAACTACACCTAGGCACTTTGCCAAAAAAGGGTCATTTTTCACTGCGAAATTGAAGTGTGACCACGTTGCGTTTTGCGTCGTTTCCTGTCGCAGGCACTAGGCCGACCCACACAAGTGAGGTACCATTTTTCTCATAAGACTTTGGGGAACACGGGGTGGGTGGAAATTTGTGGATCCACGCAGATTCCAGAACTTTCCACCACAGAAATGTGGGGGAAATGTGTTTTTTGGACAGTTTTTTAGGTTTGCAAGGGATTCTGGGTAACAGAACCTGGTGGGAGGCAGTCAAGTCACCCCATCCTGGATTCCCCTGGGTGTCTAGTTTTCAAAAATGTATAGGTTTGCTAGGTTTCCCTAGGTGCCGGCAGAGGTAGGGTTCAAAAACTACAGCTAGGCACTTTGCAAAAAAAGGGTCATTTTTCACTGCGAAATTGAGGTGTGACCATGTTGCGTTTTGCGCCGTTTCCTGTCGCGGGCACTAGGCCGACCCACACAAGTGAGGTACCATTTTTCTCGGAAGACTTTGGGGAACGCGGAGTGGGTGGAAATTTGTGGATCCACGCAGATTCCAGAACTTTCCACCACAGAAATGTGGGGAAAATGTGTTTTATTTGACAATTTTTTAGGTTTGCAAGGGATTCTGGGTAACAGAACCTGGTGGGAGGCAGTCAAGTCACCCCATCCTGGATTCCCCTGGGTGTCTAGTTTTCAAAAATGTATAGGTTTGCTAGGTTTCCCTAGGTGCCGGCAGAGCTAGGGTTCAAAAACTACAGCTAGGCACTTTGCCAAAAAAGGGTCATTTTTCACTGCGAAATTGAGGTGTGACCACGTTGCGTTTTGCGCCGTTTCCTGTCACAGGCACTAAGCTGACCCACACAAGTGAGATACCATTTTTCTCGTAAGACTTTGGGGAACGCGGGGTGGGTGGAAATTTGTGGATCCACGCAGATTCCAGAACTTTCCACCACAGAAATGTGGGGAAAATGTGTTTTTTTGGACAATTGTTTAGGTTTGCAAGGGATTCTGGGTAACAGAACCTGGTGGGAGGCAGTCAAGTCACCCCATCCTGGATTCCCCTGGGTGTCTAGTTTTCAAAAATGTATAGGTTTGCTAGGTTTCCCTAGGTGCCGGCAGAGCTAGGGTTCAAAAACTACACCTAGGCACTTTGCCAAAAAAGGGTCATTTTTCACTGCGAAATTGAAGTGTGACCACGTTGCGTTTTGCGTCGTTTCCTGTCGCAGGCACTAGGCCGACCCACACAAGTGAGGTACCATTTTTCTCATAAGACTTTGGGGAACACGGGGTGGGTGGAAATTTGTGGATCCACGCAGATTCCAGAACTTTCCACCACAGAAATGTGGGGAAAATGTGTTTTTTTGGACAATTGTTTAGGTTTGCAAGGGATTCTGGGTAACAGAACCTGGTGGGAGGCAGTCAAGTCACCCCATCCTGGATTCCCCTGGGTATCTAGTTTTCAAAAATGTATAGGTTTGCTAGGTTTCCCTAGGTGCCGGCAGAGGTAGGGTTCAAAAACTACAGCTAGGCACTTTGCCAAAAAAGGGTCATTTTTCACTGCGAAATTGAGGTGTGACCACGTTGCGTTTTGCGCCGTTTCCTGTCGCAGGCACTAGGCCGACCCACACAAGTGAGGTACCATTTTTCTCGTAAGACTTGCGGGAACGCGGGGTGGGTGGAAATTTGTGGATCCACGCAGATTCCAGAACTTTCCACCACAGAAATGTGGGGAAAATGTGTTTTTTGGACAATGTTTGCAAGGGATTCTGGGTAACAGAACCTGGTGGGAGGCAGTCAAGTCACCCCATCCTGGATTCCCCTGGGTGTCTAGTTTTAAAAATGTATAGGTTTGCTAGGTTTCCCTAGGTGCCGGCAGAGGTAGGGTTCAAAAACTACAGCTAGGCACTTTGCCAAAAAGGGTCATTTTTCACTGCGAAATTGAGGTGTGACCACGTTGCGTTTTGCGCCATTTCCTGTCGCAGGCACTAGGCTGACCCACACAAGTGAGGTACCATTTTTCTTGTAAGACTTTGGGGAACGCGGGGTGGGCGGAAATTTGTGGATCCACGCAGATTCCAGAACTATCCACCACAGAAATGTGGGGAAAATGTGGGTTTTTTACAATTATTTAGGTTTGCAAGGGATTCTGGGTAACAGAACCTGGTGGGAGGCAGTCAAGTCACCCCATCCTGGATTCCCCTGGGTGTCTAGTTTTCAAAAATGTATAGGTTTGCTAGGTTTCCCTAGGTGCCGGCAGAGCTAGGGTTCAAAAACTACACCTAGGCACTTTGCCAAAAAGGGTCATTTTTCACTGCGAAATTGAAGTGTGACCACGTTGCGTTTTGCGTCGTTTCCTGTCGCAGGCACTAGGCCGACCCACACAAGTGAGGTACCATTTTTCTCATAAGACTTTGGGGAACACGGGGTGGGTGGAAATTTGTGGATCCACGCAGATTCCAGAACTTTCCACCACAGAAATGTGGGGAAAATGTGTTTTTTTGGACAATTTTTTAGGTTTGCAAGGGATTCTGGGTAACAGAACCTGGTGGGAGGCAGTCAAGTCACCCCATCCTGGATTCCCCTGGGTGTCTAGTTTTCAAAAATGTATAGGTTTGCTAGGTTTCCCTAGGTGCCGGCAGAGCTAGGGTTCAAAAACTACACCTAGGCACTTTGCCAAAAAGGGTCATTTTTCACTGCGAAATTGAAGTGTGACCACGTTGCTTTTGCGTCGTTTCCTGTCGCAGGCACTAGGCCGACCCACACAAGTGAGGTACCATTTTTCTCATAAGACTTTGGGGAACACGGGGTGGGTGGAAATTTGTGGATCCACGCAGATTCCAGAACTTTCCACCACAGAAATGTGGGGAAAATGTGTTTTTTTGGACAATGTTTTAGGTTTGCAAGGGATTCTGGGTAACAGTACCTGGTGGGAGGCAGTCAAGTCACCCCATTCTGGATTCCCCTGGGTATCTAGTTTTCAAAAATGTGTAGGTTTGCTAGGTTTCCCTAGGTGCCGGCAGAGGTAGGGTTCAAAAACTACAGCTAGGCACTTTGCCAAAAAAGGGTCATTTTTCACTGCGAAATTGAGGTGTGACCATGTTGCGTTTTGCGCCGTTTCCTGTCGCAGGCACTAGGCCGACCCACACAAGTGAGGTACCATTTTTCTCGTAAGACTTGCGGGAACGCGGGGTGGGTGGAAATTTGTGGATCCACGCAGATTCCAGAACTTTCCACCACAGACATGTGGGGAAAATGTGTTTTTGGACAATTTTTTAGGTTTGCAAGGGATTCTGGGTAACAGAACCTGGTGGGAGGCAGTCAAGTCACCCCATCCTGGATTCCCCTGGGTGTCTAGTTTTAAAAATGTATAGGTTTGCTAGGTTTCCTAGGTGCCGGCAGAGGTAGGGTTCAAAAACTACAGCTAGGCACTTTGCCAAAAAAGGGTCATTTTTCACTGCGAAATTGAGGTGTGACCACGTTGCGTTTTGCGCCGTTTCCTGTCGCAGGCACTAGGCCGACCCACACAAGTGAGGTACCATTTTTCTTGTAAGACTTTGGGGAACGCGGGGTGGGCGGAAATTTGTGGATCCACGCAGATTCCAGAACTATCCACCACAGAAATGTGGGGAAAATGTGGTTTTTTTGACAATTATTTAGGTTTGCAAGGGATTCTGGGTAACAGAACCTGGTGGGAGGCAGTCAAGTCACCCCATCCTGGATTTCCTGGGTGTCTAGTTTTCAAAAATGTATAGGTTTGCTAGGTTTCCCTAGGTGCCGGCAGAGCTAGGGTTCAAAAACTACACCTAGGCACTTTGCCAAAAAAGGGTCATTTTTCACTGCGAAATTGAAGTGTGACCACGTTGCGTTTTGCGTCGTTTCCTGTCGCAGGCACTAGGCCGACCCACACAAGTGAGGTACCATTTTTCTCATAAGACTTTGGGGAACACGGGGTGGGTGGAAATTTGTGGATCCACGCAGATTCCAGAACTTTCCCCCACAGAAATGTGGGGAAAATGTGTTTTTTTGGACAATGTTTTAGGTTTGCAAGGGATTCTGGGTAACAGAACCTGGTGGGAGGCAGTCAAGTCACCCCATCCTGGATTCCCCTGGGTGTCTAGCTTTCAAAAATGTATAGGTTTGCTAGGTTTCCCTAGGTGCCGGCAGAGGTAGGGTTCAAAAACTACAGCTAGGCACTTTGCAAAAAAAGGGTCATTTTTCACTGCGAAATTGAGGTGTGACCACGTTGCGTTTTGCGCCGTTTCCTGTCGCGGGCACTAGGCCGACCCACACAAGTGAGGTACCATTTTTCTCGGAAGACTTTGGGGAACGCGGAGTGGGTGGAAATTTGTGGATCCACGCAGATTCCAGAACTTTCCACCACAGAAATGTGGGGAAAATGTGGTTTTTTGACAATTATTTAGGTTTGCAAGGGATTCTGGGTAACAGAACCTGGTGGGAGGCAGTCAAGTCACCCCATCCTGGATTCCCCTGGCTGTCTAGTTTCCAAAAATGTATAGGTTTGCTAGGTTTCCCTAGGTGCCGGCAGAGGTAGGGTTCAAAAACTACAGCTAGGCACTTTGCAAAAAAGGGTCATTTTTCACTGCGAAATTGAGGTGTGACCACGTTGCGTTTTGCGCCGTTTCCTGTCGCGGGCACTAGGCCGACCCACACAAGTGAGGTACCATTTTTCTCGGAAGACTTTGGGGAACGCGGAGTGGGTGGAAATTTGTGGATCCACGCAGATTCCAGAACTTTCCACCACAGAAATGTGGGGAAAATGTGGTTTTTTTGACAATTTTTTAGGTTTGCAAGGGATTCTGGGTAACAGAACCTGGTGGGAGGCAGTCAAGTCACCCCATCCTGGATTCCCCTGGGTGTCTAGTTTTCAAAAATGTATAGGTTTGCTAGGTTTCCCTAGGTGCCGGCAGAGCTAGGGTTCAAAAACTACAGCTAGGCACTTTGCCAAAAAGGGTCATTTTTCACTGCGAAATTGAGGTGTGACCACGTTGCGTTTTGCGCCGTTTCCTGTCGCAGGCACTAAGCCGACCCACACAAGTGAGATACCATTTTTCTCATAAGACTTTGGGGAACGCGGGGTGGGCGGAAATTTGGGGATCCACGCAGATTCCAGAACTTTCCACCACAGAAATGTGGGGAAAATGTGGTTTTTTGGACAATTGTTTAGGTTTGCAAGGGATTCTGGGTAACAGAACCTGGTGGGAGGCAGTCAAGTCACCCCATCCTGGATTCCCCTGGGTGTCTAGTTTTCAAAAATGTATAGGTTTGCTAGGTTTCCCTAGGTGCCGGCAGAGCTAGGGTTAAAAAACTACACCTAGGCACTTTGCCAAAAAAGGGTCATTTTTCACTGCGAAATTGAAGTGTGACCACGTTGCGTTTTGCGTCGTTTCCTGTCGCAGGCACTAGGCCGACCCACACAAGTGAGGTACCATTTTTCTCATAAGACTTTGGGGAACACGGGGTGGGTGGAAATTTGTGGATCCACGCAGATTCCAGAACTTTCCACCACAGAAATGTGGGGAAAATGTGTTTTTTGGACAATTTTTAGGTTTGCAAGGGATTCTGGGTAACAGAACCTCGTGGGAGGCAGTCAAGTCACCCCATCCTGGATTCCCCTGGGTGTCTAGTTTTCAAAAATGTATAGGTTTGCTAGGTTTCCCTAGGTGCCGGCAGAGGTAGGGTTCAAAAACTACAGATAGGCACTTTGCAAAAAAGGGTCATTTTTCACTGCAAAATTGAGGTGTGACCACGTTGCGTTTTGCGCCGTTTCCTGTCGCGGGCACTATGCCGACCCACACAAGTGAGGTACCATTTTTCTCGGAAGACTTTGGGGAACGCGGGGTGGGTGGGAATTTGTGGATCCACGCAGATTACAGAACTTTCCACTACAGAAATGTGGGGAAAATGTGTTTTTTTTGACAATTTTTTAGGTTTGCGAGGAATTCTGGGTAACGGAACCTGGTGGGAGGCAGTCAAGTCACCCCATCCTGGATTCCCCTGGGAGTCTAGTTTCCAAAAATATATAGGTTTGCTAGGTTTCCCTAGGTGCCGGCAGAGCTAGGGTTCAAAAACTACAGCTAGGCACTTTGCAAAAAAAGGGTCATTTTTCACTGTGAAAATGTGGTGCGGCCACGTTGCGTTTTGCGCTGCTTCCTGTCGCGGGCACTAGGCCTACCCACACAAGTGAGGTACCATTGTTTTTGGAAGACCTTGGGGAACGCGGGGTGGGTAGAATTTTGTGGATCCGCGCAGATTCCAGAACTTTTCACCACAGAAAAGTGAGGAAAATGTGTTTTTTTTACCAATGTTTTAGGTTTGCAAGGGATTCTGGGTAAAAGAACCTGGTGAGAGCCAGTCAAGTCACCCCGTCCTGAATTCCCCTGGGTGTCTAGTTGTCAAAAATGTATAGGTTTGCTAGGTTTCCCTAAGTGCCCGCAGAGCTAGGGTTCAAAAACTACAGCTAGGCACTTTGCAAAAAAAGGGTAATTTTTCATTGTGAAAATGTGGTACGTCCACGTTGCATTTTGAGCCATTTCCTGTTGTGGGTACAAGGCCTACCCACACAAGTGAGGTACCATTTTTATCGGGAGACTTAGGGTAACACAGAATTGTAGAGCAACTGTTATTACCTATTGACTTTCGATGCATTTCTGCCTTCCAAATGAAAGACAATGTGTAAAAAATAAGTCATTTTGAAAAATGACCTATAATTCTCATGCTAGTATGGGTACTCCCAATTTCGGAAATGTGCAAATATCTACTGTTTCTAAAATCTACATTTTGTTCCCATTTTAGAAATACATAGGTGTCTTTCATAACAATTTTTCCATGTATACATTTTCCCAAAATAATTGCTATATACCCGGTACATAATAAAAAACCATTGCAAGACGCTGCTCAGTTATTGGCTCTGGGTTCGTCGAGTTCTTGGTGAACCTACAAGTCCTATATATCCCCACAACCAGAAAAGTCCAGCGGATATAACGGTATATTGCTTTCAAATAGCTGTCATAATTAGAAGAAGTTACAGGTGAAAACGTTGACACAAATGGCTGTTTTTTTCAACTAATTTTCAATTTTTCCTTCATTTAACTGTTAGTTTCTCTAAGGAAAACTTTAAGGATCCACACAAATGACCCCTTGCTGAATTCAGAATTTTGTCTACTTTTCAGAAATGTATGGCTTTTCAGGATTCATTATTGGTTTCATACCCATTTCTACCATTAACTGGAAGGAGGTTGAAAGCACAAAAAATAGCAAAAATAGGCTATGTCCCAGAAAAATGCCAAAACTGTGTAAAAAAAAGTTGGTTTTCTGACAAAAGTCTGCTTGTCCCTGAAAGCTGGGAAGATGGTGATTTCAGCACCACAACCCCTTTTTGATGCCATTTGCAGGGAAAAAACAAGACGCTTTCATCTGTAGCCCTTTTTTCGCATTTTTCCCCCAAAAACAAAATTTTGCTGTATTTTGGCTAATTTCTGGGTCCCCTCCAGGGGAATCCACAAACCCTGGGTACCTTTACAATCCCCATGATGTTAGAAAAAAGGACGCAAATTTGGCGTGGATACCTTATGTGGTCAAAAAGTTACAGGGGCCTAAGCGCGCACTACCCCAAATAGCCAAAAAAAGGCTTAGCACAGGGGGGGGAAAGGCCTAGCAGCGAAGGGGTTAATGAGACACAGGTCTACAGGTTTGAGAGGGCAATACAACTTTGCAAATAGTACCTACAGCATAAAGGAAGGCGCCCCTGAAACAAAGTCAAAGAAATAAACAAAAAAATACAAACCAGGTAGGCACGTAAACATACAAGTTGTTTACTAATTTTAAAACAGATATCAGGTACTGAAGATAGAATAGAGGGTAATAACTGTGAACTCATGAGCCATACTAATAATATGCATGTTGAATTTATTGGGCCCAAGTCTCTTCACTAAACCTGGATGCAGAAGAATTTGGATACACCTGGCCTTGGAACATAACTATTGCCATTACAGCCTATTTGTGCAGTTTTAAACTGCCATTTCGACCTGTCATAATAAAGCTTTTTCAAGGCCTAAACTTTCTTTTTTATCACAAATAAGTCACCTCCAGGTCCTAGACAGACAACAGGGCAGTGTGCATTGTATTAAAAAAGGACACATTCTTTTAAGTTTAAAAATGTCCTGGTAGTGAAAAACTCTCAAATTAATTTTCCACTATTGCAAAGACTACCTCTCCTATAGCATAACACTGGGTTACCGCATTACATTTAATAAGTGATAATTTTTGATTTGGAGGAGGTAGGAAAGTCATGTTTGGTGTCTGAGGATTCATAATTTTAAACCCTCTTTAATGGTAAAGTCAGATTTTAAGCCACATTCCTTGTCCAACATTTGGTGCCAGTCACCTGTTCTTGGGTCACATGACATGATGTAGTTGACAGTTGGCCTTTGTGTATTCCTCCCAGGCAGCATCACAAAGGAGGGACTCGGTGTTGGCAGGATGGGACTTATCTGGCTTGATGAGGGGCAGAGCTGTCACCTACCAAACTTGCACTTCAATGGGGTACCTCAGCACACACACAAAGGACTTTACACTGGCCTATTGTGCCCCCGGACAGACTTAGGCCAGGGCATTGTGGTAGAAAATTCCAGACACCACTGTGGGGGGTAAACTCCAGGAGCTTCCCCCACTTCAAAGTGGGCACCGGGTATAAAAAGTGGACCCTCAGACCCACTCTTGAGTACACTCCCAGACCTGTAGATATTACAGAAGAAGGATGTCCTGCTTCCTGAGACCTGCCCTGCTTGCTGAGAAGGAAGACTGGATCCCCACCCATCATCCCAGGCTGAAGTGACTCTAAGGGTCAGCTGACTGACCTCCCGTTCTGAGTTACAGGGGCACAATAAGCTCCAGAGGCCTGTCCGCAACTGCCCAGCTGACCTGCTGCAACTGGACCTGTCTGGACCTGCAACTAGACATGCTGGCATGTGCTGGAGTGAGTTCCTGATCCCAGAGAGGAGCCTCTCGGGTCCTGAACCCTTGGTGTGACATCAGTTGAGCTTCAACTAAAAGAAAAGGAGAAATCCTGAGGGTTTAGGCGCTTTGAGACCGTGAATGGGCTTGTTCATGCTAACATTTTGCCATCTGTGCCGCCAGCCAACGCGAAGTTCCAGTGAACCTGATTATTTACGCTACAGCAACCACCCGCAGCGACTGGCAATGCAAGATCTGTACTTCGCGCTACAGCATCTACAGCCCGCGTTGACCGCCAAAGCGAATCTCCAAAAACGACCTTCTGTGATGCCCGACAGGATCTTAATGGAACATCAATGACAGCCAGGGTCACCTGGTCTGCTCTTAGCTCTACTGCGAAGTCCATCTGTGACACTCTCCTTGCCCCTCACAACGGCTTCCTCCACTGCAAACGGACCTCTTCGTGCTGGACTTTAGAAGGTAACTTTTTAGTGGGATAACCTGGTCCCTGTATCATGCCCGCAGTCTATCGCATTCGGCCTGAACTTGTGACTTTCACCCGGTCTCGCACAACCAGATAACCGTGAGTGGCGCCTTGTGATTTTAGGCGCTAGATTTACCTTAAATGTTTGAAATTGCATATCTCCGGTTCTACTGTTATTTTGGTGTCAAATAATTTATTACATTTTACTCTATTTTCTCTAAATTGATGTGGGATTTTCCTTGAGTTGTGTTTGCACTTTATTACTGTTTGTGTGCTGTATAAATGCTTTACACATTGTTTCTAAGTTAAGCCTGATTGCTTATGTGCCAATCTACTAGAGGGTTAAGCACAGGGTAATTTAGTGACTTTTGTGGTTCACCCTGACAAGGATTGTAACTGCTGCTAGAGTACGGTTTCACATCCCTCAACCAACAACCCAATTTTTTACAACCAACAAGATGCATTAAAAGGGGCACGTGGGTTGTTCTGAAATATGACATAAAACTGCCACTTTCCTAAACTTCCTGGAATATAGCAAGTCTTGAAATCTAAAAGGAGAAGTGAGTGTTCCAATTCTTATATCAATTTGACGTAATGTGCCTTCAAAAATCTTGGCACAGAGAAGAATGTGTGCAAGAAGACTATTTTTCTCTGGACGTAAAAGCAGTTAGAGGCAACCATGGTAGACCCAAAGGGGGTTTGGTTGCTTTTTATCGATTAGATGCTGGTTAGATGTTGTTCATGGGTAGCAATGACATTGTATTGCTTGTAAGATTCGAATTACCACATAACGAGACCATAATTTGGTACTTCAATGTTTGCAATATATATTTACCCCCCCATTATTAGTGCGCCCCTCCCCCATTAGTAGTGCTGATGATCTGGAATGCCCTGACACTTCCAACAGGAGGCAAGCACACACAAGCCTTTGGAGAACCTTGGAACAGCAGGATTCAAAAGCAAAGTCCAGTTCTTTCACTGCCCACAGACAGAAGCAGCAACTGCAGACAGGGCCGGCTTTAGGGCTGGTGGCACCCGGCGAGACAATTTTTGTTGACACTCCCCCCATCTGTGGTGGGCGTGGTGACCCCCTCCACAACGGATTCCGTCACCACCACCTTTTAACAGGGCCCCTCAAGTCTCCATAACCACTTCTTTCAGATGCATTTAATTAGTTACATAGCGACACTCATACCAGTGTAGGGTTTCAGAGAACTTTGCATCACTCACACATTACACAAACAATCAATCATATGTGTGTAAATCAGTGTATAGGAAATGTTACATAAGCCAGAGGACTACAAGGTGTAGGAGTGACATGTCATCCATACTGGCACGCAGTATAGTTTAAGAGTGCTTGATCTGGAGAAGCACAAACTCAGAATTGAAAATGGAACACATAGTTGGGGGTTACCTTTAATAAGAAGAAATGATTTCTAACCAAAGGAACCCTTTTTGCAACATTAATCTATGCTCTAATCTATACTTTGGTGTGTGCATGCAGTTATTTGATGACAGTTAATAATTCACTGATCTATATTAGGATTTTAACTTATAAAAAGCAAGTAACAAAAGGATGTATCTTAGAAAAGCAGCAACCCACTGACCTATTCACATTACATGCACTTTGTGATCTGCATGGTACACGTTCTTTGCAGCAGGCATTTTAACCCTCTGTGCTATTTTATGAGCAGCCAAAACCTCAACTAGGCAAAACTCCAATCTCTCTCCAGGAATAACATTAATCACCGGAGTTATCTTGACATTTTTATCATTGCCTGGAAATTGCTGGAGGCAATGAACGTGGCAGCAGGTGCTTTTAAAACCAAAATAAACTTGCAAACTCGGTGCCCCCTTAAGTCAGCACCTGGTGCTGTGGCACTGGTCGCACCGCCCTCGAGCCGGCCCTGACTGCAGGCCAACACAGCAAAGCAACACACAGCAAAGGGGCAGTACTCCTGCTGACAGCTCTTCAGCTCTTCTTCTTGGCAGAGTCCTCAATCCAGAAGTGTTCTAAAAATGTGGTGTTACAGGTCCAATACTTATAACCCTTTTGGCCTTTGAAGTAGGCATACTTCAAAGGAAAGTCTTTGTTGTCCACAAGATCCTGCCTTGCCCTGCCTTGGCTCCAGACACACTATAGTGGGGTGGAGACAGCATTGCGAGAGACCAGGCACAGTCATATTCAGGTGTCAGTGACAACTCCTCCCACCACTCTAGCTCAGGAAGGCCCATCAGTCTGGTGATGGGATATCAAGATATACAGGGCACACCTCAGCTCCCTTTGTGTGACTGTCTAGAGTGAATGCACAAGCAACCCGGCTAACAGTCTAAACCAGACGTTGATTCCACAGGCAGGCAGACGCACAGTATGGTACAGCTCCTTGAGACCCTCACGGGTGAGTAGCCGCGCTATACAAACCCCTGATTGATTGATTGATTGAAGCAAGAAAAAGCCCACTTTCTAAAAGTGGCATTTTCACACACACAATTTAAAAAAACTCTTTCCTATAGGATGTTTTAAATCCTAAGCTCAGAGAGCCCAAACTCCAAATTGCTAGCTCTTCCCAATTGAAAGTTACACTTGTAAAATGTTACAAGGCAGCTCCAATGATACTCTATGGGAGAGATAGTCCTTACAATAGTGAAAAACGACTTTGGCAGGATTTCACTATCAGGACATGTAAAACACACCAGTACATGTCCTACCTTTCACATACACGACACCCTGCCCATGGGGCTACCTTGGGCCTACCCTAGGGGTGCCTTACATGTAGAAAAAAGAAAGGTTTAAACCTGACTAGTGGGTGCACTTGCCAGGTCGATATGGCAGCTTAAAACTGCACTTGCAGACATTGCAATGGCAGGCCTCAGACATGTTTACAGGGCTACACATGTGAGTGGCACAACCATTGCTGCAGGCCCACTATTAGCACTTGTAGGTGACTGGGATGGGTGAAAAATCTGGGCTTTTGTGCTACAGTTGTCAGGGCCCAATCTTGGTGGTGGCACGTGCCTCACAAATGGCTACACCCAAGAGCCATTACAGGGTATGTCTAGGTAGTGGGCGGAGGATTGTGCCTCCTTAATTTGAGTTTATTAGGCAGAATAATTTCCAATAGTTCATTGATAGGTTTCAAGTGCGTTGTGTTTATTCATATTCTCATACACAGGAAAAAAACAGCCGACACGTGTTTCGCCCGTATGGCCCATCGGCCGAGGGCTTTTTCAAGGCTGAGTGGGTACAGAGATATCATAAGAGGATAGGTTGAGAAAAAGTTAGGTGCAAGGACAGTTCAGAATGTGAGAGATCAATTCGCATATGGGGAAACAGTGAGGATATGTCGTAATTTCAGTGGTAGTAAAGTGAGGGAGACATGAAGAAGGGTAAGGGAAAAAAATTTAGAAAGAGGATTTTAAAGGGTAGGAGATAGAGCACAGCAGAGGAGAAAGGGGGAGGAAAAAAGTAAGACAAAAAGGGAAGAGAGAAATCACAAATAATTAGTCATGTTACATATTACATGTTACATTTTATCACGTAGTCACGAGACCTAATAGTGTGAACCAGTTACGTGTCATCATCATGGTTAATTTGTGTGCAGGAATAGGCATATGTCATCCCGAGACCCAATGATATATACCATTTAGAGCGTCATTATCCTGATCAATTCATGTACGAAAATATGCAATTAGGCATAAAAATAGGTAAAAGAGAGATGTCATAGTCCAAAATTGAAGAGCACATTCAGGGGGTCATGGAAGGATAAGGGTACAATGAAGCGTGATCATGTTGTAATATCTCACTGTCGTCACAATTGTTAACTGGTAAGGAGAGAACTGCGCAAAAAAACGATGTTGAAAACCTGCAATAGGTTCATGCAGGTAGTATCACATCCCCGCAACCAGAATGAAAAAGTGCAGGTTTACATGGCAGAGCATAAAGGCTGGATAGATAGGCAAGTATACAGATAGACCAATCCAAAAATAATGGAAATAGTAAAGAAAATGCATAGGGTTGCAATAACATATTTATATAGTATAGCGCTTACCAGGGATTCGTGTCTGATGGTCGTGTTCCTAAAGTAAAAAGCACACTTGGAATCACTAATTTATGAGGAACCGTTTATAAGTAGCCAAAAGAACATGCAGTATTAACTGTCCAATGGTGCAGATAAAATGCACACTTAAAATCACTGACTAGTGAGGAACCGTATGTAAGTAGCAAGGGAGCATACAGTGTTAACTGTACAATGGTGCAGGTATAGGTGAGAAGGGCATATTGAAGAGATAAAAAGACCTGTCGTCTCTAATGTAGGGTAGGCGCAGGAGAAGGAACAATCTTTCAAGGCTGTGGAGAGGCTCAAGGCCAGCTGATCCCTTGAAATGAGGGGCCATGAAAGTTAAAAAGGCAAATCACGGGACGCTGCAGGTTGGGGGCGCCGATGGATATTGTGTGAGCATTAAAACCGGGAAGGAAGCTAAAGTGTTTAGGGGGTTAAATTGATATTGCACCATAGAATCATATTATGCGCGCAAAGTGCAAAGGCATATCACAGGACGCTGCAAGTTGGAGGCGCCGATAAATATTGTGTGATCATTAAGACCGGGAAGGAAGCTGAAGTCATTAGAGAGTTTAAAATACTATTGTACGTGCATGAGGACAGGTGCAGTCAGGGGCTAAGTATTCATCTTACCTCGTAAATGCGGCGAATCGGTCTCTGCGGTCCCAGGAACAATGAGGAGTTCCGGGACATGCCGTGGTTAAATATACTGACTCATCTTCTGACATCAGAGGACGTAATTAATCATGGCGCGCTGCTATTGCGCGGGGCAACAGAAGAGTTACTTAGCATAAGTTGCTATGTAATGTTGAAGAGTATCATTATTAATGTGCCATATCCATATTAAACTGGAAATAAATAGTGGAAAAATGGTAGCTTGAGTAAAAAAATATAAAAAAATATATAAAAAATAATAAAGCAAACGGGAGCAAAAGCGAAATGCAATACAAAAAACAATGATGGCAATGGAAGAGGTACTGATAAAGAGGAGTGATATACTTGATGATACACTTGGAAAGGTCCCAAAATTCCTTTGTTAGGAGTAAACTATTAGTGAATCATACTTATCATATAGATAACGTGGCATCAGGTCCATGGCATGAATCATGTTTTGCAGCATGAACCTGTAATTATGAACGGGGTAGAGGGAAAGACTCTTTAAGGTCCCAACTACCACCGATAATATGTTGCAATCTGTGATGTGTAGTTCACCACATGAGTGAAAGAAAGGAAAAAAAGGGGATGAAAAAAAGGGGTTGAGATAGAGCGCATGCGTGCCCAACGTTGCTGTTCAGTGCATGGGAGAATGCATTGGAGTAGCAGTGCCATATGGAGGTGGTGGTTGAAGGAGCATGAGATATACAGTTATGTCCGGTTAATACAGCGCCATATGTAGTTGGTGGTTGAAGGAGCATGAGATATACAATTATGTCTGGTTAATACAGCCAGTAGTGCATTTCTGCATCTTTATTAAGTCCTTGTGTTGTGGCGTTCAAGCGCATGATGTACTTGCTCTCTTTCCGCCTCATGGTAAGTTCTCGGTTGCCCCCACAAGAGGCGGGTTTCACAATCTCCAGACCAAAAAATTTGAAGGTCTTTTTATGAGGATGAACTTCCTGAAAATGTTCGGTCAGTGGATTCCCACCTCTTCTTTGTTGATGTTGCGATAGTGTTCCAGGATCCTTGTTTTGAGTGCCCTTATCGTGCTGCCTATATAGATTTTATTGCATGGGCAAATTATGATATAGATTGTGTATGTTGATGTGCAGGTGATCCAATCCTTGATTTTGAGAGTGGTGTGCGAGTCATGCTTATATTCCACTTGTTTATTGGCCCCCAATTTGCATGCATTGCAATCATGGCAGATGTAGAAGCCACAGGGCTTGGTCAAAAAGTTGGTTTTGGGTTTGTTCCGCTTGTCCACAAATTCTGATTTGCACAGGATTTGTTTAAGGTTTTTGGCTCTCTTGAAACCCATTTGAGGGAATTTATCCAACTGGTTTGTGAGGGATGAGTTGTTCGTCTGGAGATACCAGTGTCTCTTCAAGGTCTTTCTGATGCAGCGGTGTCCATTGTGATAGTCAGTTAGAAATCTGACTTTGATAGATTTTTCGTTCCTTGTGACGTCTTTGTGTTGTAGTAGATCATCTCGTGATAGTTTCTCGCAATCTTTGGATGTTTTTTCCAAGAGTTTTCCAGGGTAACCCCGGTTCAGTAATCTCCGTGTTAGATGTTCTGAGCTTTCTTTGTAGGTATTGAGATTGCTACAGTTCCTTCTCATTCGTTGGTACTCTCCCTTCGGGATATTTTCGATGGTTTTTTGTGGGTGACCGCTGTCCGCCCGGAGGATTGAGTTGACTGAGGTGGGTTTGCGGAATGTCTTGGTATGTAGTTTATTGTCCTCCACATAGATGGTTATGTCCAGAAAGTCTATTTGGGTAGGGGAAATGTTACTGGTTGTTTGAATGTTCCATCTGTTCGTGTTGATGTTGTGCAAGAATTCTTTAAGTGTGGTCTCTGGTCCCTGCCAGATGCACAGAATATCGTCGATATATCGCCCCCAATAGATTATGTGGGGAGTGTACTCTGCGAATTTGTCACCCCACAGCCAGTATTTCTCAACAAGTCCCATAAGGATGCAGGCATAAGGGGGGGCAAATTTTGCTCCCATTGCACTCCCTTGAGTTTGTAGAAAGTACTTAGAATTGAATGTAAAGACATTGTTAGTGAGGCAGAAGTGTAGCATCTCAAGAATCATCTCGTTAGATTCTAGGAAGTGGACTGGTTTGGTGGCTAGCGATTTTCGTACTGCTTCCATTCCATCTTCGTGGCGGATTGAGGTGTAGAGGCTGACCACATCTATTGTGGCCAGTAGACACTCTTCATTCCATGGGGTATTATTCAATTTAAGGAGGATATCCTTAGTATCCCGAATATATGATGGGAGGTCCTTCATGAATGGTTGCAGCTGGCAGTCAATGTATTCTCCCAATTTTGAGCATGCAGAGTTAATGCCTGCAATAATAGGTCTCCCTGGTGGGTTGGTCTTGCATTTGTGTATTTTTGGGAGGAGATATAATGTTGGCATGGTTGGGTGTTCTATATACAGTTCATTGCGTTCCTCCAGAATTAGTAGGTTTCTTGTGTACCAGGAATCCAGTTTCTTTTTCAGGTCCTCGAGTATTTTGGTTGTGGGATTGGCGGCTAATTCCTTGTAACAGGTGGTATCTTTCAACTGTCTGTGTGCTTCTGCTATGTAGTCATCAGTGTGTAGTAATACTACGTTGCCCCCCTTGTCAGCTTCTTTGATTACCACTTCCGGGAGGTTCTTCAACTCGTTGAGGGCTTTCAGTTCGTCCGTTGGTAGATTCTTTGGGAGAAAGCATTTTCTTTTTTGATATTTTCGATGTTCAGCTGTAAGGTCTTTGGAGACCGCTGTGTAGAACAAATCGATGGTATTGCCCGGGGGCAGTTGGGGACAAAAGATGGATCTGGGAGGGATTTGGCTGGTAGTTGGGTAAGCTGTATCTATACCCAATTCATGTGCTAGTGTGGGAGAGGTTGTTTGGTCACCTGGATCATTGGCTAGGGTAGTCAATAGGTGTATATTCTCCAGATCTTGAACTGACAGGGGACTAGTGATTGGTGTTCTACTTTCCTTCTGGATAGGGGGTCTGTTGTGAAAGAATGACATCAACTTGAGTTTGCGTGCAAATTTATACAGGTCTATCATAGTTCTAGTAAGATCCCAAAATTCTGTAGGGCAAAATGATAAGCCCCTGTTAAGGTTTCCTGCCTGTGTGGTGGTGTTTTGATGGTCTGAGATGTTGATCATCAGGTTGTTCGCTCCTTCGGTTCTGTTTCCTGTTTCTTTCTCGCCCTGGTCGTTACCCCTGCCGTTCGTCTTGGCGTTGATGTACATGGGATGTTTTCTGACGGGGTTCTGGTATCCTGGTTGGATTGATTTCTGAACCCTAAGCGGTGCCTGCGGACCTCCTCTAAAAAATTAACCCCTACTTTTGTTGTGGTGGTTATAGTCTCAGCTCCTGGTGATTCTGCTTCTGAACTGGTGATTGTATTGTACGTCTGTCTAGACAATGATGTTGGTGTGCCTTTTGGGATATTGTCGTAACGTTTAGCGAAGGTGTACACTCTCCCAAGTTGGTAATCAATCTGATCCCTTTGAAATTTTCTGTTTTTCCTTTGAATCAGATCTTCCTCATATTCGTCGATTATTCTGTTAAGTATCTCCTAGTTTTTGGTTGTGATGTCGCCCCAGTTTGATTCTTCTATTTTCTTTGTTAGATCGTCTACTTCTTTTTTATGTTTGATGTGTTCTTCCTCTGCTATGTCTATTAGTTGGCGTATCATATTATTGGAAGCCTCCCTCAAATTTTCCTCCCATCTTGCGATCTGATCAGGTCTAGTTGTCTCCACAGGGGGAAAAATTAGTATCCGAAGTCCCCTAAGTATTCTTTCGGCTTCTAGATATTTTTTGAGGCTTGCCGCTTTCCACCATTTAGTTGTTTCCTTCTTTAAGGCTTTCTCCAAGGCTTGAAAAGTGGATTTGGCAGAGTGGGGATTCAAACTGTTTGGTTGCGCAGATGTTCCTGAAAAAGAGAAAATCTCATCTATTTTTTGGTTGCGGTGTTCTCTCCGATCTCTACAAGTGTCCATGGGGCCAATTTCACTGGTTTGGTAACAATATTCTTGCAATAATGGGCAACGTAGCATATAGAGAACCAGATGTTTTAATGTAGGTTACTGGGATGGGTGGAAAAATCTGGGCTTTTGTGTTACAGTTGTCAGGGCCCAATCTTGGTGGTGGCACGTGCCTCACAAATGGCTACACCCAAGAGCCATTACAGGGTAATTCTAGGTAGTGGGCGGAGGATTGTGCCTTCTTAATTTGTGTTTATTAGGCGGAATATGCACAACATGATTCATGCCATGGACCTGATGCCACATTATCTATATGATAAGTATGATTCACTAATAGTTTACTCCTAACAAAGAAATTTTGGGACCTTTCCAAGTGTATCATCAAGTATATCACTCCTCTTTATCAGTACCTCTTCCATTGCCATCATTGTTTTTTGTATTGCATTTCGCTTTTGCTCTCGTTTGCTTTATTATTTTTTTATCTTTTTATATTTTTTTTATATTTTTTTACTCAAGTTACCGCAGAGACCGATTCGCCGCATTTACAAGGTAAGATGAATACTTAGCCCCTGACTGAACCTGTCCTCATGCACGTACAATAGTATTTTAAACTCCCTAATGACTTCAGCTTTCTTCCCGGTCTTAATCACACAATATTTATCGGCACCTCCAACTTGCAGCGTCCTGTGATATGCCTTTTCACTTTGCGCGCACAATATGATTCTATGGTGCAATATCAATTTAACCCCCTAAAAACTTTAGCTTCCTTCCCAGTTTTAATGCTCACACAATATCCATCGGCGCCCCCAACCTGCAGCGTCCCGTGATTTGCCTTTTTAGGTCTCGGCCTGCACCAGCGCTTGCGCTGGTCTGGCCGAGAGTTTTAGTAAGCAGGTTTTGGAAGTGCAAACACTGGCTTTCGGCTGGCGACCAGCTTGAGTTCACGATGGCGTGCACGCCCAGCTGCCATCTGTTCCTATCTCTTCCTCATTTCCTCGTCATGGCTCATTAACTCTCTGGACTCTGATGTTTCAATCGCAGCAGCAGCTCACATTACCAACTGAGGGCCCTGGACTACAGTCACATGAAAAACAACAGCGATTAGCATTGAAATGCAAGCTTTTTTTTGTCTAGTTAGAAATATTGCTTCGGTGGGTTGATTTCACCTTATATCGCTATTTGTTTTATATTGGGAGTCACAGCCTAATTACCAGTATTTTTGTCTCTCACTGTTTTTTTTTTTAAATATTTATTCGCGCAAAGCACAAAGCTATATTTAAGGTTACTTTTTCCGCGTCACTTCTTCACTCTATTTAAACTCCACACCCCCCACTCTTATTGTCTCTCTCCTTCTCTCTCTCTCATCTTCTCTCTCTCTCCCCTCTCTAATTCTCTCTCTACTTAATTAACTCTCCCCTCTCTATCTTTTTTAGCCTTTCATTCTCTCTCACCCCTTTATCTGTTTCTCTTTCAAACTCCTTCATTCACTCTCTCTTCCCTTCTTTCTCTCTCTCTATCCCACTCCACTCTTTATTCTATGTACACCCTTTCTCTTTCTCTCTTTCTCTCTCACCACCCTCTCTAATTGGGCATTATATCTTCACTCTAACTCTCACTCGGCAACACCACAGCATCACTCAGCGCAACCACAGCATCAATCAGAGCCAGCACAGCATCACTCAGCACCAACACAACACCACTCAGCACCACCACAGCATCACTCAGCACCACCACTCAGCACCACGACAGCATCTCTCAGCACCACCAAAGCACCACTCAGCACCACCACAGCACCACTCAGCACCACCACACCACCACTCAACACCACCACAGCATCACTCAGCACCACCACAGCATCACTCAGCACCACCACAGCACCACTCAGCACCACCACAGCATCACTAAGCACCACCACAGCACCACAACAGCACCACTCAGCACCACCACAGCACCACTCAGCACCACCACAGCATCACTCAGCATCACCACAGCATCACTCAGCACCACCACACCACCACTCAGCACCACCACAGCATCACTCAGCACCACCACAGCACCACCCAGCACCGCAACAGCATCACTCAGCATCACCACAGCCACACTCAGCACCACCACAGCACCACCACAGCATCACTCGGCACCACCACAGCATCACTAAGCACCACAACAGCATCACTAAGCACCACCACAACACCACTCAGCACCACCACAGCATTACTCAGCAGCCCCACAGCATCACTCTGCACCACCACAGCATCTCTCTGCACCACCACAGCATCACTCTGCACCACCACAGCATCACTCTGCACCACCACAGCATCACTCAGCACAACCACAGCATCACTCAGCACCACCACAGCATCACTCAGCACCACCACAGCATCACTCAGCGCAACCACAGCATCAATCAGAGCCAGCACAGCATCACTCAGCACCAACACACCACTCAGCACCACCACAGCATCACTCAGCACCACCACTCAGCAGCACCACAGCACCACTCAGCACCACCACACCACCACTCAACACCACCACAGCATCACTCAGCATCACCACTGCATCACTCAGCACCACCACAGCATCACTCAGCACCACCACAGCACCACCACAGCACCACCACAGCATCACTCAGCACCACCACAGCACCACAACAGCACCACTCAGCACCACCACAGCACCACTCAGCACCACTACAGCATCACTCAGCATCACCACAGCATCACTCAGCACCACCACACCACCACTCAGCACCACCACAGCATCACTCAGCACAGCACCACCACAGCATCACTCAGCACCACCACAGCCACACTCAGCACCACCACAGCACCACCACAGCATCACTCAGCACCACCACAGCATCACTAAGCACCACAACAGCATCACTAAGCACCACTACAACACCACTCAGCACCACCACAGCCTTACTCAGCAGCACCACAGCATCACTCTGCACCACCACAGCATCTCTCTGCACCACCACAGCATCACTCTGCACCACCACAGCATCACTCTGCACCACCACAGCATCACTCTGCACCACCACAGCATCACTCTGCACAACCACAGCATCACTCAGCACAACCACAGCATCACTCAGCACAACCACAGCATCACTCAGCACCACCACAGCATCACTCAGCACCACCACAGCATCACTCAGCACCACCACAGCATCACTCAGCACCACCACAGCATCACTCAGCGCAACCACAGCATCACTCTGCACCACCACAGCATCACTCTGCACAACCACAGCATCACTCAGCACAACCACAGCATCACTCAGCACCACCACAGCATCACTCAGCACCACCACAGCACCACCACAGCACCACTCAGCACCACCACAGCATCACTCAGCATCACCACAGCATCACTCAGCACCACCACAGCACCACTCAGCACCACCACAGCATCACTCAGCACCACAACAGCATCACTAAGTACCACAACAGCATCACTAAGTACCACAACAGCATCACTAAGCACCACCACAGCATCACTCAGCACCACCACAGCATCACTCAGCACCACCACAGCATCACTCAGAACTACCACAGCATCACTCAGCATCACCACAGCATCACTCAGCACCACCACACCACCACTCAGCACCACCACAGCATCACTCAGCACCAGCACAGCACCACCACCACAGCATCACTCAGCACCACCACAGCACCACTCAGCACCACCACAGCATCACTCAGCATCACCACAGCCCCACTCAGCACCACCACACCACCACTCAGCACCACTAAGCACCACAACAGCATCACTAAGCACCACCACACCACTCAGCACCACCACAGCATCACTCAGCACCACCACAGCATCACAGCACCACCACAGCACCACTCAGCACCACCACAGCATCACTCAGCATCACCACAGCACCACCACACCACCACTCAGCACCACCACAGCACCACCACAGCACCACCCCAGCATCACTCAGCACCACCACAGCATCACTCAGCACCACCACAGCATCACTCAGCACCACCTCAGCATCACTAAGCACCACCTCAACACCACTCAGCACCACCACAGCATCACTAAGCACCACCTCAACATCACTCAACACCACCTCAGCATCACTAAGCACCACCTCAACATTAGAATAGGCAGGAAGAAGTTGCCAACATTGCAACAACAAAATAAACGACAAGACCTTTCTTATGTTTATTCCTTTTTAATTGGGTCATTCAGTTGTACATAATGTCGTCTTAGTTATATATAAAGTAACAAAAATGCTTATAAGTCTTTTTTATTATAACTTTTCAACATGCTGCACAGCAGCCATAATGCTCTTAAAAACATTGGCAAAGCCAATAGCTCTGCCTAAACACTTATAAGGCTAATAGGTCTCGCCCTTGGGACCGTATATGTGTTTAACCAGGTGTCAGTTATGCAGCACAATTGTTGCATGGCTAAACACTTATAAGGTCCCAAAGGCGAGACCTATTGGCTATGCCAATGCTTGTTTAACTTTCACGGCCCCTCATTTCAAGGGATCAGCTGGCCTTGAGCCTCTCCACAGCCTTGAAAGATTGTTCCTTTTCCTGCGCCTACCCTACATTAGAGACAACGGGTCTTTTTCTCTCTTCAATATGCCCTTCTCACCTATACCTGCACCACTGTACAGTTAACACTGTATGCTCCCTTGCTACTTACATACGGTTCCTCACTAGTCAGTGATTTCAAGTGTGCGTTTTATCTGCACCATTGGACAGTTATTACTGCACGTTCTTTTGGCTACTTATAAACGGTTCCTCATAAATTAGTGATTCCAAGTGTGCTTTTTACTTTAGGAACACGACCATCAGACACAAATCCCTGGTAAGCGCTATACTATATAAACATGTTATTGCAACCCTATGCATTTTCTTTACTATTTCCATTATTTTTGGATTCGTCTATCTGTATACTTACCTATCTATCCAGCCTTTATGCTCTGCCATGTAACACATGCACTTTTTCATTCTGGTTGCGGGGATGTGATACTACCTACATGAACCTATTGCAGGTTTTCAACATTGTTTTTTTGCGCAGTTCTCTCCTTACCAGTTAACAATTGTGATGACAGTGAGATATTACAACATGATCACGCTTCATTGTACCCTTATCCTTCCATGACCCCCTGAATGTGCTCTTCAATTTTGTACTATGACATCTCTCTTTTACCTATTTTTATGCCTAATTGCATATTTTCGTACATGAATTGATCAGGATAATGACGCTCTAAATGGTATATATCATTGGGTCTCGGGATGACATATGCCTATTCCTGCACACAAATTAACCATGATGATGACACGTAACTGGTTCACACTATTAGGTCTCGTGACTACGTGATAAAATGTAACATGTAATATGTAACATGTAACATGACTAATTATTTGTGATTTCTCTCTTCCCTTTTTGTCTTACTTTTTTCCTCCCCCTTTCTCCTCTGCTGTGCTCTATCTCTACCCTTTAAAATCCTCTTTCTACATTTTTTCCTCTTGCCCTTCATGTCTCCCTCACTTTACTACCACTGAAATTACGACATATCCTCACTGTTTCCCCATATGCGAATTGATCTCTCACATTCTGAACTGTCCTTGCACCTAACTTTTTCTCAACCTATCCTCTTATGATATCTCTGTACCCACTCAGCCTTGAAAAAGCCCTCGGCCGATGGGCCATACGGGCGAAACACGTGTCGGCTGTTTTTTTCCTGTGTAAGAGAATATGAATAAACACAACGCACTTGAAACCTATCAATGAACTATTGGAAATTATTCCGCCTAATAAACACAAATTAAGAAGGCACAATCTTCCGCCCACTACCTAGACTTACCCTGTAATGGCTCTTGGGTGTAGCCATTTGTGAGGCACGTGCCACCACCAAGATTGGGCCCTGACAACTGTAGCACAACAGCCCAAATTTTTCCACCCATCCCAGTAACCTACATTAAAACATCTGGTTCTCTATATGCTATGTTGCCCTTTATTGCAAGAATATTGTTACCAAACCAAACCAGTGAAATTGGCCCCATGGCCACTTGTAGAGATCGGAGAGAACACCGCAACCGAAGAATAGATTAGATTTTCTCTACATCAGGAACATCTGCGCAACCAATCAGTTTACTCTGCCAAATCCACTTTTCAAGCCTTGGAGAAAGCCTTAAAGAAGGAAACAACTAAATGGTGGGAAGCGACAAGCCTCAAAAAATATCTGGAAGTTGAAAGAATACCTAGGGGACTTCGGATACTAATTTTTCCCCCTGTGGAGACAACTAGACCTGATCAGATCGCAAGATGGGAGGAAAATTTGAGGGAGGCTTCCAATAATATGATACGCCAACTAATAGACATAGCAGAGGAAGAACACATCAAACATAAAAAAGAAGTAGACGATCTAACAAAGAAAATAGAAGAATCAAACTGGGGCGACATCACAACCAAAAACTAGGAGATACTTAACAGAATAATCGACGAATATGAGGAAGATCTGATTCAAAGGAAAAACAGAAAATTTCAAAGGGATCAGATTGATTACCAACTTGGGAGAGTGTACACCTTCGCTAAACGTTACGACAATATCCCAAAAGGCACACCAACATCATTGTCTAGACAGACGTACGATACAATCACCAGTTCGGAATCAGAATCACCAGGAGCTGAGACTATAGCCACCACAACAAAAGTAGGGGTTCATTTTTTAGAGGAGGTCCGGAGGCACAGCTTAGGGTTCAGAAATCAATCCAACCAGGATACCAGAACCCCGTCAGAAAATATCCCATGTACATCAACGCCAAGACCAACGGCAGGGGTAACGACCAGGGTGAGAAAGAAACAGGAAACAGAACCGAAGAAGCGAACAACCTGATGATCAACATCTCGGACCATCAAAACACCACTGCTCAGGCAGGAATCCTTAACAGGGGCTTATCATTTTGCCCTACAGAATTTTGGGATCTTACTAGAACTATGATAGACCTGTATAAATTTTCACGCAAACTCAAATTGATGTCATTCTTTCACAACAGACCCCCTATCCAGAAAGAAAGTAGAACACCAATCACCAGTCCCCTGTCAGTTCAAAATCTGGAGAATATACACCTATTGACTACCCTAGCCAATCATACAGGTGACCAAACAACCTCTCTCTCACTAGCACATGAAATGGGTATAGATACAGCTTACCCAACTACCAGCCAAATCACTGCCAGATCCATCTTTTGCCCCCAACTGCCCCCGGGCAATACCATCGATCTATTCTACACAGCGGTCTCCAAAGACCTTACAGCTGAACATCAAAAATTTCAAAAAAGAAAATGCTTTCTCCCAAAGAATCTACCAACGGACGAACTGAAAGCCCTCAACGAGTTGAAGAACCTCCCAGAAGTGGTAATCAAAGAAGCTGAAAAGGGGGGCAACGTAGTATTACTACACACTGATGACTACATAGCAGAAGCACACAGACAGTTGAAAGATACCACCTGTTACAAGGAATTAGCCGCCAATCCCACAACCAAAATACTCGAGGACCTGAAAAAGAAACTGGATTCCTGGTACACAAGAAACCTACTAACTCTGGAGGAACGCAATGAACTGTATATAGAACACCCAACCATGCCAACATTATATCTCCTCCCAAAAATACACAAATGCAAGACCAACCCACCAGGGAGACCTATTATTGCAGGCATTAACTCTGCATGCTCAAAATTGGGAGAATACTTTGACTACCAGCTGCAACCATTCATGAAGGACCTCCCATCATATATTCGGGATACTAAGGATATCCTCCTTAAATTGAATAATACCCCATGGAATGAAGAGTGTCTACTGGCCACAATAGATGTGGTCAGCCTCCACACCTCAATCCGCCACGAAGATGGAATGGAAGCAGTACGAAAATCGCTAGCCACCAAACCAGTCCACTTCCTAGAAACTAACGAGATGATTCTTGAGATGCTACACTTCTGCCTCACTAACAATGTCTTTACATTCAATTCTAAGTACTTTCTACAAACTCAAGGGAGTGCAATGGGAGCAAAATGTGGCCCCCATATGCCGGCATCCTTATGGGACTTGTTGAGAAATACTGGCTGTGGGATGACAAATTCGCAGAGTACATGCCCCACATAATCTATTGGGGGCGATATATCGACGATATTCTGTGCATCTGGCAGGGACCAGAGACCACACTTAAAGAATTCTTGCACAACATCAACACGAACAGATGGAACATTCAAACAACCAGTAACATTTCCCCTACCCAAATAGACTTTCTGGACATAACCATCTATGTGGAGGACAATAAACTACATACCAAGACATTCCGCAAACCCACCTCAGTCAACTCAATCCTCCGGGCGGACTGCTGTCGCCCACAAAAAACCAACGAGAATATCCCGAAGGGAGAGTACCAACGAATGAAAAGGAACTGTAGCAACCTCAATACCTACAAAGAAAGCTCAGAACATCTAACAAGGAGATTACTGAACCGGGGTTACCCCGGAAAACTCTTGGAAAAAACATCCAAAGATTGCGAGAAACTATCACGAGATGATCTACTACAACCCAAAGACATCACAAGGAACGAAAAATCTAACAAAATCAGATTTCTAACGGACTATCACAATGGACACCGCTGCATCAGAAAGACCTTGAAGAGACACTGGTATCTCCTGATGAACAACTCATCCCTCACAAACCAGATGGATAAATTCCCTCAAATGGGTTTCAGGAGAGCCAAAAACCTTAAACAAATCCTGTGCAAATCAGAATTTGTAGACAAGCGGAACAAACCCAAAACCAACTTTTTGACCAAGCCCTGTGGCTTCTACATCTGCCACGATTGCAATGCATGCAAATTGGGGGCCAATAAACAAGTGGAATATAAGCATGACTCGCACACCACTCTCAAAATCAAGGATTGGATCACCTGCACATCAACATACACAATCTATATCATAATTTGCCCATGCAATAAAATCTATATAGGCAGCACGATAAGGCCACTCAAAACAAGAATCCTGGAACACTATCGCAACATCAACAAAGAAGAGGTGGGACCCCCACTGACCGAACATTTTCAGGAAGTTCATCCTCATAAAAAGACCTTCAAATTTTTCGGTCTGGAGATTGTGAAACCCGCCTCCCGTGGGGGCAACCGAGAACTTACCATGAGGTGGAAAGAGAGCGAGGTACATCATGTGCTTGAACGCCACAACACAAGGACTTAATAAAGATGCAGAAATGCACTACTGGCTGTATTAACCAGACATAACTGTATATCTCATGCTCCTTCAACCACCAACTACATATGGCGCTGTATTAACCGGACATAACTGTATACCTCATGCTCCTTCAACCACCACCTACATATGGCACTGCTACTCCAATGCATTCTCCCATGCACTGAACAGCAACGTTGGGCACGCATGCGCTCTATCTCAACCCCTTTTTTTCATCCCCTTTTTTTTTCTTTCTTTCACTCATGTGGTGATCTACACATCACACATTGCAACATATTATCGGTGGTAGTTGGGACCTTAAAGAGTCTTTCCCTCTACCCCCGTTCATAATTTTAGGTTCATGCTGCACAACATGATTCATGCCATGGACCTGATGCCACTTTATCTATATGATAAGTATGATTCACTAATAGTTTACTCCTAACAAAGAAATTTTGGGACCTTTCCAAGTGTATCATCAAGCATATCACTCCTCTTTATCAGTACCTCTTCCATTGCCATCATTGTTTTTTGTATTGCATTTCGCTTTTGCTCCCGTTTGCTTTATTATTTTTTTATATTTTTTTACTCAAGCTACCATTTTTCCACTATTTATTTCCAGTTTAGTATGGATATGGCACATTAATAATGATACTCTTCAACATTACATAGCAACTTATGCTAAGTATCTCTTCTGTTGCCCCGCGCAATAGCAGCGTGCCATGATTAATTACGTCCTCTGACGTCAGAAGATGAGTCAGTATATTTAACCACGGCATGTCCCGGAACTCCTCATTGTTCCTGGGATCGCAGAGACCGATTCGCCGCATTTACGAGGTAAGATGAATACTTAGCCCCTGACTGAACCTGTCCTCATGCACGTACAATAGTATTTTAAACTCCCTAATGACTTCAGCTTCCTTCCCGGTCTTAATGATCACACAATATTTATCGGCGCCTCCAACTTGCAGCGTCCTGTGATATGCCTTTTCACTTTGCGTGCACAATATGATTCTATGGTGCAATATCAATTTAACCCCTAAACACTTTAGCTTCCTTCCCGGTTTTAATGCTCACACAATATCCATCGGCGCCCCCAACCTGCAGCGTCCCGTGATTTGCCTTTTTAACTTTCACGGCCCCTCATTTCAAGGGATCAGCTGGCCTTGAGCCTCTCCACAGCCTTGAAAGATTGTTCCTTCTCCTGCGCCTACCCTACATTAGAGACAACAGGTCTTTTTCTCTCTTCAATATGCCCTTCTCACCTATGCCTGCACCATTGTACAGTTATCACTGTATGCTCCCTTGCTACTTACATACGGTTCCTCACTAGTCAGTGATTTTAAGTGTGCGTTTTATCTGCACCATTGGACAGTTATTACTGCATGTTCTTTTGGCTACTTATAAACGGTTCCTCATAAATTAGTGATTCCAAGTGTGCTTTTTACTTTAGGAACATGACCATCAGACACGAATCCCTGGTAAGCGCTATACTATATAAACATGTTATTGCAACCCTATGCATTTTCTTTACTATTTCCAATATTTTTGGATTGGTCTATCTGTATACTTGCCTATCTATCCAGCCTTTATGCTCTGCCATGTAACACCTGCACTTTTTCATTCTGGTTGCGGGGATGTGATACTACCTACATGAACCTATTGCAGGTTTTCAACATTGTTTTTTTGCGCAGTTCTCTCCTTACCAGTTAACAATTGTGACGACAGTGAGATATTACAACATGATCACGCTTCATTGTACCCTTATCCTTCCATGACCCACCTGAATGTGCTCTTCAATTTTGGACTATGATATCTCTCTTTTACCTATTTTTATGCCTAATTACATATTTTCATACATGAATTGATCAGGATAATGACGCTCTAAATGGTATATATCATTGGGTCTCGGGATGACATATGCCTATTACTGCACACAAATTAACCATGATGATGACACGTAACTGGTTCACACTATTAAGTCTCGTGACTACGTGATAAAATGTAACATGTAATATGTAACATGTAACATGACTAATTATTTGTGATTTCTCTCTTCCCTTTTTGTGTCTTACTTTTTTCCTCCCTGTTGGACTTGGCCCTTTTTTGCAGGGTCATCCCTGAACTTTTTGCCTTCCTCCTGTATTTTTTCTGACCTGTTGTTGTTGGTTTTATGACTCTGGGCACTTTACCACTGCTGATCAGTGCTAAAGTGCATATGCTCTCCCTATGATAAATTGATGTATTGATTAGTGACTCCATGATTGGATTATTTGATTTACTTGTCAGACCCTAGTATAGTGCACCCTGTGTGCCCAGGGCCTGTAAGTCGAATACTGCTAGTGGGCTTGCAGCACTGATTGTGCCACCCACAGAAGCAGCTTGTAAAGTGTGTCTCAGGCCTGCCATTGCAGAGCCTGTGTGCAGTCTGTGACTGCCATGTCGACTTGGCAAGTGCACCCACTTGCCAGTCCCTAAACCTTCCCTTTTCTACATATCAGTCACCCCTAAGGTAGGCCCAAGGGCAGGGTGCATTGTATGTAAAAGGTAGGACATGCCCTGATGTGTGTAGCATGTCCTGATAGTGAATTACAGCCAATTTCGTTTTTCACTATTGCAAGGCTACTTGTCCCCATAGGCCAGAATGGGCAGCTTGATTATAACATCTTATAATCCTAACTGACCCAGGGAACATGGTAGAAAAACGAGTTTAGTATGCCTGAACTCAGAATGATAAAATACATCTTTTAGTGAAGTTGGTTTTAACATTCTGTGTTTGAAAATACCACTTTTAGAAAGTTGGTATTTTCTTGCCTAACCATCCATCCTGCCTCTGCTAGCTTGTGTATTGTATGTCTGGTTTTGTGATTGACAGGGGCTGGGGGACTCCAGGAGACAGGGTGAGTCAGCACTAGGCTGAATAGACCTATCTGCATGAGGAGTGGTGGGAGGAGTAGCACCTGGGCCTGAATAGGGCTGTGCCTGCCTTCCACAATGCTGGCTCCACCTCCTGTGGTGTGTCTGATGACCCTGGCCCACACTGACAAAGGAAGAAGTTGTGCACTGGCGAATGCACCCAGAACTGGTTTGGACTAGGTACAGGACCCTCTGCCTTCAGAGGACAAAGGATTTACTGGTATAAATAGTGGGGCCCAGACCCCAGAACTTTAGATCACTTCTGGAACAACAAGACGAACCTTTGCCAAGGAGAAGAACCAAGGAAGCTGCAGGAGTTTTGAACTGCCCCTCTGCCAGTGTGCTGTTTGCTGGGTTGGCCTGCAGTGGTCTTCATTGCCAAGGAAAGGAGAAGGAACTTTCATCATCTTGCAGAATATTTCTCCAAGGGCTTGAACTAGAGCTTGCCTCCTGCTGAAGTCTCAGGGCTACAAGACTTCACCACCAGCTCCCTCCTGAATTCCCTTGCTGGGGATTCTGCCTGCAGAAGCCTGCGTGTCGCTGGGAGCGTGACTCAATGAGAAGAAGCGTGTCGCTGTCGCAGCGGTTGCCGTCGCATCGCCAGAGAAGCGTGTCGCCGCCGCAGAGGCCGCCGCCGCATCACCAGAGAAGCGTGTCTTCGTCGCAGCTGCCTGCCGACGCATCACCGGAGAAGCGTGTCTTTGTCGCAACTGCCTGCCGTCGCATCACCGGGGAAGCGTGTCGCCACCGCAAGGGTTGCCGTCGCATCACCGGAGAAGCGTGTCGCCGTCGCAGCTGCCACCCGTCACATCACCGGAGAGGCGTGTCGCAGGGCCTGTCGCGGCTCCAAAGGTACAGAGTTCGCCGCACGGCCATCGGGCGTGCACGCATCATCTTCATGTCGTCGCACCGCCTCAAGGGCGCACTCTCATCGCATCATACCGGATCGTCGCACCGCATCGAGGCGCCTGCTTGCCGCATCGCCCTCCCTGCAGACCCTTTGTTTGTTTTGCGTTACGCATCCAAGGTACTTTTGTGAGAAACGTGTTGCATTTATCATCATCTTGAACTAAGTTACTTCTACCATCTTTAAGTCTATTTTGAGTACAGTAGTGTGGATTTTTGTCGTTTGTGGTCTTGTGTTAAGTCTATATAAAAATACTTATTTTTATAAAACCTGTGTGGTGTCCATCTGTAGTGTTTTCACTGTATTACTGTATGTGTTCACAAATGCTTAACACACTGCCTCTGAGATAAGCCTGTCTGCTCATGCCAAGCTACCAAGGGGGTGAGCAGGGGTTATCCAGTAGTGTAATCCCCTTTCCCTGACTTAGAAGCAAGGGTCCCAATTTGGACAAAGGTGTATACCATTGCCAACTAGAGACCCCCAGTTCTAACACTCCCCCTTTCTCCTCTGCTATGCTCTATCTCCTAACCTTTAAAATCCTCTTTCTAAATTTTTTTCCCCTTACCCTTCATGTCTCCCTCACTTTACTACCACTTAAATTACGACATATCCTCACTGTTTCCCCATATGCGAATTGATCTCTCACATTCTGAACTGTCCTTGCACCTAACTTTTTCTCAACCTATCCTCTTATGATATCTCTGTACCCACTCAGCCTTGAAAAAGCCCGCGGCCGATGGGCCATACGGGCGAAACACGTGTCGGCTGTGTTTTTTCCTGTGTATGAGAATATGAATAAACACAACGCACTTGAAACCTATCTATGAACTATTGGAAATTATTCCGCCTAATAAACACAAATTAAGAAGGCACAATCCTCCGCCCACCACTATTAGCACTTGATTTACAGGCCCTGGCCATACACAGTGCACTTTACTAGGGACTTACCAGTAAATCAAATATGCCAGTCATGGATTACCAATCACAATTACCATTTACACAGAGAGTATATGCACTTTAGCACTGTTTAGCAGTGGTAAAGTGCCCGGAGTCCTAGAGCCGACAAAAACAGGTTATAAAAAATAGGTTTGGGGATAACCCTGCAAAAAGAGCCAGGTCCAACCGTTTTCTTAATGCAAATGTTTTATTGTTAATCAAACTTTTCTTTTAAACTGGAAACTTACTGTTTTCTAGAGAAGCACAAAAAGTCTTTGTGATATATTTTAGATGGTTGTTTATAGCACTTGAGATCACTTTTTGATCTTGTTGCCCTGAAAACATAACTATTTTGCATGATGTGGATTATTCTTGAAACATTTTCTGCTATTGGTCTGACTCTTCCTCATTCTGTTCCGCAATCTTTGAGGCCACAGGTTCCTCTTCTTGCACTTCCTGTCCCCTCCTATGCACCTCAGCTCAGGAAAACTCATTTGAATGCATCGCTTGATGATGCTTTATCAGTCCAGTAGTCCCAAATGAATGCATGCCAGGATAGTCCCATTGTAGGACATGGTTGGAAAGTGTGCAAGTTGCCTTGCAGCCATTTACATTTTTCTCTCCTGTAGGTGTAAAAACTCTTTGGGTGGGTGCTCAGCTGACATAGAAGTTGTAGGCAATTCTCTAACAACAGCCTCTCGAAGACCTTTGTAGCTCTCTGGAGCTTTCTGACTCCTGTGACTGCTGGCTTTGGTTCTGAGGTTCTGAGACATACTTATAGGGCATCGTAAAAAGGCACCTTTTCTTTTATGTCTTCTCTCTGGAGAGTTAGAATCAAAAAAGTGCCTGCACAAGGGTAGACTCCTACTGAGGGGCCTTTAACATAAACAAAAAATCATTGCCAGGGCGACATTCAGGAATAAAGGTGGGGTAAACTGGACGGCCTTTGTTTTCAGGTTTATCAGGTTGTTCAAAGTCTCTAAGTTAGTATCTGCCCCTGCTTCTTTTATTGATGCTTTAAGGAAATGAACCCTGATATGCAAGAGTAAGAGGCCTAAAAATAGCATGTGCTCCTATTTCACTTGCCCATCTGATATGAACTTAATGAATACACTCTCTCTTGTTAGCCATGCAATGACATGGCCACAGGGTTTCTGATCCATTCTCATAAATCTAACCAGCGTCATGGGTGGCACCCAAAAATCTGTATCTAGACCGGTTTTTATAAACTAAATGTAAATGTTTTTTTTTTAGTTTGAAGAGGGAACTGTTATCATATTTAATAAATATTTGCCGGCCAATGTCGATGCCAGTGTTGCTTATAATAGAGAATCCGCATCCATAAGATCATTTTCACGTAGTTCTTCTTTAAATGGATTTCCGACGGTTTCTAGAACCTTCCTGGTGTAAATTCATGGTTTAGCGTGTATGTAGCTGTGACTTAGAAACTTGATCATTCCAGACGTTTGAAAAACACACTATTAAAAATGTTCCAATTTAGATGAACGTCGTCCAGAAACTGAAGTTTAATACCCGTCTGTAGCAAATGATATTACGTTAGCTATCTGTTTGCAATCCTCATTAACTCTGATATCATGGTGCATAGCATATCGGCTCTGGGCTTCACTTTTTAAGTGTGCTGCTCTAGAATACTTTTGACACCACTAATTTGGCCACTGCTATCGGTGTCCAGTAGGGTGTTATATTTTGGAGCAAACTAATATGCACCAGATATCCTTCCTTGATGCCGCATGGGACAGTAATTTAATGTAGCACCACACAGATTGTGTGCAGTGCGGTTGATACAACCAATATGGCCTCCAGCATTGTTATGCATAAGGAACCTTTACTTTTCACTCTGCTAGACACTGACACTGCAGCCCAAGAGAGGGACTTATAACAGCAGTCCATAACATTCTTTCACCTTGCACCCACATGATTTTGATTTGTAAGAACTCCTAAAATGTACCCCAAGCATGGCACCTGATCCCGGCACTATTGGAAATTATATTGACTTGTCTATTTGGTATCTATTATTATTCAAAACAAAAATGTTTTTCATCCAAACTTCTCCAAATATTCTTCAAAATATTTCCAATGAATTACAAACTTTCGATCATCAGTCATCACATTTTAATGGCTGTGATGTTCCATGTTATTCTGTATCCTTCATGGTATACAATGTTCAGCAGTTTACACTGTAATCACTCCACAAGTACTAACCAATGCATTTCGGGTCGTCTATGACCCTTCGTCGGGGGCCTTCCGATTACAGAATTTTTCTAAAAGCTTGCTTGATTGCAGTATAGTGCCCCCTGCTGACCTGTTCGCGCAACGAACGGAATGAACAGGTGTTGCACGAATAGGGGGCATCCTCTCCATGGTACAGAGACTGCTCTTTTAGCAGTGGTGGAAGAAGCTAAAGAGCTGCTTGATCGAGGAGGTATGGCAGCTGTTATCCTCCTCGATCTTAGTGCAGCGTTTTATGCGGTCAACCACAATATCCTTATCAAACAAGTACACAAGGCAGGTATCACCGGACCTGCTCTAGCTTGGCTCAAATCATTTTTGGAGGATAGATCACTTCAGATCTTTGACGGTGGCTGCATCTCAGATATTATCCCCCTTCAATGAGGGCTCTTATCTTAGCCTTACATTGTTTAATTGATATATGAGGTCATTAGCTGATATCCTTTCATTCGGGATATCAACAGTTTCTTATGCGGACAATATACAATTAGTCTTCTCCCTCATTCAGAACCACATTCCCCTCACGGCTTTCCTGGGGCCCTGCCTAGAGAAAGTGTCAACCTGGATGAACAACTCTTGCCTGAATTTAAATGGTAATAAAACTGAACTTTTGATCCTTGGCAATAACACTAACCTTTAATGGATTTAGGCTGGCCAAACTGCCTTGGACTCCCCCCCATGCCAAAAACTGCCATAAAGATTCTGGTTGGATGACTCCCTTAATGGTGTCTTACAAGCACCAAAGCTTGCGGCAAAATGTTTCAGCATTCTCAGGATGCTTAGAAAAAGTTTTAATCTACTCCCCCCTTTCTCTAAGAGACTTGTAGTCCAGGACCTTATACTCTCTCATCTGGACTACGGAAACTCCCTTTATCTGGGTGCTCCCAAAAAGATCTTACACAAACTGCAGACAGTGCAGAACTCAACTGCCAAATTCTGCACAATGCCCCTAGACACCACTCCGCTTGTCGAAGCCTCAAAGCTTTTCATTGGCTCCCTGTGGTAGAGCGGATTAAATTTAAATCCCTCTGCATTGTCCACAGGGCCCTCCTGGAAATAGGGCCATTGAGCTCTTAATCTCTGATCTCCCCTACTTTCTGGGACACACCTTGCGCTCCTCTAATGCCTTTCTGGCCAAGATCCCTCTGATCAAAAGATCTAGATGGGGAGGTCAATCCTTTCGCTACAATATAGCCACATTGTGGCACACCCTCCCCACCTCCCTGAGGTTGCCCTCAAATAAACTATTGTTCCGTAAGTCACTCAAAATGTGGTTGTTCCAGAATAACCTCCTCTTATTCCTTGTAGAGTTGCCTCGCACTAGCAGCGCTGGGATGCCTAAGCGTAGCTATGCGCTATATAGTTGCGGATAGAATAGAAGGCCTTGCAGCACTAAAACAGTGTCCCCAGGTTTTGGAATCCAAAGAGTGGACCATGTGGGCCACAGTAGAGGAGCGGCAATCCGTCACAGCCAAGTACCTCTTGCTTGATTACCAGCGAGGCAGCTCCTTGGGAGCTGTTCCCCTGCCCACTGGGATCTCTCAGTCCAGGTTAAACAATCAGCACAGTGTCGACAGGGCTCTCCTCAGCCACTCCCCTTATTGCAGCCAGCAATATATGCAGGTTTATGTACACTACTATAGCACTCCTACGTTTCAGTGGCGTACTGCACTCAGCACCATGTTAGCCTTGTGATCATTTCTCTCCGGAACAACATAGCTGCTAGCGATATCAGTGTACTCAGCTCAGATTCTGTATTGCTCCAATGTAGCCCACTGTATGTCACACTCTACGAGCACCTTGGTCACACCCATTACCTTGTAACACAACTAAGCTCCCAGCCCTCTAACTCTTGGGATGTAACCAACTCGCACAACCTTGAAGTGACAACTGCAACATCATATTTGATCTTTGGTCCATTCTGAGTGTTTAATTCATAGCCTGATGCTAAGGTGTATAAAAATGGCAGACTCAAAGGACCACAAGGAGAAAGAGATGAAGGAAGGGAAATGCAACCTTACAAGATCTACTACTCTTGAGGTTATTCTAAAGAACCTAAATGATGTAAACGATATAACTCAGAGGACCAAAATGAGTACTGATCTCTTACAAGTTGAATTTTCGGGAATCAGAAAGGACCTTAAAGACATCAATCTCAGGATATCAAATGCTGAGGGCAGAATTGGGTTGGCAGAACACTGCATCTCTGCTCAACATAAACATCTAGCCAAAACCGATTTGTGATAACCTCACTCAAACGTGAAATCACCGAACTGGAGGATCACCATAGACGGAGCAGTATTAGAATTGTTGGCCTCTCCGAGGGCTCTGAGAACGAAGCTCCCTCAGTGATTGCCTTTCCGGAAAACTGGCTCCTGTCAGCCCTCTGCATCTAGTTTGAAAGAGATTTTCAACTGGAGCATGCATACCTGATATCAAAGGACTGACTTTTTCTGAAAAATTAGGGATGAAGCACCCATAAAAATTGGCAAATCTGATAAAACTTTGTATCTCCTTAACATTCTTAGGTGTTGGCCAATATTTGATTGCTCTTACCAGGGCTACATCCATTGACACTCCATCCGAAGAAATGACAAAACCTAAAAATTCTATTTGTTCGGCGTGAAAATCAAATTTTTCCAACTTGACATACAAATGATTCTCCAACAACTTTCTTAAAATTGCTTGCACATGCTGAACATGTTCCTCCACATTTGCTGAGAAGATTAGAATATCAACTATGTAGACTACAGCAAAATGATCCAAATCCTTTAGTATATTATTCACCAAACGCTGGAATGCTGCCGGAACATTGCAACATCCAAAGGGCATGCCTGATATTCGAATAATCCAAATCGGGTTCGGAAAGCAGTCTTCCATTCATCTCCCTGTGCGATTCTAACCAAATGGTAAGCCCCTCTCAGATCAAATTTTGTGTAAATTCTATCTTGTTTGACTTGGTCTAATAATTCAGAAATTACAGGCAAAGGGTAACGATTCTTTTTAGTGACCCGATTTAAAGCTCTATAATCAATACAAGTCCTGAGCTTTCCATCTTTCTCAGGAATGAAAAATAAAGGTGATGAAACTGGTGACTGAGATGGGCGAATGAAACCGTTTGCCAGAAATTGATCCAAATATTGTTTTAAATAGAGATTTTCAGCTTTGGTAAGAGCATATATCCTACTGCAAGGCAAAGAGGCCCCTGGTTCCAAATCTATCTTGCAGTCATACTCCCAATGTGGAGGTAGTTTCTCAGCTTCTTTTTCATCAAAAAAGACTGCCAAATCCCGATATTCTTGAGGAATTTCTTGTGAATCTAGGGCACAAACCATCTGAGATTGACTGGCCAGAATTGTTGACAGTGATAATTTAGGTTCATCAAGACTCAAATTTGTACAATGATTTTTACAATATTCAGAATTCATTTCCACAGTTCTATTGGGCCAATCTATCCTTGGGTTGTGCTCCGTAAGCCAAGCTAACCCCAAAATAAGTTGAAACTGTGTCGCATCGATAAGACCAAACTGTAATAAACTCTGGTGTTGATCTGGACCAATCAATAACATTTTCTCTGTGTCTTCTGTGATGGGACCTGAAGAAAGATTTGTTCCATCCACAGCCCGAACCGACTCCGGTTTCTCTTTCTTGAAGGAGTGAATTCCAAGAGCCTTAGCAAACTTGATATCACAGAAATTACCTGTGGCTCCCAAATCTATCATCACTGAAATACCATTCACTTCCTATTTTCCAAATTTTATTAAACAAGAAATAATAAGATGTGGAGCAGATGACTGAAGTGTATTTACTACTTGTTGTAATTCTGGAGTTGTCTTTTCTGAAGCACCCACCAGAGCAACTCCTTCTACTGATGGGGCCTATCTTTTACCAGTGAATTACCCTTGGGTGTCTTTGGACACTCTTTAATGAAGTGACCAGAATTGCCACAGTACATGCATAATTTCCCCACTCTTCTTTTCTCATGCTCTTCTTTAGTCAAAGGCCCTCATACAGAACCAATTTGCATTGGCTCTTCTCCAGAAGTTGACTGTGATTTTCATAGTTTCCGATCGAATCCTATCAAAACGAGGTGGGATATAATGGAAATCTCTTCTACGTTCACTTTTACGTTCAATCACTCACTGGCCGATTTGCAATACTAAATCTATTAGTTCTGATACATCCATGGGTCTCTTAGGAATTTGAGCCAATCCATCTTTTAACTCATCTTTTAATCCTCTGTAGAAAATTGCAGCTCTTTTTGCTTCTGGCCATTTGGTTTCAACAATTAATTTATTAAACTGGGCCATATACGCTATTAAATCTCTATTTCCCTGCCTTAATTCCAAAATCTCATTGTCAATCGCTTGAGATACAGATCGACAATCAAAAAACACAAAACTTCCCTCTTAAAATCTTCAAAACTATAAAGAATTGGATCTTTATGATTGACCAAGGGCATGGACCAGGCTGCTGCATCTCCACTCTAGTAAGACAACATGAAGGCTACTTTTTCTTGATCTTCAGTAAATAATATGGGCTCGACATAAAAAATACAAGGAACACTGGGTGAGAAATACTTGTGCCTTATTAGGATCCCCATTAAACCTCTCTGGAGCCGCCAAAGGAATAATTGTTGAAATCGCATGAATTACCTGAGTCGACAATTCAGCAGTAGAAGGGGAAGGAGAGAATTGCTAAGATTTTGATTCTTTAGTCAAAGGAATAGATCCTGCCACTAACTAATCAAACCTCTGGCGAATAATACAAGCCTCCTGACTAGATTTCCTCACCTCTTCTCTAAGTGTCTTATTGTCTTCCATAGTTTAATTTTATTGCTTTTGTATTCCCTCCAACACGGTTGCTAAAGCCTTAACATCTATTCCTCCTACCATTCTGCTCAAGTGGAATTTCAATATTTCAATCTGTCAGAGGTACCTGTACCTGAACTTCTACTGGAGCAGAAGATGATTCTCCAAATCCCCTACTTCACTACAAGCAGCAGTCTATATGACCTGCTACCTACAGCAAAGAGGGGGAAAGGGGATTGGGACAAAAATAAGAGAGACTGCCACTGGACGTGCCACTTCCTCAAGCTACTCAATTGGCTCCTACTGGACAACTTCTACGGCATCTGAAATATAAAGCACAATGGTAATTTATATTATCACTTATAATTGATATCTCATTTATTCTAATCTCCCTTTTACTATTACCTCTTAAATTTAGTGGACTAGTTTGTTATGTTAACTCTTATTTTATTTTATTTTTGTCGAAATAAATAATGCAGTTGTTTTGTGCTGACTAACTCTCTTGTACTAATTAATTTTCTTTTCAGGGTTAAAGGTGTCACTGAAGGTAAGTACTTAATGGGTTTCAGTAAGTATATATATATATATATATATATATATATGTACAAATGACAGAATGACAACAATTTGCGCTAGTTTGTCTTCATCCTTTATGCAGTTGAATCCTGTAATATTCTTCCTCACTCGCTGTCGGCTTCTTTCTTTTGTATGAATCCTTGTCTGAACCTTATCATTGCCTACTAAACGAAGTAAACAAAGTCTTTCCTTAAAAAACGACTTAGAAGAAAAGAATACTCTAATCATTGTATTGGGAACCTTGTGTTCTCATGTACAAGTCTTTAATCGATCATTTTAAAGTCTGTATCATGAATTCTCCTTTTTTAGATACTTGAGGAATATCAAGGACTGAAGACTTCATTCATGGTTGCACTGATTGACTGAGGTAAGAATTTCAAGTGAAGAAAATGTTCCGGGGAACACTGCAATGACAACCTTACAACATAAATCCTGCTCTCAAATGTCTTACACGATGCACAAGGGGAATTGGAGTAGAAGCGGAGAAAACACCCAAAAGGTAAAAATCTGCTCTTGGAACATCTGCGACAGTACTCTGGAAAACAGGAGCAGACTCAGAAGAAAAGATGCTAGTCCCTGAGGCAAAGAAACTCCTCACAAGAGAAGCGCACAATGGGAACGCTGCTCTCTTCAGGAAAGAGACAGTTGAAGTGCGCACCACGCGTAGCGTGCAAGTGCGTTAACTGATTCACTTCTCTCTTCCCCAAAACAACTAGACTGCTAACTCCAGAGCTGACTCCTTATCGTCGCCGCCATCTTGGGTTTCAAGCATAAGGGGCCATGAATCTATTTGAAAAGCAGCTTCAAGGAACCAAAAGACATAGAACCATGGCATTTTCCCATAGGATATTTGAATCGCGCATCATGTGCTAACCTTGGGAACAACTGCCTTTGTTTAGGTGCATTAATGGCCCGCTGGACTCTGACAATACCCTCCCATAATCCCTAGAATGGTACATCTCCTCAAGTGCTACTCTTCAAACCTCTTCAAAATCAGCATACTGAACATATCCTAACGTGTATGAGGAAAATCAGGGCATTTCACTGGCAGGGCACCAAGATCTCAATTTCTCAAGATTTTGCTAGAGAAACTGTCTTCAGGAGGAAGGGTTTCTCAGCACTTAGGAAAAGTCATTCAGACAGAGTAATCTATCATTCCTTTGTGGGCCCATCCAAGTTCAGGATTGTCTCGAGGTATTGAAAGACACATTAGCTACCCATTCCCTTTAGTGGGGAACTTGACTATATCCCACCAAAATCCTGTTCACTCCAATAACATTTTTGAAGACACAATTAAAGCCTATTAACGATGGACAAAACTCTAGCTTGCAACATTGACAAATCTTTCTCCATCTCATTGTGGAATGACAAGAAGCTTCTAACATCTAGCCCCCCGGCATTGGGTAATTGGGTATCGATTGAGCCAAAAATGGATAGCCCTAGTGTCAGACATATGAAGACAACAAGCCTTCATCATTTTCTGCACTGCAAGAAAAGTATACACTACTGAACTTTGATTTTTATGACTTCCTAAAGATCAAGCCTAAATTCTCTAAACTGGGCCCATTGGGCATTACCCACTTTCTTTCTGACCTCAAGCTTGTCCATTCAGGAAGACAGGTGGCCTCCAAGATCAATAAATTAATCTGTGACGCATCTGGTCAAACCAACTCCAGTTTACGTGGTAATTGATCTAGTTATTTCACTGATAAGGTTAAAGAACCACCCTCAGAAAAATCATAGAATAAAATTGGCTCCCATCTACTCCATGATAAACTTGTTCCATCATTATTACAAACAAAATTATTTGCAGTGCATTCTCTCTACTGGAGCCCAAGTAAACTTTTTTAATTAAAACTGAAGGATACTGACACTTGCAGGTCATGCAAAACAGCGCGAGGTGGCCCGGAACACCAGTTCTTTTCGTGTTTGTTACTTATCTCTTACAGGAACGAAATAGTGGCTCAATTAGGTAAAATATTTAATACAACTTACTTAATCAATCAAGAAACATTTATATACCGCACAGCTGCTTCACCTAGAAGCATCTTGGCACTAAAAGGGGAGAATGATCACTGAAAATGAGTAAATGCGCTGTAGGCTAATCCTTATTGAGAATAAAGGTTTTCAGATCTTTCTGAAAGGTGGAAACAGAGGTGGCTCTGCAGGGCCTCACTGTGAGAGCATTCCAAAGTTTAGATGTCAAAACCATAAAGGAACTTCCTCCCTGTCTGTCATTAGAGAATTTTGGGACTTGCAAAAATAGAAGATTGTTCGACCTAAGTGCTTGACATTGTTTGTATGGGCAAAGTCTCTTTGTCAAATAGGCAGGGCCTTCCCCTAAAAAGGCCCTAAACCCAAGAGTAGGGGCTTCAAATTGAATTTGACAGACAGCCTATGGAGTTGTTTCAGATGAGGTGCTATAGACTGCCGATACGGAATTCTTCAGATGAGTCTAGCAGCTGCATTTTGGACCAATTGAAGTCTTTGAATTAGGTAGGCAGGAAGGACCAGAAAAAGACTATTTGCATAGTCGAAACGGGAGGTTACTAGCAAGTGGACCACTTTCTTACGTGTAACCTCTGCAATCAAATGCAGAAATGTCTTTAGCGATTTGAGTTTGGCGAAGCAGATTGATGACACTTGTTTAATTTGGGTGGAGAAAGAGAGGCTAGAATCAAATATTATTCCCAGGTTTCTGGCTGTGGAGGCAGGGCTTAGGGGATGACTCATTTCCTCAGGCCACCAAAGAGTAGGAGAAGGTGGGCCATATGAACCAAAACAAAGAACTTCAGTTTTGTTAGAATTCAATTTGAGAAAATTGGCTCCCATCCAACCAGCGGCTCCCTTTAAACATTCCTTGAGTTTATTGAAGGTGGAGTCCTAGTGTTTCTGGAATGACAATAGTAGTTGGGTGTCGTCCGCGTAAGACACCACCTGCACACACCAAGACTCAATAAACTTGGACAGTGGAGTCAGGCAAAGATTGAACAAAGTAGGGCTCAGAGGTGAGCCCTAAAGAACACCAAATAGAAGAGAATTAGAGTGGGATGGGAAAGGATGAAGAAAAACCCGCTGGGATCTATTCTCCAGAAACGACTTTAGCCAAGAAAAGGCCATGCCTTGTAAGCCAGCCTCACTAAGAGCCTCATTTACAAAGAATCGTCGTAGGGCAGTGACGCCAGTCATTTTGCCTCACTGCCCTATGCCAATTGGAAAGGGCAGGAATGCACCGTATTTACAAGATTCTGTGCATTCCTGTCCTTTCAGCCAGCGCTGGTGCACAATTTGCAGCTGAGGGTCAACACCGGCAACCTTGCACCATGGTGCAAGGGTGTCTGTGTTGTTGGCATGATTTTTTTTGTGCACGAAGGGGCACTTTCCTGCACAAAATCAATCACGAGAGGTGTTTTTCTTGTTCTTTGTGTGTTACAGACTGCAGCACACGTGGAAAGAAGAAAAAACGAGGAGAAGTGAAAACATTTCTCCTCGTTACGCCTACTATGGGGAGGCGTACATTTTTGGTGCTGCCCCAGGTTTACGTGATGTTGTGAATCTGGATCAGTGTCAAAATCCATGGGTGTTGAGTGGGAACACCCACAGCAACACCCATGGAATGTGTCCTTGACGCAGAGTAAATAAAGGCAGCACTTTGCGCTGCCTTACCTGACATATCTATGAGGCCATGCAAAGTCACGCAGGGTGGCTTTGCATCGCCTCATAGATATGATTGAGAGGCCTGAGCCACCACAGCATCAATAAAAGTGAAGCTCCGGCGGCGCAGGCCTCTTGTAAATAACCTCCTTGGTCTATTCAGAAGGGTGGCATGTGAGACCATATTGAATGCTGCCAATAGGTCCAACATAACCACCATCGCAGAACGACCACAGTCCAGTTACTCTTGAATATATACAGTCACTTCCAATAAGGCAGTTTCAGTACTCATTCCTTGCCAGAAGCCAGACTGTGAGTTGTGCAGCTAGCCATTAGCTTCTAGAAAGGAGGAGAGCTGACCATTAAACAATTTATGCAGGATCTTGGCTGCTGCTGGTAGAAGGGAGATGGGCCTATAATTACTCAAGATGGCCAGATCTGTCGTAGGCTTCTTAAGTAAGGGCTGGAGAAAAGCTTGTTACCAATGAGAAGGGAAACGGCCAACTCTAGGGAGGTGTTCAGTATTTAATTTAAAACCAGGTTAGAGGCAATTCATTTTAAGATCCATGGTGGGCAAGGATCTGCTTGAGATAATGATTTACTATTCTCGAGCTATATCAACTATCTCTTTGGACTTTCCATCTATCATACTTGGCGCACATGCTGCTATGACTCCACTCCCACTTGCAGACTGAGATCTCATTCTCTTTGACTTTCTCACCATCATTGCACTCAAAGTTATCCTACATAATTGGAAAGACTCTAAGCATGTTTCCTATCACATGTGGTGGGCCTGGGTAACATACCTTAGAAGCACGCATGTTGCCCAATCACACTCCATAGGTAATTCTGTTTCATCTAAGTGCACTTTGAGAAACTTTGGATTACTTTATACCCAAAATGCAGTATGTGCTTGTTAGACTTGGCATCTTTGGCGTGGTTTCCCCAGACGTTTTGCCTCTACCGCCTGCATTTTTGATGCTGTGCTGGATTTAGTTTTTAGTGGCTTAGATGCTTTGGGCACTTTGCCACTGCTGATCAGTGTCAAAGTGCAAGTGCTCCCTGTGGAAATTATGATTACAATTGGTTCTCCCTGATTGGCATATTTGATTTACTGGTAAGCCCCTAGTAAAGTGCACTGAGTGTGCCAGGGCCTGGAAATCAAATGCTACTAGCGGGCCTACAGCACTGATTGTGCCACCCATATGAGTAGCCCTGAAAAGGTATCTCAGACCTTCTGCTGCAGTGTCTGCACGCAGTTTTAAACTGCCATGTCGACCGGGCAAGTTCACCCACTTGCCAGGCACTAACCTTCCCTTTTCTTACATGTAAGACACCCCTAAGGTAGGCCCAATTAGTTCCTCATGGCTAGCATGATGTTTCATTGTGATTATGGACAGTGTATTAATGATGATTGTTTTATTGCTCATTTATAGTGACCCCTGAAGAAGGGCTCAAGAAGCCCGAAATGCATTGGGTTTTAATAAACACTGCTTTGGATGAATTGTGCATCTATTTGTGTTCTTAAAAGAGGTCCGGATGGGCATATTGGAGCATGGAAAACCTTTGGAAACAGCGCGAAACCCCTCGTATGGATGAGATGTGATGAAAAGTGACTAAAATTTTGAAAAACTTTGAGTACACGGAGAAAACATGGATTATTATACATTTAGTGAATGGTATATTCACCTTTAAGCTGTGCAATTGGGCTTGGGGTGTAACCATGCCCCGACACATTTTCGTTCAATTTCAGATGCCACCAGGGCAAGGCATTTACCCAGTTAGCACGCAAATTCGGCTAACTATTGTTTACATGACAAACTATTTATAAATGGTGTGCATCCCATCATCTTGATTCAATTTTGCATTATACATTGCCCTACAATGGGTTTGCACCTAAACAACAAAAATGTGACTAAGAGAAAACGTTTGCATCAAATTTCGTAGCTTCCATACGTCTGGCGAAAACATCTTTTATGTCCATAAGTTTGTGTTTACGGTGTTTTTTAAATGAACTTTAAAAGCATTTGTGTACTTGAGGCGTTAGTTATCTAACGTTCATGCATATTTTATTCTATTTGTTCGAGTGAAACTCGTAGAAAGATTCATTGTTGTAAAGCCAAGATAGCGTGAAATTTTGATTGTCGGTAGTGAATTGCATTATGGGAGTTTGAGTTTACTTTCGTATTAGAGGGCGTTAAAACAGTGGGTGGATCAGGTGACCAATTGCGCATCAGGAATGAGGGAGGGATTATAGTGGAATTGTTTGGTTTAAATTTGGTGGTTGAATAAGAGAGGAAACACTTTCTTGAACCGAGCAATGGGGATGAAGGCATTATGAAGTTCCTGCAGGTACGTTAGCACTGAGGATTGAGCGATAACAGAACGCGGTGTATGTTTGCACATTCAGGAGGCGTGAGTGCGGGCGGAAATGGTTGAAAGGAAAGGTTGATTAGGTAAGGGACGTACGTAGGTTTTGGTGAGGGATTTAGTGAGGTTGTGAATTAAGCGTTGCGTGAGTGCGGGTGTTTGTGATAAGCGGGGATGTTTGTGATGAGAGGCAGTATATGTAGCATTGAGTGGAGGATGGATGTGTGGTAGTAGAATGCATGTGGTGAGATTTTGTAAGGGTGGAAGTAGTAAGAGGGTGTAATAAGAAAAGGTGGGGAGGTGTAAAGACTAGTATATTAAAATACGAGGATAACTTGAAGGAGAAAATTGGGTGAAATAGTCAACAAGAAATTGGGTTGGGGAGGGGGGTGTAATGTTAATTTTAATAAATGAGTCGTTTGATCAAGATATGTAGGATTTCATTTTTGCTGAAGTGTAATTTCGCGTTATTTGACACCCATAACAATAGTGATAAAGTGTTTTTAAAGGCAATTAGTTCCTCATGGCTAGCATGATGTTTCATTGTGATTATGGACAGTGTATTAATGATGATTGTTTTATTGCTCATTTGTAGTGACCCCTGAAGAACGGCTCAAGAAGCCGAAATGCATTGGGTTTTAATAAACACTGCTTTGGATGAATTGCGCATCTATTTGTGTTCTTAAAAGAGGTCCGGATGGGCACATTGGAGCATGGAAAACCTTTGGAAACAGCGCGAAACCCCTCGTATGGATGAGATGTGATGAAAAGTGACTAAAATTTTGAAAAACTTTGAGTACACGGAGAAAACATGGATTATTATACATTTAGTGAATGGTATATTCACCTTTAAGCTGTGCAATTGGGCTTGAGGTGTAACCATGCCCCGACACAATTTAGGCCCAAGGTACCCCCATGGACAGGGTGCAGTGTATGTTAAATGTAGGACATGTACTGGTGTGTTTTACATGTCATGATAGTGAAATACTGCATATTTCGTTTTTCACTATTGAAAGACTATCTGTCCTATAGGATAGAATGGGAGGTACTTTGTAACATCTTACCAGTATAACTTCCCATAGGGACAAGATAGAAAAATTAAGTTTAGGCTATATGAACTCAGAATTTAATAACACATCTTTTAGTAAAGATGGTTTCTAAATTATGTGTTTGAAAATGCCACTGTTAGAAAGTAGGCATTTTCTTGTTTAACCATTCTGTGTGCCTCTGCCTGGTTGTAGATTGACTGTCTGGTTTTGGAGTGACAGGGGCTGGGGATGTGCATTCACTGCAGACAGCCACTGGGGTGCTTGAGGTGTGCCTGGCCCTTCCTGGATGCCTCAGAGCTGAGCTGAATGGGGCCTGGCTGCAGTTAGAGTACTGGGAGGAGAATTCCTTGCACCTGAATAGGGCCTGTCTCCCTTGCACAATGCTGTCTTCTCCAACCCCTGTCGGCATACTGCACCAGTGAGGACAGAACTGGTTTGGACTGGGCTCAGAGACCCTTGCACAAAGAGAACAAAGACAAAACGGGGTATAAGTAGTAGACCTTAAACCCCAGAACTTTAGATCACTTCTGGACTCAAGAGGAACCATTGCCAAGAAGAAGAGCTGAAGAGCTGTGAGGAGCAGTACTGCCCCTTTGCTGTGTGGGGTTGTCCTGCAGTTGCTGTTTCTGCCAAGGAAAGGACAAAGACTTTAGATAAAGATACTTTATTTTTCTAAACTGGTGGGGTGTCCATGTGTGGTGTTATCACTGTATTACTGTGTGTTTTGAGTACAAATACTTTACACGTTGCCTTTGGAATAGGTCTGTCTGCTCGTGCCAAGCTACCCAGGAGTGAGCAGGGGTTATCTAAAGTGTGTATCCCCCTTACCCTGACTAGAAGCAAGGGTCCCAATTTGGACAAAGGTACCTGCCAACTAGAGACCCTCATTTCTAACAGTGCTCTTTCGTTTCTCCTTACATCCAAGGCCGGCTCTCTAGTTCAGATGCTGTCCTGGACTGCCAGTCACTTGGCTCACTTTTCTTTGCGCTTGTGCTTCCTCTTGGCTCCCCCTCTCCTAACTCCTTCCCACTCTACACTCTTCCCTCTTTATATCTACCATCTAACCCATCTCCCCTCCCTGAGCCCTGCTGATCTTTTTATTTTACTTCCAAATCAAGAATGGTGTCTTAAGAATATTAACTAGGCCCGCTGGTGTCAGAAGGCTGCAATCAGATTGATCTCTCCTCTGTTGTTAGCATAACCGGTCAAACAGTCATGTTGTACCTTATTAAGTCTAACGTGTAATCTTGCTACAGATTAATTTTGCTGATCAACTGTTTACAATGTGATTGCCTTATCTGCGTCCATTCTTAAGCACCAGACAATATCCTGTCTTGTCAATGGAAGTTTGGAATGTACCTTCTTTTTTGTATTATTCTAAAATCCAATAAAAGTTTTGGAACAAAAAAACTTTTCTAGAAACTTTGCTGGGCCAAACCATTTGATATGACTTTACTTATGGGATTCACATTATAATTATTCCCCAACATCACTGGCTCAAGACTATATTTCCATGCTACACTTTAAAATTATTTTACTAACTTATTTATCTGATGTCACGATTTGTGTCTTTCTTAACTTTTGCTGCTATTGCTTGAACCATTGTAAACTCAACAGCGTTATCATTGTGCTTTATGCTTTTTGAAGCTTGTATTTACATGACTGCTTACACATAACATTTACTGGACATCACATCTGATTGTACTGGGACACCCCACCACTTAATCAGTCCAATATTTTCTGTTTATTTTAACTTGCAGTGTTTGAGTTGTATTGCAATGTGATCAATCTTTATGGAGGAGGTAGTTTCTTTCCGTACATATATTTTAAAGGTAACTTATTTGGTGCTGCCTGTGATCTTAGTGCATAATTGAATTCAGTCTAGCTGGACTCTGCCCTTCTGACACCAATTAGTCCTTTGGTAATGTTCAAAATACCTCTCTGCCCAGGGAAAATAGAGTTGACTCTCCCAGGCAAAAGGATAGATGGAGTAAACACTGACCACTTGTCCTCAAAGATGAGAGCTTAGTGGTGACAGGAACACAGATGGCAGCTAAAAAGGACCAAGCTGTGTCCTGGTCCTTCTCACATGCTTATTGTAAACAGGGCCTAATGTGATAAAGGGTTCTGAACAAGGATCCTTCTCAATTAACCCATCTCTGGTTGGGGGGACATGTTTCCAGAACCAGCCAGGAAAGGTTTAGCAAGGGTCGATCCTTCTTTAAATAAACTGTGCACATTGTGGAGATTAGGAGTGTGTGTAAGGAGAAAAGGGGCACGATAAACACAGTTGGGATATGTTAAGTTTCTGAATGGGTTAACATTCAGTGTTTTAGATACAGGAGTGATGGGAGAGGATGGGAATGCCTCCGAGACTAAAATGGAATGGCAAAATCTTGGAAGGGACTTGGGTACAAATGGAATAAAACAGTAGTAGAAAAGATCTGGTCTGTTTTCGCTTGGTTCTTTTATTGTCTTGAGAGCCGACCCAATCTGTTGTCCTACCACCTTATCGTTTACCTCCTTGGCCATCAAATGTGGGGTACGACAGGGCTCCTCCCTTTCCCCAGTGTTGCTCATCTTCTAGGCATGCCCACTGGCCCAGCTGAGTAGATCATTTGCCTGTGTGACTGCCTCTTACGCAGGCAACTCATAACCAACTGTGTGTCTTGGCCACCAAGTACCTAAATCTATGGTTAATCTACCTACTTGCTTGCCTAAAATATAGACGTGGATGTCCTATAATTTTCTTAAACTCAGGGTCCAATAAAACTGAGATGTTGGTAATAGGGAATAACACTGAGTGAATGCAAAATATTCCATGCTCCTCTTCTATTGGTGACACTCCCTCCACAGCAATCAAGGTTGAATCTTTAGGCGTCTTCTTTCTCTTAAAGCCCAGGATATTGGAGTCTCTTCTGCATGCTTCTACTAATTATGACTTCTAGTAAACGTATTCCCTTTCTTGCCACATCAACTTCATTCTGAGGTAGTCTCAGCATGCGTTCTGTCAAAAATTGATGGTGTCTTTGTGCACCAGAAACAAACTTAGCTAAGTGAAGAGAACAAATAGCTTCACTGCACAAAGAGAAAGTCACTTGGGAAAATGTACCCATGTCTCTCAAGCAGAACTCAAATCCAATAGCTCCTGATCAAGTTACTTTGGCTTATGCATATGGCTTTCTGTGCAAAAAACACCCCTTCAAGAATGGTTCAGTCGATGCACCACTCACGAGACACCTGAATTTTTCAAAATCATTTACTATGTCTTGCAGCCCAAAGTGTATAGCACTTCACCCATCACAGTAGGGCCAAATGCGTTACTTCACACCAGCACTTTTACATATCTAGGAATTTTATTTAGTGCCTCTAGTTCATGGGCGTCCCAAATAGCGCAAAATAGAATTAATCTATCGAAGACAGTAGGCTTCCTCCTTAGCTTACCGCCACCACCAGGAGGGAGGGTCCTTGTCCCACTGCTACAAGTATATTCAGCTCAGTGTGTACCTATTGCTACCTATGGGTCAGGAATATCAGGCACTAGTGATCCACAGCCACTGCAAATGGAAGAAAATAATTTCTGACGGTGTTTATTATTGGTGCATGCATCAACCTCACATTTTTTTTGCCATAGGGAGTTAGCATTAAATTATTTATGTGACCAAATACGTATTCATCCCGCGCTGCTGTGGATCTCTGTTATGAGCACTGTGGAACACTCATTCACTAGAAAGATACTTTTTGACTGCCTGGCCTGTGACAAAGGGCTCTCTATACCTTGACTGTCCTATGTAAAAAAGTCACTGGAAGGGATTGGTGTAGTGTTTGCTGTTTCTGAGTCAGCTATAGGTGCGCTACCCAGCAGAAAGCAAGCACAGGCCCTGTTGTTAGAACAATTGCAAGGTATCAGGTTGCATGCGGAATCACTAAAAAACCAGTATCGGCAGTGGCGGCTGCTAAGGAATGGGGGTGATGGGCAGGGTAAGTGACTGGGTTGTTGAAAAAAATCACTTACCTCGTTACGGCAGGCACCTCTCCTCCGTCCTGTTCTCTACCTCCTGACTCCTTAAAGCAGAAACCTTCCAAGCTCCCCAAAGGCAATCACAACGCTGCTGTCACAAGCATAACAGGAGCATTGTGATTGGTGTGAGCGGCCTGTTTGGCCGCTCAGGCAGTGCCTGGGAGCTTTGGGACAGTTCTTCACCCGGCTGTGCAACACAGCCGGATGGAGAAATGCTAAGTGTGCATGATGGTTTGGCCGGCCCATGATGGCTGACCAAACCATTATGCGCACTTAGTAGTGCCCATACCACTCCTCCTTCTGTGAACCAGCCCAGCCCCGCCCCACCCAAACCTGGCTCCATGCAGAAAAATAAAATGATAATAACAATGTGTTTTATCATTTTATTTTTCCTTGTTGCACTGTTCTGAGAGCAGTGGGGCTGCCTTAGTGGAGGAGCCGCCACTTAATATCGGGGCTTACTCACTTGATCATTTTGGTGCTGTGCCAACTGATTACCTGATGAATACAACCAGGCGCTGGGTGTGCTCACTTCTACTTCGATTTAGAGCAGGCACCTTGAAATACTCTCTCTGCTTCTCGTGAGGTTTCCAGAACAACTTGAGTTCACGAGTTTGCCCATACATCAATGTATCTAAACAAACTATGATTCACTTTACTTTCTTCAGTGGGTATTACCAATTATTTACGAGAATGTATTTAGCACCTTTTTAAGGCTCAGAAATTATCGTAAATGCCAACAAGCTTTTAGGTGTCTGCAAGAATTAACTGACAATGAAACCTGTTGTTGTTTAAGTTTGTTTCTCAAGGCAGCCATACGTTCAAGAAGCACTATACACTATAACTAACCTCTTGTACTTTTTTAGACTATTTATCTATGTATGCCATGCTTTTACTCATGTTCTATATGATGCATGCTGGGCGCCATTGATGTTCATTTTTGTATCTCCTTTGTATGTATTTTAAACTGCTTTTATGGTGGGTCTACCTGCCAAATAAAGATCCTTTGATTGATTGACATCTGCATTCTTGCTTCTGTTCTCTGTTTCTTATTTTAAACAATCTCCGCGGGGAGTTTCTTCTCTGTGTCTGCTTGCACCTTGCCTTGAGGAGCACCCTAAAAACTCTCTCATTCTGCTAGATTAACCTTGGCCTCACTACTTGTACTGTTTTCGATGCCTGTCATGTTTTTATTGCCCTCTTGTTCCATAGTGCCAAAATTTCTAGGTTGGTTATTGATCACTCTATAAAAATAAATCAAATTAAAAAATCGACTGAAGGTAATTGTCTGAGGCATTTTAAGTAATGGAGAAGGGATCAGATTTGCATCATCCACATCTTTTCTCAGTTGTTTATTTGAGAAAGGAAAGCTTTTTTTAGGATTAAGACTTACAGATCTAGTCCTTTGACAAAAAAAGGAAGCAGAGAAAAAAGCCATAAAGGAAGCAGAAAAAGGTTAAAAAAAAAAACACAGATTATCTGCCTGTCTACCAATTTATAATACAGAATGGCATTGTTTACACAGTGAATGATTATTTGATGTCTCATTATTATCAGGCTGACCTGGCAATCACAGAAATAAAAGCAAAGACGATCCCTATTTCCTGCTCCTGACTGGAGTATTACACCTTAGAAAGAATGGTATTCACATACAACTCTCCTCATCAGTGGAGGTTCGCCAGCGTGGGCATCGGGTCTTTACCCTCTCTGTTTTCATCCGTATTTGGTCTGGTCCTTATTTTTAAAAATTTACCATTAAGATAATAAACATGCTAATAAACTGTCGGTACTGCACAGCACTTTAAGCATTCACTAGTGACGTACTTCTATCTCGCTTGTACCCACTTCTTCTCGGGTGCTGATGCACACCAAGCAGCTACGGTGTCCCTCAATCAACAATTGACGGACTGATGATCTCACAGCTCTGAGATCCCTGAGGCCATCAGTGCAGCAAAGCTTTAGACTCCTTCACAAACCTCCAGCCCATGATGCCGTGGCCAGGCCACCCAAACATCTCCCATGGCCCTCCCAGTCACTGCATAAAAACCAATTTCAAAATGCACATGTTTTTGATTTAAATAATTTTTATTGAGTAAATAAACAGGTACCAGGTACACAACTGACATAAGAAAGAGAGTAACATGTTGGATTATACAATAAAAGGAAGCTAAAATACTAAGTATGCATGAGAGAAACTATAAAGTACAACCTATAAGTAGTAAGTTAAAAAAGAAAAAAGAATAAGATTAGGGTACCAAATAGATTATTAATTATCTAAGTAATTTTAAAATGAAAAAGAGAGAAGAGAGAGGAATAAGGGAAGAGAAAGGAAAGAAAGAGAGAGGAACTGTCGAATAAGTATTAGTGTAAGGAGGAGTATGTAGATAGAAAAGTAGTAAAAGGTAGCCAAAGTAAATCAGATTTGATTTTTTGAGGTACAGATGAAGATGAAGCAATAGAAATTCTATGTTCGTCACAAACAAGATTCCACCATTGTAACATACAAATTTTGGAATTATCTTTCCAGCAGGTAAGAATAACTTTAAATGCAAGAGCAATAAAAAGGTCAAGCAGTTTCAATTTCAACACTGTATCATGAAAATCAACTGATAAGGAACCAAGAAAAACATTTTGAGTTGATATGGGGGTACAGAAGTGAAAAATCTTGGAACATTTGGCCCAGATGGACTTCCAAAATGTTTGGACATTAGGACAATAGTATATCAAATGAGATAATGTACCATTGGAGGAAAGGCATGACCAGCAAAGAGGAGAGGAAGAGGGATTGATTTTATGTATAAATACTGGTGTCCTAACAGCTCTGTTGTATAAAGAAAATAGAGATTGGGTAATGTTAGCAGCCCTAGAGGTGGAAAAAATATTATGCCATAATTTATCCCATTTTTTAGATGAGAGAGTGATGGAGAGGTCTAATTCCCAAGCTAGTTCAATTGGGGATTTTGGTCTTTCAGAGATAGGAGTTGATGAATGAATGAATGAAGAAACATTTCTAAAGCGCGTGGTTACGTAGGGGCATCCCAGCGCTGACAGCAGTGCAACTTCAAACTCCGGGCATTGTTAAGGAAACAGATATGTTTTTATTAATTTTCGAAAGGTCAGGTAGTTTGGCTCAAGGTGAATGCAAAGGGGAGGTGGTTCCATAACTTGGCGGCATTATACTAGAAGAGACGACCTCCACTTCGCATTCTTCTTATTTTCGGGACTGCCGCCAACTGTTTATTGTCTGACCTCAAGGCCCTATTCGAGCGGTAGGGCTGAATGATGGAGCTGATAATTGGTGGACCCTTGCCTAAAAGTGTTTTATGTGTAATGCACAGCGCCTTAAACTGGATCCTCTCCCGGATTGGAAGCCAGTGAAGTGAACCAAGCGCAGGCTTAGCCGATAGGCGCTTGGGGATATTCAAGAGTAGACGTGCTGCACAATTTTGTACGATCTGTAGTTTTTTGGTAGTGAGGTGTGGGGCTCCCAGGTAAAGGGCGTTGGCATAATCAAGGCGTGACAAAATGAATGCTTGAACAAGCAGTCTTCTGGCAGAAAAAGGTAGCAGAGGGAGGATCTTTCTTATCATTCTCAAAATCACGCAGCAGCATGCTGCGACCTTTCGTGCTTGCTCCTTAAAATCAAGATTACGGTCCAGCCATACACCCAAGCTCTTAATCTGTTCTTTCGGGCAGGGGGCTGGACCCAGACAGCTGGGCCAAAAAGAACCTATGTTCAGGGTGGCAGGGTTCCCAAGGAGCATCAGCTCAGTCTTAGCCCCATTGAGTTTTAAGTATGAGCTGTCCATCCATATTGATACCTTTTCAAGGCAAAAGGCTAGGCCAGGTCCTGAGTTATCCAGTTGATTGAGAGAAACCACCAGCTGGGTGTCATCAGCATAGGTAATGATCTGTACTCCAAAAGGCAGTACTACTCCTGCCAGGGAGCTCATATAGATATTAAATAGAGTGGGGCTCAGGGAAGATCCCTGAGGAACCCCACATCTGAGAGGCATTCGCTTTGAGGTATTTTTGTCTTCGAAGACTACAAAAGATCTGTCCTCCAGAAAGGACTGCAGCCATTTTAGCGCAGTTACGACCACTCCTGCATCCCCGAGTCTTTGAATCAACAATTGATGGTTCACCGTATCGAAGGCTGTGCTGAGATCTAAAAGGATAAGAGCAGCGCAGCCCCCGCTATCTCAAATTTTTCTTGATTCCTCTACAACTGCCAGAAGCGCCGTCTCTGTGCCCTGCTGTGGTCTAAATCCTGTCTGTGAGGGATGAAGATGGTTATTCCTTTCCAGAAAAGTTGGGAGGACAGAATTTACGTGCTTCTCGGCTATTTTGCTAATTCCTGGCAATAATGAAATGGGACGGTAGTTTGCCAACACATCAGGGTCCAGATTCGGTTTTTTCAAGAGTGCTCTAACCATCGCCTGCTTCCAGATAGGGGGCACAAGTCCCATTATGAGTGAGGCATTGATCACGTCCAAAATCACTGGAGATACAGTCTCAGTGACTAGGTTTAATATAGTAGGAGGGGCAGAATCTGTGGGGGATCCAGATTTTAATTGACTGAGAATCCCTCGAAGGGAGGTCAGATTCAAGGGGGGAATTGCTTCCAGAAGGCACTCTCCATGTTGGATTATATTTTTCATAGTTTGTTGGACTGTAGCCTGAGGGAAGGACATATATAAATACTTTGTATTTTATCAAAAAAGAACTCTGCTATTTTATTGCAACGTAGAGGAATATCGTCGGAGGCGATAGGCGGGGCAGGAGGTGTAAGGAGTGATTTTGCAATACGAAAGATTTCGCGTGGGGAGTTTGCAGCCGATATAATTCTCTCTTCGTAACAGAGAGCTTGGGCAGATTTTATTTCTATTTTATAAATGTTTATTGCCTCTCTATATTTAACTTTGTTAGTTGCTGAGAAATCCTTTCTCCAACTTCTTTCCAACCTTTTGCAGGATTGTTTAAGCTCCCAAAGTTTGGGAGAATACCAGGCATTTTGAATGATTCCTACTTTTTTTATAAATCCCTTTTTTAGGGAGAACAATGTCAAGTGACGACTCAATCCATTTATTAAATTTATCATTTGCAGTAACCGTATTTGCGTCGGAGGTGGGTGTAGTGTCCTCCAGATTCGTCACCCAAGACTCCGTTGAAAGTTTTGACCAAGTGCGGACCTGTCTGTTGGTTTTCCCAGCCGGGATAATAGCATCCTGCGATACCCAGGTGAACGGAATTAAGAAATGGTCTGACCAGGGCATTGGAATAGGATCTCTGACCAGAAGATTCTGTATATTTGAAAAGATAGGATCAAGCAAGTGACCTTTAGAGTGTGTGGGACCACCTACTTTTTGAATAAGTTGAAACGCCCCCAACCCATCTATCAGCTCCCACGTGGTTGAGAGTGAGGTGTCGTCGAAGTGAAGGTTAAAATCCCCTAATAGGGTAAAAGTTTGTATATGAAGGAAGCTTTAGGGTTAGAGACAGAGGAGATGTTATGTAAAGGAGTTAAGGGAGTAAATGGGGTAATATTAGCAGGAAAGTTTTTGGTTGAAATAAATGATTGAAGTGCCTGTGATAATTGAGAATATTGAGAAAAACAAGAAGATAGATCATAACATTCTTGTATTGTATTAAAAGGTATAACAGAATTATTGGATACCAGTTGGTGCACATATAGAATATTCTTCTCTTTCCAATGTTTGAAATAGATGGATTTATGGCGGAATTTATTGAATTTATTGTACCAAATAGAAGATGCAAGGAAGGCTTGATAAAAGTTAGAGCCATCTGTAAACAGTGAATGTAACAAGTGTTGGGAATATTTTAGAATAGGGTGTTTAGATATAAAGGTGCAATTGGACATGAAACAAATATCATTAAAAAAAAGTCATGTAATAGAGAACGTTCGAAATAGATCCAGCTAGGTATTGGAACATCGTGGTATTGTCTGTTTAGTGTATACACTTATCTGATTAAAAAAGCAGTGTGGTACAGTTTAAAGTTAGGAAATCGTACACCCCTTAGTTTTTTGGTTTGACTAATTTAGTTAAAGCAATACGGGCAGGTTTGTTATTCCAGAGAAATTTAGTACAAATGGAATTGATTTGATTAAAATAGTAATTAGGAATTTTAAAGGGTAACATGGAGAGTAGGAAAAGAATGAGCGGTACAATCATCATATTAATAGTATCCAATCTGCCCCACCAGGATAAATATAGTGTGGACCATGAGGAAAGTGAGTTTTGAATTTTATTTTTCAAAGCATTAAAGTTATGAGTAAGAGTTTGATGGTAGAGGAAAACCATACGCCAAGGTACTTAATTTTAGATGGACACCATTTAAAATTAGTATCAGAGAACATGAATTGGTAGCATATTGAATTTAAGGGCAAGATTTCAGTTTTAGAAAAATTCAATTTGTAGCCAGATATTTTAGAGTATAAGTCAATTTCCTGCAGGAAGGGGGGTAAGGAGGTTAAGGGTTAAGATAGGTAGATAAGGATATCATCTGCATAAGCAGACAGTTTAATTTTGTGGGAATTGTGACGGAAGCCGGTGATTGAGGGATACTGTCGAATGCGTTGAAGAAAGGGTTCGAGACATAAAAGAAATAAAATAGGAGAAAGGGGACAACCTTGCCGTGTACCTCTGTGTAGGTTAAAATAAAGGGATAAGAAACCATTAACAGAAACACATGCACGGGGATCAGAATACAATAATTTGATGAATGAAATAAATTTGGGGCCGAATCCAAACCACTGAAGAGTTTTAAACATGAACTGCCAATTTATGCGATCAAAAGCTTTTTCAGCATCGAGGGATAATGCAGCTAAAGGATCAGGATAGTTTTCCCCAAAGCAAGAATATTAGAGAACATTCTAGCATTATCTGAGGAAAGCCTACCCTTAATAAAGCCAGATTGATCTGGTTTAATGAGTAGGGGAATAACACCTTCCAATCTAGAGGCAAGAATGTTTGCAAACATTTTGCAATCATAATTAATTAATGAGATTGGGTGGTAATTTTGACAAAGGGAGAGATATTTATCGGGTTTAGGAAGAATAACAATGAGAGCATCAAGAAAAGAACCTTCAGGCTTAGAATGCAATAGAAAGGAGGTAAAGAGCTCAAGTAAATACAGAGCAAAAATGGATGAAAAAGAGGATATAAGTTCAATAGAAAAACAATCAGGGCCAGGGGCCTTAGCTCTTTTTAAGGATTTAATAGCATCTGAAATCTCCTGAAGAGTTATATCTTTTTCCAGGAGGGCCATGGCATCCGGAATAGAGCAGGGAGAAGGGAGACCTTCAAAGAATAACTGAGTGCTGATTGCAGTGGGATGGGTGTCTTCCGTATATAATGAGTGGTAATAAGTCTGAAATGCCTTAACGATGTCAGAATCAGAGTGTAATAGAGTGTTATTAAGAGTATTATGAATGGGGCCAATGGCTTTCTTTTCTGATTTGACTTTTAAGTAATTAGCCAGCATTCTACCCGCTTTGTTTTGCCCCCATGATATTTAGATTTTATTTTAAGTAGAATGTTACAGGCATCAATTGTAGCCAATTTGTTTAGGTCAGATTTAGCCTTGATTAGGTCACGTAGGTGAACAGGGGATTTGGAAGTATAATAAGAGTGTTCAAGGGTCTTAATATGACTGAGGGAGGAGAGGTACTGTGAGTTTAATGACTTTTTCTTTCTGGCAGTGTAGGCGATGGTAAAAGCTCTGAACGAGGCTTTGAAGGCATCCCAGTTGTTATGTACAGAAGTGTCACTTGATTTGTTAAATTGAAAAAATTCTTGTATAAAGGAAGTAGCATTTAAAATATAAGTTTGGTCGGATAACAGGGAGTTATTAAATCTCCATCTAGCCTGTTTGGAAGAGGCAAGGGACAAATCGAGAGAAACTGAAACAGGGGCATGGTCAGAAATAAAAATGGAGCCAATCTCAGAAGACTGGAGCGAGGGAAGTAAAGGTTTCGAAATTAAAACATAATCAATGAGGGACATAGTGTGGTGAACATTAGAATAGAACGTAAATTCATAATTATCAGGATTACTAGTCCTCCCAGCATCATAGAGTGGACGAGAGGCAATAGCAGATTGAAACGCTTTATGAGATTTATCTGAATTAAATTTACAATCAGATTTCCTGTCAAAAAAGGGGTCAAGCCAATTATTAAAATCTCCAGCCTCAATAATATTAGGGTTAGTAATTGAAGATAATTTTAGTTTAATATTGTGCCAAATATCCGGGTCAGGTTTAACCGGCCCATAAATGTTAAAAAAGGTAACACGTTTATTATAGACCGTTGCATGAAGTACTACCCATCGTCTACTCGTATTATTTTCAGTTGATATAATTTGTAATTTCAAGGATTTATGACAAAGGATGGCGACGCCACGTTACGATTAACAGCTGGGGGAAAAACAACCTGGCCCACCCATTGACGCTTGAGTTTGAGAGATTCAACATCATTACAATGGGTTTCCTGCAAAAAAGCAATCTGACAATCAAGCTTTGATAAGTGAGAAAGTACCTTTTGATGCTTAACGAGGTGACCCAGACCACGAACGTTCCACGTTACAACATTAAACATATCAATGTTTAAGAGACAGGGGAACAATCACAATGATGACGAACTGCAAAAAACAACAATGAAGACAAAAGATGCTGGTCATAAAAGTCAGGAAACAGGGTAAAATTAATAGGAACATAAAGAGGCAAATAAAATAAATACTCATACATACATAAGAAGGAGGGATGGGAAATAAGCGAAGAAGAGGGAAAAGAAAGAAAGGATACAGGACAAGAAGAAATGGAAAGAGAAGAAAAGAAAAGAAGAAAAGAGGAGAAGGGACAGATCAAGGAAAGAAAGCCAGATCTGTAATATGAAGAGGAAGAAACGAGAACCGGGCATGTCCGCACTCAAGAACAAGAGCATAAACGGAGAAAGATGGAAATGAAGAAGAGGAGAGAAATATAGAAACTAAGATAATATAAGATATAGAGAAAGTAAGATATTATAAAATAAGATATTTAGACCGCATAAGTCATCATGAAAAAAAACCATAGAGAATAACAAAGACCCAAACAAGAAGTAATAATGAAATGTGAAGCATTAACAGTCTAACAATGTAAGAACATTGAGCATTTTAAGAACACTGAACATTTGTGACCATAGGTATTCTAGTGATAGAATGCAAAAACTGTTTTAGTTGAAGAGGATCTTCAAATGAACGAGATACACCTTCATGGGTAATTTTGCAAAGACAAGGATGTAAGATGCCATAACGGATGTTCATAGATCTTAGTTGTGGGCGGAGAGCTAGAAAGTCTTTACGTCTAGCATTGGTAGCATTAGAGAGATCTTGTGAGATGAAGATGTTATGGGCCGACCAAACAAGATGGCGTTTTTCTCTGGCAACTTTTAATACATGCATCAGGTCGGTGAATTCAAGAAAGAGCATAATAATGCCACGTGGTTTGTTGGATTGAGGTTGAAGACGGCCAAGACGATGTGCTCATTGGATATTGAGGGGTGTTGAAGATTGAAGGTTGAGAAGGTCAGCCAAAAATGTCTTAAAAAAAGAAAGAAGATCCGGACCCTCGACATTTTCAGGTAGTCCATACAGCCGAAGGTTGTTCCTTCTGTTACGATTTTCTAAATCCTCAGTATGGAGTTTAAGCTTATACATTTCTTGCTCCAGGCAGGGTACTTTAGTAGCCACATCTTGAAGATTACTTATTCGTTGTTCCATTTCAGACATTTTACCTTCCATGTTGATCCATCGGTCTTCAATCAGTTGCAGTTTTTCATTGGTGGTGTCCATGAACGGTTTTAAAGCACGTAGTTCATCTAAAATTGAATCCAATACCGGATTAGAAGATGATTGGACCGGAGATGGAGGATCATTTTGGCTCATTTCGGTTTAGCGCCAGATGAAGATGGTTTCGTAAGAGAGATTGAGTCACTAGCCATCTTGACGAAATGTACTTGTCAACGAGGGTGATTTTTAAAAGTAGAGATCCTTCCCATAAATTCGTTGCTCAATACTGTAGGTCACAACGAGGGTATGTAGATGCTTCAAACACAATATTGATGAATAACACATCCAAATCCCAGATGACGGAAATTATAGTAGATAGCAAGCTCACAACGAGTGAATTTCCATTCACGTCCCCTCAGGCTCAAACCACTTGTGAGAGATCCAAGGTTAGTTAGCCTCAGTAGAAACCAGAGGAGTAGAAGTGAAGGCAGTATACAAATAAGAATGACAACACCATCCTTTAGGGAGTATTGCAACTTAGACACACGCTAAGCAAACGGAGGATGGGGTAATGACATTCCCTGTTCCTTCACACTTTGAACACTGGGACAGTGAAGCTTGCAAGAGGGTCTTCACACTTGAAGCGGCTTATTGGGTCACATAGGCTCAGCAGGTTACAGAGGAGAGTACTCTTAGTACAATTAGTACTGAAGGAAATTGACTCTGAAGTGAGTGAGGCGCCAGTGCACATCCTTAGAACTTAATATTGCATATGGCAGGAATGAGATATAAGCAAGAAAAATGCACAGGCTGGACTTGCTTTGAAATGCTTTTCTTATCTCAAGTAATGTGAAGCAATATTGTAAAATATGGCATTATTGCTGAGTGGCCATAACTGGAACAGTGTTCTGCCTCGCGCGACCCTTTTTCCTCAAGAGACGCGGGCGCTGCGCATGCAAAATGGCGGCCGCCCGCGTCAGGAGCACGAAGTTGCGGTAAACTCAGCCGAAAGGTGAGGTTGAGACTCACCCTCTGCACCAAACGTGAGCCGCCATGTACTGCAAGGCGTATTCTGTGAGATGGATGCAGGACGTGGTCTTGAAGCGGTGAAAATCCTCTTCACGCGCTCCGTGAAGCGACGTAGCTCAACTTTGAGCCGCCATCTTGTCCGGCGCGTAAGCCACGCCCCAAAATGCACATGTTAAATTCCTCTTTCTCTGTGTCATCGGGCCGAACGTTGTGGTGTTCTTGAGCTGCTGCGGACTTAGCTGGGCAGTGTCTGGTGTTCTATCTCAGCCACACCCAAGTTTTTCACAGGTCTTTAAAAGACCATTTAAATACCATTGTCAACTGATTAACGAGGGTTTTTTTCCCCCACTGGTTCCAGCACCCCTTGGGTCCCCACTTTGCCTATTTCTTACATTTATATTTTACTTTGCTGCCAGAGGGAGAATGTATTTTGTGAAAAGGCATATCACGAGTAGGGTTGTTGTTTAAAGAGTCTGCAAAGGCCTGGCTGTGATATTAATTAGGGCTGTAAATAAAATTGTATGCATTCGTTTGTAACATGACTTTTCTGTCTTTGTTCATAGATGATTAATGCAGCCCTAGAACACATTTAAAAGTACTTTCTATGTATATGTGCTGTTTGAAGTATGCACAGATAAGTGCAAAAATACCGGCTTTAGGTGCTTTTTGTACTGGCTGTGACATCAAAATACTGGTAGTGCAAGGATCAGCAAATTATTTATTTATTTCCTCCACCCTCCATCCCTGATTGATGCCATAATAGCAATAGTTTAACTTATATCTGAAACCCTACTCACCAACCCTCAATAACATGCAGAGTTACTCAAGTGTCTGTCCATACATCCTGCATTCAGACAACTCACTCACTCATTCTCACAGCTCACCCGCGCCCTTCCCTCACACCGATCACATTGCACTCACACTGCTCGCCAGGCACTCATGCTGTTACCCTGCGCTCACACCATTTATCTTCCTCTTACCCTGCACTCACATGAGCAAATTGGTCACCCTGCACTCACAGCGACCACACTGCACTTGCGCCACTCGCCATGAACTCATGCCGTTCTCCCTCCACTTACCCTATGGTCAAATGAGCACACCACTCACCCGGCATTCACAGCGATCACACTACACTCACACATCTCACCATGCACTCACACTGTTCACCCTGCAATCACACAAGCACGCTATTCACCCTGCACTCATCTGACACTTCACTCATTGCAATCTCACTCACCATGCATGCATTCCTCCCACTCTGCACTTTCACCCACACCCAAACTCATATTGTCACATCATTCACCCTGCAGCCACTCCTCTCTCTCTACTCTCACACTGGCACGTTGCTCACCGTGCACTCACATAAGGACTCCCACAGCGTACCCTTCACTCTCATGGGCAAACCACTCACCCTGCACTCACACCACACAAACAAGCACATCACTCACCTTGCACTCCCTCCACAGAGACACCTCTCAGCCTGCACTCATACAGGCATTCTGTTTACCCTGCCTGCACACAGGCACAATACTCTGCCGGAACTCATAGGTACACACCACTCACCCTGCACTAACTCCTCTTACCATGCACTCACTAGTTACTCTCACAGATGAGCATACCTGTCACGCGCGCGGAAGTAGTGGGGGCTATAAAACGCTTAAAGTCTGGGAAAACACCCGGGAACGACGGGTTCCCAGCAGAATTCTACCAACAATATGCACCGATCCTGGCAGACAGATTGGTGGCAGTATACAATGAGGCGCTCACCACACAAAACTTGCCAGATTCTATGCGGGAAGCCTTGGTAATAATGATTCCAAAGCAGGACAGGGACCCCACACAACCGAACTCTTATAGGCCGATTTCCCTTTTAAACATAGACGTGAAGGTGTTGAGTGGGATACTGGCGAGTAGACTGCTCCCACATATGTCATATCTAATCCACCGGATCAATCGGAATTCATCATACGCCGGAATACTATGCTCAACCTGAGACGGTTGGCTCATGTGTGGCATGATCTGGGTCCGAGACGGGAGGAATACGCCCTGGTTCTCCTGGACATCGAACACGCGTTCGATTCCGTCTCCTGGCCCTTTGTTTGGGCTGCATTGCAAAAAATGTCATTGGGACCGGGATTTATCAAATGGGTTCAACTACTCTATGCTTCGCCCAGGGCCAGAGTTAAAGTGGGAGGGAGAGTCTCGGCGGCGTTCCAGCTGCAAAGGGGTACCAGACAGGGTTGCCCCTATCGCCTCTGATATTTGCCATGGCAATGGAGCCATTGGCCTGTGTGCTGCGAAGCCCCATGGAAGCATGGGGAATAAAGGTGGGCTGCACCAACCATGTAGTTTCAATGTATACCGATGATATCCTGGTGTACTGTAGTCAACCACAGGAGGCCATACCAGCTCTGCTGCGAGCTTTGGAAGAGTTCGGGAAGGTGTCAGGGCTCCGAGTGAACCCCAAAAAATCGAAGGTGCTCCCTATGGGATGTCGGGCAGATCGACCTATGGAAACGCTTCCGGTAGTAGGCCTGCCGTGGACGAAAGACCCTCCTAAGTATTTGGGCATGATTTTGGCTCAGCCGGAGGAAAGGTTCCTAGAGCTCAACGTTGGTAGGGTAATGGAGGGAGTACGAAATTCGGTGAGCTTTTGGAAAGACCTGCCTTTATCTTTGATGGGCAAGTTGCAATCACGAAAATGGTCATTGTTCTGCTTTGGTTGTACGTTCTACAAAATTCATTTTATAAGATTCCGCAGTGCGTCTTTAAGCAATTAGATTCACTGTTAACGGAACTGCTGTGGTGCAATAAACGCAAGCGTATTAGCCTTTCAACTCTACAGAGACCATGGCGGATGGGAGGGGTGGAGGTTCCCTGTATTGAATATCACTACATGGTGGCACAGCTACAGCATGCAGTTAACTGGTTAGATGACCAAGACAATTGGGGGAAAAAGGCTCCTGTAGGGGTCCTTTACAGGAGGCTCGTTGCCAGTGCTATTAATGCTAGGGAGAGGGATCCCCGAGTCGGCACCGTATATTATTAGACACGTGGCGGGGACATGGGTAAATACGGTGAGAAAAGTGGTGAAACATGCACCGTGTGCGCCAGATACACCTGTGTGGGTGGTTCCGGGATTCGCAAAAATCGTGGAGTCAATGTCGATACGCAAATGGAAAGCAGGTGGTTGTATGTTGATGGGCGACTTATACCATAATGGCCAGTTCCTCACGAGGGAAAATGCGGAAACCACATACGAGCTGGGAGCGGGGCAATTTTTATAATACGCTATTTCACAAGTGGCCAAAGAGATTTGGCCATCGTTCCCAGAAGAGCCCCCGATAACGAGAACCCTACAAGTAATGATGCAATTGCCACAAGGTCGCCACATGATAACACACTTATATAGGGCACTTAGGTAAGACTTTCCGAGACATCCACTTCCATTACAAGACAAATGGGAGAAAGTGTCGGGCGGAGAACTTATAGAAAAAGAATGGGAAAAGATACATGATGGGGTAAAACTGAGCTGCTCCAATGCGCGTTTCAAACTTATACAATACAATTATATTCACCAGGCTTACCTCACACCGAAGGCCCTCAGGAAAATCTATCCAGAGCGATCCGGCGCATGCCACAGATGTAGGCAACCGGAGGCTGACTTTGTACATGTAGTTTGGGCATGCCCACAGGTGATAATCTTCTGGGAAGAAGTGTTGCAAATATTAAAAACGGCATTGGGGTGGGAGATCCCGAGAGAAATACGTACCGTTTTACTGGGTCTACTTCCCTCACCTAAAAAGAAGAAACTAAGCAGGAAATTTGCTCTGCTAGGTTTAATCATTGCAAAAAGACGCATTGCGATTGCATGGCAAAGACCTACGCCCCCAACCCTAGACAGCTGGTTAACAGATATGCGTGAATGGGCTACTGCTTAGCGAGTAAGAATGAAACTAGTTAGGAAAGATGATAGACTGGCGGACGACCTCCTAGCATGGTCACTGATGATAAACGACCTACAGTCTAAGCCGACCATGAACTCACAGACCGCGACACTTGACTCACAAACCTCATATAATACACAACAATAGGAATTATCTCAATGACAGCATGATATTCCACAAAACTTCAGGAGACGTACGAAAAGGGGGTGGTGGGGGTGTTGAGGGAGTTAAGTTGCAATAAAAGGCATGTTTAAGCTGTTGATCACTAAATATCTGTGCAATATTCTATGTACCTCTGTAAGCCATAATGTTGTAACAGTACGGTTAAGCAGTTATATTCTGGGTGACACAAACCCACTGCATTTATGTACACTACTGTCGTTGGAACCTTGTATTGCCATTTTTATGAAATGCCAATAAAAAACTTTTTTTTAAAAAATAATAATTTGTTACTCTCACAGCCCACCCTTCACTCTTGCAGCTCACCCTGCACTCACACACAGGTGCACCACTCACCCAACATTTGCACTGCTCACACCACCCTGCACGCACTCCTCTCACCCAACATTCACATTGGACTTCCTCTCATAGTGCATTCATGCAGCTCACTTGACACTCATATTGGAACAGTTTTCACCCTGCACTCGCACCACTCACGCTGCACTCTCTCACACTATTCACCATCACTCAGCAGAAGACAAGAGATACCAGGGTGCACTAGGTGAAGTGGGGCTAGGGCCCAGTGGCTGGAGTGGGCTACTGAAACCTGATTATTGCTGTATTTCACCGTTCAAACAGGGGACCCATTTTGTTTCTTGCACTAGGGCCCATGACACACTGGCTATGCCACTGACAGTAGCCAGAGATGAAGGCTCTTGGAGATGAGGCTTTTTAAGTTTGTGTTTCGAGTTTAATATTATAGCCAAACACCGTAATCTTCTTACTCAGCTATTGGAGGTCTCTCTACGTGAGAACACAGTATACCTTTCTTAAGACCGCAGTGGGGTCAGCAGATTGGTGTGGTGGGATTGCCTGGACCCTGATGGAGCCAGATCATTCCCAACGATGTAACCTAAAATGATGGGACTCCCTTGCAGAATGTGATGAGGGGCCCCTGAGCTGCCCATATCTCACAGATATTAATTGGCCTTGGGATGGCTGGGCCCTCTGAAGTGTTGAAGAGCCCCCTAGAGGGTTGGTGGGGCCCCCGGTACTGAAAGGCTGCAGAGGCCTGGTTACACCCCTGAGCATTCTATTCTAAGCTATAACCAGTGTAGAAATATGCAGAATTAAGGTGCTCTGAGACACAGCTCTCAAATGTAAATTACAAAAGGAAAATTGGAGTTTATCGATGAAAAGTTTAACATACCATCATGTTTAGAACAAATGAGTTTTAATCAGCGTTTTTGGACTTTGATTCGTGGAAATGCACAAATCATTTAATGCATTGTCAGTGGTCACCATTTGTACATAATTTTATATTGTGGGTGGTTGCTTAAATCTGGAAGAAGAAGCCTAGCTCCTGCTTAAGGGCACAGGGTTTGATCTCCTCTATTAAGTGGCAACCAACTATTGTGAAAGAGGCAAACACCTTAAAGTTGATGTAGGCTGACCTGCAAGCCAGTTGCAGGCTTGGTGCTTGAGTTGATGAGTTGCTGTTGGCTCTACTCCACAGCCAGCATCACAGCAAAGTGTTTGTGTAGTTGCACTAATAGACTAAATGAGAGATTTAACCGGAGAGAGCTACCATGAATCAGATAGATGGCTGTGTACTAAGATGCCCGCAACCAGCTTCCACTCTGTCTGGGATGATAAAATGGCATCCTTAATCTCATGGGATCAGAGCTCTTTGGAGGTAGAACGCTGTTACTCTGGGTTCACTCAATTCGTTTGGACCCTCAACATTTGATCATGAGGATTTTCTTCTGCACATCTTTACTTTTTGAGTCTCTGCTTTGCCACCAGTTCTTGTAGAGTTCTGTTATGTTAACCTACTCTTGCTTATCTTCCTTACTCCTCTTACTCAGTTGTCTGAGATGGTGGAATTGTGATTTTAACAGTTCCACGTGATATGGCATCCCCAAACTCCTATGCAAAGGGCATGAGGATTGCAGCCTGGAGAGTTTGTGATTTCAATCCAAATTCTAGCAGCTCTGTCTAGCCGTCATTCCATTTAGGAAGCTTTCTGGAGGTACGAGAAGCATTCGCCTGCGTGTATAGGATGACAACTTCTCTCTATGTTAACACGGACATTGTTTCCAGTCATACACTTTAAACTCACGAGTCATTGGTATTCGGTGTTTGTCTAATTTATTTGATAGAAGCAAACTAAGACTACAACACACAAAATCCTTACATCCCTGTACTACCCACACCTAAACCCTAAAATGAGCCTTAGCTCAATTAACCACTTCTCTACCCTCTATAATCTCTGTATATACACAGAATCTACTGTTTGTATAGTGGTGCCTGTTTAAGAAGTAGATATGGTGTAATCTAGGGCTTGTACGCTACCTCCAGAAGGACCTAAAATTAGGCCACTGTGGCCCACCCAAAGGCACCCTTGGCCCATCCAGATGAATGTTCCTGGAGCCGGGCCTGCTCAGGTTGCTCCAGGCTTTAGCCAAGTAGTACCAGGAACTACATGTTGATAAAGGACTGGAGCCCAGTGGCTTAACAAAGGCCCCGCAGCCACCGTGGTGCAGGGGGCGCAAGCACCAGGCCCCCCCAGCACAGTACCCTGGCCTGAGAGCTCCTGACTGAATCCAAAGGGGGGGGGGGGGTCTCAAGTTTCGTTACACTAGTGTTGGAGCCATGATGAACCTCCATCATTTCGCAACTTATTACAGGGTGGGGTGGGGTAAGCAAGCCTCACTGACTCCACCCCAAACTGTGATGAGATGTAAAATTATGGCATTAAAGCAGGAGAGGCTGCAGTCCAGAAGAAAAGTGCTGCAGCCGGTGCTGTGCATCAGCAAGTGGTGTGATGACCCACTGCGAAGGATGGATTACTATACAGAGAATATGCTAGAGTGCGTGAAATGGGCTACAGTGAGTACGAGACATGGTGCAGTGAGATGGGCTACGGACAGCACCGTTGATGGGTTATAGTGGGAGAATAGGGATTACAGTACAGTGAGAGAGGTTGCAGTACGGAAGAAGGGTTAACGTATAGATGAGTAACAATACAGAGGGCCTAGTTACAGTGCATACATTACTGGAAGATCGATTACACTGCAAGGGATATTTGTTACAGAATAAGACATACATTAAGATAGGCTGCACATTGAGAAAATAATTAAGACAAAGGGACATCTTACAGTGCGATGGGATGATTTACAGTAAAGAGAGTACAATGACATGGTTTACAGTACATAAGATTGTGCGCAGAATGTGAAGAAAGATTACAATATGGAATAACGGTTACAGTAAAGCGCATGAGTTACTACATCTGTATGGTGACATGGCTTATAGTGTAGGTAAATCAGTGACAGTATTAGTCAAGGTTTAATGCACAGTGAGATGAATTACAGTTCAGTGAGATGAGCTGATAGCATCTATAATACTCAAACACTGTAGTATAATTATTATGTTTTTTATTTATTTCTAAATACGATACTTCTACTGTATCTAAGTAAGTGACATTCTCCTCTATCACTCTTTGAAGCTCTGCATTTAGGAGTTTGAAAAATGTAGATGTATGTGGTTTGGTTGTTAGTCCAGAACCATTTATATAATCTCAATATTTTCAGTATTCTTGGTTTCCAGTTGTGGTGGTGCTCATGCATAGGTTAGTTTGAAAATGTTCTGCTCTATGAGCTGGTGCTTTTTATACCTTCTTCATTCATATATGGGAGACAAGAACATTCAATAAACTCATTAGTGCTTGTTGTGTAACACTGTTGGGTAACTAGGGACCCCCTGTAAACAATGACAGTTCTCAGGGCAGGGAAAACATTAATGTATAAACAACACCCTCAAGCAACCATCTATATATACACAGTACATGGTTACTATATATATGGGCCAATAAACTAAGACTAAAAAAACGTTATATTTTATTATTAGCTCAACATCTCTTTAAAACCCTAAAGTACATTAAATAATAATTACTTCACAATATTACATGATTTGGAAAGCCAACAATCAAATATCCATACAGCCACACATTCACACAATAATACAGCATCAATGTGCAAAGGTATTGGTATCTTTGTATTTCTTATTGTCCTCAATGGACTCCAGTTCAGTCAAACAACATGATTCACAGTACATCTCTAAAAGTCAAATAATGTCACACAAACATGATCATTATAGAACAGAGATCGTGACTCTGGGTTATTGATGAGTCTTCATAAGACCATTTACGCGCGTTTCTACGCCAAGCGCCTTCATCAGGAAAGCCACAATTAGAACTGTAGTGTACCAATTTGAGGAATAATGCAACTTTGGTACCAACTCCTACTAGGCGCAAGATTGGAAATCGCTCTGGAAATGATAAAAATGGGAAAGGTCCAGGGACGGATATTCAAACTGACTGCTTATAGTTTTGAAAGCAGGCAACACGATTGTCAGAAGCTTAACATGGAACCAATCATGAAATGTCCAGGATTCCAATGTAACATACGACAGATCTCAAACATCGGTACTTAAATTGCCTCATCATTAATACAGATAAGGAAGTGTTTGCGGTTCCGTAAATGCATTGATACAGGTGAAGCAAGAGGCTGAATAGACACGTTAGTCATTTAAGGGTCTGAGTCTGTCTCGCGCATCCTTGATGTGACTGGTGCGCCGCACTGGATGGCAGTTTATTGGCCCATACATGTGTACTGTGTATGTATACATAGTTGCTCTGGGGCGTTGTTCATACATTTGTGTAACATTGTTGTACAGATCCAACTTTTTTTTTTTAATTTTTTTTTTTTAGTTCAATAAGTTTTTATTGGTTCTTCAAACAATATATATTACATATACATAAAACACAATGCAATAAGCAAAAGAAAATACAATACAGTACAATACAATACAATAAATAACCTAAATGGACAAAAAATAGATGAGTAGACTGTCCAGCAATAAGTCAGCAAATACCATACATAACATAAATGGCACTTGAAATGTATCTAAGGCAAAAACATATACCATGAAAGGCTATTACGTTCGGTATATATCTAATGTTTGTGAGAGTTTTCGGCTAATGAAAAGGGCAATAATATCACACAATGTGAGACATAGGCGGTGAATAGGGGTTAGAAAACCTTAATACGTGCCCCTCTAGAGTTCAGAGTATATGTGTCGGTCATAGAGGGTCACCGTTCGGTACTGTGTAAGACCATAGGGTAGTTTGTGAAATATTTCACGGCGGTTTGTGTGATTCAAAAAAGAGATCAAGGGATTCCCACATGTATCTAACCGGGGTCTTCCACGGAGAGTTGAGATCCAACTTATTTTTAACGAAACACTGCAAGATCACTTGAAGCAGCTATGTTTGTCATGGTGGTACGGCAAGGTGAGCAATGTGTGCATGTCTCTCACAAGAACAGCAAGGCCTTAAACCTGCTGTTGTGCCATTTTTGATTTTCACTCGCAGGATCCTTTAGATGCCACAGAAATGTGTGTTTGTGATAAAAATGAGGATTAGCAAGATTACTATTTGTGTTGCAGTTCATCAAATATAGTAATGTAGAAATACAATTCTGCATCAAAGCATAGAAATATTGTGAATGGGTTTAGCTCACATAGGTCTGGTGAAAACCAACACAAATGTGGCAAACGTTTCCCCATGTACTACTGGAAATCACCAAGATCCACCACCCCTGCCCCCCGTACTTGGGAGTGTTAGTGGGGTTTACTGTAATTACCCGGTTGTGATACATCATGGTTCCTCTCAGTGACAAATGCAGATCGATGCAAGTTACTCACCAGAGAGTCTATTACACTGGTAATCTCTGGCAACCTTCCTTACGGGCTGCTGGGGTTGTCAGTCTAACTTTTCCCAGTACAAAATTGGTTAAGAAAACTGAAGCCCGATGCATGAATGTTCTCACGGTGCTGTGGCCCACCCCAGTGAGCACGGTTTCATTCCCCGGGTTCCCACTCCCTGTCTAGAAATAGACAAATGCTAGTCTGACGAGCATGTGCCACAGGGATTGGTGCCCTCCCCTCTAGCTTATGGAAGAAGGCCTAAGGTCTATTATTAAAAACCCACTTTGGGCCAGTTGTACCACCATTCAGTTTAGCGAGTCGCAAATTGCGCAGAATTGCGACTCGCAATTTGCGACTCGTTAAACTGAATGTACAACAGTGTCTCAGACACTGTTTGCGATTCCCAATGGGGTCGCAAATTGCAGGCCTCATCAATATTCATGAGGCAAGCGCAATTTGCGACCCCATTGGGAAGGGCTAGCACTCACAGGGATGGTGGCCTGCTGGGGTCAGCAGACCACCATGTCTGTGACTGCTTTTTCAATAAAGCAGTTTTTTTAAAAAAAATTTAATGCAGCACGTTTTCCTTAAAGGAAAAAGGGATGCATTTCAAAAAAGAAAAATGAAACTTTTCCGTTTAATTTTTTAAGGGCAGGCAGTGGTCCCTGGGACCGCTGCCTGCTCTTAAAAAATATTTTCGCACCCATTCACAAAGGGGAAGGGGTCCCATTTGCGAGTAGTTTACTACCTATTTGAAGTAGGTAGTAAACTGCGAGTGTTTTGCGACCACAAGTGCGGTCTCAAAACAATCATACATTGGTGTTAGAGTCGCTATTAGGAAGGGACGCCCTTGGCACGCCCCTTCCTAATAGCAAATCATAAACCATATTTTGCGAAGTCGGTAACAGGTTACAGACTCGCAAAATATGGTTTGTGCATAAGGCAGACCAATTTTGCGGTCACAAACGGGCCGAAGTCCCGTTTGCGACCGCAAAAACGGTTGTACATCTGCCTCTTTGTGTCCAACCAGTACTTGTGCTGAAGTACCCGGAAATTGTGCTGGGAAATGCACCATGTTAACACACTTTGAAGAAAAAAAATTCTACAAGGTAGAACCACCTCATTCTTCCCCTTGGAACAGTGGCACTCTCTTGCTGCTTTCCAACAAATTTGTGGCTTCATAGAATGCCTCACCTCTTTCAAACTTCACCAGCCGCCACTGCTCCTAATGATAATGATGGGCCTTATGGTATAACACCCACTACCTTGACCTCAGATATGACATCACAGTGGGCATGTACCAGAAAAGTTTGAAACAACACACTCAGTCACTTGAACTGTACCCTGACAAACCAAACTCCGCCCTGAAACAAGACGCACCAGAGGGGTTTTCATTTACTAGTGCTATTATTTGTTGTCCCACGAGCCACCTTTTCCTCACATGCCCATCTCTGTTAACATCCACATAACATTGTTATGCACCGCCTGTTGTGTGCAACTTGTAGAGACTATCAAAAGCACCTCAGATTGCAAAACTTAAAGCATTAATATTTAAAAACTGATGAAAAATTACTCAATGGCTGGTGGCAAAGGATATATATTGGAGCAGGTGTATTATTTCATTTCTTGTAAAGAAAAGAAATAGTTCAGATGGTCGCCAGATTGTGATTTTTTATCTGATACTAAAGGGGGTAGTGCTGGAGCAGGAATAAGTTTAAATAAACTTGGTTTACCATCACACACAGGGCTGATCCCCACTGTGCTGCAGCCCAACAGGTCAACGGAGCTTGGCCATTGTGGTTGAGAAGATCAGGAGCAAATCATCACATAAATAGTAATCACAATTTCTATCTAAAGTTCAGTCAATAATGAGAATTTTTAGAGTATGTATGGGTTTTATTAGTTCAAAGTTTAGTACATCGTCTTTATTCACAATCATAAGTTTTATTCATATTAGTTTCAAATAAGCAACCTTTTACAGAATTGATAAGGAAATAATGGTTAATTCAATTAAAATACAATGCATTAAACATGCTCCATAAAGGAAGAAATCCCTATTCTAAGAATGGGATAAAAGGTGTCAGTAGGAACCTATGGCGCAAAGTGTCATTAGGAACCCATAAAGAGTTCAAATTCGAAAGAGAGTGAGATCAAGCATAAAGCTCAAAATATATCCTAAAGTCAATAATCGATCAAAGTAGAACTCCCCATAAAGAGATGCTCACCAAATTCAGTAGCGTCTCAAAGCAATAAGGAATAAAGCAGTGTAAATGTTTAGTAGCAGTAGCAACCAAAATCAATGGGAAAGGGTTAACAGCATGGACTGAGGTAAAACAATAGCGTGGAGTGGCGTACAGTGTAGCGTAGAGGGCTAACCTACTGTAGGAAAATGTACTATTATAAAACCGTCTAATAAATGATGTTGCAGTTAATGTTGCATCTTCTCCTCTCGTCCAATTATCTTTCAGGGTTTTTCCTGGGAACGGGTTCACTCATCTTCTCACGCAAGTACAATGGTGTACCGACAGTAATCTCCAAGTGTGCAACTTAGTTGTTTTAGTCTAACAACACACAATGCTTCTTCATTCTAAATATTCTTTCCCACGAATGGGACTACATATCTTAACCTTCTAATAAAACAAAATGTATGCCAACTAACAATGGGCAATATAGAAATTGAAACATCTGCAATAACAAAAGAACATTATTTTCAGGACTTCATCCTTTGGGAATAAAACAAGTATGTTAAAAAAGGTCAAGTTCAGTTTATGTGCTGCATTATTTGGGATAATTCTTCATAATTCTACTAAATAATAAATTCTAAACAAACATTTCAAACTCTTCTTTGTAAAGAAGAAACATTTTGCAGAGTTACACAAAACATTTATTTAATAAAAACATTATCATGGAAAGGTCAAAAATTAAACATTTTAGTCAGACTACTTGTTAAGCATTGCTGCTTTAAACAGTTTTGAGTCCTAGTACGTATAAGAGTGACTATTTACTAAATTTTGGCACATTTTTAAACACATTTTGTTCATTTAAGTCTGCACGTTAATATTGCATATATATTTTAGCTATATTAATTTGCGTTTTGCTAAAAAAACTTTTCAGTAGTATGTTTAATATTTCAGGAAAAGGAAGAAAAAATGTTGAATGCTTCTGTCTAGTTAATTCATGATAAAGGTTAAGAATGGGGCAGTTTCATGGCCCTTTCCTTGTAATAAAAAAAAAAAAGTGTTTGCATAGCTTGAATCAGTGTATACACTGTAGATTGACAGATCAGTTATTTTTGTTAGGCAAGATAGGATTTGTGCAGATTTTAGAGCCGGGGCATCTATTTAGTGCAGACTTTAGCCAGGAGTACCTTCTGCTTTCATTACATACTATATTAACGGCACATAGGATTGATATTCTGGCACTACATTTGCTATGACCATGTGAATGTCAATGTTATGTTTAACTATAGTTTTGAAGTTTGTGTAGCACACATCTGCCACTGGATAGACTCTTGAGACAGTGGACTGTGCTTTATATCTTTCTACATTTGTTCCCTGGAGTAGGTGAAAGTATGATGTGAGCCAACTTTGGGGCCACGAAGAGAGGAGAGATGGTGCTTGTGTACTTGGATGGGTGTTATGTTGTTAGTGTAGTGTCTGCATGTGTTTTATGCTCGAATTGCATGTATGGTTATTTGCCCTTCCATCTTAGAGGCCGATTACGATGCTGTAGGAAACTGCTCCGACCCTCGGTCGGAGCCATTCCTACGGCATCGTAATCAGCAGTTTGGATTCATTTCCGACCGACCCATGTGGATGAAGTCAGTCAGAAATGAATCCAAACTGGATTTCTGACTGGCTTCCGATGGGCTCGGAGAGCCCCTCTACCATTCGGAAAGCCTCCTGTAATCCCAAGGGCGGCTCTTTCCACCCAAGGGATTACGTCGGATTCAGACAGCCTTTCTGTGCCGGCCTTTCCGACACAGAAAGGCTGTTGGAAGTCGACTTTGGGGGCCCCCAGCAGGGCCCCCATGGGTGCAAGGCCGCCAGATGGCAGCCGAGGGGGCACCTATGGTGCCCCCGTTGATCCCTGCACCTCGTGGCAGGCACCTTGAGGTGCCTGCCATGGGGTGCAGGGATGAACTGCACCTCTTCTCTTTACAGTGAGAGCATGCATTCCAGTCGGAATGCATGCTCCCATTGTAAAGAATAGGAGTGCGACCGAACAGTGTTCGGTCGCATCCAAATTGCTGGGTTGGGACCGCCGACAGGAGGTCAGTCGGTCGGTCCCAGTACCGAATCGATGTCGGACAGACTCAGGTCTGTCTGACATTGAAATCAGGCCTTATGATGTGTTATGGGGGGTCTTGTGTCAGAATATGACATATTCCTCCCTTGGTAGATATGGTGTTGTGGTTGGGTTGGTGTGGATGAGTATATCAGATCACTGGTGAGGATAATGTTTCTTGATTGTTGTGGTGTGGGATCATGATGCATGGAGTTACTGTGAGGAATTTGGAACCTACAGGGAAAAGCAGTAGGGTAGATTCATGAGGCAAGAGGCAAGCTTAGATTAACAAACGAGAAAAGTTTAGCCATTGGAGTGATGCTTTAGGAGCAGGGGTGGGTTTGTCTTTGGTGTCTGCAGTTCATGCAAGAGGGCAAGCAGGGATGGTATGAATAAGATTGGTTAGCCATAGGAGAGGGGTACATGTAAAGTACGCAAGGAGGGTAGCAGGACGATGAAGGGTAGTGTGAATGGTGTTTTGTAGTCATGCAGAACTATGGTGGCTACATCAATGATCGACTGTTTGATTGATCAATGGAATATTGTTGATTGTATGATTGATTGATCATGGAGCTGTGGGGTTTGTAGGGTTGACAGCATCAGTCATAACATGATCAATCAATCATGACATGCCTTGGTTAGAATCACAGCTGGACAATTGAAAAAAGGCTTCTACTGGATCCATTTGGTAGCACATGGGTGTAGGATGTATAATTAAACGTGATGTAGATAATTTTAGCTGATTTCACTTCCATATTGAAACTGGTTGTTAATAGTTACTGGTATTAGTTGTCATGTTTTACCTACTGGAACGTCTCTTGGTGGTTTCTTTGACACCTTAATACATAGTCAATTATCCAAAAATCACTTCTCTGTACCTTGATGATTAGGAACCATTTGCATCTGATCCATCGGAAATCCCATCAGGTGTGCCACGCTATCAGTGGTATATGCCAAACAATACATCTGCACATCAATTGTACTCCTTAAGATGCCACCTCATTTATCAATAGCATTGAGGGTTTCCAAAACACTGTTAGAGAAAAAGCCTCAGAAAGAGTTCTCATATGAGTTCCAAAAGTGTGATAATAAATGTGTAGTTGGTATCCAGAAACATCATACATGCAGATTAAAGAAAAATGAAGTTCTAACATACACCCTTGTCATGGGGACGATTTGAATACTCCTACAGTAACAAACAAAGTGACTCATTTACAACTTTTTGGTGTAGGGCAGCGCCACAAGCCTTCCTGCTGTGCTGTCCTACATCAAAAGAAAAGGGCAGGAATGCGCTGTATCTAAGCAATACGGTGCATTCCTGTCCTTTATCCCTGCAATGGCGCTCAAAGGGTTGCCTTGCGCAACTCTGGCACCCTTGCACCATGGTGCAAGGGTGTCTGCGTTGTAGGGATGATTGTTTTTGTGCAGGAAGGGACATCTTCCTGCACAGAAACAAAGGGACACCTTCCTGCAAAAAATAATCAATGGAGGGGATTTCCTCTGTGCTGAATGCAGCACACATAGAAAGAGGAAATAACAAGGAGAAATAATGTTATTTCTCCTTGTTGCGCCTCCCCTACACCTCCTCTGGGGAGGCATAGTCTTTTAATGCATTCCCAGGATTACAGCTTGTTGTAAATCTGGGAATATGTCAAATTCCATGGGTGTTATATGGGAACACCCACCGTAATGCCCATGGCACCCCTCCCTATCGTAGTGTGAGGCAACACAGCGACTTGTGTTGCTTCACAAAAAGTGACATTCCGGCAGCGCCCAGGGCTTGTAAATAAGCCCCCAAATCAAAGTGTATTCCAGCAGCGTATCATATGTACTAGGCACATAGGAAGGATATGATTGCTTATCTCTAATTTATTCTCAATTTTAAACTAGAACAAAGATGCTGTAATCATATTTCATCAGAGAAACCAGTATCATTTAAATATTTTAGAACAAATTTATTTAAAGTTTTCCATAGTCAAGAACGACATATATTAATCTTGAAAAAGACATGAATACCGGTGAAGCATGGGAGGTCACAACTTAAATGCAAAAAATTAGCATATATGTACATTATACAGGTGCAGCATTCATTTATTAACGGAGAAAACGAGTGGGGAACAGGGAGACTTTCTCAAAAACGCCGTAGTTTCAGCTATCACTCCTATACAGTCTAGAAGTGTTTGCCTTTTCAGATGGGGCTATCCAGTGCTTAATTTCTAAAAGAAAGAGTGCCAATGCCCGAAGCTCGAAGCTCTGTTCAGAAGCCAGCGGCCTTTGGAATTAAACATCAGTGCTCCGAATATCACAGCTGGTAGTCTTAAATCCACCTCATGTCTCTTTAATCCTCTATCAGACACTCTTTGCCCTTTTATTTCACTTTTGCACATTCCTGCTTTGTCCCTTTGTGACGTTTATTTTTATCTTTACAGTTAGTGTGTTTTTTTCCTTTTGCTCTTGGAAATGTATGATGGGGAAAAATAAGTGCTGGTCCCCAATAGTAAGTGCTGGTGGCCACCATCAGCAACCACCAGCTCAAATTAGGCACTGGGGCTGTCCTTAAGAGGCAATTGTTCTTCTATGAGTCTCACAAGTTCAGGAGATTTAAGTATTCTGATGTCTCTTTTTGCAAAAGTTTGAAACGGTGTCCATATCATTTCGTATTGAGGCATTTTATTCTTGAGAACAGCTGTGAGGCATTCCATTACATGGATATTCCACGCTTTAGTCCACAACCGTGTCATTGTTGGTGGATAACGGTCTCTCTATTTGTGTGCCAAGCTGAGCCGCCAACAGCAAGTGGATCAGTGGTATTCTGATACCCAAGGAGAGGTGGCACAGCTTCTTCGTTCACTAGGCCTAATAGAATGATTGAGGGTGTAGTGGCTTCTTCAATATTGGTAATTTCTTTGATGGTCTTCAATACTTGTTTCAAAAACAATTAAATTTGTGGACAATCCCACCACATTTGGACAGATGTCCCTCTCGATTCACATCCCCTCCAAAACATGTCTGCCCTACCATACATTGCCTTCAAACGGACAGGGATCTTGAATTAATTAACTCTATATTGAAGGCAAATGGAGGATTTTGCTGCCCTCTGCCAAATCAAGATCCAAGTTTCCTCAGTCAGTACTGGATCATGGTATTCTATCCATCATTCCGTGTAGTGGGATAGGGGAATATTTTTATCTAATGTGCTCTGTAAAGAAAAGACAATGCTCAGTGGACAGATGCTAAGTGTCCCCATCTGTAAATTAGGGGCGGCTTCTCCACTAGGGCGGAGGAGCGTCGCCCCACGACATAAAATGGTAATAACTTCCAGTTATTACCATTTTATGTTTGGTTGTTGTCGGGCGGGGCTGCTCTGCGAGCATGGCAGGGGAGGAGTGGCGTGCCCACTCCTGAGTGTGCAAAGACTGTTTGGTCGTCCTTCTGGGGCTGCCCAAACCAGTCATGTGCACTCTGCCCTTCTCCATGCAGGTTGCAATGCAGCCTGAATGGAGAACATGGCCTCCCCATAAGCCCCTGGCTGGGCGGCATCCCGACCAATCACAACGCTGCTTGCAGCATTGTGATTGGCTTAGGGAAGGGAGCCTGGCTGCCTGCTTCCTGTGCCTGTTTTTTAAAATTATTTTTATTAAATTAAACCGCCCCGCGCGACCCCCCACCACCCGCGAGTCATTCCGGCCGCGACTGCTGTAAATATATCCTTAACCCTTGTTGTTTCTCTAGCCCCATTTGCCTTAATTTTGGGTTGTCTAGCCCAGTGTAACAGCTGGTTCAAACAATATACATCTTTGGGCCCCGTCGAAAAAGCATCAGCACACTGGTCTCTGCTTTTAGGGTCTCCATTTACTTATAGTTCACCTAAGCATAGTGGCTCGCCTCACTCCCAAGATAAATATAATTTGTTTTCCAAACCCAGTGGAAATTCTGGGTTTCCCACTATTGGGGTTAAGGGGGGATAGGTAGGTTGTTATCCCTCTCTTCTGGAATGCCTTGTTCCAATCTGTAAAGGTTGTCGCAGTAGTCCACATTAAAGGGCCTTGTGCTCTACATGTTTTGTGGGGATACACAAAAATTGATGTAGGGGGATTTTGCTCATCTCCCGCTCCATTCGACACTATGGTTTTTCAGAACCTGGTGAGAATCATTCTAGAGCTGGATCAATTGGGCGGCCAGTACGTATCTTTCAATGCTGGGGACACCATGCTTCATTTCATGGGATCTCTCATTAACAATGATTTGGGAATATGTGGTGGTTTATTATCCCATATAAAACCCCACATTCTTTTCTCTATGGACTTCAAAACATCAAGGGGAATCACCAAGGGCAGGGATCTACAGAGGTCAAGAAGGCGTGGCGTAAATTCATTTTAATACAGTTTATTCTACCGACCCACAAGCCTTCAAGCCAGCCCTACCGATAAAGGTGTTTGAAAAAGGTGTCAAGCAGGGGGATATGTTTTTATGAAATATAGCACTCATTTTAGGAGGCATGATCACTCCCAACTAGTCGATCTCATTTGTGCCGGTTCAAACTCATAATGTGACGCTATTTCTTCACTGCTCTTTGGGGGGGGTTAACTAAGATTTTGCCCTGTGTTTGCTTTACAAAAGTGACACAAATCGGCGCAATTTTTTTCCCCCCAATTTACTTTCCAACGCTAAATTTGTTTAGTGCTGGAAATAATGGAAAAGTAATGTGAAACAGCTTTGCATTACTTTGCACCATTGGGGCGTACCAAGGGTGGTGCATGGGCGTTCCCATGCAACCACCCAAGGTTTCTCATGCTAAACCCAATTTGCTTAATAAAGTAGATTGGGTTTAGCCTGAGAAAACTGTGCCCTTTTAAAGTAGGCGCTAGGAAGGAGAAATGCTTTCATTTCTCCTTCCTTTTCCGACTTTGCATGTGTGCTGCATTTTACAGCACACATACAAAGTGGGAAAATGGTTAAAGTGAGTCTGTGAATAGTATTTTGTACTGGAAGGGTTCCTTCCAGTGCAAAACCTATGCTAGACTCACTGAGACACCCTTGCACCATGGCGCAAAGGTGTCTCCGTGGCACATGGCATTTGATTTCAGATCCGGCGTTAGTGAGAGGGGAGGAGAGTGCCATATTTTAAGAAATAGGGCGCTCTCCTCCTCTCTCCTTTTCACGTAGCGCAGTGCAGCATAAGCGGCAGCTGCAGTGCGCTACGTGAAAAAATGGTAAATCTAGCCCTACGTGTCTATTCCTACTACCTCTGCCTTGCATTTTTGATGAGTAACTTTAAACCCAGCCACAAGCTGGAAGCGTTCTAGCGCCCGCATTAACGCTGGGAGGGGTTTGTCAGACTACAGAGAATTTCATCCGCAAACATGAAGACAATATTTTAAAGGACATTGTAATACTCACAATCTTTAACAGCCGATGTGTATTGTACAAGATCATTGCCACCGAAGGAGAGGGGCCATAATCATGGCTGTATGCTATGTCTCTGGATAGCCTATTTTGGGGACCTGGGATGTAATGCCGAGGCACCATCCAAATTGTATACACGATCGGAGAAGTAAGCAGGCTTCCTACTGCTAAGTTTAGTAGGGATGCGTTTGATGTGTTTCCACTTGGCGGTATCAGATTGCTGTTGTCATTGTGATGAGATGACACAATGTACTTAGTACTGAACAGCTTCCATCCCTGACAGGCAGTCAGTCCCTGAAATAATCTCGCTGCAGACTGCGGCAGAAACAGCTGGGTGTCCTAGACATCAAAACACGCAGCTCGTCAAGTGCAAAAAACTCTCAAAAATGACCACTCAGGAAACTGAAGAATTTCGCATATCCGACATCATTGTGAAAAATATAAGCCTTGTAGTTGTTTATAATTCATGGGCGGTGCGATAGAATCCAATGCCGTCAAAGTTTGAATTTTTAAAAGTGCATGTACCTTGGCAAATATATTTAACTGCAAAGCTACATTTCCATAAACAGTACACGTATACTTTTTCTAGGTTCAATTTGTTTTTATTTCCGTCCTGTGCTCACAGTTTTATTACACACAAACCCTATGAATGGTTGTATCTTGGTAGTTTATAGATCAAAGGAGAAATTATGTTGCCGAAATTACTTTGGCGAAAACAATTTCAGCAATCGCTGCGTGTAGGAAGTAATAAATGTTTAAACTGATATGTTAAAAGGAACTCCTTGAATGATGGCAGTATACGTATTATCCTTCACTCTGGCTATTTTGTTATGTGGGTAAATGATAAAAGGCTTAAATTAATTTCATGATTTTATCCTCATAATATCTGAGGTGGCAAAGGAAATACAGTTATCACGGATTAATTCTGTGTATACCTACTCCCAAATCCATAGGGAATTAATGGTTTTACCAAGTCCCATTTTATGGTGTCACTTTCCCACATACCCTCAGCCTTGCCCTTCATAGGTAACCTGTGAGCCCCTCTGCTGAGGTCCTTGTCAACCACAGACTAGGAGAATTGCAAGTTTTTGGGGACAACTCTTTAGGGACTAGAGGAGCAACCATTGGAAGAAGAATCAGTCCAAAGAGTTAAAATGTGACTATAACATGCTACTCACACACTGCCATGCCTTCCTCGTAGTAGCATGTGTGCGTGGAACAACAATGATCATGTGGAGAGTGCACGTAACAACACGTGGCATAGATCAGAGCAGGGTACTTTCTAGTATCATCCAACCTCACATGGGCATAGGAGGTGCACGCACTCATACCCCTGCCCGATTAAGGAGATTGAGACATCTGATGTGAAAACAGTATGACAGAATCTATCACCAGAATTTCAAATTAGAAACCAGATTTGTTTTGGAGATGCAGTTAACATAACCCCCTCCCGCCGCACATAACCTGGAAGCAATAAACTCTGCCCTGTGGGTCGTTTCTGCTGTACACTGATAAGTTTTGCCAGGACAGATCTTGCCCCTTGCCTGCTATTCAGAGTTTCTTCAAACATTGCCTAGAGAGGACCCTCTTAGATAAAGTCAGATGAAACGAAACTGAACTGTACACAGGAGACGATGGCAAGAGGTAAAGAACATTATAGAGGTCTGTGTTTATAAGAAAAATTATCATTTCAGCAAACAAAGCAATAGAGGCACAATCTGTAAGACATCATCTTATTTCCAAGTACCTTAAACCTTCTAATAATTCCCATAATTAACTAAAGAATCAATTACAATCACACACATTCTTCTGAGGATGGCAGTGATATAGTGGATGTTACTGACTGCTCAGTGAGGAGTTGGATTGTGAGAAATCGGATAAGCCTTAACTGAGAAAAAACATCAATCGGTGGGAAGACTGATCTCTATCTGGCTTTTGAAGTTGGGTCTTTGTCCTACCACTGGTTTGACTGTTGCAAAACATAAGCTTTAAGTTTGATAACGAACTTTCATTAGTTGCCCAGGTTAAACCGTTGTAGTGTCTTGCTTCAATGACCTTTGGATTGTCCCAAAGTAGTGCCTGCCTTTTCAAAGGATGCCTTGATCGAAAACTGGCTCAGTTACTGGAATGCCCTACAATGAAGTCAACAACTTCGCTTTCATATCAGTTCTACCTCATGCAAAATATGGCTTTTAGAACAGCTGCGTGAGCCAAAAAATGTGATTCTGTCTCAACATCTAAGAGTTCTTCTCTGCTACGAATTGCAAAAAGCATTCACATCAAATCACGTCTTTTGGTCATTTGACAGATTTATGGCATTGCCTACACCATTCCTCAATGCTAATTTCATCGCTGCTCTCAAATGTTGCTTTTGATTGTCCTCCCTATCCACAGACAGAGCAAAGATTGAAGAATCTTTTCCCCATTATGTGGCATGCTCTGTCACTTGCCCTGTGAAACCAATATTATTTGTTTCTGCAAATAAATGAAAACTTCCTTTTTTATCTGAAGAAATGTGAGGCCCTCTTCTTGCAGGGATAGGATCATCCAAGCATATATTCACCATATCAGCAAAACTTCACATCAATCCAAACGGGTTCTCCCAGTGAAAAACCTTCATAAACCTCAGTTTCTCTTCCAATCACCCACGCCGCATCTGTATAGAAATGTGGACATTAGAGGTGGGTCATTCCCTAAGCCTCTAAGCAACCATTAAGCTGTTAGTAGGTCCCCACTTACTTTCGCAAACTGGAAAATCCCTTCAGGATCTAGAACAAATAGAATAGAAAAGTAGGGAAGAGAAGAATGTTCTGTCTAGTGGAAGTTCATCATCTGGGCAAAAAACGTTTATATCTCTGTACCAAAACACCCTAAAGGTACTCTTTGTGAAAGGCAAGACATTAATGATCCCCTTGTAAAATACCTAGCATAGCACAATAACTCATGGTTGATGTTGAAGTCCAGACCCACCTTTGGAAGCATTGTTTGCCTTAGCCTCTATGTCTAAACAGGAACCAGTTCCATCAAGTTCCCGTGCATTGACTGTCCCCTGAGCTCATCAGCACTTTATCCACCCTTAAACAGTTCTTGCTCCACTCTCAGTAAATATACCACTGTCTGCAAGGATTTCCTTTACTCCATCTATGATTATCAGGCCAGTTTTTCTTAAATGTCTTAATTGGTTTTTAACAAAACAAACAATGTTTCCATACATAAAATATACCCATAATTGTGTATTAAGGTGTGTTAGAAATGGGGGTCTCGAGTTGGCAGAGGTAGGTACCTTTGTCCAAATAGGGACCCTTGCTTCTAGTCAGGGTAAGGGGGATACACACTTTAGATAACCCCTGCTCACCCCCTTGGTAGCTTGGCACAAGCAGACAGGCTTATCCCAAATGCAATGTGTAAAGTATTTGTGCCAACACTCACAGTAAAGACACCACAAATGGACACCACACCAGTTTAGAAAAATAAAATATCTTCATCTAAACTAAACAAGACCAAAACGACAAAAATCCAACATACGAGTATTAAGAAAAATGACTTTCAAAAGGTTTTTAGCAACTGAGTCCATAGAAAACTATGGATGCGTGTTTTCTTGCAAAGTACCTGTTGTTGCGGCAAAGTTCACCAAGCCAAACAGCTGCAGCGATGAAAAGCGTAGAAAAACAAAGAGATGCATTGTTCCGGAGACCTTCGTGGATGAAATGCGACAGTTCCGCTGTACACAGGGGAGCGATGTGTCGGGTCCGGTCTGTAGGGGGAAGCGATGCGTCGGTTCTGAGACGACTCCGATCCGCGGGTGATGCGTTGGGGAAAACTTGCTGCACAGAGACGATGCGCGGAAATCCGGGATGCGTCGGCAAACGATGCGGCGAACGGCGCTGCGTCAACCTTTTCAGCCGCAATCCCTTGATGCGTCGATTCTTGCAGCGGCGACAGGTGCTGCGTCGGTTTCAGCAGTGGCGTGGCGGTGCGGGGAGTTTCTTCTCGCACTACGGCGTTGCGTCGGAAAACTGTCGCCAGAAGAGCGATGCGTTGACTTCCGTGTTTGTTGCGTTGCTTTCCAGCTCCCAGTAGCAGAAACAACCTCCAGAGGCCACACACAGCCACAGGCACTCCTGGCAGGTCAGAACTCCCAGCAAGGAAGTTCAGGGGAGCTGGGGGTGAAGTCTTTGTGTTCCTGAGACTTCAAAACAGGAGGCAAGCTCTACTCAAGCCCTTGGAGACTTTCCTCAAGCAGGGGACACTGCACACAGCAAAGTCCTTCTCCTTTCCTTGGCAGAAACAGCAACTGCAGGCCAACCCCAGACACACAGCAAGGGCAGTACTTCTCCTCAGTTTCTCCAGCTCTTCTCCTTGGCAAAGGTTCCTCTTGATTCCAGAAATAGTCTAAAGTTCAGGTGTTTTAGGTCTAATACTTATGCCCCAAAATGTCTTTGTTCTCTTTGTGCAAGTCCAAACCAGTTCTGTCCTCTCTGGTGCAGCTGCCTGTCAGGAGGTGGAGACAGCATAGTGGGTACGGCAGACAGGCCCTATTCAGGTGCAAGGGAATCTCCTCCCACCACTCTAAATGCAGACTGGGCCTATTCAGCCCAGCCCTGACTCATTCAGGAAAGGCAGGACACACATCAACCCCCCCCCGGTGGCTGTCTGAGAGAATGCACCTCCCCAGCCCCTGTCACTCCAAAACCAGACAGTCAATACACAAACAGGCAGAGGCACACAGAATGGTTAAACAAGAAAATGCCTACTTTCTAAAAGTAAGCAAAGAAAGAGGAATGACCTGGACCTCGATGATTCATAAACATAAATGAATTTAGTGTCAAGACCAAACTCTCAATTGTTTGATCAGGTATTTTTATTTTACCTTATTATTCAAACTGTTTTTGTCAATTTTCAAAAAAACTTTTTAGTGAAAAAAGAGCATTGTACAATCATAGCGAGTTTACATACATAACGACATTGAATATTGTGTATTTACAGTGAAACATAAAACATTCCTCAAATTCAGCAATTAAATTCACCATCCCTCAGTGTTTACAAATATTGCCAACGCGTTTCGAGTCCCGGGCAAACAAATACAGGGGCTCTCATCAGGGCTTCTGAAATTTGTAAATACCGATGTAGTCTGGCTGAAGATGTTTCTTTAACAGCTTCTAACTTCGTCGAGACACATCACGAGTAAATTCTTTATTTTTAGGACATTTCCTTTTTAACGCTTCAGCTTTGGGTGAGCGCTTCGCCGCGCACGGCCTCCTCATGCGCAGAACCTCTGAACACTGGTTGCTGGTGTCTCAGGGTAAATGCTTCTATTGTCGACTTCTAAGTTATTCTCCGTTGCTCCATTGCTGTTATTCTTCACCAAAATCGCGCAACTCACGCTTCCTGTCAGCTGACTCAGTTCAAATACTGATTATCAGTATATTGGCAATATTTGTAAACACTGAGGGATGGTGAATTAAATTTCACTTTACACAGAGGGTCGCTACATTAACCCCTGATGTAGACAGTAAAGTATTCCCTGTGTTCAGTACGAGATCGTATTTACACTCCTTTAAGAGTGTTTAGGCTCAAGGAATAGTATTATACCCTTGTAATTTGGGGCATAAAGTAATGTTGTCTTTTTCACTTTTGTAATGTTACATAAATGTATTTGTGATGTATTGCTGAATTTGAGGAATGTTTTATGTTTCACTGTAAATACACAATATTCAATGTCGTTATGTATGTAAACTCGCTATGATTGTACAGTGCTCTTTTTTCACTAAAAAGTGTTTTTGAAAATTGACAAAAACAGTTTGAATAATAAGGTAAAATAAAAATACCTGATCAAACAATTGAGAGTTTGGTCTTGACACTAAATTCATTTATGTTTATGAATCATCGAGGTCCAGGTCATTCCTCTTTCTTTGCTTACAATTGTATGGCCCTACCTGACCTTTGTTCCCTTTGGGCCAAATTCCCATGTCAAATACTTTCTAAAAGTGGCATTTTCAAACACACAATTTAAAAACCATCATTAGTAAAAGATGTGTTATTAAATTCTGAGTTCAGAGAGCCTAAACTTTATTTTTCTATCTCATCCCTATGCTAAGATATGCTTGTAAAATGTTCCAACGCATTCCCCATTCTGTCCTATGGGGCAAGATTGCCTTTCAATAGTGAAAACGAAATTGGCAGTAATTCACTATCAGGACATGTTACACACATGTCCTACCTTTCACATACACTGCACCCTGCCCAGGGGGTACCTTGGGCCTACCATAGGGGTGTCCTATATGTAAGAAAAGAGAAGTCGACATGGCAGTTAACCAACTGCGCACAGGCATTGCAGTGGCAGGCCTGAGACATCTTTTCAGGCCTACTCATGTGAGTGGCACAATCAGTGCTGCAGGCCCACTAGTAGTATTTGATTTACCAGCCCCGGCACACCCAGTGCACTTTACTAGGGACTGACCAGTAAATAAAAATATGCCAACCAGGGAGAACCAATCATAATAACAATTTACACAGAGAGCATATGCACTATATCACTGATTAGCAGTGGTAAAGTGCCCAGAGTCCTAAAACCAACAACAGCAGGTCAGGAAAAAATAGGAGGAAGAAGCAAAAAGTTTGGGGATAACCCTGCAAAAAGGGCCAAGTCCAACACAACCCCCTTCCAGCCTAAAGCCTGGGTAGACCAATCCATACCTCGATGGGCTTCCCTGCTTGGGGCGATAGAACATGGAACCTGGGCGGCAACAGCAGGTGTCTATTCCCGTTCTACGCCTTCCTGAACTTAGTTGGATCCCTCTATCCATACTCTCAGGGCCCACTAAGCTAACCCATGGGGAACCCTTCTCCTCACCTGTGGACCCCATCTGTGCAGCGCCTAAACTTTCTTTGCTCACAGATGTGTCCCAACAGGCAGACAGTACCCACATGGCCAACACAGTGGTGTGGCCCAGTCCACCCCTGGGGTATGACTACTGTCCCCCTCCCAGGGGCAACTCTGTCCACCAGGACAGCAAGCCACAGTGGCCACTGACAACTGTCAGTGATGAGAGCCAGGCCTCATGCCTTTCAGGTCTCTCTAACCTCTGTGGTGTCAGAAAGTGGGGGGCGGTAGCCCCAGGTGCCTGGCACCTTTTGACCACTCTCCCTCCTGCCAAGTCTGGTATGGCATCCTGACACTGGCCCACCAGCCCAGGGTCTGTACCCAGCAGCTGGACAGGAGACGGGGTGGGCTCTCCCACACCCTGTTCCCCTCCCCGGGGCCCTGCATACCCCCACCAGGAGCAGTCCCCCTCGATTCCAGAATTGTCAGGGTACCTGTGGCAGGTGTTCTGCACAATTCTCCCACCAGTTAAGGGGTGCTATCCTGCAACTGGTACACCAGCCCAGGGTCTGTACCCTGCGGCTGGACACAGGATTGGGGTGGGCTTTCCCACACCCAGTCCTCCCCCCTGGGGCTCTGCACCCTCCCACCTGGAGTGGTACCCCCAGAAGACAAACTGGTAGGGGCACTGTTAGCGGTCGCCCCTTCCTCCAGGTCAGGGGGGACACCCTGAACCTGGTCCTCCAACCCAGGGTCTGTACCCTTAGGCTGGACCTGTGCCTGGTAACCCAGGACTTCCGGGGGAGTACACCGACCTCCCCCAAAGGAAACACACTCCTAATGAGTTGTGCGAGAGTCCGCCTGGCGCAGGTCTCCAGCCTCCTGTCCATCTGACAGAGCATGAAGACCCCCCAGGCCAGAAGTGGCCTCAACAGGGTCAGTCCTGGGGTGCTCTGACCTCAGAGCTGGCAACCCCTGACCCACTGGTCCTTCCACTGGGGACTTCGTCCCCCCTCACCCTTTTCTCTGGACTCATGCACCCGCCCCACTGGAGCGGTGCTGCCAGACACCAGAACTGGTGGGATGCTTGTTACAGCAGTCCCCCCCAGTTCACCTGACACCTTGGGATCCCCATCAGGGAATGGCCTCTCGGCACAGACTAGGCCCCCCTTCTGGTGTTCACTCCATGAACCAACCAGGCCCTGGGACTGGATTTCAGGCACCTTGGGACACAGCTCACTCCCACTCCTTCTCCTCTGAGACAGGATGTGGGACCCTACACCCCTCCCCTATACTGGGACCTATCTGGGCTACCACCAACCTCCCCTACCTCACTTGGTTGGGGAAAACCTGAGCCACCCCCCTCAGGATCACTCCCAAAAGCTCCTTCAGACCCTCTGGAATCCACCAAAAGGTCTGCCTCCAGTGCAAGTTCCCTGGGGTCAGAGAACTCACACTCCAATGGCTATTGACATAGCTCTGGAAAACAGGGACTTAAAAAATGCTCTCCAACAATCGAATCACACAGCCCCACACATGTGTTAACCAAACTACCCTTTGCCTCACCATCCAGTGCCTCATACAAGTACCCCACACCACTCTCCTCAGATTGGCAAGACAGTGTCTGACTGTCTCTGTCACTCAACCCACACTCTTCTGGGCGGTCTCCACACTCACACACCAAGGCTTCTACCATGGAGGAACCCCTCTCCCTGCACCTCTCATCTAGAGTCAGTAGAGTGTCCATCCCACCACTAGGAATATGAACCCATGTGTCAGTTCCCCAATCCACCTCAGGGACACTGCACACGGTTGGAGCTACCTCATAACCCTGAACCTCTTGGTGTATGTCAACCACCTCCTTCAAGTCAGGCGCCACATCTCTGGGTGTGTGTACTTCTCCCTCAGCACTAGACACTACATTTTTGCTGCCACCATCTGAGCTGGACTCCACCTACAACCCAGCCAAGCTCACTTCATGAGCTACAAACGTCCTTTTTCTTAGCTAAGACACTCATGACCTCAAGCTTTTCGAGCTCCATATCAAGCTCTCTCATTCTCAATTCATGTGCCAAAAGCAACTTCCTTTCTTCTAAGGCACGAGTGTTCTTGCTCTCCTCCCTTTAGTCTCATGACCTCCAATTCATGATCCCTGGCCCTTTGCCTTTCCTCCAAATCCTCTGGAGCAAATTCCAGTAAGAATGATTGCTGTCAGCCCTAGAGGCTGCTCTCCCAACAGACCAATCCTGGGATGATCTGAAACATCCTTCTGGCACACCCCCATCCACATCTGCATCATCTGTCTCCCCAGCTTCTCTGGCCTCCCACCAGGCCCCAAAGGCCTTCTGTAGCTCCTCTTTCCTAGAGTTGCTCCTCATGGGACATCCAAAGCTCCTGCAGAACTGCTTGAGTTGCTCTACTTTGTAACTACTTAACATTTCAATGTCAAACTCCAATTCTGCAGCCTCACTTGCTGGTTTACTACTCAGAGACATGGTGTGTGGATACTCATGGGTCAGATCAAAAATAGAACAAAAATAAAACAGTATGTGGTTGCGTAGTGGTCTGCGCTAAACTAGTGATGTACACCAATCACTGTGGGTCAAGTACAAATACAAGTTCAAATCCTCACCGCTGACCACCAATGTTAGAAATGGGGATCTCTAGTTGGCAGAGGTAGGTACCTTTGTCCAAATAGGGACCCTTGCTTCTAGTCAGGGTAAGGGGGATACACACTTTAGATAACCCCTGCTCACCCCCTTGGTAGCTTGGCACGAGCAGACAGTCTTATTCCAAAGGCAATGTGTAAAGTATTTGTACCAACACTCACAGTAACACAGTGAAGACACCACAAATGGACACCTCACCAGTTTAGAAAAATAAAATATCTTTATCTAAACTAAATAAGACCAAAACAACAAAAATCCAACATACGAGTATTAAGATAAATGACTTTCAAAAGGTTTTTAGCAACTGAGTCCATAGAAAACTATGGATGCGTGATTTCTTGCAAAGTACCTGTTGTTGCGACAAAGTTCACCAAGCCAAACAGCCACAGCGATGAGAAGCGTAGAAAAACAAAGAGATGCGTCGTTCCTGAGACCTTCGTGGATGCAATGCGACAGTTCCGCTGTACACAGGGGAGCGATGTGTCGGGTCCGGTCTGTAGGGGGAAGCGATGCGTCGGTTCTGAGACAACTCCGATCCGTGGGTGATGTGTCGGGGAAAACTTGTGGCACAGGGACGATGCTTGGAAATCCGGGATGCATCGGCGAACTATGCGGCGAGCAGCGCTGCGTCGACCTTTTCAGCCGCGATCCTTCGATACGTCGATTCTTGCAGCGGCGACAGGCGCTGCGTCGGTTTCAGCAGTGGCGCGGCGGTGCGGGGAGATTCTTCTTGCACCACGGCGTTGCGTCGGAAAACTGTCGCCAGATGAACGATGCGTTGACTTCCTTGTTTGTTGCGTTGCTTTCCAGCTCCCAGTAGTAGAAACAACCTCCAGAGGCCACACACAGCCACAGGCACTCCTGGCAGGTCAGAACTCCCAGCAAGGAAGTTCAGGGGAGCTGGGGGTGAAGTCTTTGTGTTCCTGAGACCTCAAAACAGGAAGCAAGCTCTACTCAAGCCCCGTGGAGACTTTCCTCAAGCAGGGGACACAGCACACAGCAAAGTCCTTCTCCTTTCCTTGGCAGAAACAGCAACTTCAGGCCAACCCCAGACACACAGCAAGGGCAGTACTTCTCCTCAGTTTCTCCAGCTCTTCTCCTTGGCAAAGGTTCCTCTTGATTCCAGAAATAGTCTAAAGTTCAGGTGTTTTAGGTCTAATACTTATACCCCAAAATTTCTTTGTTCTCTTTGTGCAAGGGTCTCTGAGCCCAGTCCAAACCAGTTTTGTCCTCTCTGGTGCAGCTGCCCGGCAGGAGGTGGAGACAGCATTGTGTAAGGCAGACAGGCCCTATTCAGGTGCAAGGGAAATCTCCTCCCACCACTCTAAATGCAGACCGGGCCTATTCAGCCCAGCCCTGACTCATTCAGGAAAGGCAGGACACACATCAACCCCCCGGTGGCTGTCTGAGAGAATGCACCTCCCCAGCCCCTGTCACTCCAAAACCAGTCAATGCACAAACAGGCAGAGGCACACAGAAGGGTGAAACAAGAAAATGCCTACTTTCTAAAAGTGGCATTTTCAAACACACAATTTAAAAACCACCTTTGGTAAAAGATGTGTTATTAAATTCTGAGTTCAGAGAGCCTAAACTTTATTTTTCTATCTTATCCCTATGGGAAGATATGCTTGTAAAATGTTACAAAGCATTCCCCATTCTGTCCTATGGGGCAAGATAGCCTTTCAATAGTGAAAAACGAAATTGGCAGTATTTCACTATCAGGAAATGTTACACACATCAGTACATGTCCTACCTTTCACATACACTGCACCCTGCCCAGGGGGGTACCTTGGGCCTACCATAGGGGTGTCCTGTATGTAAGAAAAGAGAAGGTTAGGGCCTGGCAAGTGGGTGCACTTGCCAAGTCGACATGGCAGTTAACCAACTGCGCACAGGCATTGAATTGGCAGGCCTGAGACATCTTTTCAGGGCTACTAATGTGGGTGGCACAATCAGTGCTGCAGGCCCACTAGTAGTATTTGATTTACCAGCCCCGGCACACCCAGTGCACTTTACTAGGGACTGACCAATAAATCAAAATATGCCAATCAGGGAGAACCAATCATAATAACAATTTACACAGAGAGCATATGCACTTTATTACTGATTAGCAGTGGTAAAGTGCCCTGAGTCCTAAAACCAACAACAGCAGGTCAGGAAAAAATAGGAGGAAGAAGCAAAAAGTTTGGGGATAACCCTGCAAAAAGGGCCAAGTCCAACAAGGTGTATTTTGCTGACCTGTGTACATTAACTATATTAGAAACATTAAATCAGCGAATACAGAAAGCATTACGTTTCGTGTAATGTAGGCTATTGAACAGTCATTGAAACACATTGATACAAACTATTACTTGCTTCACTAAACCCTCACCTGTGGACCTAATATAATGTTTCATTCAGTGGGGAACGTTAATTGTTATTGCATTAGGACTTACAAGTTGGGAACATCACTATTAACATGTCACCAGATAAATTCTGGTATGTTTGGCAGTGTGAGTAGTGAGAATTGTGTGAATTAGTGCTTGAGGAAGGGCTAATTGTGAGGCTGACTCAATTACCAAAAGTAAAACAGTTGGTCCTAGGGAGGAATTTTCAGGGACGTTTGGAATTATCATATTGTTCAATGTCTAACAGCTTCATAACCTTTGTGTTTATTTGTGTGGGTTTGCTTTGTAGTTTGTGCTGATTGATGATGACTTGGCTTTCAGCTTCTTTCCATTTGATTAACTCCAGTGTTAAGATGTCTAAATAAGGCTCAATATATGTGCACTGGAATTAAACCTATAGTCCATGTTCATCACCTCCACAGATGCAGCTGAGCAACCATTGAAACCTCATTCCAATCACTACAAATGTATTTGAGGATTTCACTTTGCAAACAGGAGCATTGTTCTACCTTAACATCAATGATACCCACCCGTGCTCACAATTAGCTACTTTTAGTTGCTGGTTTCTCTTATCTTCATCTAAGCTCATGTCCCTTTTTATGCCAACAGCATTCATAAATGCCGGTCTCTGGTCTGGTCCTAGTTCACATCTGTAAAATCTTGAAAAACATTTTTGGAGGGGATGCAGGAACTGCTGTTGGGATATTCAGAGATATGCTAGGACAAAAGACTGCACATTTTGGTGAGAATAACCGTTCTTTGCAGAGAAGTACAGAATGATGACAGTATAACAGAAAAGAAGGAGATAGAGCAATGTATTTAATGAGTTGAATAACGCGTCCTTCAAAATAAATACAATAATCCAACAAAAGGTTGACTCACCCCAGCAATGAGAACCCAGGGCCATTAAGTTTTGTCTCGATGCTTGTGAGTGAAACACGCTCTTACAGGGCTCAAAACAATACAGTAGTTAGTAATGTCACCCCAAGGCACCATTATCTGTTCAGGGAAGCACCCAATCACCTCGGTTAAGGACAAAGATCAGAAAGTAGTAACTTACCCATAACTGTCTCTTAACTTTTTTATATTCCTGGGGCAAATCCTTGTAGACAGGAAAAAACAACAAATTGGTGTTAGGATTTATCATCATGATGATATATTCTCTAGTAAATAGGTGGCAACACTAGGACATTTTAGTGGGACAAATATGAATTTTTAGGAGTTAAATAAAGTCTTCTTAACACCAATTTGTTGTTTATGCCTGTCCTGTTGTCTCCATACTGGACAACCCAAGACAGGCAGTGGATGGTGGTGCTGTCGGGCTCTGATTCCGTTGGACTATTAACAGTTTTGGCATGACCCATGACCTCTAGTCAAAGAGATTAGAGCATGCCAAGAGTGAATATGGTGTGACTTCCCAGGGTCTAATAACGACCTGGAATCATGAAGTGCTGTTGAGGGCTCTCAAGACCCCTTCTTGCTGCTTAGTTCATCCTGTTACAGTAAGGAGTTACAGTGACAAACCCGTCGCTGCATTCTGGTAATAGTGGTGGCATTGCTGCCAGTAATTTTGTCATGGTGGACAGGAGATGGTGCAAGAAGTAATTCTTCCTGCCAAAAAGAAGAGCATCTTTAAAGAGCAAAGCGGACCTGCCTGCGAATTCTACAGAGGAGGTAAAGCTTACTGTGGGAAGGAGGGCCCTTCCACTTTCTTGCATTCTGACGTGGCAGAGCCAACATTGAGCATTTAGAAGCGTGTGGAAGCAGTAGAGCCCAAGGTGGAAGGACTGACAGAGTGCCAGGAAGGGAGAGGGAGCAGAGTAAGGAGGAACGTAGACTCAGTTTTGGATCACCACTCCAAGGAATCTGGTTCTGCGGTGAAGGACTTGATGTCCTTTAAAAAATGAAATTGAAGGCTTTAGTCAGGTCGAAAGGGGATTGAATACCTTGATAAGCTCAGAAAGGTTATCCACATCAGAGTGTCAGTGAGGTCCCAGTACATGTGCAATCTGAGACTTTTCTGGAGGAAATCCACAAGGTTTGCTAGAGGGTGACTTTATGAGACTTTTATTATGTGTATATGTTGAGACTGCCACAAAGAGAACCTGAGACTGATCCTGATTTAGGGAGTGCTATCATAGTTACTCTGTTATCTGCGGAGAGGTGCTACAAGATTCTAGGAGCTGCAGTAAGAAGATTCTGAAGGATTACAAGCACCCCTATCTTTTCCTTGATCTAAATCCTGAAACAGAGCAAAAGACCCTTATGGTAGTGAGAAATATACTTGTGGTAGAGGGTATTGTGGCCTCAGTGATCGCACAAAACTGAGTGTGGCTCAACAAGGCAAAAGCATGTGTCCCTGCCAATGCTTTCCTGGAACCTTTATCTACAACTGATACTAGATGAAGTCACTGAGAAACCCTTGGAGTGATCACATACTGCTGAAATTGTTATGAGGGATGGGTGGTTTCTGGACTGGGAGTCCTTCTATGGCTGGGAAACTTAGGAGTAAAGATCTGCTATTTACTTCCTGTATCGCTGTTTTTATTTATTTTTTGCACTTTGTCTGTGCTTTACTCCTTCCTCCTTTTGCGGTCCTGGTTTAACTGTCTATGTGGTTCAGACTGAAGTACTAGAACTGGGTAGGTTAACATTTAATTTCTGAGGGAGAATATTACTTCTTCAGGGAGATGAGATTCTTCGCTCTGCACATTTGAGATGTTCCTCTGTTTGCAACAAGCGATAATAAAAGGTTTTAATTCTATAGCTCGTATTTCCTCCTAATTTTGTACAACTAGTAATGATAACTCAGATTAGAAAAGAGAACATAGACACTGATGACAGCCGATGGTCTTTTATTCCACCTGGCATTTCCCGGGTGGGCTGCAGCCCCTGGAGGCCAGTTTTTAGGGCAGGAGGCCACTGGTGGGGCCTCTGTCACTTTCCCCAGATCCCTGAGGTAAATGTGAGCTGGCACAGAGAGGCTTTAAGTGAGAGAGACAGAGAGCAAGGGAGGGGGAAGTCAGGGAGAAAGTGATCAGGGAGGGAGGAGAGAGAGTGGAGAGACGGAATGGATGGGCAGAAAGAGACAGATAGCTCCAGGAGACGAAGGGAGAAGACTAATTTCAGCATTTTTGCCAGGGATGCTTTTGGTTCCCCAGTCCAGCCTTGTTGTTAATAAGTATGTCACGGTGGCGTAACGAACCTTGAGGGGGCCCCCCTACAAGATATGCTGATGGGGTCTGCACCACATGCCTCCCCACTCCAATAAGTTCAGTAAATATATATCTTGTGGGATGAATAATAGTCTAGATATGGGATTGCCCATAGTGAAACTAGCAGACCTAACTTCTATTTATTATATTCGTATTTTGTTTTCAGGTACATAAAACAGAAAAGTAAATATTTTACTCGAAAACAATAAAAAAAGTCCAATTTAAAACACATTACAACTTTAACCGCAACATACCACTTGAATATAAATTAATTCTTTACCTAAAATAGAACCTAAAAAACAAAACATTTTTGGATTCCCTGTCCCTGCATTTCACAAAGTCATAGGGTTTGCAACCACAAAATGACCTTTTAATCTGCACTAAACCCATTTTGAAATGCAGTAAAGCCTTTCAGACTCCCCTTTCAGCTATAATTCCCTTACAGCCGCCTAGCATTATCATCATCTGCCCAATAAAATCATGCGCTTTGTCCCCATCCCATAGGTCCATAGCCAATGCTTTGGTATCACAGACTCTATTTTGATACATAAGGGAAGGATTTTAGTTTGGAAAATAAAAATGCAATGCTACTGAACATTCCTGTTATTCCAGTATGAAACACAAACATACTTTGTGGAATCAATGAAGGAAAAGGCTTTCATGCTGGGTATCTGTACAAGAAATCATTCATTAGACCCTACACAGTGACCTCGCATTTTTCCATTTCAGGTGTAAGTAGTTGATACATTACATTCTGGTTCTTGTAGTTCTGTCTATAATGGAAAAAGCTAAATCACGAGAACCAGGTTGCAAGAAAAGATATATCTGACAAGAGAGCGGTTGAGATCTCTTTTTTACAATACTGAAACTTAAAATGGTTATTTAAATATTGAATTAACTGAATCCTTTAATGAAACACAAAGGAAATCTGCTTAGTAGACTACTTTAGTTTAAATAAAATACACAAAGTGCTTGGAAATATTTAAGTAAAGCTGGTCACATGGTTTTGCCAATTTTGTGCTTTTATTGGTGTATATGTCAATTATTTTTAAAATATATGTATTGCATGTTGCTTTTAACCTTTGCCTGACACCTTATTAAAAGCATGGCTGATGGAAACGAGAATTCTAGGGTTCTATCCAGATCCTTTAATAGAAATACTGCGAAATCACTTGCAATGACGAGCATTTAATGTCCTGGTTGGTATTTTTTTCCCATATCAATACATACCTTCAACAGTTAATGTAAGAAGAAAATACTTTAAAATGTGTTTTCAGCTGTCCTAATGGCCCCTGACTGATAACTTAAGTAAAGAAAGACAGAAAGGCAATGTTAAAATGAATACAGATTATTTCATCTAAAAGTATATTTAAGAATCATGCGCTGGCTTTTGCACAATCTTTAAACATGAAGAGAGAGAGCTGTTATTTTTCTCTGAGGAAGGCAGTAACACTGCCTCTGCTCCAGTCATTTCTGTGCTGCCTCTTCCCCTCTAAGAGGATCAATGCTGTATGGAGGAGGTCTGTGTGGTGTCAGTTTAGAGTATGCTGCACACTGCAGTTGCTTTTCAGAAACACGCTGCACAGACATGCTGAGGGGGGCCCCCTTCATGAAGAGAAAACTGGGGCCCCCGCACAGCAGGGGCTGGGGAGGTGTCCGTTACGACCATGGTATGTCAGTAAGTATGGGACAAGATGTGGTGCAAGGGACAGAGCTGCCGCCTTCGTAGCTAGGGAATCAGGTTCAAGTCTTGGCGTCAGCTCCATATCCTGTGATTCTGGGCAAATATCACTTAATGCCCTCCTGCCTAAAAAAATAAATGTGTCCTGTAAATTGCTCCAAATACCTTTGGGTCGAGTTTTCGCCATATAAAACTGCAAAAAAAAGTCATATATTATATTATTAATATATAACGCGCATGCATGTAATTCGTACTTGGATTACACGCAGTCATCACTGTCTAATAGATCATAATTAGAAAGAAAATATTCCTATTATTCAGGTAACTAGAAAAGGTTACAGTCAGAATATTTTGATGAGCGGTAATAGTTTGCTTAAGACTGGATAAAGACCTTAATGCTGCTTTCCTTTTAGACTTTGACACATACATTAATTTATACTGATTTAACGTCAACTGTGTCCTGCAGCAAATGGAGGGAGTGTGGCCTTCGATGAGGCATAGATTCCATAGCTGCCGCTGTAGTCTGTAGAATAGTATACGGATGCTGCTTTCCTTTTAGACCACAACACCGCTGAGTCAATAACCACAAGTTCGCGGACTGTCCTCTGCAACATTACTATAAATTATTCTAAAAGCCTAGGATGTATTTTTGGCCTTTCTGTTCTGCCATGACGCCACTTTATAATTCTCAGATGCACTCGCTGTGCAGTTATTTCATTTATTTGTAAGAGTAATTGTATGTGGTAATGTAAAGGTCGTGTAAACCACACTGCAAAGTATTTTACTACTACACAGGCTGATTAATGGTTTATCACTGAGTATTCTCAGTTCAAAGATAATATATTTATGACAGTGATAAATGTTGTATCAGCTTTGTAAAGTCTTGATGCACTGTAAATGCCTCTGCTCTTAAAGTGATCACTAAAGCTCATGTGCTGATATATTGATTTTAAGGAAGGCTAATAGAATATACAGTTCAGCGGAATGTCTGGCAGAGTAAATTGCAGTCTTGTCCCTCATTGCATTACATGTAGGAAGTCACAGCTTCTTAATTTTTGCTTTAGGCTCATGTACTCTACCAGCTGGCCACTTCTGGTATAACCTTGTAAATTATTGGACTTCTTTGATCATGTATATGTAGCAGTTACTTGGTCTTTGAGATGGCCTCCTGCCTTTTTGGGTCCCTCCCACCATCTGTCTCTCCTGCTTTTGTTATCTGTTTTTTTTACTGTTTCTTTCCTTGACCTCTTTTAAAGTGCTCTGATACCCTTCTAAGGTCATGTTCGCGCTGTATAAAACTTTTATAATAAAAAAAAAGTCAGCGAGATGGAAGCCGCTATCGAACAGAAGATGTCCATCATAAAATATAAGGAAAATGGCGGATGAATAGCAAAATGTGTTAAAAATGAACTATATCTTCTGGAGTATTCCCTTATTCAATGGTACAGAGGTGTCACTGTGAGATATTAGAGGAGTGCTGTGCAACAGCCATGTTTGAGGTCTTGGAACATGCTGTACAAAGGCGTAGCCATCAATATTGCAACAGGTACAGTGGCGTCAATGTCCAATGGTATTATGCGCCCATTCCACCCAAATTATAGCGGTATTTTAATATCCAACCAGTAGACAGGTGGTGGAGGGGCATTTTACTTTTTTGAACCAGGGCCGGTGAAACCCTTCTATGCCACAGATTCTGTGAAAGTCTCTTTATAACCTATAAACTATGTCAAATATATTCTGAATGACAATAGGCTGATATGCCAGGCATTCAAATGAACAGTGTACCAACTGGAACCCAATAATGTGAATTTGAGAATTGTACTATGTATAGAAGTTGCTCAAGACAACAAGCACTAGTCACAGTATCAGAACTGCGATCAGATTAGAAATGTAAGATGTACTACACAATACAAAGCTTTGGTTGAGTGATCGTGCACTTTATAAATGCACAAATCAAATCACGTAGCAATCAGAGGTTATTATCAAGAGAATACACGCCACTCCAATATATGATAGAAAAGTCTGATTTGGTTTATAAAATGTGGGTGTGTTTAACAATAAATAGCACACAAATATTGCCACTTATTGCTATAGTAAGACCTATGTTTAAAAAAAACCTCTATTGACCCAACATTTCTTAACTTCAGACCTATTTCTTTATAGACTATTCCTTTCAACGTTCTTGAAAATAGAGATCAATAACCAGCTATCTTAATTTCTAGAATCAAACAACTTCTTTGTTGTTGCTCAGCGAGGCTTCTGCCCATGAATCACACTAATCTTGACCGTTTCTTCGTATTTGATAACCTCAAAATTCTTGTCAATTATAGTGTATGTGCTTCCCTGGTCCTTCTCGGTTTTCCATGGCTTTTGGAATGGTCTCTCATGACCTCCTACTCATTCGCTTTTCTCAGGGAGGGAAGGGCCTGAATTGCATCACCTCTTATCTGAAAGACCGACCTCAGGCTATCCATCCTCCACCTTAGAAGTCTAAGTTCAGACACTTTATTCATGTTATTCCACAAGATTCATCCTTAAGCCCCACTTGTTTTAATGTCAATGTTCTACCTCTGGCCCAGCTTATTCTCTCATTCTGTTTCACCCTCTTGTATTACGCCAACAATACTCAGATTTTAAGCAAACTAGACAACCACTCTCCTCTATGTGCACTAAGTTTCAGAACTGTCTGTTTCAAGGGGTATCTTGAATGAACCACGATTCTTTGAAACTTAACACCGAAAAATGTAAAGTTTGGTAGTAAGTGGTCAAAATAATCTTTCTTCTTAGCCTAACAACCGGTGGTCACCTCATCTTGGTGCCACTTTGACTCTGATGTCATCCATACATACGTTGGGTTTCCATTTTGACCTAAATCTTTCTTTCTCAACCCAGATAAATAAAATGTCCTATGTATGCTTTCTTCAAATTTGAATGCTTCACAAAATGTATTGCTCTTGCTTCTCACCATACAGTGGTTACATCTGTCATTCTCAGCCAATTGGTTTACTGTAATTCTTTGTTCTTAGCTTTTCTGCTATATCTGCTCTCTTGTCTAGTTTGCATTCAACATGATGCAGTATGACTCATCTAGAATCTTCCACCGCATTCATCAATTTCTTCGCATATGTAATCCCGTCACTGGCTCCCGTCCCCAAGAGAGTAGTTTTCAAATCTTTGTGTTTAGTTCATTAGGCTTATCATAAATCCTGCCCTCACTAGCCCCAATCCAAGTTTGTGCACCACAATCAAGCTCATGCACTTCATTCCTCATTGGCAATACTCCTGATAATTCCCTCATTTCATCTTGCCTGAAATTATTTCATCTCTGGTTTATGGCAGTGAAATCCTACTGGGGAGAGATGGCAGCCTTCTAAACAAACTGCTTGGACTTCATCTAAGTAAGCTTTTAAATTCGCTCCCATAACAATTGAATTTAAGGGCCTATCGTCAGATGTATCAATGCCTTGTAAATCATTTAATTTTGAACTTTTTAACACTGACCATGCTATTACAGATTGTAATGGTTTTAAGTAACCTAACAATAAACTTATTATTATAATCTTGCCCGAATGGACGGGCATTCTTTTTCACATCTAGCCACCAGATAGTAGAACGCACTTCCTCCTGATCTCAGATATCGTGACGATATTCTTTCTGTTTGCAAGGATTTAAAACCCTGTCTCTTCCCAGTGTTCGCCTTCTAATGTGGCTTCTCTTTGACTTCATCTTCTCCATCAACTGCTACGACTTTTAATTATCCTCATCTTCCGGGGTGTCTGAGTTAGGACACCCTTCTGGGTAATTACGGGCTGTACAACTCTCAATTAATTCATTCAGTAATTCATTCATTTATCAATCAAAAAAAACCTGGCTAGTTTACGATTGTTGGATCAACCAAATATTTGCATGTTTTCATAATAATAATCATATTTTCGTTAGACTAGTTAGATTCTGGCCAGAAAATAACCACAAAGGGGGGGAGGGAGTATCTCAACATTGGACAGTGGAATTGCCATGTGCTGTGTGGTTTTAATTTGGAGGTAAGCTATAGTGGTTCTCTGACATGCTGGGTCTGGTGGCTTAGTGGACTAATGCCTCCACTGTAGGGGCCTGTGTTTGACCTTGTGGTCAAAGGTTAAAATCCTGGTGTGTCCACTCAGCCTTTCATCATTCTGAGGTCGACAAAATGAGTACCTTTGAGTTGGGTAACAAAAAACATCTGTTATTCAGCACCAGGAAACCCTTCTGGGTGAACTTAAGCTTTACAGATACATTTTATGTTATGCAGCTACTTATTTGTTTAGTCAGTAAACTGATCACAACAGGAAAATTCTGTACTTTTAGTTACTAAAGTTAGGCTTTGGAGACTTCTTAGGTGTCTTGTTCCCCTGATAGCTTAAGGGCAGCTCAAGCGAACTGGGTTGTTGGAGATTTGATGCTTTATAAGTAATGCATGCTAAGTTTAATTAAATGCTGGTTTCCAATGGTAGCACATGCAAATCTCTAAGCAGTTGAGAAATGTGGTCATATTGTCTTCTACCTGATATCCGCCAGGCTATTAAATGAGAGACAGCTTTAATAGGGGTGAATGATGATGCTAAGGTACCCATGAGAACAGCATTTCCATAGTCAAATCTTGAGACTAGTAAAGGCTAGACCATGAGACAGAAGGCATTTGAATGAAGAAAAGATTTACTTTTCTAGAGGGAGTGCAGAACACCTCTAGTTTTGGATGCAACCTTTTCAATCTGAGTAGTCATAAAAAGATAAGAATTAAATATTTACAAGGCCCTGGAGATTTTATCGCTTTGGACAAAGAGGTTGTGATGCTTGAACTGTGATGTTCTGATAGCTATTCTGTATTGAAATTAAAATATTGAGGGTGATGGAATAAGATCAATTCTGTTGTATTAGAATTAAGCTTTAGAAGGCTTACTTACATCCAGCTCTGATGCATTGCTAAACAGGTTCTCATAGTGACAATCTCTTTGGTGAAGGAGATCTTCAAATAAATTTGTGTGCTCTCAGCATAATGGTGGATTTTCACACATGCTCTTTCCCTCAAACCCGAAGCAGTTCCATATATAGTTTGACGAATACAGGAGCCAATATTGAACCTTGAGGTACACCACAAATTACCATGACTACCACAAATTACCTTGGTGCCCTACCCGGACATTTGTAACAGAAAACAAGAGATCTCACTTCATCCTTTTGAAGATAAGAACTGTGGCACGGACAGTATTTCCACTGACCTGTATGCCAGTCTGAGAAAGTAGTGACAGACTGTGCGGGAATCCATGCAACATAGACTGAGCTCAGTTCATTTAAAGGGGATGGAGCGTGGAGGCTGAGAACAGCTTTGTAGCCACAAAACCGTCTTGAGCCTTCTTTGATTTGAACACACACATGCTTCAAGCAACAGGTAGAAGCCTATGATGCTATTCTTTCAAGCAACTAGCTTCTGGATTTGAGGACACCTCAACCAGTATCATCTATTGTCTCAACCCACTAGATTTTGATTCATGCTGAAAGCCTTGCAGGTCTGAAGATACAACACTGGCACCTGTTATCCCTAAAGACTCATACTTAAGGACTATCCTGTTTCTGGTGGCTTCTCTGACTTGCCTCTTTTATATAGGCTTTGCACCAATTTATTAATGCCATTTTCCTCTTATATTTTGAAATTCATGGGACAATCTAATGTATCCATGTGTTTGCCATAGTACATTTTTATCCATATACTTTCCATTTCCCGTGGACCTTTAAGCTCTTTATTTTTTAACTATATTGGTGTTTGGTTGTGCTGCTACGCATAACACCTTATGTACTTTCTCTAGTGATTAACTTATTTCTGTTGCCTTGTAACAAAATGTGAGCTATTGACCCTTCGGAAAACATGTTGATTTCTGTGAATTGGATTGTTGAGCATAGCCCAAAAGACCAGTAGTCTTATGGGGGTTTTGTTTACTCTAGAAAAGTAACTCTAAGACATCAATATTATCCACTCTCTTAGCTTTCGTTCATTTTAACAGACACCACCGCCACAATACTCTACATACTAAACGGTGAATAGTTGTGTTTCGGAGCTCTACAGCTGGACATCTAATCATCAGGTTATTACCAAAGGCATTACGATTTGGGGAACAGTAGGCCTAGCCAGAGGCAGCCTAGTGATCTATGCCTATCAGAGCTTTATTAATGAACTAATGGCTCTATTTAATCTCAAGAGAACCCATGTGTGTTTAGATTCTGAAGAGCAAGGGTGCTGCTTTCATAGTATTCCAGATTCTCTGTTGACCAGTCTCCGGCCTAGCACTACTTCCACTGCAGAAATAAAAGCAGCATTCCTCTGTTGGAATCTGTGACCTGTGTGTTACCTTCAGATCTGAGTAGCACATGCTTAGCACAGTGAACTATCTATCCAGTTTGATTAATACAATACAAAAAAAATGTTTTTAATGAAATAATCACGCAAGATGAACAATCCGTGAATGTCTCACCATTGAAGGTGTTTAGTTTATTTATTTGCTGCAACCTTGCAACTCAAACCGCATTGTAAGTTCTCTTGCAAGACGTAATAAATAAGTACAAGAACCAATATAAATAATGAAATTTAAGGCTCTGAGAAGGACTCTTTTGATCCTCACAATATCCACTTCTAGATTTTTTTTGCTTTTTTATTTTTCATGAGCTATATGGACATGGGGTCAGTTTCATTCTCAAGAATAAGGGGCAACCCAGTAACCCTGGGACCTTGGTAGGACAATCAATAAAGACGCAAGTGGCTCCTATGGGGGAAGTGTAGCCCTTGACTTCCATGGCAATATTTACACAAAACCTTCACTAGTAAGGTTTATGATGCGATTAAACAAATTTATTCGGTAATTCCCAGTAGAAAAGTCTTGCATAAAACAAGAACTCAATTTCTTGATTTCAGAGAAACAGTCTTAGAACAAGGTGCTCCTATTGGTGTGGTGGCGAAGTAAAAGTGACAAAGTGAGTGGATAGTGTGCAAGTGCTATACAAAATGCAAGTATATACATGTAACGGATAAGGACATATGAATGTTAAACCAACACTCCCATTGGGAGTATTGAAAACCTAGATCAATTTAAAAACAGTCCACTGTAGCAGTTGTCGATGTTTCGACCCAAATACACAATTATTTAGGGAAGGGTCCTCATCATGACAGAAAATATACAGAGGAGACACCAGTAGCCTGTGGCATAAAATCCCACAATCAGAGACATGTGTAGTAATCTTTTAAGGAAACATCGTCCTTGCTCACATGAGATATAGCAAGCAGTTAGAGTAAGATCCAAACACTGTTGGAAGATCCGTGTGGTTATGTTAGGTCTCTTAAAAGGTGATCAGACGTGGTGTCACAGGAATGCCGTGTGTATCGGGCACTAGTGAAGTTTCAGCATGGTTGTGGTTGCTTCGTTAGAAAGCTGGCTAATAATTATATATCTATAGTGGGGATGCACACAAATGCAAATTCAGAAAACAAATGGTGTAATGGCGTGAAATCTGGCCAGTGAGGACTAAAAAACATCTGTCGTCCATTGGAAAGCTCGAGTGGTTTCACATCTTAAATTATGCCAAATGAGGAATGAATGTATCAGCGTCAGCGGATCAATGGAAAGAAGAATGCCTCATGTGCTGGCTGGAACTGTGTCTCTTGCCGGACAGTTTCAGGGCAGTAGTTCATACATGACAACATTTTAGAACAAAAAGTGGGAGATTTAAAAAAAGATCCCGCCAACTTCCACCCCTGCGTACATGACTTACACATGGTAGACTTTGACATGTAAGAGGTGGATGAAGGAAGGAAAAGGACGGAGAGAATAGGAGGATACTGGCAAGGTCAAGAGGGAAAGAAGTGGCTGGGGGTGGGAACAAGGAGAGGAGATGTGGTCTACTAGCTAAATTACACACCATAAACCCATCTGACTTTTCAATTAAACTGTATGATTATTGGCACATCATAAGCCCCACCACGTTCACCCATGCTAAAAATAGGGGGTACATAAAGGTGATTGTTTACTTGCTATATAATGAAGACTCACTCACAGGAGAGATAAAAGGAAACAAATGAGTGAGGCGATTCCAGGAGACAAGAAAGGTAGACAGTCAGATAGAGACAATATGACAGGAGAGAATCAATGGAGATCACAGAATTCAGTGTTTGGTAAGTGGTATCAGTCCAGCTCCGAAAAAGAAGTCTTGTCTTGCTACTTTGGGCCGCAGCTTGTGTGCAGCTGCTCTGCTACAGTACAGTCCTTAAAGGCCGGTGAAACTTCATTGAGGCTGGTGGAGGATCAGACACTGGTCGGGGTGTTTCCAGAATGTTAACTGCAAAACAACACAGGCAGTGTCGTCTTAATGCATGAGCACGCTGGGCAGTTGCCCCTGAGCCCCATGAGCATAGGGGACCCATTGTATGAAAGTAGGATCTGCTTTCATGGTTACCCCCACTTTTTGCTTGGTATCAGTATGTTTTTTACCTAATCTGACGGAGACTGTGCTTTTTCCCTAAATTGACCAAGGTAAGTACATTTGTACATCCACAATTGGCTACTGGTGTACCCTTTTAAGTCCCTAGTATATGGTACTAAGGTACCTAGGGCATAGGTACACCAGGGGTCTCCCAGGGGCGGCAGCATGTATTGTGCCACCCATGGGCGTCCACTCAAACTGTGACTACAGGCCTGCCATTTCAGCCTGTGTGAGTTGGTGCTTGCACCTCTCACGACAGATATAACTTTCCTTATGTCTGAGGTCACTGCACTTAATACCTATAACTCACCCCTATGGCAGACTCTTCAGTCCCGAGGGCAGGGTGTTTGGTTATAAGTGTGAGGGTGCCCTTGCATGAGCAGGACACCCCTACAAACCCCGGAGTTGATTCTCCAGGCTTTGTAAGTGCAGGCAGCCATATTAATACATATAGTGGACATCAGTCATTACGAGATCTCTAACTAAATAGTGGCTGCACCGAACCTGGTCATGTTTGCTATCAAACATGTTAGAATCATACCCCAACACTGATTCCAGTGATGGAAGTATGATCCCATGTACTGGGGATCCCATGGGGTACCCCCGGTAATCCTGCTAACAGCCTTTCAGGGTCTGCCAGCAAGCTAGTGCTGCTGTCGACCACAGACACGATTCTGCCCTCATGCTGCTGAGCCAAGCTCGAGCAGGGGAAGGTAGAACAATAGGACAATAGGTTTCCTGTCACAGGGAGGTGTGACCACCTCCCAGACAGGACTTAGTATATTGGGCTGGGTTGGGGGCGCTTGCCAGTGCCACCAGACTGCTTTGAAGGGCACATTTGGTGCCCTTCTTGCATACTCCAGTTTAAGCCAGTTCAGGGAGCTCTTGGCTCCCGCTCTGGCACAAAACTGGACAAAGGACATGGGAGTATCCTCCCCTCTGTCCAGCCCCTCCTCTGGGAGGGACCACTGAGTTTTTCTAACCCAAGGGTACTTAAGGACTTACCGGTGGGTGGGTCCTCAAATTCGTTGTGGGACATGACTCAAGCCTGAACTACGTCGCTCTTCGACCGTCTGGACGTTTGGACTTCGACTGGAACCTAGACTGCATCAAGGAAGACTCCTGCTGCTCCTGGTCTCGCTGTTCAAGTCTTCCTCGTCGTCTGTGCCTCTGCCAAGTTCTTCAACAAACCTGTTGGCATCAAGGACACCCGAAATAATCTCCCTTGAAGTGAAGGAGTCATTACCCTGGATCTGCAGGCACCACAACGAAGCTGACTGGTCTGCTGCTCCCGTCATCCTACGGACTTCCAGAGAGGCTCAGCAACACAGGTGGTGGTTCTTCACATCCCTTGAGGCCTGACCTGTCCTCTCTGCAATTTTGAGGCCAGTATTCCTCATCGGAACCTCTGGGACCGAACCCCTGTGCACTGTGTCGACTTGCCGTCGCCAAGGCTTGTTGGCTCTGCACTCCAGGGATCTTCGGGCTACAAGAAGCTCCAGCATCTCTGCCCTCCAAGCTCAGGCCTTCATTCTTGGTGAGCTACTCAAAGTCCTCTTGCGACTCCTGTGCCTTTGGCCTGTGGGTCCTCCGGAGGTTCTTCTGCTGCTTCAGTGGGCTCCCCTGCTTGCTCGGGGCCTGCTCCAACTCTCCTGCTGTTGGTGAGTCCCAGCGTTGCTCCTTCTTCGTTTCCCACACCAGTTGCGGCTACCAAGGCTTGTTGGTGCTCCCGCTGGACACCGACCACCTAGTCACCGACATCGGATGTGGACAGCTTGTACACGGCTCTTGGTCTTCCTCAGCATCGCCTGGTCGTCACAGCTGCAGTGGCAAAGTCCCCGTTGACTCTTCTGAACCTTCAGACATCGGTGGGCATTGTGTCTTCATGCCTCCTGGTCATGTCTGAGTGGCATAGACTCTGTCCCCCAGCTTGCATGTCTTTCACTTCCAGAATCCACCTTTAGATTCCATCGGACTTCTTCACCGTCTTCTCCAGAGGCATTTTCTTCCAAGTCTTCCATTGTCATCTACTGAGGGTTCTGATGTCTCTTCACCCCTATGCACCTGGTTTCCCTGGTGTGGGTAACCTGGTTCACGGGGCATGCACAGGCGGGGTGACTCTCCAACCTTCCATTCTCCAAGGGAATTCTTCGGGGTCCACTTGGAAGGGTCCTTCGTCTGAAAAACTGCAATCGTGACTTCTCCATTGACTTCCTTTGGTCACGCGGCTGTGTTCCCACTCTGTACACAGCCTCCAGGGGGGTCCTGGGTACTTACCTTGGGTGATTCTTTGTGTTCCCGGCTCCTTTAGGTCCTCTGGTCCAAGTCCCGTCCTCCTTTGCAGTTCACATTCCACTTTCTTAGTATATGGTTTGGTCCCCCCCCTGGAGACCGCTGTAATTTGTGCTACTTTCCTGATTGCATTTGAAGTATTTGTGTGTATTGTGTAAATCTCTCTGGGTAGGAGATATACCAATGTGTTAGTGAGTGTTGTGTAATGAATAGAAGTATTTTTATATAAACATTGTGTGGTTCTTTTTCATTTAACCTACACTATGAAATTAAACTGGTAAAAAAAAGCTGCTTAACACTCCTTCAAGATACGCCTGAAAGCTGCTCTCCACAGCTACCACTTTGAGAGCTTTCAATGGTTATCAAAGACAACTAAAATCACCATAAGGGTTGCCTGGATTAGTGCAAGGTGCATCACTTAAATAAGTGTGCACCATATACTAATCCAGCCTCCTACACCCAGGCAGACCAGAATTTAACACACATTTTTTGTTAAACCTTTTTATTCCTGTGAGTGGTTGTGTAGGCAGTGCCCAGTGCACTGCTTTGCCCAGGGGGCTATAATGCTGTTAAGATGGCCCTGAACACAGGTATTGTTTTAGAGGAGCTGGCCTGTAAGGAATTTTCCCAAATGCTCTCTGGACCAAGCTACCTCTGGAGTGTACAGATGCACCCTGGAAAAACACTCACTATTCTGTCAAAGGGAAATCATGAAAAGAATCAGTCACTGCCTTGGGATATTGGGCTTACAGAATCCTTAGATCAGTCAATTAAGGTTCTATGATCTAACACCTATTGTCTCCGCTATCCATCCAGGGTGGGCGAGGAATGACCACTTCTGTTTCAGAAGCCAGTTGAATTCTTTCCCTTATGTTCACTAATTGACCTGGGTGATCAGAGCAGTGAAGCCTCACATAGTTCCAACAGATATCTATAATAGGACAGAGAATTAAGTATAAGAACTCTAGCAGTGAAGTTCAAAATATGACAAGCACAAGAAAGCACCCTCCCACGGCCTGTCCCAATGCTACTGATGACAACAAAATGTCTATAACTAGCGAAATGTACAAAACAGGCCATGTTTCCAAGTGGAACCATTAGCAATGTTGGTCTCTTTTGGGTAAACGTGTCTATAAACATTCCTGAACCTCATGCGTAAATGTGTATGACACTGCATTACTTATCATATCCTTATGCGCCCATATCTGGCGCATTAACCAGCAGCATCCTTGGACGAGTTCACCATCAAAGTGTAAGAGTACATTTCATTCCCACAACAAAGAGTGGGGGGGGCTTAAAGAACCCCTGACTCTATGCCCGCCCTGCAAACACATCTCTCTCCACGGTACAAATACAAGACGACCCCTGATTGGGTCAAGAACTTTGGATGGTAGAGGAGGAAGTGGTGTCAATGTGGAGTGAGAAGTCGCAAGAGTTGCAGGTAGCTAGTTTACATTTGGTGGTACCACACGCTAATAAGAATTTCTTCTCACACAATATGTGCAGTCCGCTTATGCATAATGCCATTTCAAATGGGTTTCAAGGCACTTTTTTGTAATCGTCTGTGCACATACTGGCATACATTGACACTGCGGCGAGAAAGCAAAAGACACACAATCGATGGACAGAATGCAGAACAAATCAAAACATTCACCCCAGTCAAGAGATCGGGGTTAAATCCATCATTCTTTTGCGCACCATGCCACCCCAGTTTAGACCTAGCCATATACAAATCAGTCTTGACCCTGTGCCTCATGGTAACAGTCAGCCCGAACAGCCAAGCCAGGTCCTCCCTGGACTGAAACAAGCATCCTAGGACCGGTTTCAGGGTTTCACCCCTCATCAGCCAGGATAGCTTGAATCCAGTGGCACAGTGAGCCCGGGACCCACGTCTGGGCATACCTGGGGCACTTAGGGCGAGAAAGCAAAAGACACACAATTGATGAACGGAATGCAGAACAAATCAAAACATTCACCCCCACATACATTGACACTGCACCGGGACGTAGGACACTGTGCATATTATACAGTAGAGCTTTAGGTAATTACAGATACCTGACCTTTAAATTTTAAGAATATTATCGTAAAAACCATGACATCGTCGAAAAAGACATTAAATCAAACAAAGGCACTTTTCAGATTCTGCTTACACTTAGTGCTGGCAGGTAAAAGTGTCCTTGAAATCAATCCAGTAAACCCACATTTCTCACCATTAGAAGCATCATAAATGCACCTTAATCAGCCTGCGCGAGCTCATCCATTTGCATTTGTTTTCAGTATATCACAGATGTTCCTATTAGCCTACAGATTAATCGTGAGTCAGGTGCATTTGTCACTTATTCGTTCCATGAGGCAGAGCAATGTAAATATAATGCAGACAGCCAGACAGGATGCGCGGGAACATTCCCCATCAAAATAAAATGGCCGCTGTCATGCACCTTGCCCGTGCTTGGCAGATATTTGCAATATAGAGGAGTGTCTGCAAAGTAAATATCCATTGACGAAAATACACACCTGCCCAAAAAAGACAATATTTCGTACAAGTACGAAGGAACTATTGTGAAAGCTACCCACCAGCAATGCATGAGCACGCACTATTTTCGAAATTAATCCAATGCTGCTAGCACAATGACCGTTACCCAATCAAACTGGTATTCTTAGACTCATTGCTGTAGTGTTTTGCCTATGCTAAAATTAAAAGGTAAGCCACCAGTACGTTCTTTGACCTCTTAAAGTACACTGTTGTGTAAGAAGCCCGAATGGTACAATGGAAAAAGTGTTGTTGTTTCAGCCGGGCCACGTGCTTGGAAAGATATCGCACACTCAGAACTATAGAGAACAAAATGAAATAGTGTTCTTACTCCACAACCCCCCCCCCCATGCACACAAGTACACAAACATTACACTTGTGCCTGTGGAAAAATGAATATATAATAAAAATGAATATGTTACTTTAAATGAAAACAGTGGCTCTCCTCCACAAAAGATAAAACAGAAAAAACAGATACCTAGGTGATTTAATTAAAAACTAACAACAACCACCCAAAAAGTCAATCATATTTTGAACAAGAACTGGACTATTTGTTAGAATACTGGGTGCTGGAGGGGAAACATTTCTTTCAGGTGAGTGACCTCAGGAACTGGGGAATTTCGGGAGATCAGGTCGCCACTACAGTAGATTTCCCCTGTTTACCATCTGTATTTGTCATCTGCAGCTGTGATGAAATACAACCCCTGTGGTTTTAAAAAAAGAACAGCGTCACACGAGGCGTGACATTGGTGTACATGCTTGACATAGTTTCCAAATCTATCAAGTATGCAGCCTCCATTTAAATACAGTTCTTCAGCTCTGTGCTTCCATTGCACCGCGACTCGCTGTCTTGGCCACCACATCTCTTCGCTGACTGTGTGGCTCATACAGCCAAGGGATAAGGTGACACCATGTCTCCAGAAGAGAGTTCGAGGACTAAGCCTGCTCAACGCGCCATTAAAAAGATTCGAACGGCTTCCTTGGTTTCCAGCTTAGCTAAAGGTTGGCAGCAGTGGGCAACGGAGAACACAGTCAGACACGCCCAAGAACCTTCTGGATGGGTGCCCAATGAGGAAAAAGATTCTCAAAGTTTCCCCAAGGCAAAGCACATTAGGACAGAAGAGGTGCCGCAGCCAATTCCTGCCAGGAAACCTGTGGCAAAACAAGATGACTCTCAGCACCAAATGCATCCTGATGAAGACTTGTCTGGGTTCCAAATTAAGAGTAAAGAGGTGACCAAAACAATAGTTAGCAAAGTTCAGGAGAGAGGAGGGGACATCAGCTCGCTCACCGACAGGTATGAAAAGGATCAGAGCAATGCAGAGAAGAACCTCCAGGAGATTGATAAAATCATTGAGGGCAAATTGTCCCCTTGTCGAAGGAGAAAGTGCTCCAACTTGGTGAAGCAGCTGACCAAAGGCTGGAAAGAGATAGAGCAGGAAAGTGTCAAGCCTTCAGGGCCAGCACTCCAGCAGTGCCGAAGCGACAGCCTCGAGACGGAGGACAGTGGCTATGGAGAAGGAGATGGTGAGGACAAGTGTCAAGGAGAGACAGTCAAAGAGCGGAAACTGGCGGAGAAGGCAGAGGAGACCACCATCCGGATTAAAACTACCAAGGCATTGCTGTGAGTATCTATGGCAGCGTTTGTTCATAGGGTCGCCCCGTTCAAGGACTCCCTTTAATAATCTCTTTCTTCTGGAGTTGTCCTATAAAATGTCCTGATCTCGGGTTTACTCAATCTACTTAAACATGCATGTGCTCTCAGCGTTTTGTAAGGCGCCTGGAGGCATCAGAAAATGTTTTGACTTTTACATTTTCTAGACAAAAATCTGCTTATTTACTGATAGATCTACTGTCTCATTTATTTAGTTTAAGTGTGAAGAAACATGCTCAGAATTTTAAAGAAAACAATTCCTTTCAAGGAACCCATTCTCTGAGTCAGTTATTCTTCACCTTAATTTATGAAAATATGGAAGAAATGTAAATAGTTGCATAAGCATGCAAATATTTGAAACAGCTATGTGGAAATTAACGGTACAGTCATTCATGAAATACATGATATGTGAGAACGATGTCATTTTATTTAACCTTTACTGAACTAAACAAAAAAAGCTCCGGACTAATGAGGCATTTTGCTTGTGGTTTGATTGAGCTCTAATGTTGCCCAACCACCTCAAAAGGCCGCATTGGTATGTACCAACATCATGTGATAGGGTTGGTGTTCAAATCAACAAAGCTCCTCGTCTGTCCGGGCCTCCCGGAAGTTCTTGTATTTTTATGCTTCCTGTGACACCCAGAAAAGTGGCGCAGAAATACCCCAAATATTCGATGACAAGATAATTTACATTTTTAAATCCGTCCTTTTATAGTTGGAGACGGTTTTGGTTTGTGAGTTTTGCAGCCCAGCATGAGGAGATTGAAAACACTAGCCTGTCAGTGCTTGCAAGAAGTTCCGCATGCGCAGTGCGCACCAGAGACTGCGGGGCACTGACAGATGGGGAGCTTGAAGAGACGGAACAGAGGCGCTGCGAGACATACGCTTCTCAACACTTTGAACAGCTCTTGCTGGTCTAAATGGTGGCGGTTTATGCAGGGTCACAAGTGTGAGCTTGTCCCTGCGAACCATTTCCTAAAAATAAACGAGAGCGCCAATTACCATCAGCTGGCAGTGTCTGCACCACAAAGTAACTGACGTCGTTAAAGAGCCCTCAATAGCATTAGTGAACCTAACGCGAAATATAACCAGACGGGGACGGGGAGTAGGATGAACCCCATGATGTTAACGTGGAACGCTGCACGCTGCTTTTCCGAATTTGGTCAAATAAAAAGAGCCTAAGACAAAATCTGCATCATTTGTTACGATAACATATTCTGAACAAAAACTTAAGCTTATTCACTAATGCAGAAAACAATAGAGCTAAACGTAGTTACAACGGATGCACACTGCATGGTAGATAAGTGGGTCAATGATGTGAAACGAATACAGATGGCTTGATAACTAAATTATTTTAAACAGTAACTCTATACTACTTTTGGGCCTTAAGTTAACTGGCGAACGGTGAATAGGTGCTTTGAATATTCTTTTGGCCATAAAGCACATTTTGAAACAGTCTAGCACAAACTTACTTTTGCACTCTTTAGTCCCTACAAAAGCTCAGCACTTAAAGGAACTTCAGAGCAAATTGTTATGCATTATGCACTTGCTACGAAGGTGAATGGGGGTACGGTGAAAAGGACAGCATTTTCACATGACAGTCTATAAATTGTGTTCTTCAAAAGAAAAATAGCTAGGGGGTTTGTCGATCCACTCAGTGAATAACCACAATCCTTGTCGGGGTAAACCACAAAAGTCACTAAATGAACCTGGGTTAGGGTTAACCTCTGGTAGCTTGGCACAGAAGCAGTCAGGCTTAACTTAGAGGCAATGTGTAAAGTCATTATACAAAATATAAACCGTAGTAAAGGGAAAACACATCACGTGAAAAATGCCAACCCACTTTAGGCAAATAGAGTAAATAAAAAAAAAAAAAATGATACCAGAACCACAAAAAAGATATTAATTGTCAAAGTTGAGGGAAAATAATGCCTAAAAGCACAAAGCACCACTCTCAGTATTCTGGTCACGCTAGAATGAGGGGGTAGTCACAAGTTCAGGCCGACTGTGATGGAGAAAGGGTCGAATACAGGAACCATGTTAGTCCTGCTGAAAAGTTACCTTCTTAAGTCCAGCGCGAAGAGGTCAGTTCACGTTGGAGGGGGCCACAATGAGGAAGAGCAGGTTGAGCGTTGTGGATGATCATTGCTGTTGTGCGAAGAGCCGGTTGTCACTGGAGCTTGGCTTTGGTTGATCGTCGTGGACCCTCGCTGTCAGTGCAAACTGCAAGTCTCGCTTTGCTGGTCAATGCGAGCAGCTGCTGATGGTACGAAGGGCAGGTCTCACCAGAGCTCAGCAGAGTTTCGCATTGGCGGTCATCGGGGCAGCAGAGTTTCGGTGCAGACAGGCCTGTTCATGGTTGCGAGGAGCCAAACTTCAGGATTTCCACCTTTTTAGGTCTCGCCTAGCGTTGCAGTGTGAATGCACTGTTATCGCTTTGCAAGGCATGCAGTATATACTGTAGTGTGGAAGCTTCGTGGAAGCTCCGCCCACTCTCTGCCCATTGGCTTTTGTGTTAAATGCTGCCTTCTGATTGGTTTGAGGCTTGTTAGTCCCTCCTCATTCGTCATTTGTATCCTTCCACGGCTACCAGCCCCTTTACTTCCAACAGTATTTTTCTTCCCCTGCCTTCCCCCCTCCCCTCCCGCAGTCCGTGACTTCTCAGACCACACCAGCCCCCTCCCTACTCCCGTTCGTGCCTTCTTCCCACCCACACTTCCGATTCTAATGCAATAGGTCTCGCATAAATGCGAGTCCTATTGCATTTTCAATGCTTGTTTTTAAAGTAGTTTGTGCTTCTTACGTCGTCCGGCCGCACTGAGGAGGAGTAGAGAGCTGGCACAGGATGGTAGAGTGTCTGTGCAGAAAGCATGCGCAGTCAGACGTAGGCTCACGGGTTGAGTCACCTAACTCCCGTAAGCTGTGGCTGCTTGTTAGTTTCCTGTGCATGACGTCATTAATGTGCAGTGTATCCCTTTTGAGTCGTGAGGCTTTGTCTTTTTCTTCCCTATCCAAAATGCAACGTCTTTCAAAGATCTTCTAAAGAGATGCATATTTTTTAAATAGATAGTGAGAAGAAAGTGTGTGTTCTTTTCTTCGCGTTACAGCGTGTTGCTACTGTGCAGTTTTTATCCCGACCATTTAGTTTTTAAGGTTTTACATTCCTTTGGGCTGTTTGAGAAGACCTTCTAGTGTGTTGCAAAGGCAGAACTGTAAAATAATCAGCAGTCTCCTGATTTGGGTGTAAACGTACAATTTATTATTTATTTAAATAATAAAAAAAAATCAGACATAGGCAGCAGTGCAATGTTGATCAAAGAAAGGGTTAGGGCTGGAACCGGTTTTAGAAACATTTCTCCAGTTTTTAGCTGTACTTTGGAGCTTTATATGTTCCTTTTGCATTTTATTACGTTGTTCCTTTAGGTGTGTAGGGAGTGTAAGCACAACGCTTCATATGTGGTGCTTGGTTTTTTTTGCGCTAACTCGACCGGAAGCTATAGGAGCGCTTTACATGAGCACCAGTTACATTACACAGGGAAACATTAATTTTTGGGTAAACACGGGGAGATTAAGTAATTTGTCCAGGATGTTGAGCCAATGCCAAAACTCGAACCTCGTTCCGTCGCTACAAAGTCGGCAGCTCTCACCGTTAGGCCACATCCTCTCCCCGTTAACCGTGATATTATTGTTATTGGAGTCTGTATATAATATGGGTTTTATTTTTATTCAAGTTCCATCCAGTGTTGAATGAGTATGGGCATGCCAGTAGTGATGAACAACGTAAGAGAGTTTGGAGGAAAAGCACATGAATTCCGTAACTACCAATGGTGCGGCAGGTGTAGTTTCGCTGGAGCAAAGAGGTCTAGGGTCCCAGTCAATCCTGTTAAGTGTTGTATTTACTATCTTTTCAGCCTTTATCAGTATCGCGAACAAGTGGATAGCCCCACTTACATAGAATTCATAGTGCTCAATTTTTATAGATCTATCGTCAACCCAGGTTTCTTCTTTGCATTATGGGACCTGTAGTTCTGATCTCACTACGGATTAATCAGATCTACAATCTCAGAATACAAAGAAAAAACAAACTTATGCGGGAACAGAGTAACCCTCCAATTTCAGAATTACGTTGTATTTCTGGTTCAGAATACACCGACGTAGTGGTGTGCTCTGGAGATATCCCGCTGGCAGACTCTGAGGATGTAGCACTTCCCCTCCAAAATCGGAGGACTTTCTTTCGCCTTCCACTCTGAACTGGGCCCCGTTTCTCTACTCCGTGTCCCTAACCATGAGGGCCCATCCGTTATTTCTCAATAGCGCCTTGAGGCTATGGCGCTCTACAAATATACCTGTCATGTTAACAAAGCTCAGGTAGCAGGCCTTTAACATGACAATTTGCAGCCTCGTTGTCTCCGCACAAACACTCGTGGGTCTATAAATAAGGCCCTCCCTTGTGCCAGGGGCAGATGGTCAACCCTCGCACCTGTTGTGTCGCCGGCAGTGACGGGCGGCTGCGACGGGGGTGGGGAGGGCAGCAGTGTCCCGGCAGCCAGCAGAGACCCCTCTGCAGATGACACAGCTCTGGGGGGCATGGGGGGCTAGAGACTCGTGCAAGGCTGACGGAAGGGCACTTTCACAACAGTTCACACCTTGGGCAGCGCTGACATGGTGAGTGCAGCACGTGCACAGTGCGGGGAGCCTCAGTGGGGGCGTCTGCAGGGCTCGTCTCAAGGTCAGACTTTTACTCTGTTTCTATTTGCAGATATCAGTGTATTGTACCGTTTCTGTTGCGGGTATCAATGCACGGGCAGTGTGTAAGGCTTCCGCCGGCTGTGTTGGCGAGTGATTTGCAGTTTGGTTGAAAGCAGGCAGGAGTTCGGCCAGTAATTACCGTAACAAGCACTTTACAATTCATAATATACCCTTTATAGCGCTTTCTCACGCAAGGCACAGGTGCTACTAGCACTGCCCAAATCAAGGAAACTGCTTTCGGCGACATTGGAATGATGAAACACATGTCCAGTCCCTGTAATAAACATGTGTGACCTGCAGGTTCTGTGTAGCAGGTGCTATCCCTCTGAGCTGTAACGAGAGAAAGTCTGAGTGCAGTCTGGCAATTGTCTCCTTTTAAATGTGACTTTATTGCATGCTTTTACTAATGCTTACTGTCACCTCCGAACCTTCACCCCCTGTCAAATCTAATGGTTTCTCCCATTGCCAGAGAGTGTGCATGGCTAAATGCTTATAAGGTCCCAAAGGCGAGACCGATTGCATTGCAAATGCTTGTTTCTTCTTGAAAGAGCTTCCACTGGTGCTAGCCAGGGGTCCAGGACCTGGAGGCACCTCTTGGGAATCAGGGCTCACTCCAGCAGATGCCAGTGCAGGGCACAGGCAGATCTAGTCAGGCTAGTCTAGCTAGGCAGTTGCAGGGAGGCCTCTGGAAGATTGTTGTGGCCCTGTAGCTCACACATGAGGTCAGATAATTGACCACTGGAGTCACTCTGCGTAGCCTGAGATCAAGGCAAGCAGGTACTAAACAGAAACAACCTTCCATGTAGGAAGGAGCACAGTGTCACCTGCCTAATAATAATGGCGCGATACCAAAGGGGATGATGGACGGAGCGTTAGAGCAAATCAAACACTCACCCCCAGTCAACTGATCTGGGTTTAATCCATCATCATTCTTTAGCTCACTCCACCACCCCAGTTCAGACATGGCCATATGCAAATCAGTCTGACCCTGTGCCTCATGGGAACAGTCCAGCCCGAACTGCCAAGCCATGTCTTCCCTGGACCGGAAACAAGCATCCTGGGACCGGTTTCGGGTTCAAAACCCTCATCAGCCAGGCTATCTTGAATCCAGTGGCAAAGTGAGCAAGGGACCCAGGTCTGGGCATACCCTGCCAACTTAGGGCGAACAAAGCGATACCAAAGGGGATGATGGACGGAGCGTTAGAGCAAATCAAACACTCACCCCCAGTCAACTGATCTGGGTTTAATCCATCATCATTCTTTAGCTCACTCCACCACCCCAGTTCAGACATGGCCATATGCAAATCAGTCTGACCCTGTGCCTCATGGGAACAGTCCAGCCCGAACTGCCAAGCCATGTCTTCCCTGGACCGGAAACAAGCATCCTGGGACCGGTTTCGGGTTCAAAACCCTCATCAGCCAGGCTATCTTGAATCCAGTGGCAAAGTGAGCAAGGGACCCACGTCTGGGCATACCCTGCCAACTTAGGGCGAACAAAGCGATACCAAAGGGGATGATGGACGGAGCGTTAGAGCAAATCAAACACTCACCCCCAGTCAACTGATCTGGGTTTAATCCATCATCATTCTTTAGCTCACTCCACCACCCCAGTTCAGACATGGCCATATGCAAATCAGTCTGACCCTGTGCCTCATGGGAACAGTCCAGCCCGAACTCCCAAGCCATGTCTTCCCTGGACCGGAAACAAGCATCCTGGGACCGGTTTCGGGTTCAAAACCCTCATCAGTCAGGCTATCTTGAATCCAGTGGCAAAGTGAGCAAGGGACCCACGTCTGGGCATACCCTGCCAACTTAGGGCGAACAAAGCGATACCAAAGGGGATGATGGACGGAGCGTTAGAGCAAATCAAACACTCACCCCCAGTCAACTGATCTGGGTTTAATCCATCATCATTCTTTAGATCACTCCACCACCCCAGTTCAGACATGGCCATATGCAAATCAGTCTGACCCTGTGCCTCATGGGTACAGTCCAGCCCGAACTGCCAAGCCATGTCTTCCCTGGTCCGGAAACAAGCATCCTGGGACCGGTTTCGGGTTCAAAACCCTCATCAGCCAGGCTATCTTGAATCCAGTGGCAAAGTGAGCAAGGGACCCACGTCTGGGCATACCCTGCCAACTTAGGGCGAACAAAGCGATACCAAAGTGGATGATGGACGGAGCGTTAGAGCAAATCAAACACTCACCCCCATAATAATGGCGAGCGCACAGCATCTCTATATAGTCTGAGATGGGTCTCTCAGCTAGGGAACACAAAATAAAACGACCTGTAATATGATCAATAAAACTTTATAGTGCATACAGGCAAGAGTAGAAAACAGTGGGCAAAAAAACAATACTTTATTAAAGCCAAGAATTCTTTTTTATATACATAGGGTCAGATACCAGAGGAATAGGGTTCTGTTTTTCAAGGCAAGCAGGTCCAATCTTCCTTCTTCAGAAAGCAAGGCAGTCCTTTAAGCACCAGGGCAGTCCTTCTAGCAGCAGGGCAGTCCTTCTGCTGAATTTTCCACTGGTCCAGGAGTGTTCTGAAGGGTGGTTCTGAATCTCCTACTTTTATCCCTGGTGCCAGTCTTTGTGTGGGGGAAGAGTGGTTCCGGTCAGTTCTTACCCTTTGTCTGGTCAGGGTCAAGATTGTCTGGGGTGACAAAAGGAAGGCCAGGCCTCGTGTCATGTTCATATCTGTGTTCTGGAGGCAAAGCCATTTGAAGTGTAAGTGAGGCTGGGAACAGACCCTGCCCAGCCATCCTGTCAGGATGGCCCATACTGTCCACACCTAAGCCCCAATTGTCTCACTGTCTGGAAGCAATACACAAGCCCCACCGGCAGAGCTATTCACAATCTTGTGACCCAGGACAATGGCTCAGTTAGTCAGGACAAGAAAATGGCAACTTTCTAAAAGTGGCATTTTCAGAATTGCAACTGGAAATCCGACATCACCATTAAAGAAGATTTAAAATGACAATTAATTTGAGTGTGAACAGTATTTTTCTATCTGCTCCCAATCTAAATTTAAATGTAATAAGGTAACCCAGTGTAAGTCAGTGGGAGAGATAGACCTTACAACAGTGAAAAACAACTTTAGGAGGTTTTCACTGCCAGGACATGTAAAACTTAAGCATGCATGTTTTTAAATCCCATGCACCCTGCCCTATGATCATTTAGTGCCTACCTTAGGGATGACTTATAAGTTCTAAAAAGGAAGGTTTAGGCCTGGGAAAAGGTTTATTTTGCCATGTCGAAATGGCAGCTTAAAACTTCACTATAGGCTGCAGTGGCAGGCCTGAGACATGTTTTAAAAGGCAACATTTGTGTATGGCATAATATGTGCTTCTGCCCACTAGTAGCATTTAATTTACAGTTCATGAGTACAGGTAGCACCATTTACTAGGTACTTAAAAGTAAATTAAATGTGCAAATTTGGTGTAGATCAATTTTACCATGTTTTAAGGAGAGAGCACAAACACTTGAGCAGTGGTTAGCAGGTAAAAAGTGCAGAGAGTCCCAAAAGCCAGCAAACATGGGTTCAGCAAAGGAAGGCAAAAATCTGGGGTAGGCCTGCAGAAAGTGCCAAGCCCAACACCTTTCAATTAAAAAAAATACTATTATAAATGTCAGTACAAGATTCCCTAAATTATATAAACTCAACATTATCACTTGCCTAACTCTCATTTTTGTTCTGCAGCACTGAAGAGTTATAAGACACATTTTGATTTGCACAGTTTAGTTTTTTTTACAATTAGTACCCATTAGGCATTTCCCTTGTTGTTTCCTGTGCCGAGTACCTTAGCCTCCACTACCCACTGAACAGAGCAAATGGCAGGTGGGTCTATAGTAACTCCCCCAACTCAACCAGTTAACTACAGGAGGGAGAAGAAACAGGAGGGCTGCTAGCATCCTGGACCACACAGTGGGCTTGGCAAATGGAACACATAAACCCATAGCGAGACAGCGTTGAAGGACGTGGACAGAAGGAGAAAGGGGGATTTAGAGCATGAAAGGTATTGTGTGCATAGGATTAACAGGGATAGTATTGGTGGGGATCAACAAAGCATGCATGAAGCATGTGAGGAGGTAACACCGCCATCTCTTAAAAGTGAATGCTGGAAAGAATCAGAACTAGATGGCTGGCTGAATCCAGCCAGCCAGTCTAGAAGTGATAAGGCAAGAAACCTTGGGTCAGTAAATAGGAAAAAGCCTATTTTAAAGGGAAAATAAAGATGTATTGAGATTTAGGAGAAAGACAAAGTTGAGTGGCTGAGCTAGGTTAAGCATGAACAAAGGATGAGGAGAGCTTTTTAAGCACCTTCAACTGTGCATAGCTTTTAGTTATATTCGCTTGTGGTGAAAATGATTGACAAGGAGCTCCTTGATGAGGTGGTCATTGGCTCTTTTCTGAACAGTATGAGAAATAGAAGGAGCTTGATATGTTCAGAACCATTGGATTCCTATATAGTTGTACTGTTTTTGGAATTGTATTTTACAAGAACTTGAGAGGACCCCAAACATGTTGAATTCTCTGTATTACACCAGAAACATCCAATAGTGAATGTGACAATTCTACTGAATGCTCAAGTTAGACAAAAACGTTACCAATAACTGTGGCATTTCTAGTGAAATTGGGAGTCATGCATTTGATCTTAATCAGAGGGGGCTTCTGTATAAAAACTTTCCCTTACACTACTACTATTCCCGGCACCCTTCTCTAAACAGTGCTGCTCCTCAGCTGGTGGCAATAACAAGGTCTGGATCATCCCCATCAAAGATATTATAACAGCAAAAGATAAGATACATCTGGGATATATATATATTTATATATTTCTTTCAGGCTTGTGGGTGGCTACTCTACTTTTGTTCCTCGCCCTGATCTCCTAGGCCCTGCTTGGAAGCAGAGGGTACAGAGAGCTTGGCAACAAGGAAGGATATTGCAGCTTTGCTGCAAAACCGGCCCCCACTGCTACGAAACCGGCCCCCACCCTTCCAGCCTCCCAGGGAAACGCCCGATGCCCGCTACGGCCAGTCCGGCCCTGGAAGGAAGGAAATGAACTGGGCTAAATTAACGGGGCAACTGATTACAAGGGCTCATATAGGGTTGGTGACACTATATAGTCAGCATTCTATAGAGAATCTTCCCCCTCCCTTACCTGAGACGTTGCAGTGAAATGGAGCTGAACCCCGGACAGCCTGCATGCCAAGCCTGAGTGGTTCTGGTGGGGCACTCATAAAAAAAACGAGAGACAACATTCAAAATACTGACATACTGCATGGATGCACAGGTAGGGTGTGGTGGTTACTCTGGGAATGCCCATATGCTCCAGGTGTGACTGGCATATGTGGGAGAGGGGCCTTAGGGAACTGTGAAGTGACTCTGAAGAGGAGATTGCCAGGAGGACCACGGACAGGTCACATTCAGGAGTTGCATCCTGCAAGGATAGGGGTAGAGGGAAGCCCATTATCTCAGGATACACACATCACAGGCCTGACTAATTACAACACGAAATTCACCATTGTATGGAGAACTATAAATTACCTCTCTTGTGGAGAAGGGGGAAATAAAGTATTATTTTTTAATCAACAACCCAGAGCCTTGCCCTTGAGACCCACCCAAACCAGGAGAACACAAACCTAGGTTATACATGTCCATCATTACACAAGGGAAATCATCCATGGACTCATTAAAGGCGCTACTCAAATATGAGGCAATTTAGAGGCCATAATGGAAATTGTGGAGTCATCCTGGAGTACAATGCGTATAGCAGATAGAGGGCAATGTATGTGAACCTATGGATAACGACAGAGAGCCTGGTTCAAGACATTAAACACTGAGGTTAAGCAGGAGAAGTATGTGTTGGGCTTCATTGTGCACTTGGAGAGTGAGCATGAGAAAAAAATAATTTTCATGGAGGTGCAAACCTGAGCATTCTGGGTGTTCATGTAATGTAATGACAGATTAATGTGCCGTAGGGATATAACTAAGAACAGTGGGTTCTCAAAGTCTCTACCTGATCTATGAGTGTTCACAGATAACACAAGGCACAAAAAAATCGGTGCTTCCTAGGAAGAACAATTCTTGTGCAGTGAAAAATGTGTCTAAAAGCGAGGAATCTTGTCCTCTACCAGGATATAAAGAGGGTATACAGAGAGATTGACTGTGAAAGGAATCCCTTTTATTTTATTACTCCATAAGGTATCCCTGAGGATCTGAAAGTAACAGAAAATGCAGGTTCTAAGACAAATGTCAACCTAAATGGGTGTGCCATCATTTACAAGTCAACCAGCTAAACTGTTGTAAACTTTGTTGAAAAAAAGTCAAGCCAGAAAGCAATCCCCACTGAGTGGTGAGCTTGTGCTCTAATAGCTCCCATACATTATTCTTTATATTCCATACAATCCATGATTTGCTAACATCCTCGGGATCCCATACACAGTGCTTTCAAGTATAGCAAGAGGACTAACTTGGGAGCCTAAAGATGTTTGTGAGAGAAGTAGAAACTTAGGAACACATGTTCACTTCAGTAGTTTGAATGAAGTTATCTACCTTGTCATTTGTGAAATATGGAAGTGATTTAAAGTGAAAACAAGGAAACACTAAATTGTAGGCCATAAAGATACTGACATACTGAGTACTTACCTTCGGAGAGGTGATAATGAACATAAAAAAAGTGGTTTGGACTTCATTTGTTTCTAGAGATGAGCAAGGCCGTGAAGATAATGGAATGGTGGGACCAATAAAAGAGTAACTGGCCTTGACCATCACTGTAGTAATGCTAATTTACATAAAAAAGATGAACAATCATTACATGGCTTCAGAAGTAGCATGTTTGAAGCAGTGGGAACGTGCATGCAAACTGTAACATGATGAAGAGGAATCCAACACCTATTCGTTTGTAGCCAAAACATGTCTGAATTTCAGTGAAAATGTATAGTTCACATTATGAGGTCTGGTAATCATGTTTTTTGTATGACTCTTTGGTGCAAACAGGAGTGCAAGTGAGCGGAAACCTATCAGCCGAGTCCACCAGAAGCACAGCCAAGTGGGCAGCATAAAAGGCAAGTGGCAGAAATGGGCAGACCATCACATCATAAACCAGAAGCTGAATCCTTTCAGCGATGAGTTTGACCCAGAACTGGCAATAAGTACACGTCTACGCAAGGGGGATGAGGGATACGGCCGGCCGAAAGAGGGAACAAAAACTGCGGAGAGGGCCAAGAGAGCGGAGGCCCACATCCACCGCGAGATTGAAGACATGTGCTTCATCATTTCAACAATGGCTGACTCGGGAGTCAACGGCAAGATCCAGGTCACGTTTGGGGAACTTTTTGACAGATATGTGCGCATCTCAGACAAAGTTGTTGGTATTCTTATGAGAGCCAGGAAACATGGACTGCTGCATTTTGAAGGGGAAATGTTATGGCAAGGAAGAGATGATCATGTCATAATAACTTTATTAGACTAAATTGAATTATTTTCTCATGGACATTTGTGAACCTCTTACGTCTTCTAGCTACTGGAGTACACTTTTTTTTAAAACTTAAACATTGGGAAAGTGAGCACAGATGATACCAGCTCAATGTCCGCCAAGCGCACTAATTTTACCATATAAATATTTTATGTGGAAAAGTACATGTACTGTTTAGAAATCTGGAAATTTGTTAATAGGTGCAATGCAGAACAAAAAAAGAAACTAAAGACACTTCTACAAAAGCCCATAAATTTAGAGGGCTCTATGTCTGAATATCGACTACAGAAACATGGTGCTACCAAAATATCATAATCACATATTGAGGACCAAAATATTAAAAGGTAATTCCATAAAGGTAAATACAGATTTACTATTCTTAAATCCACATAACTTGAATATATATATATTCAAGTTATGTAGATGTGGATTTAAGAATAGTAAATCTGTATTTACCTTATGGAATTACCTTTTTAATATATATATATATATATATATATATACACACACACACACACACACACATATAGAGTTAAGGTTAAGTAAAGTAAACCTATACTGACTTATCTAAACTTACCTTGGGTATATTTTGGTCGTTGACAATTTGTCCAAGGTATCCTGGTAGTACGATATTCTGTAGTCAATATTAAGGTGAAATGCCCCATAGAGAGGGCGGAAACCTATCAGGACTCCTTAAAACATTGTTCTTGTTATGTTTGGTCTGGGTGAGTGGCTTTTCCCATCAATTTCTGCTCTTGAACCAATGTAACATGCTTTTATGTGGAACAGGAACAACCTGGGTTTTCCATCTGATAGATTAACCGAGATTGTATCTTTAGGCCTTAACAAAACTCTCATATTATTTATTTATCTTATTTATTTATGATTGTCAGAAAGTATACCAAGAAATCATAGACATCAGTATCAGAAACGTAGCGGCAGACTTTTTAGGGCGATTGGCAATTCCAACTCATTTAACTATATTATTTCCAAACAAATCCCAAGTGCCACATTTTATTTTATAAAATTGTGGAGCAATAGAATTGTTATACTGGGTATCATGGTACACAAATATAATAGGCAAAATATCAAAGACCAAAATATTGAAAGGTAAGTGCATACAGAGGAATAATAGATGTAATATTCCTAACTCCACATACTTTGAAGATATATCTGTATCGTCAAAGTACACATATGTCTAGGTTGGTGTAGAAAATCTATACTTACCTTTCAATATTTTGGATTCAAAATGTTGTTCTCGATATTTGCCTCCCTCAATATTCTGGTGTCCATATCCAGGGTGCAAAACTACTCTGAATAACGCAGAGAACTGCAAATTAAACCTTAGATCCCTCAAAATACATTAGCCTTCTATAAAACTTCCAAAATACATACGCCTTCTATGAAACTTCCATTTCAAATAGAATTCATAATATACTGAACAGTGTCTATTTGAAACAAATTCAGATAAGTGAAAAGTATCAGAGGTGCACCTGCCTGTTCTAGGCAGTAAATAATGCTACCTCATTCATAACTCTCACCTTGTCCCAACATACATTTTAGTTGCAAAATCACCAAGGTAAATAAGCACAAAATCTATTATCAATATTCTTAATTCTGTTTTAAGACTAGATGGAAAGATACTATGGTTCTCTGGTATCTTACTTTATTAAATCCATTTTTAACCTATAGTTTTAACTTATTTTGTTTTCTAGTAAGCACCATCATCACCCTGTGTCTGACTTCACAGTGGATATCGACAGATTTTTCAATGAACCTGAAAGAAGTTAATATGTAACATTTTGCAAGTGCCCACATCAAACTATGGTTGTGTTCAGATTACATTCTTTACTTTAAAATTAGTTCTAAACTTTCAAACTTTCATTTCTTTCCTGTCAGTGTATACCCTGAACAAGACAATCTATTATTTTCTTCTGCCGAGTGGAACATGCACCAGAGACATATAATTAAATCTGGGTATTACACAGGTGTGCACACATTCCTTTAGTTATGTACATATTCATTGCATTAAATGGTTGACAAACGGAATCTATAAGGTAGTAAATGTGACAAACACAACTACCAAATCACCACTCCCGTATGTCTCTTGGCGGGAAAGGTTTGATAGTTTGATATAGGAATCCAAACTGAGGATATGCTCTGAATTCCCCCAAAAATTTTCAAACACAAAATCCCTCTAAATTCAAATAGGTGCAAGAAAATTAAAAGCCACAAAGATACAATGATATACATTTTCTCTATATCTCTTTATAGCAGATACCTGTTCTGATCAGAAAAGGTGCTTTATGTAATCCATCCCCCACACTTTTCTTTGAAGCAGACAATTTATATTATTGTGCAAGTAAACCAAATACGGTGATAATCAAGGCAACTTATTGCCCATTTATCTCAAAATGTATGGTGGTGTTTTACTACTGTATAATTATAGTGCAAGGACTCAATCTCAACTTCTGTGTACCAGTGCAGGTAACACTAATTAATTTATTAGGCAGATATTGACTCCAATGCCTCTTCAAACCAAAAGTTAAAGTAAGAAATATTCCAGTACTGATATCACATCACTGCCCATTCTTACAGAACAAATACATTCTGTTAAATACACAGGGTAAACCAAACTTCCACCACCGTTTAACAGTATTGTAGTGAATGTACATCAAATCACCTCAGGTAAAAAAAGAAGAGGCACAATGAATTCATTTTACCCTGTTATATAAAAAACTATTTGTAAATACTTAGCAAAACCAATCATAGTAGTCTCATTTCCCAGCAGTATTCGTTTAAAGCAGAGGTGCGTTGCATTAAAATTCAGCCAGTAGAGTTGTTTCAAGTCAACAGTTCCAGAACATTATGAATATGCAAGCTTTGTTGACTTCCTACGACTTGGCCTGAAATGCTTCCTGCAAACTCCTGTTTTTGCAAAAAGTTTTTTATGTGTTTTTTTTCCTGCCATTATACTTTATTTTGACTAGTTTTTTTTAAAAGCCAACTTTGTCAAGTTCCTGAAGAAGTCAAAGTTCTAAACAAACTTCAAAAAGTTCGCAAAAGCACCGGCTGTCAGGTTTCCACACCTTAAATTATAAACCGGGATGCTTGAACCACTTTTCAGCTGTAACCAACACTTCCCACACTGTAATCTAATACTGCAGCATTGGAGCTCATCACAGATAATATAATCACATGATTTGTGAATACTTAGACAAAAATTGTGCATGACAATATCTTGCTAATAGTTGAAAAAAAACTCCAGTTTTAAGGCATTGCTTCCTCTGCGTTGTCCTTTTTGGCTCCTCGGTTTAATCCGTTGTATAAGCCTAACATTAGCTATGCTACATAATGCTGCTGCTTTAAAGCCTATCACCAGAATATGTTATGGTACTATGCAATTCTCAGACGAATGGCAAGACTACAACTTTTAAAACCTAAATGTGGATTTATGAAATCAACACATGATAAATCACTTGAAAGCAGGACAATGTCAGATTTGTCTATTATGCTCACAGACAAATCTTCATCTATTTAGGTAAATGTTCTCAAATCTTTGATCCAAATATTGACATATTATTTGAGCGTGTTTCACTTTAATACTGCTAGCTACAGCCAAGAGGTAAAGGATTTATTTAAGTAACTGACTTGTGTATGGTGAGTGTGGATCTATATACAGAGTAACAAACTGGCATCCTGGTTGGCCCCTCTTCCTAGTGCACTTCTACATTTATGCAAAAAAAACAAATTGATACTGAAATGGAAGTATGAATTCAGTTGTTTATAAATTAGTACCAGTTCTTCATAAATAGTAATCGCCGTGCTAGTCTCTGATGAAAATAAGGCTTTTTCATTTTTATACCTGAATTTAATTGGCTGGATTTGTTCAATGTCATTTTCTTGAGTTTGGCTATAATCTTAAGCCAACTCTCTATAGTAAGCCTTATTCTTGTAATGGCATCTCTGGTTTGTCATTGTTTATGGTTATAAAGAAATGTAAAAGAAAATATTTGATTTAAGAAACAAAGTTAAGTGCAAATATACTGTCTTATAGTGTGAATTACTTAGCATGGCTTAATATGTTATGTCAATAAAAGAATACCGCTAGTACAATATCCTCATTATGCTGCAGGGAGCAATTGTCTAAGTAAAACCTGCAACAATGAACCTGAAAATGCTGTTTTAATCAACCAATCTGTAAGGGAAATACCTCCTGTACCATGCCTTCACCATCATTTTCTCATCGTTCCCAAATTGTCTTACAAGCAAATAATACTTTGAGATTTAAAGAACCATTTTTAGGTTAAGGAGAAAACTACCACTGGCTAGTTCAGCACAGAATTATTTTCTTTCAAACTGAAAGGTACTCAGTACTCTAATCCTTCTTAGAGAAGAAAAGTGTAACATGTTTTCAATAAAGTTTTTATGTGCTCTAGTAAATAATGCAATTTTGCTTTCCCATAGTTGTACCAAGAGGCATATATTTTTTTGCAGATTACCAAATAGGTGGTTTATAACTAAAACATACTGTCTGCTTTTAGCAACTAAACTTTGTGAACAACTTCATAAAAGCAAGAAAGGCTTCTCAGAAATGTGTTTCAATGTTCATTAGATCTGTTATTTTAATCAAAACCTGCGTAATTGATGCATTCATACCAGAAAATAACAAATTATCGCCAAACAGAAATTTAATTTTAGATAGGAAAAGATACATTTTAAGTGACTTTACAACTGAATTAGCTTTTGGTGAAAATCAGTGCAGTTCACTTCTAAAAGGTACACATTTCTACCCATGCCCATTAGAAGGATAACTTCGGTACACCCATAATTCTAATCTGTCTGTACGGTAATGTTCAAAATAGTGTCCTTAAAAAAGTCCAAAAGGCGCAACATATTATGAACACATCGATTGCAATGCTTCTTTAACATGAGATTGTAAAACCAACAATATAGACTCAGCCATTCATCCTCACAAGTAATATACATTGAGGGTTTAATTAAAGATGTGCGTTATTATAATATGTAAAACATTTGGAACACACTTTGGAAAGCTCACAGTTATACTATCTAATAAGATACCATAGAATTTGTTTCCCTCCATATCACATGTTTATGGCAATCATTACAATAATACATTTAAATGTTCCTGTTTATGTAAACTATTTTTATATGGTGTTGAAAATTGTTAAAAAAAAAACGTAATAAAACATCTTTGAAACATATGGCATGCAATATTTTCATATGTGCACTCGTTATTAAAGTAAATGGTTTTGCTTAGTTCGGCATGAATGCTGTTAATTTGTTTGAAGATTATTGTGTTATTTAAAAGACAACTTCAAAAATCTGATAGACAAGTTGACATAGCTCACTGAAAATAGCAACACATTCAGTTGGGGTATCCTATGAAGCTATATTACATAATGTATATAAATATTATATCTATTCTTGGAATTTCTACAGCACATGGCTAACCTAACGGGCCTCCCAGCATTGAGCAGATGTCCAGGCCCTATATCACTGAGGATTAGACAAATAGCAAGGTTTCTATTGCTTTCTGAAACTCAGTTCCCCTTCTGTCTTGAGTATCCTAACAGGCAATTAATTCCATAGTCTAGGGGCCATGGGCCAATTTAGGTATGTGGCACATTCTCCTGGTTAGCGCTGGGCACACCTTTCTAACCACGAAAATGTGCCACATTATAGTGAATGCGCTGCCCCCAAGGCAGCCGCGAACTTGTGCTTCCCTGGGGGCCGCGCTTTCAGGTGAAAAATGGAGCAGCTGCTTTGAAGCCACTCTGTGTTTCACAGTGCAGGAGGCAACCCGCCTGCACTTTGAAGGGGGATTAGAGATCCCATTGCAGGCGGATGCAGTGAGAGACTGCACCCGCCTTCAAGGGGATGTCTGGGGGGTCCATGGACACCCTTTTCCCCCTTCAGAGGGCTGCCATCAGGGGGCACAGTTACAGTGTGCCATCTTTTAGGTGGTGCACTGTTAGTGCACCTCCTGACTGCTTCTTTGCCTTTGCGCCCATGGCTGCAATACGGCACGGGCGTAAAAGCAAAGGGATTCCCTCATTTGCATGGGACCACGCCCCCATGCAAATGGGGTAACGCCCTCTTATGATAGCGCTGGCACTTTATGTGCGCCAGCACTATCGGTATTGCAGAAGGGGACGCACAAGCATCTGCGGCCCCTTCTGTAATACCAAAGTGCCCAGTGCCGGGCAAAGCAGGTGCAAACACCTGTTGCGCTCCCGGGGCACTCTGGTAATATGGCCCCATATAGGCAAAGGATCGACCACCACTTTTCTGCTCTTGGACCTTAGGGTTCACTAGCTGACATGAGGCAGAAGATCGCCAAGTCGTGCTAGGAATGTAAGGTCGTATCAGGTGTTGCAACAGCCGAGAGCCCTTCTTCTGAAAAGCTTGATGGGCCATACAGAAGACTTTAGGCTGAATCCTCTCTTTGACAGATAGATAGTGCAGGGAGACCAACGAGCTTGCAACAGAGTGGTGCCTTGGGATCCTTAAAAGAAGCCGTATCTCTGCAATTGCCATAGACCAAGTGCAACAGAACTAGGGCCTAAACCACAAGCCTGCATGAGGGGAAAGGTAAGAACTCCACGATTTTTCTAAGAATTCTCAGGATGCCAAACCAGCTATATGCCAAAACAACTAACTGCAAATTTTTGCATCTGAACATCCAAGGAGAGTTTATTGTCCAGCCAAATGCCCAGATGTTATTATTGTTGTTTTAGGTTTGGGGTGGCTGCCTAAGGAATCAAGCCAGCAAACCACAGACCAGTGAATAAAATCATTACCAACCACCATCATTTTGGTTTTGTCCCCATTAAGCTTCAGGCAACTAATTGCCATCCATTCTGCTACATCCTTCAGACAAGAATTTACCAGGTCAGAGTTTGAACAGGATTTAGGAGGCAGAGAGACAACTATCTGGATGTCATCAGCGTATGATATTCTTAAAAGGCCATAAGATTGAACAATCTCAGCCAGAGGACGTACGTACAAGTTAAATAGTGTGGGGCTTGGAGAGGAACCCTGGGGCACTCCACACTTCAAAGGTTAAGACTCCAAGTAAAGCGGCTTCTCGTAAACCCGAAAGCTCCTGCCCTCTAAAAACAATGAAAGCCATTTCAATTCTAAATTTACAACACCTGCATGCGCCAACCTCTGCAGGACAACTGAGTGCGATATGGTGTCATAGGCCATGCTCAGATCCAACAATATCACTTCAGCCAAGCCATCCAGTCAAGGTTTTTTTCAAGTTCTTCCACAACAGCTAAAAGTGCAGACTCTGTGGCATGTCCAGACCAGCAGCCTATTTGAGTAGGATGGAACCTGTCACAATTTTCCAGAAATTACAACTGTTGATTGACATGTTTTTCCAGAACCTTGCCTTCCCGAGGCAGCAAGAATAGTGGCCTATAACTTTCAGGTTCTTTTTTTAATAAAGGCCTAACAATCGCATGTTTCCAAAAAGATACAACTATACTACCCTGTAGAGAAAGCAAAGAGTAAAATGTAGCTTCATTTAATATCACCCTGTTATAGGTAGGACTGTGAGGTTAGTAAACTACTGATCAAAGGGTATCAACCAAACATGGCACCAGGAGTGGGTAAAGTGTTAAGAAGATACCATCAATACTAGGGTATGCAGCTTCGCAGAAGTCCCTAAGTAGGGATGCATCGAAAATGAGTTGATACAATCTTTAGCTAACGATCCATCCATAAACATGGATACATAGGTTTACTAAACAAATCATTCCCATAAAAACATACAAGCTAAAGGGCACTCTTGATTAGGTGCATGAAATAAGCCACAGTTGGAGCTTCAATTTGGACCAATATTTTCCCAATAACATTCCAATTTTTTTTCGAGGAGTTTTCAGTTTGAGGCCTTAGATAATACAATAATGGTGTGGCTAAAATTATGATTTGACCAATTTAGGCATACCTTACAATGAGTTCTGTTCTGTTGTGAATGGAGAGTGATTAATACTCATACATTCAATTAAAACTATTCTTTAAGAAAATAAAGTTCATAGCCACCAACAATCTGTCTTTCAGATTATGTATGTGATTAGACCATGTGCAAAATGCCACGGGCAGTCCCAGATCAGCAATTCAAATTACTAGAGACATTTCGCCCACAATTCACTCCCCAAGACTCCTTCATGTAATTTTGCCCACATTATATTTGGGAAGGATATGTGCCATTTCCTCTCCTACTATCACCTCAGCTACCAATAACTCAACACTTTATCTCATTTGCCTTCACTTCACCAGTTATCATTAAAACAAGCATTACTTTGACACCATCTCCTTGTTTTAACCTTTACTTCATCACTGGTGCCTAATCATAACCGAAACCCTATCTCTTACCAATATTAAATATCACATTATTTTAGTATTAAAATATTTGTAATAAAATTAAATGAAATAACCTTAACTGAAGCTTATTCAAATCCCATTTCTACCACTGAGCTATGACAACTATCTAATTATTTATGTTTAATTATATGCAAATCACATTTAAATCAAATTAATGTTTTTGCCCCTAACTCTATATCATACAAATTAATGAATGCAAATATTTTTATATCCATCAAACAACTGCAAACTAAATTAATTAAAGACCACTTCCAATAACATTAATGCTAAGCGTAACATACCAAATCATGAGTATAGTAAAGGGATAGCAGAGGTGTTATATGTATAGCATGACAAACACAAGGATATGATGGACGGAGCGCTGAAACGTTTCAGACACTCACCCCCAGTCACAGATCTATGTTGAATCCATCATCGTTCTTTAGCTCACTTCGCCACCCCAGTTCAGACGCAGCCATATGCAAATCAGTCTTGACCCTGTTCCTCATGGGAACAGTCCAGCCCGAACTGTCAAATCATGTCTTCCCTGGACCAGTTTCGGGGTAACACCCCTCATCAGCCAGGCTAGCTTGAATCCAGTGGCAAAGTGAGCAAGGGACCAGGATGCTTGCTAAAGAACGATGATGGATTGAACCCAGAAGGCTAGTGGAGGATAGTGGAGGACCCATGCGCATCTGTGTTGATATGCACCAAGCAAACAAGGCAATTGAAAGTGAGTGACATCCAGGTCCGCACATTGCTGACATGATTACGCAGCTGAATTGAGCTAACGCCTTTTCCCGCCTTGATTTGAACAAAGGGTATCACCAGCTCGAACTGGAAGAAAATTACATGTACATTATTACCTTTTCAACTCATGTTGGTTTATTTAGAAATAAAAGGCTAGGTTTCAGAGTGTCATCAGCTGCAGAATTTTTTCAGGATGTCATTCGTCGCATAATACAGCCAGTCACAAATGCCTTTAATTACAGAGATGACATACTAGTTTTTGTGGCCATAAAGAGCTGTAAGTATCTTGTGCACAACAAATGTTTGCACTTGTGTGCAGATGAGTAGCGGCTGGCAGAGGGACTATTTGTGTGACATCTGTACACAGGTAGCGCTATTTCAGAAGGAGCCTGATAAGACCGTATACTACAATTACAAAAAGAAATAGCTCCTTTTTTTTGGCTTAAGTCTAAACTTTTAGCATTTGAACAGATTTATAACTTTGGGTAAAGTGTGCGTAAAATATAACTTTTAATTGGCTTGTGGTAGGAAAGTTATTTACGTGGCTTTATTTATCAGTTTCTGGGGAATACACGCATATCCAGAGTGAGTTTTACTCTATATGTCTTTGTTTATGCATTCATAAAAAGATCATAATTCCATGAGCCAGTCTTAAAGGAATTCATGGTGTGAGCTATCCTGTTGGCCCACTTGATTTGCTACCCAGTTGTCAGATCTAAACTCCACCTGGAGCAACACACACTTGCAAGGAGATTAGCCTTCATCTGGCATAAAAAGTGGATGGAATGAATATCCAAAATTAGCTAATCAAATCTCCCTGACAAGCACTGGCAGAATGTTCGCACAATGGGCACAGGGACCACATGCAGACCATTTTGCTCTAGTCACTATAGAGGTTTTATTTAACGCTTGAAGGGAAGAAATCATACCCTACTGGAAAGAGCTTGGCTCAGGGAGAAGGCGGGATGTGTTGCAGTGTTACTCAAAACTGCCATTTTTATTCTTTGGAGAATCCAGGGGGCTGCTCTCTGAAAGTGTGAATCAGGTTGGAGTGATGATGTGGCATCTGGCTTGGGTAACAACTTCCATCTTCTAGAACTCCCATCTCTATTTTTATAACCATGCCCAGGGAAGAGATGCTGATAAGAAGAGAAGCACCAGATGGAGGTAAACAAATCAGCTTGCTGGTGATCACCTGCCTGGAGTGTGGAAGACCCACTCTGGATTTGAATCCTTGGACATTTGATGGACCTTGCTTCCAAAACTAGAGTCACAAGCTCCCTGCTTCCTCACAGGACAGCAGAGGATGGGACTTGCTGGAAACACTGACAAAAGGGTTTCCATTTGGACTTTTGTGGGCTGGTCCTGGTTGTGGATGCCCTAGGAGCGAGTAACAAAGGTGTCTGCTGGACACACAGGTACCTTGCAAAAGACATTAGGCCTTGGGTGTTGGAGAAGTTTATGGAGAGAGAGTGGTCTGCCTTGAAGACCGTGGGATGTTGTTGCATGAAGAGGGGTACCAAGGGCTTGAAAGAGGGGCAGGTCCAGGTTTTTACAGGTTGCTGCTTCTTTGAAGAATGAAGAAGCAGTATCAAGGGTTTATGAAAAGCCTCAAGAAACTAACATCCGAAATTTGATTGGAAAGAAAACCACATCTTAATTGACCCAAGACATTGTGTGGAACAGCAGGAGTTTGTGTGCAGTACTTAGAATAGACCTGTGGGTGCCCTGAGACTTGGGGCACCCACTGCAACATTAGACTCTATACGGGATCAGGAAATCACCTCAGGGAGCCCTTGTGCATTGGGTCCTACAGTAGGACCAGAAGCACCATTGCTGAAAATCAACTTGCAACCCCCTTTTACAGGTAGGAATCGCACTTTTGGGTCCCCACAATCTGGGGACGATGGAGCAAGGCCCTGCAGTGAGGAGATCCTTTGAGACGCCTAAAAACTAAGAGGCAGCATATCTACCTGCACTGCTGCCCATGCTTGGCGCTCATAACGTGGACAGGTAGGTGAGGAGGGAAGTGGCTGGCTCCACTAGAGGACTAGCGTCTTGTCAGCAGGTTAGTCAGCAAGAGTGTGTGGCTTCTTGAGCTTGCTGCGTAGTCCACATGCCGCGTGTGTGAGTGCCCCAAGGAAGGGGGAGGAGAATCCCACTTGAAAGAAGGGCACACTGGTGAGTGCATCCAACTGTTTTAAAAAAAAAAAAAATTCTCTCAAGAAAAGTAAATATTTTCCTGATTACTTATGGCTGCATCAAGGGGCAATAAATCCCTCAGGGGAAAGAAGCACCCAATAGTGCACCGGGGAACCGATTTGAATAATTTTCAGTGATACCAAAAAAAGGAAAGAGGCACCACCAAAAGAGACGTGGCTGTCCTGTGAGAGGTGAATGTCAGTAGAAGCATATTCCACCCCCACCAATGCCCCATTAGTAGGTAGAAGTGGCACTGCCAGTCTCCAGAGGGATGACTAAGTGATCCCAGAAGACGTTTTGGTATTTGTTAAGCACTCCCAGGGCTTAACTTTTGATGTGATCTGGGATTGTATTAAAGCCACTTTGTTCTGGGTCCTGAGAGTTCGGTACGCAGCCTGTTTCAATTAAAAAAAGACAGGTTACATTGAAATGTTCAGTTCACTGCTTTACAATAGGTACTGTTGAAAGTTGGCTTGCGCAATAATGAAAAGCAAAATATGCTCATAATTGTGGCAACGTCTTGAAATGTTTGTGCATAATGAAATGCCCATTTTGTCATTTTTGAATACATGGAGAACACCCTGTGAGACAGCCAGTAGGCCAGACCTTTTTTTATGATTGGAAACCATTTGATTTGCTGTAGGCATATTTTGGGGGAATGTGGTTTTTTAGGAGACAAGGTCTGCATGTGAGAAAACTATTAAAGGTGTGTCAGACCTATAGGCTTTGGTCTACATTTAAGGGGTTAGCTAGTTTCTGTGTTATTTATTTAGTGCTCAGCATAGTGTCGTTTGTGAGAGCCTTTAGAGGGTGTTTGCCATCGTTTTGTCTATCTGCCATTTTAACATATTTGTAACTTTGTGTGTTGTACTCAGTTTAGCATGTATTAAAGTATTCTTTCTTTCTAAAAAAAAATCACTGACTGGACATTTATTTATTGGTATTTGCTACATTGCTAAGTCCAGAGTTTCTAGGTCATAGCGCTTCCCTGAGTATGCCCTCGGCTGCTCTGCCTCGCTACAATGAAGGGAAACTGCTAAAAGGGCTCCCTAGTTTGAGGTTCCACAGTATAGGGGCCCCAGGACATCCTGAATGATAGACCCTAGTTGTTGAAAGTATAGCTGTAACGGATATCAAAGGGACCCCGGAATTCCTTCCAGTCTCCATTTTCTATTTTTCCACACCCTTCTGTGAGATGCTATATGACAAATACAAGGCCATCAACAAAGTAATTACGTTCTTGGAAACTAATGACAACAGCATGATTGCTATCTACTTATTAATTTACTGACAGCTGTTAAGTGCAGTGATCATGCATGTCTTAGTAAATTAGAATTCTGGCTCTCAGAAAGCTCTTTTGCAGGCTGCATGTGCAGTCTCTTCTCAGTAGTTGTGCAGGTTATAAGTGGTTTTGTTCTGGTACTACTTGCTGCCCACAAACACTCTTTCAGTTCAGTGGCTGCCAGCATTATCAAATCTCTATAACTAGAAGAACCAGATGCCAGAGTAAAAAGATACACATTTACAACTTAAGCAGAAAATGAAAATGCATTTCTTTAACAGAATCAAGAATGCCGGAGCCCTGCACAAAGAATTCTGGAAAGTGCTGGGGGAGCTAAGAAAACCATCTGTAACACACATGTATCAACATATTCCCAGGAATTGTGCACAGTCATTGCATCATATTTCACAACAGAAATTTTAACGATACATACGGAATATCCAAAACACATTTCAGGTAGCATATCACATGTGGTATGAGGGTGTAAAAGAGTTAAGGTAGTAGATAGAGATAATGTTGTTCTTGCCAATATTAAAAGAACATTTTTCCACCTAAGTAGGCAGTGGCAAGCCCTTGCAATGTCAAAAAAGATATATGCCCACCAAATATATTGAAATCACCTGCTCTATTAAGTCCAATTGCTTGTGAATTGAGAGAAGTACTGAAAGGAGGAAATGACCATCCTCTCTGTGGTGTACACCTATATATTTGCCCAATCTGTTTTTGCTGAGTGTAGAACTGTTCACTTTACCCTTGCTAACTAGAAGTAAAGTGTCTGTGCTCCCCATTTTAACATAGTTGAATTTGCATACTCATAATTAGCATATTTAATTTGTTTATAATTCCCTAATACATGGTACAAAGTGTACCCAGGGAATGAAAGTGTAATGCTTCTAGTGGACTGCAGCACCTATAGTGCCACCCACTACAGCGGCAATACAAACATGGCTTCAGGCCTACCATTGTTGTCTGACTGGAGCAGTGTAAATACTGCAATTTGACCTGTCAAAATAAACTCTTTTGAAAGGTCTAAACCTTCCTTTTAAATATTAATAAGTCATTTGAAAGTAGGCCTTGTAGCCTAGAAGGCAGAGTGCATGGTATTTCAAAGTAGGACATGTAGAAATTCAGTGTTAAAATGCCCTTAGAGTGATAGCACCCAAACACAATTTTCACTGTAGGAAGGCTGGCTGACCCATAGAGAAACACAGGGAAGCAATATTAAATATTGATTTTGCTATCGCCAGTTAGGGAGCAGCTAGAAATATGATTCAACAACTCTTTTTATCATGTACTAAAAGCCCAACTCAATGGACGGACTTTCAGAAAGTTGCATTTTCCCTGCCTGAAACTCAAAAAGCTTAATTTACATGAGCCTTCCAACTGTCACCCAGCTGGTGAATGGCACTGAATGAGGTGCGAAAACTGCTCCCTGTGCAGAGAGAAAGGGCTGGGTGTGGGAAGTTATTATTGTTCTTCTAGCATGCCGACCATTTGGGCGATGCCCAGGAACCTAATTTACTTCAAAGAGTTCTCCTCTGTCACAAGCATAACTGCAGAGCTGGTTTGGAGTGGTCACAGAGGAGGGGCTGCTCCTTAGCTCATTATATTGGCCACACAACTGGGTGGGCATACAGGCTCTGCACAAGGGGGTAAGGGTTTCACCACTTTGGATTTTAGGAGTGAGGGGTACTGTGGGATTGTTAGGAACTGCTGCAAAAATGGGTATGGTTACCCCTGGAACATTTATCTCATTGGTTGGGGGGGCAGGAGTCACCCCCACCTGCAAGCTAGTGCTGAGCATAAATGTTGCATTCCCTGGAACTCTCCTCCCAACACTTTTTGGAACTGAGAAAGATCAGAAGAGGACTGAACCTGCTTTCTGTGACATGAGAGGAGCCCTGAAGGACTGGACCTGCTCCCTGTTGGTCCCAGGAAAAAGAAGTAGACTGCCAGGGTCATAAGGCTGACCTCCTTACAAGCTACAAGGACACAAAAAGCAACAAGAGGCCTTTTACTGCAACTGATCCTGCCCTGGACCCGGCTATTGGCCTCTGCTGGAGTGAGCCCTGACCCCCAAGTGCTGTTCCTGAGGTTCTTGAACCCTTGGTTGTGTCTGGCTTGACTTTTTCTACACCCTTAGAATTTTGTTTCAACTTCAAGACCTCTGAGGGACTGGGACAAACCTGCCAAATCGATTCGCCCATGTTGCATTTCTGCTGGGTAGAAGATTTCGGATTCTCATGCTCTGAACTTCCCTGCAGCAGCATATCAGATTTGGCAGGACAGTGAAATAAAACAGGAAGACTCAGAGGAGACCCCCCCCCTTACCTCCTCATTCGTCGTCGTCTTACTCAATGCTGTCCAGCCGATCCTTAAGTAGCTGGAATCGAGAAAAAAAAGAAACCAAGTTAATAAAACTAAAAAAGGACTGTCATTGTCCTACACAGGCGGAAGGAGGAGCAGAAGATTCAGGGAGCCAATTGAGAGGCCCGGACGGAGGAGAAAAGAAGACCACCAATGACAGAGGAGAGAGAACAAAAGGCGAGGATCATAGTTGTGACAAGAAGACCCTGGAAGACGCAGAGAGCAAAAAGCCCGATTTCGAGTTGCCGGACGGAATGCTGAACAATGCAGACATTCATCCCCACTCACAAGGATCTGGGTTTAATCCATCGTTTTTTTGCTCACCACACCACCCAGTTTGGACCCAGCCATATGCAAATTAGTCTTGACCCTGTTCCTCATGGGAACAGTCCTGCCCGAACTGCCAAGCCAGGTCCTCTCTGGACCGGAAACAAATATCCTGGGACCGGTTTCGGGGCATCACCCCTCGTCAGCCAGGAAAGCTTGAATCAAGTGGTGCAGTGAACACGGGACCCACGTCTGGGCATACCCTTCCCACTTAGGGCGACAAATGCAAAAAGAAAAAGATGATGGATGGAATGCTGAACAATGTAAACATTCACCCCCACTCACAAGGATCTGGGTTTAATCCATCGTTCTTTTGCTCACTGCGCCACCCCAGTTTGGACCCAGCCATATGCAAATTAGTCTTGACCCTGTTCCTCATGATAACAGTCCTGCCCGAACTGCCAAGCCAGGTCCTCTCTGGACCGGAAACAAATATCCTGGGACCGGTTTTGGGGCATCACCCCTCATCAGCCAGGCTAGCTTGAATCAAGTGGGGCAGTGAGCTCAGGACCCACTTCTGGGCATACCGTTCCCACTTAGGACGACAAATGCAAAAAGAAAAAGATGATGGACGGAATGCTGAACAATGTAAACATTCACCCCCACTCACAAGGAACTGGGTTTAATCCATCGTTCTTTTGCTCACCATGACACCACAGTTTGGACCCAGCCATATGCAAATTAGTCTTCACCCTGTTCCTCATGGGAACAGTCCAGCCTGAACTGCCAAGCCAGGTCCTCTCTGGACCAGAAACAAACATCCTGGGACCAGTTTTGGGGCATCACCCCTCATCAGCCAAGCTAGCTTGAATAAAGTGGCACAGTGAGCACGGGACCCACGTCTGGGCATACCCTTCCCACTTATGGCAACAAATGCAAAAAGAAACAAATGATGGACAGAATGCTGAACAATGCAAACATTCACCCCCACTCACAAGGATCTGGGTTTAATCCATAATTCTTTTCCTCATCACGCCACCCCAGTTTGGACCCAGCTATATGCAAATCAGTCTTGACCCTGTTCCTCATGATAACAGTCCTGCCCGAACTGCCAAGCCAGGTCCTCTCTGGACCGGAAACAAATATCCTGGGACCGGTTTTGGGGCATCACCCCTCATCAGCCAGGCTAGCTTGAATCAAGTGGGGCAGTGAGCTCAGGACCCACTTCTGGGCATACCGTTCCCACTTAGGGCGACAAATGCAAAAAGAAAAAGATGATGGACGGAATGCTGAACAATGTAAACATTCACCCCCACTCACAAGGAACTGGGTTTAATCCATCGTTCTTTTGCTCACCATGACACCACAGTTTGGACCCAGCCATATGCAAATTAGTCTTCACCCTGTTCCTCATGGGAACAGTCCAGCCTGAACTGCCAAGCCAGGTCCTCTCTGGACCAGAAACAAACATCCTAGGACCAGTTTTGGGGCATCACCCCTCATCAGCCAAGCTAGCTTGAATAAAGTGGCACAGTGAGCACGGGACCCACGTCTGGGCATACCCTTCCCACTTATGGCAACAAATGCAAAAAGAAACAAATGATGGACAGAATGCTGAACAATGCAAACATTCACCCCCACTCACAAGGATAAGAGATTTAATCCATAATTCTTTTCCTCATCACGCCACCCCAGTTTGGACCCAGCTATATGCAAATCAGTCTTGACCCTGTTCCTCATGGGAACAGTCCAGCCCGAACTGCCAAGCCAGGTCCTCTCTGGACCAGAAACAAGCATCCTGTGACCGGTTTCGGGGCATCACCCCATATCAGCCAGGCTAGCTTGAATCCAGTGGTGCAGTGAGCACGGGACCCTTGTGTGGGCAATACCCTTCCCACTTAGGGCGACAAGTGCAAAAAGAAACAAAAGAACGATGGATTTAACCCAGAGCTCTTGACTGGGGGTGAATGTATGATTTATGCAGCATTCCGTCCATCATTTGTTTGCGTAGTACTTTCCGCCCTAAGTGGGATAGGTATGCCCAGACGTGGGTACATTGCTCACTGTGCCACTGGATTCAAGCTAGCTTGGCTGATGAGGGGTAATATACCAAAATTGGTTCCAGGATGTTTGTTTCCGGTCCAGGGAGGACCTTGCTTGGCAGTTCAGGCTGGACTGTCCCCATAAGGAACAGGATCAAGACTGATTTGCATATGGCTGGGTCTAAACTGGGGAGGCATGGTGAACAAAAGAACGATGGATTTAACCCAGATCTCTTGACTAGGGGTGAATGTATGATTTATTCAACATTCCGTCCATCATTTGTTTGCGTAGTCATTTTCCACTACTGCATAATCTTTCTCGTGTGGAAATAGTTTGCAGCTGATATAAATGATGGGTCTATCCTACCCTTGGGTGTCCAATTGGGATAAAACAGCACCCAACCCACTTTCAGAGGCATCTGTTTGTAAGATAAAACATTTGATGTAATCAGGGCTAAGTAGGACAGGTTTAGAAGTAAGTATTTACTTCAATTGTTGAAAAGCCCGTAGGACTGCTAGAACTCTATTTCGGCCTGTACATTTTTCTTTAAGAGATCTTTTGATGGGGCTGCTACTTGTGAAAATTGTGGGATAAAGCGTCTATAATATCCCAGGATACGTAGAAAGGCTCCAAGATCTTTTCTGGTTTTGGGAAAAGGTACTTGTGAGATGGCAGACACTTTTTCCTCTTGATGTTTAATACACCCTTCTCCTAGAAGGTAACCCAGATATTTTACAGACTTCGCAGCCAAACAGCTTTTGGTGGGGTTAATTGTTAAGCCACTTTTTCCTAGTACTTGTATTACCCTAGTTAGGGGGTCTAAAGGGTGGCCCCAGGAGGAACAACGGATGATATCATCATCAATATAGGCCACCGCAAATGACTCACATGGTTTAAGCACAGAATTCATGAGTCTTTGAAATGTGGCTGGGGCTCCATGTAATCCAAAAGGGAACACCTTAGAATGATATAAACCCGCCTGGTGTTGAGAAAGCTGTATTTTCCTTATCTTGTTGTCTTAGGGAGACTTGCCAGTAACCTTTTCACAAATCCAGAGTGCTAATATATTGTGCCTCTCCCAGCCTTTCTATCATCTCATCTACACGTGGAAGGGGGTAGGAATCCAACTGGAAAATGTTATTAATCTCCTTAAAATCAACACAAAACCTGATGGACTCATCAGGCTTTGGGACGATTACAATGGGGGAATTCCATTCACTAGTGGAAGGTTCTATTACACCCATTTAAAAAAAAAATTGTACTTCTTTTTTGATTGACTCTCTTTGGGATTCTGGAACGCGGCAAGGATGTAGCTGAACCTTTTTTCCTGGAAGAGTGTTCTATTACCATCGTTCTCCCAGGTGTGAATGAAAAAATGTTCTGGAGAAGTTGTAAGCGAATCTCTAGTTCCTTCTTTAGGGAAAAAGGTAATTCTGTATCTATGCTCTGTTCATACAAGGTTGGGGACACCTCAACTTTTCGCAACAGGGCCGGCCTAGCTCCTTCCCATTTTTTCAGTATATTAATGTGGAATATTTGGGTATTCTTTCTTTCTGGATCAATTTCTAAACGATAAGTCACTGGCAAACAATGCGAAGGGCAACATATCCTCCAATTTTCTAAATTCTCTAATAATTTTTTCAGTGTAGTCTTTAAAGTGGTGTTTTACCTTTCCACCAAACCGTCTGTTTGTGGATGATAAGCAGCTGTTCAAATCTGTTTAATCTTAAGCTGTTGGCAGATCTGTTTCATAAATTTCGAAATGAAAGGAGTTCCTTGATCAGTTATGATTTCACGAAGAAAACCAACTCTGGAAAAGATATTAATTATTGTTTTAGCTACTTGAGTGGTATTAAGTTGTCTTAACGCTACTGCCTCAGGAAACCGGGTGGAATAGCCCACCAAGACTAATACATAGCAGCACCCACTACAAGAAGGTAGAAGGGGTCCAATTATGTTCATGCCTACCCGAGAGAAGGGTTTATCTATCACTGGGAAAGGTCTCAAGGGGACTCATGCTGGTAAGGACCGACTGTTTTTCTGACAAATAGGGCATTCTTAACTATACTTGTGGATCTGATGATAAACCCCAGGTCAATACATTTGTCTAGTATAGCCTTCTCTGTTTTCTCAACCCCAAGTGACCTCCTAACAGGTGGTTATGGGCCAAAAATAAAACCTTTTCCCTGAACTGCTGTGGCACTAATAGTTGTGAAGGTTGAGTGTTCCCTCCTTTCCTACATAACAAACCCTTCTGCATATAGAATTGTGGACCTACTGGATTAGGATCTTCTGCTTCATTAGCTCTGTTCCACGCCTCACGTAGGGTCTGGTCCTCTCTCTGAGCTGTATTTCAACTCCTATCATGTTTCCATATAGTATTCTTAGAATTGGATAAAGCTGCTTGGAACAAGTTTTTCTTCTCTTGTCTTCTCTGTTTTCGACTTTTCCTGGGTTTTCCCGGTGGCAATTCATGATATTGGAGTTGAGAAAAAGGAGCTCTTTCCCTCCATTCCTTCCCTTCTTTCCACATATCATGAACCAGGCTGTCCAGGTGGGGATAATCATTGCCTACAAGTAATAGTTCAGGCAGCCTTGGAATCAGTCCTACAGGCCAGGGAACCGGTGGAGTTGACAATTGGTGTTGGACACACCTCTGTGGTGGGATACTGTTTACTGTCTCCATTAACGCAGTGAATATTGACAATGCCTGAAGTGTGTGTTACACCTCCTGGAACAGCTTGGGGTCTCATAACACTCTGTAAATTGCCCGTGTTGATTAATGCTGTCCAGGGCTCCCCATTTACGGATAATTGACAATGATAAGAAGGCTTATCCCCTGACCACCTACAATACAGAGATCTGTTAAGTCCCACGTCTTCCTTTTGGGGACAAAACCGAGGAATGTGCCCAAAAATGCTGCATTGAAAGCACTGGGGACCCGGAGGAGGACAGGTAAGTGTAGGCAGGGGTACTGGCATTAAAGTCACTGTTTCCGTCTTTCTAGGGGGAAGGAGTTTTCTGAGTTTTCGACAAATGTCCCTAAGTATGCTTCCAAGTACTTTCTTCTCAGCCTTTTTGTAATTCTTGAGCTCTACTAAAAGCGCTTGCAATCTCTACGGCCCTGTCTAAGGTGAGATTAGTATTCTGGTGAACTCACCTCTGAATGGGAGGATGGAATGACGCAAGGTATTGTTCTAGATAAATCTTCGCCATGATATCTTCTTTAGAATATGTGAGGAGTTGTAGCCACCATTCCATCATGTCTCTTACTCTATAATATAGGACTCTAGGAGTTTCTTTAGGGCCATCCTTAATTTGTCTGAGCCTTATTCAATAAGTTTCCTCATCCACCCCCATTCTTTCCAAAACACTCTTCTTGATGTCCTCTGATGGGGTGGTTTCCAGTGGATTGACAGCTTGATATGCAGCCTGGTGGTCACCGGAAAGCAGTGGACCTAAGTATTGTCCCCATCTGTCATGGGGCCATGCTGCGGCTCTTGCCACTCTTTCGAAATTCGAGAAGAAATATTCTGGATCCTCCCGGGTGACATACTTCTGCATAACCACTGAGGGCAGAGTTGCATGGCTCCTCTGTTGGCCGAGAGCCTCAGCAAATTTTCCAATAACAGTCTCCTGTGTGTGACTTTACTCGGTTAAGGCTTTATGTAGCTTTTCTCTGCCTTCTTCAGCCACCACTGGGAATTTCTCCATTACTTTCTCTAATTTCTCCTGACTCGCCGCCATTTTGGAAACTACTGCCTCCATTTCCTCCGAACCCACTTCTGACATGAACTGTGGGAGAGATGGGCCGAAAAAGTACCTATTCTGATCAAAACTGAAGGAAGTACATTTACTTACCGCTACCTTATTGTTTCTTTGCTTCGAGCCTCCAGGTGACACTCTCCTGGGCAACGCGGATGACCTAGAAGGAAAGAGAGAAGAAAGAAGAGTTGAAAGAGTTTATTTCCTTGGTGATTGAACATCCAGACACCATCTTTAACTGTCATAATAATAATATATGCCATCATTAAGAAACACATTCAGCCTCCACGCTTCTTCTTACGCCCATCCCTCCCACAGGGACTTAATAGAGAAGTTATCCAGTCTGTTGGAGCCCTCTTCGGCTGCAGTCTGCAGCCTTTGCCCGCTGAAGTATTCCAAGCTCTGAAAAAGTGACTAAGTGTGACCATTGAAATCTTGACTGGGTGGAGGTCTCAAAGGTACCCGGCTGGCAAGAATACTTCCCTCGGTGCAAAACTCAAATTTCTCCTACCCATAACATTTTCTGTCAATACACACAACTTCACCAGGACCGCATCCAACAACTATCTGACCTCACTGAGCCCTATTCAGCTACTGCCTGCTGACTAGTCCTGCTGAGGATTTTTGACTTCCATTTTTGAGAGTATGTCCCAAGGTAAAACCTTCCAACTGGGCTGAAACTGGTTTCTGTATCTGACCTGCGGTCCATCATGGCTGGCCTCAAATTGCTCCTAGGTCCCGGTCTACCATGACCAGATGATCGCAGTTTGCACTCAATGTTTTTTTGCACTATTTTTATTTAAAACGTAGAAAATTAATCTCTCAGGTTTTCTTATTGGATTTTTGTCGTTTTGGTGTCACTTTATTTATTTAAAATGTACTCTATTTTTTAATTTGGTTTGGGATTTTATTGTATTGTGTTTTGACTATATGTTGGGATCTGTGGAACGCTGGCTCGTGAGGAGCTTGTGTCATCGGGGGGGATTCTACTCTGGAATGTGGAGTTCTTAGGCAGGCAGTTGCTGCCGGGACCTGGAGGACGTCAGACAGAATAAACCGGACACTTACCCCATTTCTGCGTAGTGTCTTCTTTTCAGTGGCGACGAGTTGGTCTGACGCCTCAGGATCCCCACGAAGTACCCCAGCTGTGCCACGCCGTATCCTGTGTTCTGCTGAGAGAGCTTGAATTCCCTGGCGGTCTTCCTGGCTTTCCGGTCTGCCTGTTCCTCCTGCTTCATCCTGCTGTCCTGCTTCAGTGTGCTGTTGCCGAGGTTCGCCGTGGTCTGGCAAGTTTCGTTCCGTTTTGTTTTCCTGCTGGGCAATCGCTTCTTCTTTTGTGCCAGTTGGTGTGTCCCCGTGGTGCGGCGAAGGCTCGCGCACCGTTCCCTACCGTTGCCACGCAACAGATTGTCGGCATTTTTCCTCTACGCCTACGACGTCGCTCTACGTCTACGACGCCTGACGTCACCACGCGTCAGCGTCAGCGGCCATTTTAGGATCAGGCTGTTTCGTTTTCACCGCTTCAAGCAGAAATGGGGTAAGTGTCCGGTTTATTCTGTCTGACGTCCTCCAGGTCCCGGCAGCAACTGCCTGCCTAAGAACTCCACATTCCAGAGTAGAATCCCCCGATGACACAAGCTCCTCACGAGCCAGCGTTCCACAGATCCCAACACACCCCCTTCCTTCACAATGAAAACAAGAAAGTAAGGTTAGGCAAAGAAAAACAATAAGATGAAGATAACAGGAAACAGGGTATGCAGAAGAACAACATCACTACATTTTGTAATCTTGGAATTTTACAGGAACAAATTTCAATCTGGTGGAAACAGCTCTGGAAGAAACATGATCGGAATGCACAGGTTCCATCCCGTGGGTATTGGTCGGCACTGATGTTGGGGAAGGAACAACACCAAGTCTCTTGTTGACATAGACCAGCATTGACTCAGGCACAATGGAAATAGCAGACTTGCTCCAAACTTTCCCATTCTCCAACACCACCACGTGATTTCTTACAGCTGACACTCTTTGGGAGCAGAGAACCGAGACTCCCCTTGCGAAGAAAACCCGGTCTTTTGACCCTCACCCAATCCCCCACCTTAACAGAAATGGGATAACGAACTCCAGGCCTGGTGTCGTACTTGGCCTGAACAGCAGCCCTAACGTCAGTTACAACAGACAATTTCTTAGTGTCCACCACCCTCCTGGACATCCATTCCTTGTTTAATTTAGAGCCAGTAACCCTTCCCCTAAGTAAGGTAAACGGGGCAATGCCGGTACTAACATGGGGAGTGGTCCTCACAGCCCAAAGCATGTTGCTGACCGCTTGCCGCCAATGCAACCCATTCACCAAAGCCAATTGCAGATGTTCCTTGATTACGCGGTTGAAGCGCTCAACCAGGCCATTGCTGCGGGGGTGATAAAGAGAAGTAAGAATGTGACTGACACCTATGTCCTTGAGGAATTTCTCCATCTCACAAGAAACTAACTGGGTACCATTATCCGACACCAACTCCTCAGGAAAACCCTCCTTGAGAAAAACATCTTGCAAAAAGTTGATAACAGATGAAGAATTAGCATTGTCAACGAATCTGACCTCTGGCCATTTTGACATGTAGTCAATTAGAACAAGGGCATACTTAGGAGAACTCCCAATGAGTCCAAAAGGACCCGCGATGTCAAAGGCCAATTTAGTCCAAGGAGTGTTTTTCACCACCACAGGTGTAATCGGGGAAGGATGAGTCACCTGGGATTTGTCACTCGTGACACATGCACAACAGTCACGAACATAATGCTCCACATCCTTATCCAGGGCAGGCCACCAAAAATCTTGTCTAACTCTACGTTTCATAGCTCGAATCCCAGGATGGCCCTCATGAGCTAAATTTAAGATCTTATCACGAATGGATGAAGGAACCACCAACAAACCCCCTCTCCTTAATACTCCATCTACTAAGGATAGCTCATCCTTGATCCTATTGTAAGGCACCAACTCGGAAGGGCAATTTTTGTCGCTAGGCCACACACCGGCTAAGAGGTCAATCACCTTTACGACAACAGCATCATTAGACATGCTCTCCAACCATTCTTGTTCGGTGAGTGCACTACCAATGGTGCCCTCCAACGAGCACACAGCACAAACCATTTCCAAATCATCACACTCCAATACCTCATCCATGCCAGAAAGGGGTAACCTAGACAGGCAATCGGCAACATGGTTTTTGGCTCCAGCCACATACTCAAGCCGATAGCGGAACTCTTGTAATCTATAGTGCCACTTGGAAATACGTGGCGTGGCTCTCCCACCACCTTTGGTTGTAAACAAATCAACTAAGGGCTTATGGTCGGTTCTTAAAATGAACTCATTGCCCCACAAAAATTCTTGAAGTGTTGAACACCCCACCACAAACCTAAAGCTTCCTTTTCTATGGTAGAATAGGTGCTCTCAGCACCCCTTAAAGTCCTTGAAGCAAAGGCAATGGTTTCTTCACGACCATCACTCCTCCTCTGAAGAAGTACTGCCCCCAAACCAACATTACTCGCATCAGTGGATACAATACATAAATCATTAATGTTGAAGTGTTTAAGGGGGTGAGCATGTATAATTTCCTGTTTGATACATTCAAAATTATTGTTGCAGTCAGCATCCCACACATACTTGACGTTTCTCTTTAACAAATTCCGCATGGAAGCAGTTTTAGTAGAGAAATTGCAAACAAACTTGGCGTAATATTCCACTAACCCTAAAAAGGAACGAAGTTGGTCCTTGTTCACAGGAGTGGGTGCATTCTGAATGGCCTCAATGATCTTGAGTTTGGGTTCAATGCCCTTGTGTGAGATATGATGACCAAGATAATCAACACCCTCTTGAAGGAACTTGCACTTATCAGCCCTCAATGTTAAACCGCTTGACCTAATGATATTTAGCACATGCTTGACTCTCTCATCGTGTTCAGGCTCCGACTTCCCAAAAATGAGAATGTCGTCCTGAAAAATACGACACCCGCTATGTCCTTAAACAAATTGTTCATTAATCTTTGAAACACAGCAGAAGCTGAAGCAAGACCAAAAGGCATGCGAATGTAGCGATAAGCACCCTCTGGAGTGACAAATGATGTTAAGTGCCTAGACTCCTTACTCAGCTCAATTTGGTGATACGCTGAGGAAATATCGAGTGAAGTGAAAAATTTGGCACCCTCCAGAGTAGCCAACATTTCATTGATGTTGGGTAAAGGTTGACGATCAACCCAAATGTTAGCGTTGAGATCTCTCAAGTCAACACACATCCTGAGAGATTTATCGGATTTTCGTGCTAAAACAATGGGGGCCAACCATTCAGAACCTTCGATAGGTTCAATCACCCCTGCAGTACACAATCGCTTCAACTCCCGCTTGAGTTCATCTCGTAGACTTAAAGGTACCTTGCGAACCTTGTGAGCCACAGCTATCGCACTGTCCTTAAGTACGATGCGATGCTGAAAGCCCCTAAGCTTCCCAAGTTCCCCACTGAATACTTCAGGAAAGATGTGTGCCCACTTGTCATTAGCTGATTGAGTAACGGCATGAACAGGTGATATGTCGTGGGGAGTGAGACTGTAGAATTGCCAGAGGGCATTGCGGGACACCACCATATCAGGATGATTGGGGTCCAATATGATGTTGAGAGCACCTTGCTCGTCCCATCCCAACAAATTTGCGCCCTCCTTAACTACAAACACGATTCCCGTAGTTTGATCATCATTGAAAGCCAGTTTTGCTGAAAACTTTCCCAGCACTTCAACTCTTTTACCACCATATGCAAAAATTTTGATGTTGGATTGTACCAAATGGACATCAACGACCTTGTCAAAATCCTTAACATTGATGATGGTAAAAGGCGAACATGAATCAGCAAGGAAACTAATACTAACCCCATTGACCTTAATGTTGCATGAAGGAGATTTCCTCTTGTGGGACCCCCCCAAGGAAGATAATTCAACTACACCTTCAGCGTGAGACGATGAAGGAGACAACATCAACAGTTCATAATTCTCATCATCAGAATATGTGAGGTCCTCTGCAATAGCCTTCACTACCTGAGATGAACTCTTCTTAACCATGACTGCTTTGCACATTCTGGAATAATGGCCTTGCTTACCACATTTGTAGCAGGTTTGATTCAGAGCAAAACAAAATTTGGCATTGCCTAGATGTGACTTGCTTCCGCAACGAAAGCACACAACTTCATTTGGTTCAAATTTGGGTTTCGGGTAGAGTGTAGGACGTGAAGTGCTAGTGTCTTCTTTTCACTATATTACTGTTTTGATACTGCATAAACAATTTACACATTGTCTTATGTAAAGCCTGTCTACTCTATGCCATATCTACCATGGGTTAGTGCTCAGGTTAATTTAGTGACTTTTATGGTTCACTCTGATATGGTTTTTGATTATTACTCACAGTGGGTAGTGAACCCTTGGTTAGCAGACCCATTTCATACGCTGAATAATTCTCTCTGTACAGGCTGTAGCCCAAAAAACTAATTTGACATCTCAAACTTACACTGGGTTCCCAACTTGCCATACCTTGCCGAATTCTCAGAGCAAGTAGTAAGAAGACAGTTGCACCCATTTGACAAAATTCACAGTGTCTTGGACAAAGTTCAAGATGGGTTCAGATCTATCCACAGCACGAGTTGGTTATTGTCTACATTGATGATCTCAGAATGGAATCAAATGGTGGCAGTGTGGGAGCACGGACATTAGACCTGTGCTGCTTGTTATTGCATTCAGAGGGGACATGGGCTAGCAGTGTTGGTTGGACTGTCCCTTTTAGGGCAAAGATAAGACAAGTTTGCATATGGTTGTTTCCCATCTCTAGTAGTACACCGAGCAAAATTAAGATGGGCTGGAAAGCACGCAGTGTGATTACTGGCGCTGAGATTAATTCAAGCATTTCATTCATTTTTTTAGGAGAAAGTCAGGACAAGAAGGGTATTGTCTTGATTCTTTGGAGAAATCCAATTTAAACAATTGTTTGGAAAAGGTTTTTATTTGATATAACTCCTAGTCGAGTTTTCAGTGTTAAGGTCAAGAAAGGTGACAGCCAACACGTGTTTCGCCCCCTACATGGCCATCCGGCCTGGGGCTTCCTCAGGGCGTAATAAGTAAGATTTAGGGCCGGGAGTAATCCCGTATGGCACTTGTCAGTCCGTGCTAATTAAAGTGGCGTCTTAATAGCTTCGAGTCCTCAGTTCTATTGGCATCATGCATGATGCTATGTATTCTTGACAACAGTAATTCTAGATTGCCGCTCTTACTTGAACTTTAGGCAGCATGTGTTGCCATTAATCATGATATGTTATCCACATGCTAAAAGACTGCATGTGAAGGTACTATTCTAGATTAGTTAATATTGTACTCAGCAAACGTCTCACAAATGATCAAGATTTAGTTCTCTCTGTCCAATCTGCTTGCGATCCCTCAAGGCATCTCACAAGGCTCTGTATTAGCCCTTGATCTTTTCAGTCCTTACCTTGAACCCTTAGTGACATAATGAAAGATTTTTATTCCATCCGTAAGCTGATGATACTCAGTTATACTTCAAAGTCAGCTTTTAGGATGATAGCTCATCATTAGCATCAACCCAGAGCAAAGTAGTCCTCGATGACCAATCGCAACCTCAATTTTTTTCCTGGTAAAACTGAATTTCTTTTGATTTCACCACACACTGCTTCTATCCAGGTCCAAAAACAGCTGGATGTCGCCCGACCAGCGTCCAAAGTAGTGTCAAAAGTGTCAAATCACTTTGTATAGAAGAGTCAATCTTGACAGTCACAAACACCATGGCAGAAAATGTGAACTATCAGCTTAGACTAATCAAAGCTTTTTTACCTGAACAATAACCAAAAAGAAGTAGCTCAGATATTAGCCCTATCCAAATTGTATTACAGAGACAGTGCCCTGGGTGGCATTTTTAAAATAAATTGTTCTCCAGTCAAACCCTCCCTGCATGCAAGTTTCTGCCTAATCTCCATGCCACTGGAGTCAAGCTAGCCTGGCTGATGAGGAGTGATGCCCCGAAACCGTTCTCAGGATGCTTGTTTCCAGTCCAGGGAGGACCTGGCCTGGCAGTTCGGGCTGGACTGTTCCCATGGGAAACAGGGTCAAGACTGATTTGCATATGGCTGGGTCTGAACTGGAATGGCATGGGGAGCAAAAAAGGATGGATTTTGGCCCAGATCTCTGTACTGGGGTTGAATGTTTGTCATTGTGCAGCATTCTGTCCATCATTTCTTCTTTTTGCATTAATCTCAGTAGTTGGCTGCTTCAAGCACATTACCCCATTCTACACTTGCTGAGTTGCCTTTTTATTAAACGTAGATCCATTTATAAAATAGCATGCATTATTCACAAATGGAAGCCCAGGCACTGATACCTATCCCCGCTGCGCTTAGTCGAATGCCATGAGCAGAAGTGGTTTATCACTTTCGGGTGGTTAAGTGCAGGGCCTGTCTGCAGACCCTGCTGCCAACCCCAGCTGCATACAGCTAGGCTCCTGGAGATGTGTGCATTGGGGGTTGGTCATTTTTGGCATGTGGGTGTGTAAGGCTTGGCCATAAGCCAGGCCCTGCACCCAATCCTCCAGTGCAAAGCTGGAGGTCATGAGTAGTGGAAGTTGGCGATCCCACAGCGGGTTGGGTGCAGGCCATTCAGCCAATTCCTGCTGTGCATGGCCAAAGGCGGTGTGAAGCAGAGGTTGGCTACACTTGGGGGGTTGGACACAAAGCTTGGGTGCAGGTCAGGCCCTCCTGCTGACCCCCACTGTGCACAGCTGAAGTGATGTTTATCCAGCGCGAAGCGTGCCAAATGTTTATACAACAAGCATCTAATTTATATCACCTTATTCAACCTGTTTCCTCTCTGAGCCCATTACTAAAACATTCATACAAACCATTAGATCCTCCGATGAATCGTTTATGTGAGCTAACAGGGACTTGGAGATTAGGAAAACATGGGGCAAATCCTTATGAGGACCTGGAATAAGAAAATGGCAACTTCATACAAAAATCATAAACAATTTATACCTTTAAATCCACTTGGGTTGAGTAAGTGGTTGAAAAAGTGTTCATACCAAGAATGACTCAAAACGATATTATTGCTCAAGTATATCATTTATCTATGCCTCAATTTGAAGGGTCAGGAAACACATACCACAATTTGTCTTTAGTTAATGAAATCATTTAGTACAAGTAGTCACACAACATCAATCAATACCAGTGAATAAACATTTGCTGAGTACCTCGTGAAATAAGAGAGAGAGAGAGAGAGCAGTACAAATATCGAGTTCAGCATTTAGTTTAAACAAACCAAATTTGCAGTGTAGAAAACAGGTAAGGTGTCACTGGATTGAGCCCATAACTCTCCAGCCAAATTGCACACTTTACCAGCCGGTACAGTGCAGGTTGAGTCAGTTTGAGAGTTCAGTTCAATATGGGACAGGCATAGGAAACCAAAGTTCAGTCCGACAGCATGCCAGGCAGGGAAATCGGAAAAGATAGCCAGCCCAGACTCCTCCTCCATGGGGGCAATTATACTTCCAAAAGTTCTCAGCTTACGCCCACAAAGTATTATTTCAGTCGTATGCTATGGCAGTGGGCTGCTCATGGTGCGATCAATATCTCACTAAGAAAATCCTGAAAGGTTAAGTAATTCTTTTGTTGAGTCCTCAATTTCAACAATTTTATAATTTGCATCCTCTCCTCGGAAGTAAGAAACTTCAATTTGCTCACTGTCTGTCCGTTCCTAGATGCTCTCTCTGGGTTTGCAATTGTATTGTTACATTTCTATCAAAACTGTTGCTGAATGAAAATAGGACATTTTGTTCACAGTTGTGGAAAGGAAACTTTCAGAAAATTTCTCATAGCATCTAAAATGACGACTTCAGCTAGATTCTGCCTTTCTGAATGAGAAAAAAGAAGCATTCGAGGCCTACATGAAAACTCACCAAAATCATTAGCACATTAAGATTATTATAAAACACATTAACATGAGTAAATTCAGTTTTCTCTTAGTAAAATCACTCATTCTTTTCTTCAAGGGTTACATGTCAATATTAGACATTACTAAAGAAATACTTCACACGTTTTTATTTATTTTTTTCCTGCAGTTTTGATATACGTGCTACTTGTTATTCTAATTTGGAATGTACATTATTTTAATAAAATGCCGCAAAACATTTACTGTTAAGCATCTTCACACTAAACATTTGAATCGTATTCATCATGATGTACTATTTAAGCATTCTTTTCATTATGGCATATTAGATAATCAGCAGTACAATTCTAAGCTAACCACATTTCATTACTTAAACACGTTTTACATTTCATGCGCACATAACTATTTATGTTCATTCTTTATTCATGTTTTTCACATTTTTACGTTTTCAGAACATTTGTGTGCTTTTACGATGCAGTATGAGATCTCATGTTTTTGTCATCATTTTATTATGCACATTTTGTTAATAATATATTAGTAAATCATGTCTAATGGTGAGAATTGATATAGAGGCAACAGTCACTGAACCTTTTTGCTCCATCAATGCCTTCATTGATGTCATTAAATATGCTGTAAGTGATGTGATATCATAAGTAGTGCTTTACGGGGTACAAATTATAGTTAGTTCACTGGTGAATGAAAGTGGTTTTTACATTTTTTTTAAATTAGTTCTCTTGTGATCTTATCACCTAACTATAATGTCACTTTAATCTTTGATAGATAGACAGATAGATAATGTATATATTGTTGGGGTATAAAACACATTTCAGAAAGATCTACGAAATAAGGGAAATATTTTGCAGACTCCTATGAAATACAGGTTTCATCACCATATAGACAGCCCCATGCCACTCTGCACAGCTTTACTTTTGCCAATTGTTTAATGCACATTCTAGTCATGCAACGTAAACAAAGCCTAAACAGCAAACAGTGGTCAGTTAGCTGCGTGTTGGAGGGAACAGCTGTAACATTCTGGAATTTCTACAAACAGAGAATATTTGTTACCAAAACAAAAGGTATTTGTTTCTAAAATTCTGTATTCTTAACTAATTAATTATTTTCTCAATTCTATTATCTCTTTTCTACATGCAGTACAGGCCAGTATTTTGCTTACTGTTTTGGATAAACATTTGATGCTTGAAAAGAAAACCACCCTTTTCTAGCTAACCACCCCCAAAATAAACAGTAATATTAAAAAATACATAATGGGTAACTTGTATATGGTCCTTTTTTCCCATCCAATGGAAGAGGGGGGGCGATGATGCATGAGAGACAAAGCACCAAGAGTGGGTCAAGATGTTTCTCATCCTCTCAACAATTGTAATAAACAGCATATTTCTCAATGAATGTCTGCTTCTACTTTTGTGGTTTATGCTGTTCTGCAATGTCATGTGCAGTAGTTATAAACAAAGGTAACCAGAACCAGGATACGAGGGATTAAATCCATGCATTGAGATAAAGTCAGCTGAATATGGCTTGTGGCTATTAGCAATGTTCTTTTCCTCTGCAGAATCATTGTAGCATGCAGTCTGCGGGACAATAACTACAACTTTCTAATGTCTGCTACACTGCCCCTAAGGCAATATCATGGAATTGGACTTTTGCAATGTAGTAATAAATGCAGAATGCACATTTATCAGTAGAACTCTATGTAATATGAGTTATTGAGCCACATTTATTTTTTTCTGGTAGAGCATAAACTGTATATATACTATTTCTTGAGTCATGGGTAAGGCCATGACTCACAAGAGATGAAGCCTTAAGTGGGCCATGCCCTTCCCCACCCTATAAAAATGGTCATAAGTAGCACATAACACCCTGTGTGTCTGCATTTATGGCTTATATCATGGTATTTTATGGAAACTGGTTTTAAAAAGGGCATTTAACCAAAACCATGGTTTAGAAGTTTAATTTTGTGCAGTGATGTCATATCACAAGGAAGAGGCCTTGTAACTATTAGCATGAATATTTCCATTTCTAGCATGCAAAATGTAAAATGCAACCCGTGGAGCAGTGGTGTTTATCTTATGTCAATTTTGCTGTACTCTGTAAAAATACGGAATTTTACCTTTGCACTGTAGTAATAAATGGCTGAATAAGCTTCCATTTGATGTTCCTCTAAATAACAGGTTACTAATGCACATTTATTTTAATAGCATAAACAGTATACATGTAGATGTGCAGTGCTACTCATTACCACTGCTGAGTGTGGATCGGGTCATGACTCATGAGAGGCGAAGCCTTGAGTTGATGGTGATGCTCATTCTCTCCCTCCAAATCGGTAATAAATACCATTTTACATCTACGCATCTGCATGTAAGGTTTATGTCATGGACTTTTTTCATGTGTACATTTTAAAAAAGTATTAACCAAAACTAAGATGCAAGGCATTGCGCAGTAAGGTAAAATCACATATAAGAGGCTTTGTGACTTTTAGAGGAGTGTCTTCCATGTGTTAAGTAATTGTAACGTTATGTTAGGAGTTCATTAGCGTGCAAATGCCTAAAAGGTGTCCTGGAGCTAAAAGACTGACCACTACCCTACCCCCAGCTTAAGCCTGATAAAAAAAACGAAGAGCCAATCAACGCGCATCAAGTAACATGCATCAGGAAAAAAAAGAAATTCCCAGAACTTAACCTTTTAAGTGTGGGTGTTGGGCAATTGGCCGACGATGGGGAGGTATGTAAAAGCCCCTCTTGTGCTCTTCCCTAGCGGGAGTTCTTTATTTTTATATCAGGCTGCTCAGGATTGCCACTCCCATCATGCTGACATCACTCTCCTCTTGTGTGCCTCGAGGGCGAGCAATAGCCCTCGCCCCCGGCCGGCACATGCGCAGGAGGACTCGTCTCTGACCTCACCCCTTCCTTTAAAAACAAGCATTGGCATAGCCAATAGGTCTCGCTTTTGGGACCTTATGTATTTAGTTATGCAGCACAATATCCATGCAACATCAACTGTTGCATGGCTAAACACTTATAAGGTCCCAAAGGAGAGACCTATTGGCTATGCCAATGCTTGTTTACATTTTCGCAGGCTCTCATTCTAAAGAGGGCTAGCAGGATCAGCTGATGGCTGCCTGGCTGCCCATGATAGGCGATTTGCAAATGTCATACATTAGCTGTATCAAATCATCAACCTTGCTACTGTACATATTGCAAATTAATATGGAAATGCTTTTACTTAAAAATGGCTTTATTTGATATGTTGTGTTTATGACGTCCAATAAATACGGCCTGAGTGAGAATGTCATATATTCTCTAATGCAAGAATGGGAGTGAGAATTTGGTCATTTTTGCAGGACTAGCGTTGTGGTTATCAAGTGCAGGTGAGGTCTGAAGTCTTAGGAGGATGGGGTTTGACTGGTCTCAATGAGGCCCCCGCCTGTGGAAGTTACCCCTTCGACAACTGAAGGGGGCATTTTGAGGCTTCCTTCTAGAGCATAGACCTCTGCAGTGGCGCACGGGAGCTGATTTGCGGGTGGTGCCTTAAAACAGGAAAAAATAAAATGGGGACTATCAGAAAGAAAAAATAGAAAAAGCTACAAGAAGGGACATATTCAAACATTTACGATAATCAAAGAAATAACCGGTAATTAAGACAAAGTGCTAAAACTGCCCCAGCGGATGGCATAAATTAACTGTCCTTACTAGCAAGTGTAGTGGAGGACACTGTGACTGCTCTCTGTTTAGATACTAAAACGTAACTCTCTTCTCTTAGAAATTTTCAGAGAAGTCACATGGGTGTCTAGAATACCATTCAAATGTTTTTTTCCTTTTCTAACAAATCATATGTTCCTTTTCTGTAAGGCATCTTCTCCTCGCCTAAAGTCACCATCATTTGTGGAATTAACCACTCTTTAATTATACCCCCATGTCTGTTCAATAATTGCATAAAGCCTCTGTGTGACTTTCTGTACAGTCTCAGTTCTGAGTTTCATACTTACATTGATAGCACACAGACATACTATAAGTTGGTAGGTATGTAAAATGTTCATCAGTTTAACTTCTAAAATAGAAGTACTCTTTGGGAAGACATGACGTAATATCTAAATACCAACTGGTGCAATCTCAAGGAGAAATGGTAGGGGGTAAATGTTAGTGAAACACCTGCCTGGTCTAACTGTAGTACTTGGAGACCCTTAGCATCCTGTAAGGTATTTGCCAATAAAGCTCTGTCCTCACCTTGAAGCAAAGCATTTGTAAAATGTTTAATTAGCTCAAGCTGCAGTTTGAACTGGGAATGGTGCAAGTGATTGCTTTCTGATTCAATAGTAGCTTGTTTACAGATAGGGAGAAAGGAGAGCATTGGGAAGGTGGGAGTAATCCTCTCCCACCACCTTACCTCCTACAACGTTTGTGTTTATAAGATCTGAGACTCCTTTGAAGTCTTCCTCCAGTCTTGCTTCAGTAGTATTAAAATTGGTTACCCTTCACTTTTCGGTCCAGGTAATCTGTCTGATATCCACTTTCACAAGAATCTAAGCCAGAATCAACCCCATGTGATTCAGTAGACATTTCCAGTTGCACCTCGCCAAATTACTAGGTTAGATGACTTCACTTCTTTGCTGCGAATAATGTTATACCCTGATGGTTTTAGCCTTCTAAAGATGAGAAGACCATATGCATACGTTTTATGCCTATGCAATGTTTTTCCCTTTATTAGCTAAAGTTTGTGCAAATGCAGAAGCTATTAAGTCTCCACCCAGCACAGCAAAACATTGGGGTCTAAATGATGGGCAATAGTGACACACTTGCGTTTACAGAGTTTTGCAACTGTGCTGCAAGATGCGTGTAGAGCAGCTGCTTAGAGCGTAGGATGCGTTTGTGCATCACAAGCAACGTCTAGCCCTTCATATTTATTAGTGGTTCCTCCCTAGCTCTAAGATCTGGATAATGTATGTGTACCTTATATCATGAATCACATGATATCATGAATCACATCTAGACCCTCTTATTTATTGTAAGGTCTTCGAGAAGGGCTCTGATAATACTGCCAGGCTCAGAGCCCCGCCCCCCGTGAGCTCCCGCTGCCGAAATGCCAAGTCAGCCCGTAAGCTTCTGACAGACTGGAAAACAAAACCGGGGTCTATCTAGTCTCGCATACTTTGCGAGTGAAGCTTGCACTGCTGTAAGCGCTGTGTGATTTATCGGCTAAAGAAACACGAGGAAGTTACCCTACAGGGTGAAAGACGTCTTCTAGCGGCGGTGAGATAACCACATGTATCCAGTCAGCAGCAAAAGACAACCAGCACAAGCGCGCGCCTCGCGCGGCAGCAGGGGGAGGGGGGCCTGCGCGATTCCCTTGCGGGAGCGTGCAGCAAGGCGCGATGATTGCGACCAAATGGCGCCACCATTTGGCGCCGCGCGTTCCCGCAAGGGAATCGCCAGACGTGCACGCGTTGCCATTGCAAGCAATGCAACGCGTGCACGTTTTTGCCCCCAAAGCTGTGCCGAGTCGCTAAAGGTCTCTCCTATGCAGCGCATGCGCGCTGCGTAGGCGAGACCTAAAAACAAACTAGAATTTGCACGAAGCAGTGAGCGGAGCGCTTAATTTAAAGCTGCTGCTCCACATGGTGTATATTCTCTCTCTTCTTCTCCCGGCCACTGGTAGGGCAACGCCCCTTTCGCCCATTAAAACCAGCCGCCACTGCTCAGGAAGAGCTTCCAGAGCAGCCTGAATTGTCTTTTTTACTGCAATGACAATCGGCGCGCAGGGAGCCCTGACGTCATTGCAGTAAAAGTGAAAGTAAAACGAGACGATGAGCTTGTTTTACTTTCACTTAATCAGTGCTCTGGGGCATATCTCAGAACACCCGAGCACTGATTCTCATGGGAGAGGTAATGTTGGAAAGGAGAGAATCTCCCCTTTCCAAAAGTACCTCTGCCCAGTGGTTCCCTGCTTGGACATTGTCATAGGAGAGCAATCCCCAAGCAGGGATCCACCCACTAGACACCAGGGATTTTGGGGGAGAGACTCTTGGGTGAGGGCTTGTGCACCCCTTGACAATTTTAATATTTCATTCTTTCTGCCCCCCTGGGGGTCAGATGGGGGTAATTAACCCCGATCTGCCGCCCAGAGGGGAGCAAAAAGCTCACTAGACAGCAGGGTCTTTTAATTGTACAGAAATATAAGGGTGGATGATGCCCAGCATGGGTATGACCATGCCACCACCCCAATAAATGGAGAAACAGTCTATGTACCATGGGAAGGAAGATCGAGGTAATTACCCTGATCTGCCCCCGGGGGGGCAGAAAGTCCACTAGACACCAGGGATTATTTATTTTTTCCCACACCAAGTAAATTGTGCAACAGTCTTTCTACCCCCCCCCCCTGGTGGGCAGATGGGGGTAATTACCTCTGATTCCCCCCCTCGTGTGGGGTAAAAAGCCCACAAGACACCAGGGAATGTTTTTATTTTTTAAATATAGGGGTGGGGGCCCCCAAGCAAATGGGGCAGCAGTCTTTCTGCCCCCCTGGAGGCATATGGAGGTAATTACCCCGATCTACACCCCAGGGGGGGCAGAATGCCCACTAAATGGCAGCAATATATAATAAAATAATGGGATGGGTCTTGCCCATCCTAACACCAGGTCCCACCCTCACCCTTAAAACCTCAACAATCTTTCTGTTCCACTGCGGACTAAAGCATCCCATCCCAATGGCAAGTGAGAGGACATCTGTAGGAAGGTGGAATCTGACTATATGGTTGCCCCCACTTTTTTTATGGTGTTTTGCTGGTTTATGACTTAGTTGGACTGGGACCCTGCTATTCAGGGCCCCAGTCTATCTGCTCTCTCTAAACGACATGGAGTGCACTCTAGGTGCACTAGTGATTGGATACTGTGGTGCCTTATGAGTCCCTAGTATATGGTACCTTAGGTGCCAAGGGCATAGGTACTTCACAGGCCTACCAGGGGCTGCAGCATGTGTTATGCCACCCCTGGGAAGCAGTCTAAATCTGACACCACAGGCCTGCTACTGCAGCCTGGGTGAGGTGGTGCTAGCACCCCTCACTGAGATATAGGTTTCCTATATCTCTCTTGCACACACATATAAACCTATCAGTCACCCCTAAGGCAGGCCCTATCAATCCTGAGGGCAGGGTGCTTGGCTTCTATGTGAGGGGGTGCCTCTGCATGAGCAGGGCCCCTCTGCAGTTCTCAGAGTCCATTCTCTGGTGCTGTTTGTGGATGCGGTTAAACCATATACTCTTAAGTGCATTATATCCTCGCGGTAAATGCTAACTTTGGAATGGCTGCATCAAAACATGTCGTGTTTGGTGTCAAACATCTTGGAATACTACCCCCCGCCAATCTTGGCGGCGGGGGTAGCATTCCACCCTTCTAGAGGGATAAGACATGTACCTGCTGTGGAAACGCGGTAGAATCCTAAAGAGCCCTGGCATCACAAAATGGATGCCACCAGTCACAGACACTGGGCTGCCCTCCTGCTGATGACCGAAACTCACAGTGGAGGAAGCCCAACAATAGGCATCCTGTCACAGGGAGGTGTAACCACCTCCCAGACAGGGTTTAGTGTATTGGGGCTGGGTGGGTGCACTCTTAGAGTGCTTTGAAGTCCTGCACTGGGGGAGCAGAAGGCTCCTCTGTGCATATGCCAGTTCAAACCAGCTCAGGGGCTACCTGCCCCTGCTCTGGCGCGAAACTGGACAAAGGGAAGTGGGTGTAGCCACCCCTCCCTTGACCCTCCCATAGGTGGGGTCATAGAGCTAGTCCATCCCCTCTTTTAGTATAAGAGGGGGAACCTTGCCATTGCAAAGCAGATAACCCCTGGACGACACTCTACAGAAGAATCCTGGCCCTTCGACGTTCCACTACCTTTGGAAGACAGAAGAATCTCCCTTGGAGTCAAGGAGTGACTCCCCTGCTTGGCAGGCACCAAAAACGACAACGACGGTCGCAAACTACGCCGCTCCCGCCGGAGTCCGAAGTCCCTGCAGCCCAGGAAGTGGATTTCCTGACCTCTCCCAGGCCATCGTGAGTCCCCAGCGAAGCTGAGGCAAGTGGACCCCACGAGTAACGAGGAACCGCGACCCCTGGGTACCGTGCACTATTGTCGAGTGCAACCCCTTCACAACGTTCTACGAACTTGTGCTTTGGACCACGTGTGGTCCCGACCTCCAGCAGGAATCCCTCCGAAGATCAGAGGCCTACACCGTCCTGAGTGACCGTGGGCCCCTGTTGAGTGATTCCGCCCAAGGTGTCTTCGCGATCCCTTGCCCGCTGGCTTGTGGGTCCCCAGAAGACTTCTTAACAAAACCAAAGGGCTCCCCTGGTTGCTCCAGGCCTGCCCTGACTTACCCTCGCTGGGTGAGTTCCACAGACCTTGCTGGTCTGCGCCATCGACTTTTCTTCATCTCCCCGAGACTTGCGGCTGCCAAGGCTTGTTGGCTCCTATCGAGTTGCCGACACCGCAGTCAGCTGCAGACGTCGAGGGAGACACCGAATCCAGCTCCTGGTCGTCGTCGACGCCTCCTGGACCACGTGGCTGAAGAGTCAAGGCACCTGCAACCGACCTGAAGCGACCGACGACGGTGGGCATCCATCTTCCTTGCCCCGGGTCACTGCCAAGTGACTTTGAACACTGTCCCCTCTGCTTTCAGGTCATCCTTCTTCAGAATCCAGGCTTGGATTCCACCGGACACTTCTTCAGCTCCCGCAAGCAGCAAGTCTTCTTTGTTCGCCATTGAAAACGACGCCGCGACCCGACACCAAAGGACACCTGTGCACCCGGCTTCCCTGGGTGAGGTAACTCCAGCACTACGGTGCTCCTGTGGGTGTGGGCCCTAGAACTACTTACCCTGTAAGTGACTTGCTTGTAGGTTCTCCCGAAGTATCCTAAAACTCTTTATTTCCAACCGCGACTTGCCCCATTGAAGTTAACGGCGATTCGCGCCTGTGTATCCACACTGCACGCGTCCCCCGTGGGTCCTTTACTTACCTGCCTTGGGTGGTTTCGTGAGGCCCCAGCACTTCTGAAGGCCCTAGGCCTTGTCTCCTTGCAAGTCGTTGTTTCTAAGTCTCTTACTTAGTATATGGTCTGGTACGCCCCTAGGGCCCCAGCCATATTTTGTGCTTAACTTATTGTGAAACGTTGATTTGTACATATGTTTGTCTTCTAATCTCATAAAGAGATTAGTAGAGAGTTATTTAGAAATAAATACATATATATTTGATATATATACCTGTGTGGTGTCTTTTCATTTGGTGATTCAAGAGATTATATGGTAAAACAAGCTGCTTTACATTCCTCCGAGACTTAGCCTGAAGGCTGCTCTCCACAGCTACCACTAGGATAGCTTTCTTTAAAAGGTTGTCTTAAACCTATCTACCATAAGAGTCGATTTGCCCTGGTGCAAGGTGTCCACTTTAATTAGTGAACAGCATATACCAGGCCAACTTCTCACATTGGTGGGCAGCGTGTGGGATTCCAGCTTGCCATTGTTTTACCAGAAAATCTCTATTTGAATTACTAACTGAAAACCATTATAGGTACTCAAGGTACATATAAAGTCAAGCTTAGTATCAATAAGTTCTACTGAACTTAGAGCTGTGTTCAAAGGGATAGCACACCCTTTCCACAGCTCAAGCTAGGATCAGTAGGCCACAAACTAGTGTAGGTAGTACAACACTGCACAACACTAGAATGTCCTTAAAGGGTGGACCCAGTGGATCCACTCAGCCTCAGTATAAGGACATGGCTTTCTCTGACTTGAGAGCCATGTGTGTTGACAGACACCTGAGGCTAGGACAGAGTCCCTCAACCCTGCACCTGATAGATCTGCTGACAGCAGATGACCTTAGATTGGCTCTAGGAGCTAAGGGGTCTGAATCAGTGGGTGGGTCAATCATAGTATCTGGGTCAGATGAGGACAATCCGAATGACCAAGACTCTGTGGTTGAAGGGCCAGGCTTCAAGGAGCCTGAACAGGACAGAGGAGTTCTCCCTAAGAGAACTGGCAGAGTGGATGAGAGGCACAGATCCCCTTCCAGGGAATCTGAGCACTCTTATCACTCTGGCAGAGAATTTGTCCAAGAGAGGAGCTCATACTTTAACTTAAGAGAGACCTCCTCTGAGAGAAGGTGCAAACTGCTCCAGTATGAGGAAGCCAAAGTGGCCCTCAGAACCAAGCAGTTGGCACTGGATAGAGAAGCCCTGGAGATCCAGAGAGCTTCCAGAAGGGAGGGTTTAGAACCCCCTGGTGGCAGCAACAGTGTCCCTAGAGGCAGAGAATATGTCCCTGACCATAGGAACCTGAGCAAGGTTGTTCCTCCCTACCAGAGTGGGGATGATATCCACAAGTGGATAACTGCTATGGAGAGGGCCTGTAGAGTACAGCAGGTCCCCCAAAAGCAGTGGGCAGCAATCTTGTGGCTCTCCTTTTCAGATAAAGGTAGAGACAAGCTCCTCACTGTTAGAGAAGAGGATGCTGATGATTATGAGGTCCTGAAGAGTGCACTGATAGATGGGTTTGGCTTAACCACTGAGCAGTACAGGTTGAAGTTCAGAGATACCCAGAAGGCACAGACTCAGGACTGGACTGACTTTGTAGATTGTGCATCCAAGGCTCTGGAGGGTTGGCTGGTTGGCAGTAGGGTTACTGATTTCAAAGGATTTTATAATCTAATGATGAGAGAACAGATCCTTAATAATTGTCAAAACCAGCTTTTACACCAGTACCTGGTGGACTCTGATCTGACCTCTCCCCAAGAATTGGGAAAGAAGGCAGACAAATGGGTCAGAACCAGGGTAAGGCCTAAGAATCAGGGTGGTGACCACAAGAAAGATTCTACCAAGTCCCAAGAGAAAGGTGGGGATAAATCCAAGGATAAGTCCACTACAGGGCCCCAAAATTCCTCTTCTGGGGGTGGGTCCCAAACTCCTTCCTCTCCTGAAAAGAAACCCTATTGCCATGTCTGTAAAAAGCCTGGGCACTGGAAATCTGATCCCAGTTGTCCCAGGAATGGCAATAAAGAAAATGTTCCTCCAACAACTACTACCACCCCTCCTGGTACTACCAGTAGTAATCCTCCAGTTGGGAGTAGTGCACTCAAAAAGTTAGGTGCTTTTGCAAGAGGAACAGAGGTGGGCCCTAGTTTAGACAGGACCCCTCAACAGACTCCTCAGATTCTGATGGTGGTATAGGATTTGCCACCTTTACCATGGGTCCCACAGCATTGGGCAGGTACAGACTGGAGCCAATAATTAATGGTCAGAAAGCTGTGGCATTTAGGGACACAGGGGCTAGTGTCACCATGGTGGCAGGGAAACTAGTCCCCCCTCACCAGCTTTTACCTGAGTTTAAATACCAGGTGACCAACATTGATGGTGTCAGAACAGATCACCCCATGGCCATAGTCAATCTCAGCTGGGAGGGGGTCACAGGCCCAAAAAGAGTGGCAGTGTCCCCAACCTTACCTGTAGATTGCCTGATGGGCAATGATCTGGAAATTTCAGCCTGGGCTGAAATTGAACACCAAACCCATCTGAAGATGGGGGTCCCTGTAAAGGTTAGTGGGGCTGTGATGGCCACAGCCCCAGCCCAATATTTTGGAGAGATGGAGCCTGGAAGAATGGCCCACTCTCCCCCAGAAGAGAGCACAAGGGTTGAAGAAAAGTCTTCTTCCCTCCAGACAGTAGGTAAGGGTCAGCCTCCTCAGGGAACTGACCCTACCCCTAGTGAAGGAACTGCCACAGAGGTAGTCAGGCCTGGCCTGGCCACCCCCCTGATGGCAGAGGACCCTTACAAGGTGGTACCCAGTCTGGAGCAGGTAACCTGCCCCTCTCTACCCTGCCTCAGTCAGCCCAGGGCTGCAGAGGTCAGGGAGGTCAGTGGACCCCCCAGGGCCCCCTGTCCAGAGGAACCCCCCATCAGCAGATTAGGGGCACCCAGGCTAGTAGCCCTAGCCAGGTAGAAATTCCTCAACCCACTGAGGGATCCCCCATACCTTTATGTAGGGACCTCCCCCAGAAGGACTCTGTTAGGCAAGGGCAAACCTGGGACCAAAAGGTTCCAAACATGTCATGTCCCTCCAGTGTTCCACCCAAAGGGACCCAACCCCCGGCTGTAGGCAGTCAAAGGTTGACCCTTAGAGCAGAGTACCACTCAGTCATGGAAAGACAGGCATACATGGTGACCAGTGAGCTGAGAAAGCTGAGGCCAACATTCCTAGGGCCACACTTCCCTACTCAGACACCTCACCAGCCTGGTACTTTACCAAAGCACACCACAGGTAGTGATTCCCCATGGTGGAGACCCTCTCATACCCTTAGGGTGAGGGATTGCTTAGTGGACCATAAGACAGGGGGCAACCATGCTAGTGCAGGTGCTTCCTTATATGGCCACTTAGTCAATAAAGGCTCAACTGGCCAAGGTTAGCCTTATCTCCTTTCGTTTGGGGGGGTTATGTAGGAAGGTGGAATCTGACTATATGGTTGCCCCCACTTTTTTTATGGTGTTTTGCTGGTTTATGACTTAGTTGGACTGGGACCCTGCTATTCAGGGCCCCAGTCTATCTGCTCTCTCTAAACGACATGGAGTGCACTCTAGGTGCACTAGTGATTGGATACTGTGGTGCCTTATGAGTCCCTAGTATATGGTACCTTAGGTGCCAAGGGCATAGGTACTTCACAGGCCTACCAGGGGCTGCAGCATGTGTTATGCCACCCCTGGGAAGCAGTCTAAATCTGACACCACAGGCCTGCTACTGCAGCCTGGGTGAGGTGGTGCTAGCACCCCTCACTGAGATATAGGTTTCCTATATCTCTCTTGCACACACATATAAACCTATCAGTCACCCCTAAGGCAGGCCCTATCAATCCTGAGGGCAGGGTGCTTGGCTTCTATGTGAGGGGGTGCCTCTGCATGAGCAGGGCCCCTCTGCAGTTCTCAGAGTCCATTCTCTGGTGCTGTTTGTGGATGCGGTTAAACCATATACTCTTAAGTGCATTATATCCTCGCGGTAAATGCTAACTTTGGAATGGCTGCATCAAAACATGTCGTGTTTGGTGTCAAACATCTTGGAATACTACCCCCGCCAATCTTGGCGGCGGGGGTAGCATTCCACCCTTCTAGAGGGATAAGACATGTACCTGCTGTGGAAACGCGGTAGAATCCTAAAGAGCCCTGGCATCACAAAATGGATGCCACCAGTCACAGACACTGGGCTGCCCTCCTGCTGATGACCGAAACTCACAGTGGAGGAAGCCCAACAATAGGCATCCTGTCACAGGGAGGTGTAACCACCTCCCAGACAGGGTTTAGTGTATTGGGGCTGGGTGGGTGCACTCTTAGAGTGCTTTGAAGTCCTGCACTGGGGGAGCAGAAGGCTCCTCTGTGCATATGCCAGTTCAAACCAGCTCAGGGGCTACCTGCCCCTGCTCTGGCGCGAAACTGGACAAAGGGAAGTGGGTGTAGCCACCCCTCCCTTGACCCTCCCATAGGTGGGGTCATAGAGCTAGTCCATCCCCTCTTTTTAGTATAAGAGGGGGAACCTTGCCATTGCAAAGCAGATAACCCCTGGACGACACTCTACAGAAGAATCCTGGCCCTTCGACGTTCCACTACCTTTGGAAGACAGAAGAATCTCCCTTGGAGTCAAGGAGTGACTCCCCTGCTTGGCAGGCACCAAAAACGACAACGACGGTCGCAAACTACGCCGCTCCCGCCGGAGTCCGAAGTCCCTGCAGCCCAGGAAGTGGATTTCCTGACCTCTCCCAGGCCATCGTGAGTCCCCAGCGAAGCTGAGGCAAGTGGACCCCACGAGTAACGAGGAACCGCGACCCCTGGGTACCGTGCACTATTGTCGAGTGCAACCCCTTCACAACGTTCTACGAACTTGTGCTTTGGACCACGTGTGGTCCCGACCTCCAGCAGGAATCCCTCCGAAGATCAGAGGCCTACACCGTCCTGAGTGACCGTGGGCCCCTGTTGAGTGATTCCGCCCAAGGTGTCTTCGCGATCCCTTGCCCGCTGGCTTGTGGGTCCCCAGAAGACTTCTTAACAAAACCAAAGGGCTCCCCTGGTTGCTCCAGGCCTGCCCTGACTTACCCTCGCTGGGTGAGTTCCACAGACCTTGCTGGTCTGCGCCATCGACTTTTCTTCATCTCCCCGAGACTTGCGGCTGCCAAGGCTTGTTGGCTCCTATCGAGTTGCCGACACCGCAGTCAGCTGCAGACGTCGAGGGAGACACCGAATCCAGCTCCTGGTCGTCGTCGACGCCTCCTGGACCACGTGGCTGAAGAGTCAAGGCACCTGCAACCGACCTGAAGCGACCGACGACGGTGGGCATCCATCTTCCTTGCCCCGGGTCACTGCCAAGTGACTTTGAACACTGTCCCCTCTGCTTTCAGGTCATCCTTCTTCAGAATCCAGGCTTGGATTCCACCGGACACTTCTTCAGCTCCCGCAAGCAGCAAGTCTTCTTTGTTCGCCATTGAAAACGACGCCGCGACCCGACACCAAAGGACACCTGTGCACCCGGCTTCCCTGGGTGAGGTAACTCCAGCACTACGGTGCTCCTGTGGGTGTGGGCCCTAGAACTACTTACCCTGTAAGTGACTTGCTTGTAGGTTCTCCCGAAGTATCCTAAAACTCTTTATTTCCAACCGCGACTTGCCCCATTGAAGTTAACGGCGATTCGCGCCTGTGTATCCACACTGCACGCGTCCCCCGTGGGTCCTTTACTTACCTGCCTTGGGTGGTTTCGTGAGGCCCCAGCACTTCTGAAGGCCCTAGGCCTTGTCTCCTTGCAAGTCGTTGTTTCTAAGTCTCTTACTTAGTATATGGTCTGGTACGCCCCTAGGGCCCCAGCCATATTTTGTGCTTAACTTATTGTGAAACGTTGATTTGTGCATATGTTTGTCTTCTAATCTCATAAAGAGATTAGTAGAGAGTTATTTAGAAATAAATACATATATATTTGATATATATACCTGTGTGGTGTCTTTTCATTTGGTGATTCAAGAGATTATATGGTAAAACAAGCTGCTTTACATTCCTCCGAGACTTAGCCTGAAGGCTGCTCTCCACAGCTACCACTAGGATAGCTTTCTTTAAAAGGTTGTCTTAAACCTATCTACCATAAGAGTCGATTTGCCCTGGTGCAAGGTGTCCACTTTAATTAGTGAACAGCATATACCAGGCCAACTTCTCACATTGATTCTTTTGGATGTTGTTTTTACATATGGGCTAGGAGAGTGTGGCTAACTCCCAATATCGTCCCACTTGCAATGGTGAACGGATTTTCTTTTTGGGTTTGGCGATGCTACCACTTGGAAACACCTACCACACCCAGATGCTTCTGAAAAGTAGATATCAGGGGAAGTCCAGGGTGGTGTGCTTCGCATGCATCCCTCACCACTTTCTTACCCACAATGCCCTGCAAAACTCAAAGGTTGACTGAAACCACACATTTTCCTCACATTTCTTTGAGGAAAACTTCTGGAATCTGCGTGGAGCCCCAAATTTCCTACCACAAAACATTCACTCAAGTATTCCGATAAAAATGGTACCTCACTTGTGTGGGTGGGCCACGAGACCTTGACACAAAAAGCCCAAAAGTGCTACATGGTGAGATCAGCAATAGGGGTAGCTGCGGGAATTGTGGCTGGCTGCCATCCATGTAAACCTACCAACCACAGACATTTTTGAAAAGAAGAAAACCATGGAATTCCATGGTTGTGTGCCTTGCATAAATTCAACAAGGTTTTCTTTTTTTTTTTATTATACAATTTTATTGAATAACCAAAATCAGTACATAATACATCATGACCAGTCGTGACAGTACAGAGAACAAATGTACTTGTTTACAAAGGCAAGGTGACCATCAAGAAAATGAAACCAAGAGAGCACAAAAACAAAAAGCTTGTACCATGCACATCTACAATTCGCATTATTCCTTTATGAAATGTGGTGATTAACACCATTACTGTTCGGCATGAGTGGTGAAGATTCCATCTTGGCTGCCTCTTTACACTTAATTAACAACATACACTGCCACACCATAAATGAGCTTATATTTTATATTATCCATTGTTTCCACCCGCATCCCTCTGTTCCTGTACTGTATCTGCGTTATTACTCTCAGCGCGCTCAGGCTCTGTACTAGCATGCTTCGTGAGGAGATATGATTGATAGGGTCCCCAACAAGTCCTCGGGTGACTTATAGGTGGGAGAAATTCATGATATGAGTCTGTTTGTGTATTACAATAAAGCATATCGGCATGCCATTCTTTAATTGTCGGTTGTGGGCCTCTGCCCCATCTAATTGCCACTCGGCGTTTCGCCAATAGGAGACCAATGGCTATCAAGGGGCGGTTCACTTTGTCTACAGTTAGGTCCCATCCCAGCAGGGCCATCTTAGGATCCGGCTCCAAGTCTGCACTTATGATGGGTCTCAGCTCATGAAACACCACGCCCCAGAATGCCTGAATCCCAGGGCACTGCCAAGCCAGATGCCAAAAGCCTGCTTCATCCCTCCCACATCTCTGGCATCTGGAGTTGTCTGATAGCCCATATTTATATTGTCTCTCTGGCATACAGTAGGCTCTATGTAGATATTTATAATGAATAAGCCTGTGCCTCCCATTTAAAGAGACAGTCTTAGTACGTTCACAGCAGTATTGCCACTCTTTGTCGCTCAAGGGGTTACCTAATTCACGCTGCCATTCCAATCTGACTCTCAGTACTTGCAATCGCTGTGTGTCCTACATACTGGAATAAAACCTAGTGATTAACTTGGATGGTGCACTTGTTTTAATGAGAGTGGTGAGGGCCTCCATCTCCTGCGGTTCTGCCATGTACTCCCCCAATAGGGCCTGCCAAGTGTGACGTGCTTTAAAAAAATGAAATAGCGCCATACCCGCCGGCTGCACCTCTGGCCCCTGAAGGGATTCCCAACTGCACACCAGTCCATCTTTAAAGAAGTCCCCCATCTTACGGATACCTACCGTGTGAAGCGCCTGACATGCCCCAGTCTTGTCCCAAGGGAAACCACAAGCACCAGCGCAAAGGAATCTCTGGCGAGTACAGTATACCGCCTGCTTGCATCTGTAGCAATGTCTGCCACGCCTGTGTGGTAGTCGTTATCGAGTCAAATATTTGCTGTCGCCTGGACGTTGACTGAAAAAGTGCTTGGGGCAATGTGAGAAGCTCCGCCACACTCCGCTCCAAGTATAAGTGGGGAATATCTTGTGGGCCAATCACCCAGTAGTGTGCAAAGGTGCTGTGGGCTGCTCTGTAGTACTTCTCGAGGTCCGGGGCCCCTAATCCACCCAGCTCATACGGCATTGTAAGTGAGTCCCATCGTATACAGGGCTGCTTTTCTGCCCATGCCAACCTGATGAGTTGCGTACGCAGTTGTTTAAAAAGGGTTTGCGGCAGTGGGATTGGTATGTTTTGAAACAGAAATAGAAACCTAGGCAGGACCATCATTTTCATTAAAGCTACCCTCCCCATTAATGATAGCGGAAGTCTGATCCACTGGTCCACATCATCTGTTAATCTTTGCGCCGCCGCCCCATAATTGTCCCTTATTATCACAATAGGGTCAGTGTGTATCATAATACCCAAATATCGCACTGAGTCAGTGGTCCATCGTAATGGAAACTCCAGGGCTGGTGATGTAGTGACGGATGTAAGCGGAAATATAATTGATTTGTCCCAGTTAATTCGTAACCCTGAGTGTCTGCCAAATTGGACCACCTCACGCAATATGGGGGAGAGATTTTCGTCCGGGTTGCGAATATACAGTAAGGTGTCGTCTGCATATTGAGAAATATTTAGGGTGTACCCTGGGAACCCTAGCCCCCTGTGAGAATGATATTCACGGATAGCACACGCCAGCGGCTCCGCCACAATCGCATATAACAGGGGCGACTATGGGCACCCCTGTCTTGTACCATGTGTGATTTTAAATGGTTTAGAGACAGCATCCATTCTGACCTTGGCTGTGGGTAGTGTATATAGGATAGAAACCAAGCGCAAAAAACCGCCTCCAACCCCAATTTTACGCAGGACCGCAAACATAAACCCCCATTCCACAGAATCAAAGGCCTTCTCTGCATCGAGGAACACCGCGGCGGCTTTAACCTCTGGATTCAGTCTTTGCACAACCCCAAATAATGTTCTCAAGTTTTGCGTGAGATTCGGACCAGGAACAAAACCCGCTTGCTCTGGGCGAATAATCCCTGGCAGTAGATGCGCCAACCTGTTAGCCAATATTTTGGCGTAGATTTTAGTATCTACATTCAACAGAGATAATGGTCTGTATGAGGAACAAGAGTTGGTTGCTTACCCGCCTTCAATAGTGTCACTATCATGGCCTCTCGCGTGGTCGGAGGCATCACCCCCGTCTGTGCTATTTCCTCATATGAAGGTTTGAGATGGGGGAATCAACAAACCCTGAAACTCTTTATAAAACGCTACTGTCAGTCCGTCTGCACCAGGGGCTTTACCAGCCACCATGCTACGCAGCGCTACCCTTATTTCGTCTGTTTCCAATGGTGCCATAAAGTATTCCCTATGTTCCGTTACTAGCCACGGCATTTTTATGTACGACAAGTACTCATCCAGCGTGTTTTGGTCAGTGGGTATTTGTGATGTGTATAACGCCTGATAGTAAGTGCGGAAATGATCGTCAATTGCCTCTGGGGTGTGTAACGTGAGCCCCTCATCATCTTTCAGATCCTTTAAGGTGTCTAAATCTCTTGGAGGTCGCAGGATCTTTGCTAACGTAGCACCTGGTCTCTCCTGCTCACCATAGCAGCGAGCTGTGGCGTACTTGCCTATGTGCTTAGTTTCATCGTTTGCCGTGTCTTGGAATTATGCTAGTTTCTCCTTGAGGTCTGCTGCGGTGTGGGTCCCAGTATCTGTTGAGAGCGCCCTTTCTATATTCCCGAGCTCTTTTTCTAGAGTCCCTAGCCTACCTCATATGAAGGACACCCGCGTGTGAAGCTATCATTCCCCTCTAACGTGTACATTAAAGGCTTCCCATACCGTAGTAAATGCAGGAACAGAGCCTATATTATTTGCGAAAAACTCTTCGATTGACTTCGCTAGCACTGCTCTAAAAACCGCATCCAGTCGTGAGTATGGGGGAATCGCCAGATAAATGCAGGAACCTTGGGAGAGTTATATTCCAATGATAATAGCACCGGGGAGTGATCGGAATATGTTCTAGGAAGGTGTGTACAAGCTCCCACCCTTGCGCTCAAGCTCCTGGACACTAGCCAGTAGTCGATGCGAGTGTGTGGGTCATAAACTGAGGAGTAGTGTGTGTAGCCTCTGCCTGATTGATAACGATACCTCCAGATGTTTAGTAGGCTCCCTCTGCTCATAATGTCCACGATAGTCAACGCCGCCGTTGCTGGGCGCCTGGGCTGACACCTAGATCTATCCATGTGTGGGTCAAGTATGCAATTAAAATTGCCCCCCCACAACTGTGGGATTCCAGCCCATTGTGATAGTGTCGCCTCTAGTGTGGTATAAAAGTGGGGATCGTCATGATTTGGGCCGTATACCCCCACCAAGACAAATCTAAGGTCACCCCTGCTGCAAAGGGCAGCTGCTAATCGACCGTTTGGGACCCTGACCAGTCCTGTCATGTCAACCCCCGATCGTTTATCTACCCATAACAATACCCCTCTAGCGTGTGAGGTGTAATCAGCTGCATAACAGACGCCCTGCATTCTACGATAAATCCTCCACTATGCTCCACATTCAGGCATGTTTCCTGTAAAACCTCGATATCAATTGAGTGCCTCTTTAACTGCGCTACAACTTTCCAAACTTTTCTACTGTCATTCAATCCCCTAATATTCCAGGTCACAAGCTGCAAGAATCGCGGTTCACTGCCTTCAGGTGTTATTTGTTGTGCATCTCAAAATTAAATACCGGATCATTGTACATGTCACTAATCTGGTACACAGCTGCTGTATTAAATTTTGACATTTAAACCAAATAATGCAATCTATAGAACAGCACCCTCCCACACTATGGGATTCCTCAACTTCCATAGCAACGAAACCCCCCCCCCCCACCCAAGATCCCCGATTTACTAAACAACCCCAACCAAAATATACATAACAGTGTGATACACTTGGGGGCAGATGTTGCCATCTCTCCGAAATTTTGATGCCACTTCATCTACACACGATAAATATTATGATTCACCAATGTCTCTGCATAGGTTCAACGTTAAGCGATCACCTCTTCCCCCCTCTTCAGTGAAACCTCCCTCAACAAACACATTAATAGCTTTGCAAGGTAAGCCAGTGGATAGTACGTCGTGTCCCCCTGCAGCAGTTCTCCCATGACCCCCGCTATATCAGTCTTGCTGCTAATATAAAGAGAAATTACTACTTATCCATGTTGTAGCATTGTTCAGCAGTCCCAATAGTAGTACAGAGCTGCCTTCCCTGCAACTCCCCTCGTCTCGATAGTTCTGATTATATCCTCAGCTGGACTCTTTCCACTGAGCGCCTCGCTCCCTTCGTCACTCCTCGGAGTCTGGGACTGCGTCAGCGCTCGGGGAGGAACCCCCGGGGGATCCACGCCTCCTCGTAGCTTGCTCCTTATCCTTTAGGAAACGTAGGACTGCCTTGGGGTCTGTGAAGAAATGCACTTTTCCATCTGCTTTAACTCTCAGCTTGGCTGGATATTGCATACTATACTCCAGGTTCAATTCTCTGAGACGTTTTTTTGCAGGAATAAACAAACGCCTCGCCTCCTGTACTTGCAGCGTGAAGTCTGGGAATAGGGATATATTTGAACCCTTGTGCCGCAGTGTGCCCAACTCTCGTGCCCTCCGGAGGGCGGCATCGCGGTCTCTATAATTTAGCACTCTCGCTATTATGGGCCGTGGGGGCGCACGTGGGACCGGCCTGGGCGCCAAGGAACCATGCGCTCGCTCCACCACAAATAGCTCTGAGAAGGTTTCTCTGCCCAGAAGAGTAATGAGAAGTGCCTCAACGTGTTGCTCCATATTCCCTATATTGGAAGACTCCGCAACCCCTAATATGCGGATGTTATTCCACCTTGATCTTGCTTCAAGGTCTTCCGCCTTTGATTGGAACACCTGCAGAATTTTATCCCTGGATTTATCTGCCTCCGAGTCCGCCTTCACAATATCTTCTACATCTGATATCCTCTACTCCGCAGCATTAAGGCGATCTCCATGCTTATCTAGGCGCTCAGACATTCTGTCCATACGGAACGACAAAGCATCGATCTTGCTGTCAATTTTGGATAAGCTCTGCTGCATTGTGCGTAATATCTGCTTCAGGTACGCATCCGCAGGAGCCTCTTGATCGTCCGACGTGACTTCTGGGTCTGTTGGGGTATGTTCCCGGGATCTGGGAGTTTTGCGCAAATCGAATTGCAGCTTAGACTGGACTTTATCTGTTTGCCCATCCTGTAGCCTGGCACTGGCTGACCAACTTGAGTTTCTGTTTTAGAAGTGCAAATTGGGGTGGGACCTCAGTGCCACAGATCAGTAGGAATTCAATACGTCTTGGATCTTGCTCAGTAGTGTATGCCCCAGCCCAGGAAGCACTATGACCCACACAGTTGCACCACTCCACCTACGTGTGCCCTCATATGCCGCAAGGGGATATGTCTCTTAATGCTGGATCACTGCAGACTGTGCTGGCACTTGTCTCCCAGGCACTACGGCAACAGATGCCCTCGCTGTATCCCTTCGATGGGAGCTTCGTCCTGTATGGCCTTCCACGGCCCTGTCCGCATGCACCTCTCAGACTTGCATCCCTCGCTGGCCTCTCGCAGTGCTAATCGTAGCACAAGTCCATTCAGCAGTCTCGGATTGTCAGCGCTGCAGGGGGAGTCTCCCAATTGCCTAATCCCTTGCAAACCCATTGCAGCTGGGGCCGAAATTCACCCTTGTGCAACCCTGGCTCCCAACACTCGGTACCTGCTGTTTCTCGGCGTTGGTATGGCCCGCTGCACATCACCCCTGTTTTCTGATACAAAGGAAGGCCCAACGCCTTCTGTCATGCCGGGCTTCGGATCGCCTGGGCGCGGGCCGCACGCCGCGCCTCCAGCCACGAGGTTTCTTGACCACCAAGGTTAACTCAGCCGCTGTTCCTGCCGGGTGTCCCTCCTTATGACAGCGGGACTGCAGTGACTTCTCCTGGCCGTCCGTTCACCCCTCTCTAGCTCCGGGGGCACCCACGCTGCCGTGCTTCCTCTTTGCGTCAGCGCCGGGACCCCGCGGGGCACACACGTCACCACCACGGCCTTGGACGATCAGGATATTTAGGCCTGACAGACCGGTGAAAAGTCCCAAACGCCGAAACCTCCGGGATCCTTAGGCGTTTATGTGGCAATAGCCCACTCCAGGGGAGAAAATAATACTTCGGGCATCAGGATTATGACGGATTGATAGTGGCGAATGGCGGAGCTCCCTTAGCTCGCGGCCATCTTGGAGCCAGGCAAGCTCCGCCCCCTCCAACAAGGTTTTCTTACCTACAGTGCCCTACAAACCTTAAACTTTGCCTGAAATCATGCATTCTCCTAACATTTCTGTGATGGAAACTTACAGAATCGCAGGAATCCACAAAATTCCTAACACCCAGCATTGCCCTACTCATGCTGATAAAAACGCTGTACCACTTGTGTGGTTGGGCGTTGTGCCAGCAACAGGAACGGATCAAACCGAGTTCAATAGGAGTCCCCATGCAAAGGCTCCCACTGACCTTGGTTTCATCCGTTCCTCTCGCGGGCATTAGGCCCAGCCAAGCAGTGTTTTTATTGGCACAAGTGGGGTAACGCTGGGTGGTAGGAATTTTGCAGATTCTGGAAATTTCCATGACAAAATGTAAGGAAAATGCATTATTTCAGGCAACGTTTGAGGATTGCATGGCATTGTGGGTAAAAAAAAACTCATGGGATCCACACAAGGCACGCCACTCTGGACTCTCCTAGTTGTCTAGTTTTCAAAAATGTGCAGGTTTGTTAAGTTTCTCTCGATGCCGCCTGACTTGAGGCCCAAAATCCACAGCTACCCACTTTTCAAACAATGAGTCCCTTTGAGTGGAAAAATGTGATGTATCCATGCTACATTTTGGGTCGTTCCTGTCGCGGGCACTAGGCCTACCCACACAAGTAAGGTACTATTTTTATCGGAAGAATGCTTGGTGGAAGAAAGTTTGGGGCTCCCTGCAGATTCCAGAACTTTCCATCACAGAAATGTGAGGAAAATGTGTTTTTAGTCAAAGTTTGAAGTGTGCAAGGAATTCTGGGATAATCAACCTGGTGAGAGCCACACAAGTCACCCCACAATGGATTTCCCCAGATGTCTAGTTTTTAAAAATGTACAGGCTTGCTATGTTTCCCTAGATTCCCTCTGAGTTACGGCCCAAAATCCACAGCTATCCACTTTGCAAAAAAAAACAGGTCAGTTTTGAGTAGACAAATGTGATGTATACATGTTGCGTTTCGGGCCTTTTCCTGTCGCGGGAACTAGGCCTACCCACACAAGTGAGGTGCCATTTTTATCAGAAGACTTAGGGAAACGCTTAGTGGAAGGAAGTTTGTGGCTCCCTGCAGATTCCAGAATTTTCCATCCCAGAAAAGTGAGGAAAATGTGTTTTCTTTAGTCAAAGTTTGAGGTTTGCAAGGGATTCTGTGTAAAACAGCCTGGTGAGAGCCACACAAGTCACCCCATCCTTGGATCACCTAGGTGTCTATTTTTAAAAAAAGTGAAGGTTTGCTACGTTTCCCTAGGTGCTGGCTGAGCTAGGGCCCAAAATCCACAGCTTCCCACCTTGCAAAAAATGGGTCAGTTTTGAGTGGAAAGTGTGATGTATCCATGTTGCGTTTTGGGCCGTTTCCTGTTGCAGGCACTAGGCCTACCCACACAAGTGAGGTGTCATTTCTATCAGGAAACAAGTTGGTGCTATGAATAGTAGGATATTTGTTATTATCAATTGGATTTCGCTGCATTTGGGCCTTTCAAATCAAACACAAGGAGATGATGGACGGGGCGCTGAAACTTTTCAGACACTCACCCCCAGTCACAGATCTGGGTTGAATCCATCATCGTTCTTTAGCTCACTGCGCCACCCCAGTTCAGACACAGCTATATGCAAATCAGTCTTGACCCTGTGCCTCATGGGAACAGTCCAGCCCAAACTGCCAAGCCACTTCTTCCCTGGACCGGAAACAAGCATCCTCGGACTGGTTTCGGGCTAACAGCCCTCATCAGCCAGGCTAGCTTGAATCCAGTGGCAAAGTGAGCAAGGGACCCACGTCTGGGCATACCCTGCCAACTTAGGGCGAACAAAGCAAACACAAGGAGATGATGGACGGAGCGTCGAAAATTTTCAGACACTCACCCCCAGTCACAGATCTGGGTTGAATCCATCATCGTTCTTTAGCTCACTTCGCCACCCCAGTTCAGACACAGCTAAAAAAAAAAAAATTTTTTAAGAAGTTTTATAAAGCGCACGGCTGCCCCAGCAAAGGGGCGTCCCAGCGCTAATAGCAACAGAAGGGCAGCAGGCAGCAGAAGGGGGCCAGATAAGGAAAGGGGGAAATCTAATAACCTTAACAAAACACAAAAGACCAGCAGGAAAGGAAATGAAACAACATATAGTGAATAGGAGGCCTATAGTGAAGGGAAGAGGTGGGTCTTGATATCCTTGCGAAAAGCCAGGTAATTGTCAATGCTCCGTATGTGAATAGGAAGTGAATTCCAGAGTTTAGCTGCCAGTGTGCGAAAGGAGCGCCCACCTGCACGTACCCTCCTTACCCGGGGAACAACCGCAAGGTGATGGCCTATTGAGCGGAGTTGGCGGGTGGGGGTGTATGTTGAAAGCAGGTTGGCCAGAATGCCAGGAGAGGAGAAGTTCAGAATCCTGAAAGCAATACAGAGGGACCTGAACTCCACACGTCTGGCCACCGGCAGCCAATGTAGCTGACGAATAGCACTGGTGGTGGAGCAGATTCTAGGAAGGCCAAGGAGGGTTCTGGTGGCTGCATTTTGGACCCTTTGCAGTCTCATAATCTCCGTCTTATTTGCCCCCAAGTAGAGCGAGCTGGCGTAGTCCAGTCTCGACAGAACGGAGGCCTGAACAATCACCTGCCTGATGGATGGATCAAAAAAAAAACAGCAGCGGTTTGAGCCCTGTAGTATGCTGAAACATGTCGCTGCCACTTTCTTCGTTTGGGCCTGAAAGCTGAGAGCCGAGTTGACCCAAACACCAAGATTTTTCACCACCTGTTTAGGGCGTGTGCGCAACCCAAGGTAGCAGGCCACCAGTGTTCACTCCACAGCTCAGGATCTTTCCCTACCAGCAAGACCTCAGACTTGCTGGCATTGAGCTGGAGGCAGTTGGCAGTCATCCACCCCGCGACAGCAGCAAGACCGGACCGAAACTTATGAGCGTCATGCAAACAGTCATCGGAGAGAGCAACTGCCAACTGCGTATCATCTGCATATGATACTACTGTCAGCCCTTTACTCTTGGCCACCGCAGCTAATGGCTGGACATACAAATTAAAGAGCGTTGGACTAAAGGCTGAGCCCTGCGGCACACCCTGCTTGATAGGATGGACCCTGGAGGTGAAAGGGGGGGATGTTACCTGGAAGGACCTCTCTGGAAGGAAGGAGGTGAACCAGTCCAATGCAGGACCCACAATGCCAACTTCCTCCAACCTATGCAGCAGGATCTGGTGAGAGACCGTATCAAACGCGGCACTGAGATCCAGTAGGATCAGTGCCTAGGTACGTCCCTCCTCCAGTGCTGCCCTCAGATGTTCGGTCACTGCTAAGAGGGCAGACTCCGTGCTGAGACCCGGACGGAAGTCGCACTGAGAGGAATCAAGTATGTTGTTCTCTTCCAGGAAACCTGACAAGATGGAGTTTATATAGGCTTCAGAGATCTTGGAAGCCCACGGCAGGAGGGAGATAGGACGGAAGTTCTCAGGTTTAGCTGTATCAAGGGTAGGTTTTTTTAATAAAGGAACAACCCTAGCCTGCTTCCAAGTCCTAGGGACAACTGCCATAGACAGGGACATGTTAATCACCTGGCCCAGAGGTGTAAGAAGCACAGGTAACAGTCTCATAAATTGATCAGGCTTCAAGGGATCAGCAGGGGATCCGGATTTAATCTTGCTGCATAATGAGCGCAGCACATCCTCAGAAATCGGCGGGAAGGCGGCAAGCATGTGAGTGGGAGGAGATCTGCCCCCAGAGCCAGAACACATATCCACCTGAGGAAAGGACTTATAGATGTTTTCTACCTTATTGACAAAGAAGGTGGCGAGAACCTCGCAATGCTCATCTGATGTGATAGAGGGCGCAGCGAGTGTCCCGGCTGATTTAAGATCTTTGAGTATGGAGAAAATACTCTTAGTAGGATTGTCGCTGTTCCAAATCTCGTCAGCAAAGTAGGCTGCACGTTCTTTCTGAATAGCCCTATGGTATTGCTTAATGGCTTCCTGATAACATCCTTTCAGGACTGGGTCAAAGTCTCGTCTCCATGCCCGCTCCAGCCTCTTACAGGCTTTACACATATTAGTGAGCTTGTCATTGTACCAAGGATTGGATTTGGTACTGCGACACTTAGACCGTTTGACAGGAATAAGTGCATCCAAAGGACGAAGTATCCAGGCCGATATCGTTTTGTCGGCAGCATCCGGATCATCCGGCAGGCTGGGTATGTTTGAAGAGAGTAGGGTATAGAAATGGTCGAAATTTAATTCATGCCAAGGGCGGCGGAAGGAAAATTTCTGAGGCACCCTCCGAGGGGGCTCAACCCCCGAAAGTGTCATGGGAATAAGACACTTATATGCAAATCAGTCTTGACCCTGTGCCTCATGGGAACAGTCCAGCCCGAACTGCCAAGGCATGTCTTCCCTGGACCGGAAACAAGCATTCTGGGACCGGTTTCAGGCTAACAGCCCTCATCAGCCTGGCTAGCTTGAATCCAGTGGCAAAGTGAGCAAGGGACCCACGTCTGGGCATACCCTGCCAACTTAGGGCGGACAAAGCAAACACAAGGAGATGATGGACAGTGCGCTAAAACTTTTCACTCACCCCCAGTCACAGATCTGGGTTGAATCCATCATCGTTCTTTAGCTCACTTCGCCACCCCAGTTCAGACATAGCTATATGCAAAACTAAGTCTTGACCCTGTGCCTCATGGGAACAGTCCAGCCCAAACTGCCAAGCCATGTCTTCCCTGGACCGGAAACAAGCATCCTGGGACCGGTTTCGGGCTAACAGCCCTCATCAGCCAGGCTAGCTTGAATCCAGTGGCAAAGTGAGCAAGGGACCCACATCTGGGCATAACCTGCCAACTTAGGGCGAACAAAGCAAACACAAGGAGATGATGGACGAAGCGCTGAAACTTTTCAGACACTCACCCCCAGTCACAGATCTGGGTTGAATCCATCATCGTTCTTTAGCTCACTTCGCCACCCCAGTTCAGACACAGCTATATGCAAATCAGTCTTGACCCTGTGCCTCATGGGAACAGTCCAGCCCGAACTGCCAAGCCATGTCTTCCCTGGACCGGAAACAAGCATCCTGGGACTGGTTTCGTGCTAACAGCCCTCACTAGAAGCTAACTAGAAGCCTGTAACCCTTGCGGAAGCCTGATTGTTCATCTGTTTGCTGCGTTGAGTTTTAATTTATTCACTGTTGCCATTGTTTTTAAAAAAACACTGCTGCTATCGTTTTAACAGACTGCTGCTATCGTTTTTAAATTGTTCCGTCACTCAGGGGAGAGCTGTGTTAAAGCTCGGGGGTAGTGGGGCATCCCTTCTTTGACCAGCACACGCACTTAGGCGCCGGGTCAGCGTTCCAGTAGCTGGAACCCGACGCACGACTGACGCCATAAAAGCGCCAGATGACGCGACCGCGCAGCGCTAACTAGAAGCTTGTAACCCTTGCGGAAGCCTGATTGTTCATCTGTTTGCTGCGTTCAGTTTTAATTTATTCACTGTTGCCATTGTTTTTAAAAAAACACTGCTGCTATCATTTTAACAGACTGCTGCTATCGTTTTTAAATTGCCAACTCCCCTAGAGAAACCTTCTGCATCACCAAAAAGCTCCTCAAAGCTCCCGCACCTCCGGCGGTACCGGATACTTCATGTCTCCGCTGCAACAAACATGCAGAAAACTTCGCCACCAAAGTACATAATATTCTCAAACATCTTCCCCAAAAAGACAGTGACACCTCAATCGAGTACACGAATGTAGGTGTGCACAAAACGGAACATCTCTTGGAGACTTTTATCCCGATGACCCAGGAATCATTTCTAGCCACCCTGTCATCGGTAAAAAGTGGATCGCCACTTGACCCGGCACCACCCGACATCCTTAAACTGGTAGCACCAACAATTGTCTCCACGGCCACCTGCCTGATTAATGTCTCACTATCCACAGGTATGGTCCCCCCTGAGTGGAAAAGGGCAATGGTAAAAGCGCTGCTAAAAAAACCCAACCTGGACCCAGCCGATCTGGGCAACTATCGCCCGATTTCGCTCCTTCCTGGAATCAGCAAGATTGCTGATAAATATGTTAATCACACGCTCTCCGCGTTCCTCGAGTCCAATGATCTGCTACATCCCTCCCAAACGGGCTTCCGCCCGCGCCAAGGCACCGAAACCGCCCTGTTAGCAGTGGTGGAAGAATCAAGAAGGATCCTTGACTCAGGAGGGTCTGCAGCCATAATTTTACTCGATCTGAGCGCGGCCTTCGACACGGTGAACCACCGAATCTTGGTCCACCGTCTCAGGAGCACAGGAGTCACTGGCACAGCCCTATTAGGCTACATTCTTTCTTAGAAGAAAGATTCTTCCAGGTTTTTTAAGGTGATACCATCTCAAATCCCATCCCTTTACAGTGCGGAGTTCCACAGGGTTCTTCCTTGAGCCCACTCTTTTTAATGTCTATATGGCCCCGTTGGCTGATATAGTATCCCCCTTCTGGATTCATATAGTAACCTACGCTGATGACACACAGCTGGTTGTAGCACTGAACCATCCTGATCAGATGTCCAATGACCTCCACTCCTGCCTCGAGGAAGTTGCCAAGTGGATGAGCTTGTCTCACCTAAAACTTAATGGTGACAAAACGGAGCTTATGATTCTTGGCAATCCTTTATGCTTTAAAGCAAGCACGACGTGGCCAGCTTGTATGGGCCCGGTGCCAGCCCCCAAAACAGAGATAAAAAGTTTGGGAATTTGGCTAGACCAAGACCTCACTTTTAAAGCGCATGCTAGAAAGACTGCTGCCTCATGTTATGGCCTGCTTAGAATGACCCGCAAAGTTCTCCCTCTTCTACCGTTTCAAGCAAGAAAATTGCTGATCCAAGCACTAATTCTATCAAGGATAGATTATGGCAATGCCCTTTACTTAGGTGCCCCGAACTCAGTGGTCGCGAAACTGCAGATCGTACAAAACTGTGCAGCACGACTGCTCACGGGGACCCCTAATCGGTGTTCAGCAAGGTCCACGCTGAGCTCCCTCCACTGGCTTCCGGTGCAGGAGAGCATAAACTTTAAGGCCCTCTGCATCGCTCATAAGGCCCTTGAAGGGAGCGGACCTTCTATTAATAAAGCCATGATCCGCCCCTATAGGGCAAACAGAAAACTCCGCTCAGATGAGCTCCATCTAGCGGTGGTCCCCAGGATCAAGAAGGCCAGAAGTGGCGGACGGCTATTTTCATATAACGCCTCCAGACTTTGGAACACCCTACCGCTATATCTTCATAGGGAACCCAACCATATTACCTTCCGCAAACAGTTAAAAACCTGGCTTTTCCCCAAGGCTATTCAGTCTATTTGGTTATGCGTCAGCGCTGGGATGCTTCCGGGTAGCCATGCGCTATACAAAAACCATTTTCATTTCATTTCATTTCATCAGCCAGGCTAGCTTAAATCCAGTGGCAAAGTGAGCAAGGGACCCACGTCGGGGCATACCCTGCCAACTTAGGGCGAACAAATCAAACATCTCCTTGTGTTTGCTCCTTTCAAATATAAGCCAGCGTGTAAGAAAGAAGACATTTTGAAAAATACCCACCAAATCATATGCTCGTACGGGTACCCATAAATTCAGAGATGTACAAATAACCACTGCTCCTGAACTTCATATCTTGGGCCCATTTCAGAAATGCATAGGTTACCTTGATATATAGTTCTCACTCTATATAATTCACCATATGAATTGGTCTATGCTCAGTACACAATGAAAAATCATTGTATGGTGCAGCTCAGTTGTTGGCTCCGAATACCTCGGGTTCTTGGAGAAGCTACAAACCCTATACATGGTAGATTGCTTTTGTAAATCGTCATCGTGACAAAATGTTACAGATGAAACATTGTCACAAATAGCTGTTTTTCCCTTCTCATTTTCAATATTTATTTAATCCAATAGTTAGTTTCTTTGGGAAAACCTTGAAGTATCTACACATATGGCCCCTTGCTGAATTCGAACGTTTGTCTACTTTTCAGAAATATATAGCTTTCCTGGATCACCCATGGGTTTCACATTGATTTCCGCTGCAAACTAGAAGTAGGTTGAAAGCACAAAAAATAGGCAAAATAGGCTACCTCTTTGAAAAATGCCAAAACTGTGGTAAAAAATATGTTTTTTGATTCAGCTCTACATGTTCCTGAAAGCTAGGAAAATGGTGACTTAAGCGCAGCAAACATTGTGTTGATTCAGTTTTTATTTTTTTTAAAACCCTTTCATCCAGAGCACTTTTTTCCAATTTTTCCCAAAATCTCAAAACTTGGCATCCTGGGACCGGTTTCGGGGTATCACCCAGGATGTTCCAGGATGCTTGTTTCTGGTCCACGGATAATACGGCTTGCCAGTTCGGGCTGAACTGTTCCCATGAGGAGCAGGATCAAGACTGATTTGCATATGAGTGGGTACAAACTGGGGTGGCGTAGTGAGCAAAAGAACAATGGATTTAACCAAGATCTCTTGACTGGGGGTGAATGTTTGTTTTATTCAGCATTCCGTCCATCATTTGTTGTCACAGGAATTTTACTGCAATGCCATAGTGTGTGTGAGACAGTGAGGTGAGTGTTGACTGCTGCGAAGGGTGCGGACTGGAACTCTGAAAAGCACTCTAATTCCATCCATTGCATGGCCCTCTTTTTAGTCGACCCACTAGCTGAGCGCAGCCAATCAGGTTAGAAAAAAACACACAAAACTGGACGATATTTGAAAAGGAGAGTGCACAGCAGTATCTTAAGGCCTCAGGTCAAGCATAGATTTATTGGCAGGAGTTATGGCTGTTGTATGGGAAAGACCCTCTCTCACAAATCGCAGGATGGACGCAGGGTGCTATGTCTCCCACAGCAATGTATACAACTGCCAACGGTTTATTGTTTAATAAAGACAGAGATTACTTGTACACGGACAGGCAGCCGCTGAGGAAAGCGAAGTTTTTGGGATCGCGACTTTGAATGCTGGCAGCTTGGCAAGTGAGACTCGAGCCTTCTAGTCCTTCCGAGGAGAGCACCTGAAATTGTTCCATAGTTACAATGATCGCAGAGGGCCCCAGGACATGCAAACCTACATAATGTGCTGTTTTAATGTCTTGAGGCCGGAGTTCACCCACAGAGGCGACACAGCTCAAATGTTGTCAAAGAAAACCTTTTCTTTCTATACATAGACTTTCTATTCATAGTTAGCCACTTTCTAAGCGTGTCAATTTAGAAGACTGGGAGCGAAGATTAAAAACTGGTAGGGCCAGAATGAAGCTGATAAGCTAGAACTAGAAATGAAATGCCCTGGTTACCAATTTTGGTTAAGGACTAGATGAGGACGAGCCACTGAAAGGTCGAGCCTGAATCCTGGCCTTGGTTCTGCTTGAGGGCCCATAATGAGACGAGCTTCCATGTGGCTTCTGCCTGCAAGCCTCCTTTAACAACGATGTGGCATTACGGCCAAATCTGCAGTCTTTGGAACTGGGAAACCAGGTTTGAGTCTCAGTGTGGGCCCAAACATCCTGTGTTAATCATATAATCTCCCTGTTCCTAAAAAAACCAAAAAAACATAAATGTGTCCTTGCTGTAGTAGTTAGGGTCCTTGGCCCTCATGCAGCCATACAAAGGACACCAACACATAGCTGTACTGACTGGAACTGGCCCAGGGCACGTGAGCCCGGACCCTTTTATTAGCAGGGTCACCTGACCGGTGACACCTGTGATGGATGAGTGTGGGATGAGTGTGGAAGCCAGCCCTCAAGGAGTGGCTAGTGAAAACACAGTGTAGAAACTCTGCACCGTGACCAGCTGGTCACTACATCCCTCCCAAACTTTATTGAAAATAGACAACGAGTCCAACCTGGGGAAGAGAACAAAACAACAACACAAAAACACCACTGAGTCTGTGCAGACGGTCTGTAGGACAGGATGAGCGGCCCGATGCAGCTGAGAGCACCAACTTGACAGCACGCATCCGTAATTTAACCATGGGACTCAGGGCACGAAACGCAATCTCTCGATCACCTGTCCATGGGGTCACAGTCCACATTGGCACTGTTGCTGGGTCCCGCCTGGTCTCACGGTGCTGGAGTCTATTTACATAGTTCACTGTGATGGTGCATCCAGAGCAGGGGTGGGGTCTGCTGCAGAGATGTCTTTGAACATGCCCTGTCTCCAGGGATGGCCAACCTACAAAGACGGAGGATGACAATGCGGTGGTTAAGAGTCTTCCTTGATGGCCATGGAGCTTACCGGTACCCGATGGTGGATGAGCTTCAGACTTCCCTCTCGTGCCAGGACTCCTCTCTCACAGGACATTCCTTGAGGCCCTTTCTGCCGGGCTGCCACAGGACTGTGTGGATTGTGCAGGGCCACTCGTAGGCTACGTGAAGGCGTTGCTCAGATACTGTCAACAGGACCACAGCCAGATCGCTTGTGCAGCCACAAAGGGCGGTTGTCTCAGGGTCTGTGTGCTCTGGCTGTCAGGTTTCCGGTGCAAGTGCCTTCATCACAGTCTTTGGGTGACCAGTCTCCGTCCGCAACCTAAGTGCTTCCTGGTGCCTGTCGTGGAGCTGCTGCAGACGCATCTCTTGTGTCGGGGTTCCCCTCTCACTGGAATCCCCTGAGGCCCTAGCCCCTGGATTGCCACGGGCCTGTGTGGATTGTTCGGAGCCTCTTATAGACCCCCTCCGACCAGGGTCACTGGAGATGTCCAAACAGGACCACCACCAAGTCTCTTGTGCAACCCCTAAGGTGGATGCTGCAAATGGTCGAGTATGCTCTCTTCAGCAGGCATCAGGTTCAATGGATCTAACAGACGTTTTCTGGGTGATGCCAGGGATGCCTCATTAACCTCTGGTTGTTGGACAGGCATACGGTTCCACTCTGATGGTGCGATGCTCCTTAGGAGATGTATGTGATGCACTTGATATTGATGACAATTGCGGATGACTGTCAGTGATCTTCTTTGTGACGAGTCTGTTACACTTCTTCTCTCCTTATCTTTCATGTTCTTCTTTGCGAGGTAGTACTGTTGCCTCGTGCCACTCTCTTCTCCTCATTTTCCATCTTCTTATCGACGTGGCAATGTAACATCTTGCCGCGCTCTTCGCCTTGATTCTTCCAAGACGTGGCCTCATGCCACACTTTTCATCTCCGCTTTTCTCTTTCTCTTCAAGACGTGGCCTTGTGCTACCTTGTCATGCTCGTCTTCCTTTTGACTAGGCCTCTCGATGTGACGTGCACTTCACATGGACCTCCCTGGGCTTGTCCTACCCCTAGGACTGATTCTCTTCTCCTCTGTCTCCTGACCAGGCCTCACGCTGTGACCTTCTTTTCACAAGGACCTCCCTGATCGTGTCCTGTCCTCTCTGTAGGACCTGACTCTTTTTCTCATGGACATCTCACAGGCCTTCTTCCTCCTTGTGGACCTCTCACAAGTCCTGTCCCTTCCCTGAGGTATCTTCTTGGCGCTCCACTCCATAGCTGGAGGGTCACCTTTCTTCCTTTGCCTCTTTGTCTTCACTCGAGGAGTGCACCTCAGGGCTATGCCGTCACGGCACTTGGTTCTGTCCAAGTGCGGGCATGTTTGTCAAGGTTGGTCACTCTGTGTCACTTGTTCAGTAGGGTGGCCATTGGTGGCCATTCTGTGCTGGGGTGGCCGACTGGTGTGGCCTTGTTCCTTCCCCTTTCCTTTTCTCTGAGGGCTCACTCACTTCCGGGTCTGGCACCCAATCTCCCTCTGCAGGTGGCCTCTTCCCTCAGGCCAATGCACCTTGAGCCTTCCTTGGCAGCCTGTGGACATGCCCCTCTACTCCTTTTCCTCATAGACGCAGCCTTTCCTTAGGCTTTGCTGCTTTGGGTTCAGTTGCCTTTTTGTGTAACTACCTTGGCTGGACCGTCACTGGTCACTTGATACTGCGTGTCCTTAGCTTGCACTGAATTGTACTCCTTGGGTGCTGCCTGTTCTTTGCTGGGGCAGCCTTAAACTTCTTGGGGTTCTCTGCAGTGGGGGTTCATAGTCTCTCTCCCCTCAATAGTTCATGTCTTTGGGTGCTGCCACCACTTCAGCTATGGGCCACAGACACCTTCTTAGCCCTGTGGGCCGGTCCTCCAGAAAGTGTTCACTTTGATCAGGTGCAGTAACCACCTAAGGACATTAGGTGGTAATGCAACACTATTTAGAGTCCCCAACAGCATTTCTCCTCGATGGTTCATTCAGCGCCCACTCGCTGAAAGGGGAGGCTGCTCTCCAGACTGATAGAGCAAGGTGAGAGAGGATTTGCGGGGCTGTCCCTTACTCTAGTCAGCTTTGCCATTTTCAACCATGTCCCTCCTCTTTCAAGCCAAAACTGCCTGTTGTTACACCATCACACGCCCGCTCGGCGGCACTGTGGACATCCACATGTTCTGCCGGCGAGCCATGGCTCTCTTGACCAGCTGGGCGGATGCAGGTGATACCTGCACTTCCTTCTGCGTTTGTCCCTACAGCAGGGGCTGCAGCCGCAGACAGGTGATCGGCCTCGGGACACTCAAGGCATGTGGCAGCAGGTATGTCCATATCGAGTGCCCGCTTCATCGGGGTAGCGCTTCTTTGCTTCACATAAGTGTTGTGCCAGGCTTAAGTCTTTTTCCCCAGGCAGCAGGGTGCTGGGGGCTTATGTTTGCCCAAACGTTAACCTCTGGCCCTGTGCCTCTCACCTGCAGCTGGGTGCTGTCTGTACCCATCAGCGCACCTCTCTCCCCTTGGGGGTAGAGCTGGCGCTGTGGAAGCGGCGTAGGAGGCAGGCTGGTCTCCGATCCCTCCTCTTATGGGGAACAAGACATTCACGGCTGAGAGTGTCGGTGCGAGGCTTTCCTTAATACAGAGGCCGGCCCGCCTTCTCGCGCCACGTTGGGAAGGTGCACCTCTTCCTTCCTCACTGATACAGACGGCGGCAGGCGGGCAGCTTGCAGCCCTTTCATACTTGGAGGGGCCTGGGGCTCATTTTCTTGTGGGTACTGCCCCCTTTCTTGTTATGCTGCCTTGCACTTGTCTCCAGGCGCTGCCGTGGCTGCTATCACCCTTCCCCTCAGGCGTGTGCTTACCGGGTAGCCTGTCGTGCTTGAGCCTCTCTCAGGGCAGTCCCCTTTCACTCCTGTGACAGTGTGGTGCACGACACCATGCTCCGTCTTCCATCACCTCCTGCTGGCTTTCTACCATGGCATGTCCCCTCCTCAGCACTGCGGGTGCAGGGGCATCAGCAATGTGGGCTCCATCATACTCGCCCGCAGGGGCGGCTGGTGGAATTTGAAACTGGTGGGCGTATGCAGAGCGAATCAACGCATGCGAGCGAGCGCAGCGAGCAAGCCCGACGGACATAAGGGGGGGTCCTCCCCCCGTGAAGATTTTTTTTTTAAATTGGCATCTTTTTGGTGCGATTTTCAGCACTATATCTGTGATAAATGGACTAAAAATTCAGTAGTTCTAGGCATTCATAAAGGAAAACTCAAACATTATTTCTGAGAATTTCTGGGTTGCCAAGCAAGTCTGACTTCTGAAGAGGGTTAGGGTACTAAGCAAGACTACTTTGGCCAGAAGGATAAAAAAGAGGGAAGGGTCAATACAAAGAAGAATCCAGGGAAAGAAGGAGTGTGTGAGGATGAAGGAAATGGCAGTCACATTACGGAAAAGAAGAACTGGGGAACAAACTTCATGAGACTGGGAAAATGTGGCAAGCTATGGAAGGAAACATATTGCTATTGAGTTGCAAACGTATTTGTGTAACCCCCACTTGATGTACTCGATCTTGTAGATTGTCTCACAAAACACTCCGTTGCTTCACAGCTAGGTTTGCGCTTACATAAATACCAATACATACATATCGGTGGAAATAATGAGAAGTTACTTTACATTGGTATTCGGCAACCTAAGCGCCATTTTGCATCACTGGTGACAAGCTCCTTAGAAAAGCTTTGGGGCCGGCACATACATACATATATATATTTTAACAAATTAAGGTCTGGTTCAATGCTTCAACAGAGAGCGACGCGCAAATGGCAACGGCGCGTAACTATCGATCCGGCCTGGTATCCTTCTTTCCTGCTTGCTTGTGGGAAGCAAAAATGGTGCTCTTAGCTCGCACTGGAAGCCCATTTTATGACTGTGTTTTAAAACCCCTAATGCCGGTATAATTTATCAGTCAGGGTGCATGGAGGGCGCATTAGAAAAGTTCTCTGCATTCTTGTAAAGTACTGCAGGGCCTGCAGTGGTGATGAGTGGGGGCTGAGAAGAGAGAGCTGGGAGAGGAGGGCCCTGCACCGGGGATGAGTGAGGGCTGAGGAGAGGGAGTCTGAGAGCGGGAGAGGAGGGCCCTGCACCAGGGATGAGTGGGGGCTGAGGAGAGGGAGTCAGAGAGGAGAGAGCGGGGAGAGGAGGAGGGCCCCTGCACTGGGGAGGAGTGGGGTTTGAACTAGAGAGCTGGAGAGGATAGATGCCAGGGGGGGGGGAGTGAGGAGGCAGGGGCTGAGTGAGAATGGAGAAGGGAGTGAGCTTAGAGAGGGCACAGCAAGGAGAGGCGAAGGGGAGGAGGGGCTAGTAGCCAGTGAGGAACATGGAGAGAGAGAGTGCGTGCGTGCTCGTGTGTCTGCTTGCGTTCATTTTGTATTAAAACGTGTATGGCACACCAGGCCCAGTGATACCAACTAGGCGTTCTGCTGCCAATTACAAATGTCTCCTGAGATACCTAACCCCTCCCCTTCAAAGGAGGTACCCAGTCCCTCTGCCGCTCCCAGTGCCTCCCTGGCAGGACCTCCAAGAATGGCACACTGGGCACAATCCAGGGCATACACAGACCCATAAACTCTTTTAAAGCCTGTGCCTGCCGCTGACTCTTAACAATTGTGTCATAAAATAAACGGGCTTGTTGTAAACATTAACCGGTGAGCCAAACATGCAGTGTTTACCTCTGCTGTCCGAGAGGGCGTGCCAGTGAGTTCTGTGTGCAGGATCACACAGAGAGACACACATCGCCTAGCCTTAGGGCGGACTAGGCCCAGCGCACTTGGGGGGAGGAGGGGGCAGGCACTGATATACCAAAATATAAACTACAATTTTTACTGATAATAATTTCCAGACATTAACGTACTCTCAATGCTTTTCTTTTTAGACAGTTGCGCCAGGAGCCAATATCCGGTGCACTAGAGTGACCTAACTACCCCATGTGCTATAATAACGCCGCAAAAACGGAGGAAGTGAAGTACACACCTCAACTACCATGCTTGGCATTAGTCTTATAGCAGCTTATCGATGATAATTAACGCTTTTTGGTTGTGGGTTCAAAATCTAGGATTTATTGCCTTGGACCAGGAGCTGCATTAGGCTGGTTTTCATTGCTGCGCTTCTGTATTCCTTCGTGTAGCCAGACAGAGGTTTTACAAGTGCTTTCGCTGTCGGGCACGTAAGGGGGAGACATCTAACGCCGGCTTCATCACACGTCCCCAGTGTGTGTGTGGACACGAGGGTGTGCGTGTGCGCATTATATCCTGATAAAACGAGCTCACCCTTTGCTTCCTGTCGGCCAGAAATAAAGTTCTTACCATTGGACTAGCTGAAAGTTATTAGGGCCCTGTTAAAATGTACACGTACCGTGCACATGACAAGCCATAGAATATGGGCAGCCCATGTGCCCTCGGAGCACTCCCCACCCCCGCGAAAAGAGGTACAAATGCAACAAATATACTGTCGGAACTGACTGAAGATTGAGGTGGGGAGGGGAGTGTGCCCGGAGGGTTGGTAGGGTTAGAAACCCCACCGCTATTTTATTTAAATAGACTATTTTCATGCGTCTCACTTCAGCAGATACACAGTCGCGGCTCGCGGGGGGGGGGTTTAAATAAAATAAAAATCATCTTACCTGGTCCGCGCCGCCTCGGGTCCGTTGGCGTCTTCAACAGCCGCATCACTGCGCAGTGCTGGCTTAGGGCACGGTAACTCTCCGCCCGCCAGCCCATTAGGAGACCGAGGTTTGAGCCTTTGCTCAACCCTCGCTCTCCTAATGGGCATGCGCCAGCCTGAGCAGGCACCAGTGCGCATGACTGGGCACGGGCGAAAAATTCGCTGACCTTCCCCACTCATGCGCACTTGTGCTGCTGCCTGCCCCTGACAATGCCTGTCAGTCAACATGACGCCGGACCGCCCACCCCTTCAGACTCTGAAGGGGGTGGGCAGTCCCACGTCATGCTGACTGACATGCATTGTCAGTTCTCCCTCGGCGTCTCTGAACGTAAGTAAACTGAGAGTTTACTTAAGTTCAGAGACGCCGAGGGAGCTGCGGGCGCGGGTGGCTGGTGGGGCAACGCCCTAATGGACGCACCGCCCCTGCTCACCCGCCGAGTGCAGCCTTGTTAGCAGGGGTGTCTTTGACACATGCTACACTTACTCCTCGCCAAACTTCAGGGCTGCTGCGCACACAAACACGGGTCCAACCTGCTCATCGCCATTGTAGTAGTTAGGGCCCTAGGCCCTCATGCAAATTCATGACGGTGCAGTGGTATGGTTATAGGTAAAATGGCGCTCCAAAAATGAGTAGCACTTACACTCTATTTAGATTTCTGAGAAATTTATATGGACGGCGCTGAAAGGTGAGAAGAACCACCAGTCTCCCCAAACACGTGGTCGAAACCAACATAAACATAAACACAATCCTCAGCACACGTCTTTTAAGTAATATGCAATTATCCAATTTGTTTTAGTCAAGCATAAATGATACAGAGAAATTTTCGAGCTTGGTTTCTTTTCTTTATTCTCGAGCACTCGAGAACACGGCGCTGATGTGGGGACCTACACGTCCTTCTTACGTGCTCTAGGTTTGGCTCATGACGAAGATCCACGGTTAAATGCGACGTGGACATCGGAACATAGATTTTAATTTTCCAGTGGGATGGAATTATCACCACTGATAAAGGAACATTTTGGACTCTTGTAAGCCTTGAGAAAGTCGCGGGACAAAATTCCTTTGTGCGACGAAACACGTGTTGGCTGATGCAAGAACAAAGAGAATAAAGAAAAGAAACCAAGCTCGAAAATTTCTCTGCATCATTTATGCTTGACTAAAACAAATTGGATAATTGCATATTACTTAAAAGACGTGTGCTGAGGATTGTGTCTAGGCCCTCATGCAGCCATACAAAGGACACTGACACATAGTTGTACCGACTGGGAGTGGCCCATGGCACGTGCGCCCGGCCCCTTTTATTAGCAGGGTCACCTGACCAGTGACACGTGTGATGGATGAGTGTGGAAGCCAGACCTCGAGGAGTTACTGGTGGAAATACATAGTGTAGAAACACTAGACCGTGACCAGCCAGTCACTACACTTCCCTGGTGTAACTCGTGATCAGTTGCAGCACTCCAATACCTTCGGGTCGAGGTTGCACAATATAAAACTCCTGAACTATGCAAAAAAGAGGTAGAAACAGAGCATTAACATAAAATGGAGTGACAAATAGATACCTATTTAGGAGCTGATATTTAGAAACGAAAACCCAGATCAATCTCACCTTCCCCGCATTGTGTGATCTGAAGCAAATATTTTATTTCACCAAAACCTTTTTCTTCATAATCACATATGAAAGCACTTTCAAATATGTGAGCTCAGAATACCAGCTGAACAGAAAACAATCATGTTGGAATTCATAGACTGTATTGATGCTCGATAATGATCTGGGTCACATACAGAGTTCACATGACAACTGTCTTAGTTCAATAATGGCTCTTCCGCCAGGGTTTGGTGGGGGCAGGAATGGTTATAAGATCATGTTTAAAAACTTTTAATTAGTACTTCTCAGTGCAGGGCTATAATGTGATGTATTAAAGTCAAAGCTTCTAGATGTTTAAGAAATACGCTTTTTTGAATTTTGAAGAGCCTTCATTATAATTTATGTGATTTTTGCTGTATGGTTTACATACTAAACACTTTCAGGGCTCGGCTTGTGCAGGGGCTCCAAGAGCCAAGCCAGACCCTTGCCTCGACTGTCTGGCTTGGCTCTCCCTGTTAATTTGTTGTCTCGCCCATCTCTACCACTACCCTTCTTCGTTTCACTGATGCTGAAGTAGAAGGCAGCCGTGGCCCATGCAGGTCAGAGCGGTGGGGCCTGGTGGGGGCTGCTGTGACAGACGGACTTCAAGAGGAAAAGGGAAAGGAGGAGTATGTACTTTAAAAGAAGCAGAACCCCAGCATAAAACTTCAATGGCCCAGATCTTAAATCACATTTGGTGTCAGGAAATGGACTATAAGAAAGGAAAGTTGAGACCCCAGAAATTGTAATCTGCCAAGCAGCCAGACGGGCAGTGTGATGAGGGGAAGCTCTCAAGACTTCTGCCTTTGACAAGGATGATCAGGACATCACCTAGGAGAGCCAGGACCACATGCTCTGGAGCTTGGAGCACCAGGGCCTGCCTGCTTGCCAAAACCAGTGGGTCCTGTAATGAAGAGAAGAGCGTTGAAGGCTGCCGGTCCAGTGGGGAACCCTGTCGAGTGGACTTCCGGTGCGAGGTGTGAAGAGACGGCTGCTGCACCGATCGAGTTATTGCCCATGTTCAATTTTAAGTCAGCGACCCCCGTATGCCAGGAGAGAACTGTTGTTAGGATAGCCATGGAAAGTGTTCCGTGCAGTGAGAGCAAAGCCGGTGCAGCAATGTTGTGATGATCCCCGTATGCCAGAATGGGTCAGCATGTACATTACTGCCTAATAACGGAGTTCTGAAGCCTGTGCAATATCATAGCGGTGACCCCATGTGCCAGAAAGAGCTGCCATGGTGCAGACTGCTGTGTGGTGAGGGCTGGCTTCTTGGGTGGCAATGGTGTGGCAACTCCATATGCCACTAGGGGCTGCTAGAAATAATTGTGCTGTGAGGATTGGGCCAAAGCCCAAGAACTGTAAAGCTGTGATGACCCAAAGGTCATAAGGAATATTGAGTACTGCACCTGTCCTGATCATGTGGACTGAGTGAGAATGCTTTGGACGCATCACCACATCACTGGGACCCAGATCAGGAGCATCGGAATGATCCAGCACACCCACAGTTGAGGAACACGCAGAAGAAACTGCGTAAGCTCAAAGGAGAGCTTGCCGAGTGCTGCCGCGCCTCCCACATGCAGCCTACTCCCCAAGCAGGAGCGGAGCCTTATAAGTACCCACGGACAGGGAATCCATGGAGATGCTGCAAGCTCCCTCTCTGCTGGAGCAGGTAAGATTGGTAACAAGCCTACTGGGCCCTGGGGGGATTCACTGCTCACAGCGCTGCAGCACTAAGAAACTTTTGACTGTTCCCTAAGAGTCGGAGTGGACTCTTCAGTTAAGGCTTACTAGTGAGCATTCCCTGGATGTGGCCACCATTGAATGGGGAATACCGCGACCACATTGCGAGGAGCGTATTGGACAGAGATCAGGAAACACTAGCTCCCCAACCTCTAGGGGGAAATATGTTGTTCTCTATAAATGTCATAACCTGCCTTTGAATGGGCAGAGTTAGAAATTAAGTATTTGACTGGACATTGATGTAGTGATACTGCTGTGCACTAATCTGTATCCACCCCCCCCCCGAGGGAGACTGACTCCTGGTCCACTGCTTCCACAGCTACCACTGACAGTAAATGCAGAAGGGATACTTGGCCCAGATGCTCAGGATTCATAGATCAGGCCTCGGGACATCAGGAGTAAAAGGTCTCAACCACCACGCTTGGGCCCAGTAACCCGTGTGCCCTGTGGCCCTCTAAAAGGGTTTCTGACAGCAATGTATTCTGTCTAACACCTACAAATTCTCAACATGTTTAATAAGGACTGTGAGCGCAAGTTTCTATCTGTCCATTTCAGAAGTACTGAGAAAGAGGGCCAGCTGTACAAAACAATAGAATAGCGATTTGTAATTTGCAAACATTACAGAATCGCACATTGCCAATCGCTATTCCCAGGTATTAAAATAAGAAGTAGTGTTTCAGTAGCCGCATTTTTCCAAATCACAATTTGCAATTCAGTGAATGATGCTTTGGCAGTGTCTAAAGACATCACTATCCAGAAGTGCATAAAGCCAAGGAGAAAATACAATGTAGTAGGAGAGCTGCTTCTGAAACCACTGCGATCATTTAAAATTATAGCCAGCCAAAACCAAATGTGGTAAATAGGAGCAAGAAAGAATGCAGACGTTCAGTGAAAAAGAATCGGAGATCCTTCTTGAGCACTTTGTTGCCCATAATGATGAACATTTTGGGAAGGCATCTGATATGAAGAATATTAGAAGGAAGACACACGAGGTGAGAGTCTTCTTTAATCAGCCATCCACTCTCCTTGGACAACAGCATCAACTGCCATCCCAGAACATTCTAAGGCAGCCTTCAATGGATTGTTCTATGAGTACATAGGAAGTTGGAGGTCGGGAACAAACCACTAAATACTAAGACTTCACATGTAATGTAATACTACAATGGCATGTATACATACAGAGAGAAAAGATGAAATTATAACTCATCTCCATTTTACCGAGAGAAACAACAAAAGCAGTTAAACTTCATTAATTTTAACAATTCTGTCTGAACTCCACAAGTGACCATTCTCAAGAAGTACAACATTGCAGTATGCTTTTGCATTGCGGCAGGGAGGAAAAAACTTGCTGTGACTCTGATGATCCTTCACACTCCTCTTAACTTGTACCCAATCACCTTCCTTCCATGCGTGATTCTTCACCCCTTTCCTGTCATCATACCATTTCTTGTACTTCATCTGATGTTGATCTATCTTTTCAATAACTTTAGCATGATCAATTAGCACATCCAAACCTCCACCCAACCACTGAGGGTTCATCTTGGTACATGGTTCTCTTCCTCTGAGAGACACAAAAGGAGATATACCTGTGACCAAGTTGGTGGAGGTGTGAAAAGCCCAAACACAATCACACAAAGATTTCTCCACATCTTGGCCATTGACCACAGCTAGTTGAATATGATTTTTTAATTTTTTTTTTTTTTTTAGAGTTTTATATCTTTGATCATACAATTGGTCTTCTTGACTAAGCCATTAGTTTTAGGGCAATACAATGCCGTTTTTCATGTTTGATATTATGGTGTTGCAAAAATTCATTCATTTGTTGGGATGTAAATTGAACACCATTTTCAGCGACAATGGTAGATGGTATACCCTCCTTACTAAACACATCTTTGAGAAATTCTAAAACAACAGTGGTGTTAGTAAGTTGAACCATCTTAAACATAACCCAATGAGAGGTACAATCAACTAATACTAACATGAATTTCTTGCAAGTTCCTAAACACTCCATGGGTCCAATTATGTCCATGGCAAGTATGCTCCATGGTTTTCGAGGGTACTTAAACAAGAGACAAAGGAGCCTTGCGAATAGTCTTTGTTTTGCCGCTTTTGGCACAAATGTAACAATCCTTATCCATTTGTTCCACTAATGAATCCATTCTAGGGAACCAGAAGTTAACTCTAACTCTGTTTTTCGTTTTACTTCTACCCAGGTGTCCCTCATGTGCCAACTCTACAATCTTTTTTCTTAAGGATTCAGGAGGCACAATTTTGTTGTTGCAACAAATCTTTTCCTCTATTATACAAAGTTCAAACCTTACCTCCCAAAAATTCTTGATTTCCTCTTTTAACTCGCTGCACTTTGAGGGCCAACCATGAATAATCATTTCTTTAATCATGCTTAAACTTTTGTCTTTCCCCATACTTTGTTCCCATTTGATTTTTGATACAGCAGGTAACTGTATAGATAAAATGGGACTGTCTAACACTTCTTTTTGTGTTTTTTGCTGCAGAGGTGATCTAGACAAGAAATCAGCAATTTTATTTTCCCCTCCAGGAACATACTCTACTTTGAAAGAAAAGTCTTCTAGACCCAAAATCCACTTAGATATACGAGGAGTACTATACTCAATCCCTTTAATGGAGAACATGAACGTGAGAGGTGTGTGATCTGTACCTATTGTGAATTTTATGCCCCATAAATAAAATTTAAAGTGCTTCACTGGCCCAAAACAGGCTAATGCTTCCTTTTCAATCACAGAATAGTTACATTCTGCTTTAGTAAGACACCTGGATGTGAACGCTGTAATCTTTTCTCACCCATCACCTTTCTGAGAAAGAGTTGTACCCATTCCTTTGTTTGATGCATCAGTAGTAAGGATGGTTTTCTTCCTAGGGTCAAATGTCCCTAAAGCGGGAGAGAATTTCATTTTTTGTGTCCATCATGTTTTTATGCTCATCTCCCCAAGCAAAATCCTTGCTTTTCTTAAGCAGTGAACGTAAATGTTCGCACTTGCTCGAACGATTCCTGATATACTTTGCCATCTATTCCATTAACCCCAAAAACGATTTAAGTTTGTCCTTACTCTGAGGATATGGGGACTCTCTTACTGCGCTGATTAAGCAAATTTTAGGTCTGAAACCATTTTCTGATACAATGTGACCCAAGTAGTCAACCGAAGTGACTCTGATTTGACATTTACTCTGCTGCACAGTCAATCCAGCATCCAATAATTTTTTTAAAACAAACCTAAGAGATTTTTACATGGGATTCAACCGTCGGACCATAGACCAAAATGTCATCCTGAAAACAGAGTGTTGTCCACACCTCTTAAAATTTGATGCATAATTTTCTGGAAAACTGCAGCCGCAGATGCCAGACCAAACGGCATTCTTAAAAACATGAACGCCCCTAATGGTGTGATAAAAACAGTGAACGGTCTTGATTCCGGATGAAGATCCACTTAGTGGTAAGCCATGGGAAGATCTACAACACTGAAATACTTAGCCTGTCCCATGGTACTAAGCATTTCATTTATAGGTGGAAGTGGGTGGCTTTCTACCCAGATGTTCTAGTTAAGCCTACGCAAATCCACACACAAACTAATGCCTTCTCCATTCGCCTTGGATGCGATGACAATGGGGGACAACCATTCCGAAGAATCTATGGGCTGTATGATCCCCATCTCGCACAACCTATAAAATTCTTTTTCTAATGGTTCCTTCATTAAATGGGGAACTGGACGAGATTTATGCACAACTGGCTTGGCTCCATCTCTTAATTTAATTTTGTGTTGGAAATCATGCAGTAACCCAAGCTTCTCTGAAAATAGATCGGGAAATTCTTCACAAATCTCCAGTCCGTCATTGACTATGTCTCATAAAATAACTTGGTGCTTTTTATTAGGAGCAAGGATGATGCCTAACTCTTTCTGGTGTTGCCACCCATATAAGTTAGATCCACTTTTTACGATGTAAACCTTTCCAAACGTGGCTCTACCTTTGAACTCTATTAGCATTTTCATCATCCCAACAACCGGTATAGGTTCTTTAGCATAACCCTCAGGAGAAATGCCAGGTGTCTCTAATGAAACCACTCCATCATTTATCATTTTATAAAAAATCTGAACGGTTCAACAGTGTAAAAGGCGAACAAGAATCCTCAAACATAAGCACGCCATTATTGTCAAGGGAAATCTCACACATAGGATACATAGAATTGGTGTTTACCTCTGAGTCTTCAACTTGAAAAGTGTACTTCCTCTCATGGAGAGTATCATTGTTTTTTTTTTTTTTTGTCCTCATTCACCTCAGAAACAATGTCCATTCCTTCCGCCCTTATTTCGAAAGAGAAAAAGCAACCAACCACTCGCGGGCATACCACAATGAACATTATCCTTCCTGCGGCTGTCTCTCTCTCACGGTGTTAACTTACACCGGCAACTGCTTTAAGAAACAAAGTACGGATTTATAATTCATATATCGTCATTACCCCCCCGTGATTTGCGGCAGCTTTTCCGGACTCTCATTCCATACTTGTAAAGGCTTCCAAAAGCCTTTCCTCTTAGACTCTTTCCCTAGAAAGTCCATCCTAGACATATATATGAGGGACTCCAGCCAGTCCGAATGATGCGGTGGTACGCCTCCCACCCATTTACGGCAAATTTCTCTTCTAGCAAGTAGGATTGCGTAAAACAGCAGATCTCTAAGAAAGCCCATAAGGCCATCCACCACACCAAAGATAACCAATGATAGGCTTACCTTCATTTGCTGACCCAAAATACCTGACATGGTTGTTTCCACTTTGTCCCAAAACACTCTGATTACAGGGCATTGATAAAACATATGGACATCTGTTGCTTTTTCCAGGCCACATTTTGCACAGCTGGTTCGACTTCCTTTCCCCATCTTTGACAATTTTTCAGGAGTTATGTCTGCCCTGTGGAGTAAAAAGAAGTGGTTTCTCCTTAAAAAAGCAGGTTTGACAATGAGGTAAAGTGTGCGCATTGATACTTGCCAAATATTCTGTAGCTGCTCCCTCGGCAAGTATCTTCCCCACAATTCCTCTGCCAGCTTCAAATCTCCGTCCACAATGTCATGTATTTGCCAGTACCAGAATGCAACTTCCTTATTTCCTGATGGTTTTGTGGCCAGTTGTTCCTCCAAGGTATTACCTACACCCAACGCCGATTTACGACTTTGATCCCAGCTTTTTAATTGGCTGCCCTTCATCAGCCCGTTTAGATCTTGCCAGGGTAAAAGTCTCCCCTTCCGTGTCAAGTCTCCCCAGATCCTTAGGTCAGCGTTTTTTATGGGTACCGCCAGTTTATCATTAAGCGATACCAAAGGGGGTGATGCTCACTTTGCCACTGGATTCAAGATAGCCTGGCTGATGACGGCTGTAAGCCAGAAACCGGTCCCAGGATGCTTGTTTCCGGTCCAGGGAAGACATGGCTTGGCAGTTCGGGCTGGACTGTTCCCATGAGGCACAGGGTCAGACTGATTTGCATATGGCCATGTCTGAACTGGGGTGGCGGAGTGAGCTAAAGAATGATGATGGATTAAACCCAGATCAGTTGACTGGGGGTGAGTGTTTGCAATGTTCAACACTCCGTCCATCATCCCCTTTGGTTTTGCTATGTTCGCCCTAAGTTGGCAGGGTATGCCCAGACGTGGGTCCCTTGCTCACTTTGCCACTGGATTCAAGATAGCCTGGCTGATGACGGCTGTAAGCCAGAAACCGGTCCCAGGATGCTTGTTTCCGGTCCAGGGAAGACATGGCTTGGCAGTTCGGGCTGGACTGTTCCCATGAGGCACAGGGTCAGACTGATTTGCATATGGCCATGTCTGAACTGGGGTGGCGGAGTGAGCTAAAGAATGATGATGGATTAAACCCAGATCTTTTGACTGGGGGTGAGTGTTTGCAATGTTCAACACTCCGTCCATCATCCCCTTTGGTTTTGCTAGTTTATCATTAAGGCACTCCGGAGTCCCTGGCGAATCCCAAATCGGGGCATAATGTGAGTAGTAGTCTAGTTTCAAAAGTCGTCTAATGTGATACCACATCTTCGCCATTGATTGTAATACCTTTAATTTAATTTATTTAAAGAATTTTGGGTCCCGAATTTAAAAAGGAAGCCAATTGTTTCAGCCTTGCTTTCTTTTAGCATTGCCGAAAACATTGAACCTATTATAGATCCATCTGGTGTCTTTACGAGCATTCTTGAGTTTGTCAATTGGAAGGCCCATGCGTAGTATTGTATATCTGGGAGAGTTAGTCCTCCCTTCTCCCTCCGCAGCTTTTTCCAGGAGATCCTGATCCCCTTATATGCCCAAATAAACGCATTTATTGCCTGCTGAATTTTGTGTATGGTGCCTTTATCAAAGTACAGTGGTATGGAATTAAATATGAAAGTGATCTTTGGCAATATAGTCATCTTGACCAGGTTCACCCTCCCCAGAATCGTTAACGTAAGGTGTGCCCATCCCTTCATTAGTTGAACAGTCTCTTTTAACACTCTCCTCAGATTAATTTCTGCGATTGCATTTATATATTGTACTATCTTTAAACCAAGATATTGCATTTACTTCTTGATCAACTGACTATTACTTCTCTGATTCCATACCATAACCTCTGTTTTATGTTCATTAACTAAGTACCCCGACACCTCCTTGAATTCCGAAGCCATAAGTAAAATAGTCGGCAAATCCCCGCCAAGATCAGAGGAATAAACCATGAGCTCGTCTGCATATAACGCGACTTTCCTGACCCACTCTCCCTGGTGAAAGGGGGGAATGTCGGTTGTGGTTCTGAGTCTGTAAGCAAAGGGTTCCATATAAAAATTAAACAGGAGGGGGGACAGAGGGCAGCCCTGTCTTGTACCCCTAAGTATTTTAAAAGGTGAAGATAACTTCCCATTTACCAGGACTCTTGCTGTAGGTTCTTGATATATTAATTGCATGGCTCTACAGAATTTATCTCCTAGGTTATATCTTTTCAAAACTGAAAATAGATAGGACCACCTCACCCTGTCAAAGGCTTTAGAGGCATCTAATGTTATTGCTAATGGGGTTTCGTAAGTTGTTGCAAAATCAATTGCTCCAATTAGCTCATAAGTAAGCTCATGTAGGTACCTCCCTTTCACAAAGCCTCTCTGATCTTTATGTATCGCTTGGCTCGCAATCTTAGTTAGTCTACCTGCCAGAATTTTTGTGAAAATGTTATAATCTGAATTCAGGAGAGATATCGGTCTATATGACTCACATATAGCCGGGTCTTTGCCCGATTTCAAAATAAGGGTAACAGTAGCCTCATTCCAGGATTTTTATATTTGCATTCCTTGATCTAATATCTCGCCCATCACTAATGTCATAAGTGGAGATAGCACCTCTACAAGGATTTTATATAGTTCTACTGGGATACCATCTGGCCCGGCAGCTTTACCCCCCTTACTTGACTGAATGGCCATTACCACTTCTTCTTGGGTGATCTCCTGGTTTAAGATATTTTGCTGATTAATATCTATGGATTGAATAGAGTCAGCTAACCATCCCTCAATCTCTGCATCTGCAATCTTCTCCTCCTCCATAAACAGGTTCCGGAAAAATTCCTTAAAAGCCTCTTCAATCTCAGTCTCATTATTCAGAATATTCCCAGACAGGTCCTCCTTAATCTCCTTAACCCGATTCCTGTTCTGTTCCGTCTTAATCTTCCAAGCTATGAGTTTCCCTGCCCCTCTCCATACTCAAAATGGGCTAGCTTGCTAGCATCCCATCTCTTTCTAATCCTAGCTTGGAGGATTTCTGACATTTGGTTCTTCAGCAGGAGCTGCTTCCTTTCTAACTCGGCCCTGGTCCCCTCTGTTCCAGATCTTTTTAACTCAATTTCTATTCCCTCCATTTCATCCTCTAGCCGAGAGATTTCACCCCTATAGCGTTTATTTCTATGGCAAACTGCACTGGTGATCTTGCCTCTGATAAATGCCTTTAGGGTATCCCAAACAATCCCATTTGTAGCGGAACCACTATTGATCTTAATAAATTCTATAACCTCTACCTTTAGATTGTCCATTACTTCTCTGTCTGCCAATATGGTGCGGTCTAGCGTCCACTTTCTTTCTGTGTACCTGATGCTATCTTTAATTGTTAATATAACCGCCGAGTGATCTGATAAATGGGCCACCTTATATCCGATATCTAAAATATCCTCTCTAAGGCTCCAGTCAACTAAGAAATAATCTATTCTCGATCTATTCCCATATTTCTTATTATGAAATGAGGTACCTTGTAGATTTCCTACTCTCTCTCTCTCTCCAGAGGTCGCACAAAATATGCTGGCTCATCATAGCTTTTAAAAGGGCTCGAGAATTAGGCGTGGGTACAGCTCTGGTTTTATTTGATTTGTCTAACTTTAGATCCATTACTACATTAAAATCTCCTGCCATGATTATCGGGCCGGAGAATTCTAAGAGATTTGAAAAAAAAATTTGAGTGGTTCGCAGTCGTCGTGGTTTGGGCCGTAGTACCCTACCAATGTTAATGGCCTAGCCACTATTTTAACATCTGCTATAATCCACCTACCCCCTTTATCCGCCCTCCTCTGTGACACCCATATTTTTGTTTGTTTTTTCACTATTATTGCGACCCCTATTATGTTCGCACTCTGGTCAGTACATAATATTTGTTGTACTCATCTTTGTTTTCCAAAGAGATCGACACATTCCTTTTTTACCAAATGCGTCTCCTGTAAAATCAAAATTTGAGCAGGAGAGTCTCTTAGGTATTGCAATATCTTATCCTTACGCCCCTTCACACGTAACCCATTGACATTCCAAGTTAAGATCTGAATGGACATGTCCCTACTATCCTGATGGAGAGTATCATTGTTAATCACTTTGACTTGACTACCCTCCTTTTCACCACTCTCACGATAGGTAACTTCTCCTTCCCTACAAACTCTCGCAAAATGCCCCCTCCTGTTGCATTTTTTACACATAAAATTTTTTGCAGGACAAAGTGCATTGTTCGCAAGATGATTACTGCTACCACACCTAAAACACTTAAACTTCTTTTCTCCAAAAGGAACTCTACCCATATTAAGCTCCTTATTCTTCACTTTACAAATTTCATTTTCACAAACACTTTCTTGTATATTAGCAACCACTTCATTAGGCATCTTCATTTCTTTAATACATTTGGGTGTATGCTCAACTGATTGAGCAATGCTAATGGCCTCTCTTAGTGCAGGATTCTTGGGCATTAATTTTTCCTGAATGTGAGAATTATTCGTGCATCGAACTAGTTGATCCCTAATCAGGGAATCAATGAGATTACCAAAATCACATAATTTACTCAGGCCCCTTAGTGCTGCAATGTAGTTGGTTATAGACTCTTGTTTGCATTGCATTCTGCAAAAATAATTATGCCTTTCTAATACCACATTTACTTTGTCTCCAAAATGTATTTCTAACTTCAGAAGAGTTATACCATAAATATCTAAAACTTCCTCCTCATCTGTCACTGCACCATCAGGTTCAGGCAAAGTTTCGTAAATCTTGCGCCCGTATACTCCTAAATTGTGTAAAATAATATGTTGTTTGCCTAAAGCTGTGAACCTTTCCCCACCAATTGCAATCAAGTAAGACTCGAATAACTTAATCCAATGTTTCGAATATATATCACGCTCCCCTATGTTGTTGAGGAAAGAGGGTGGTTGAGTCATACTAGCAGCAGCCATCATGCTGTTACACTAACCAGATATTTAAGAGTGATAAGCAGCAAAAGTTTCAACAAAACAATGACAAACAAAATGTGGGTTTAAAAACAAACTAAAACAAGCATTTGCAATGCAATAGGTCTCGCCTTTGGGACCTTATAAGGATTTAGTAATGCAGCATATTGTGTGGCCCCGGAGCTTTCAGGGTGCTGAGTCACTTATGAGCAAGAGGTGTCCTGTGATTTTGGGAAAATCACTTTAAATATAAGCAGCGATCTTGGTGGGGTGGTGGGTGGTGGGTGTGGGGTAGGGAGAGGCGGCACAGGTTGAGCAGAAAACAAGATGCCATGGTGAAAATGAAAGCGGTGAGGGGGTGGGAAGAGACGGCACGCAATGCGACTTGAACAGCATTGGAGTTTATAAATGACTCAATCTGGCAACATTTAAAAAACAGCAATCAAACAGCACCAAACATGCCGTGAAGGGCTTACAGTCAGAGTTGCTGACACAGGAGTTCGAGTCTCGGCATCGCCTCAACATCCTGTGATTTTTGAAAAATAACTTAAAATACAAGCAGTGATCTCGGAGGGGTGTTGGGTGAAGGGAGAGAAGGCACAAGGCGACCAGGGTGCCACGAGCAGGAAACAAGCTGCAATGGAGAAAATGAAAGTGGGCACGTTGTTAAAAGGTGCATGGCCTCCAAAGTAAAACAATAATTAAACTAGTGATGCAAATGCCGACCTGGCCATAGAATGCAAACTGTCAGCGCCTTTGAGTTAATACGAGCCTGCAGTCTAAATCAATATAGTTAGTTAAGTACTGGAGTAACATGGCTCCACTTTGAATGTCCGTGTAATCTCAGATGCATGATTTGCTTTTACTTAACAAAAATTTAGATAAATCTGCCACATAATTTGGTTTTCTGTTGCCGCTTAATCCTAATAACCCTGATAATGGTAAAGATATGCAGAACTCTTCGGGCCTGTCATAATGATGATAAAACATATAGGCGCACACGATATTGCACAAGCAAAGCAAGTGAAATGTATAGAGATATAAGTGTGGTCAGCAATGTGATAGTGACGCACCCAAAATAAATTCACACGTATTTATTTCTTAAACATCTGTTCCAATTAAGCTTTGCTATGCAAAGTCGTACAATGAATAGAATTTGTGCACTTTAATGTGCGCGCGCACGAAGTACCGTCGGCCCCATGCGATTCCTCATTTAACGCAGCTGTAGCAGAGAAGTATTCGGACTACAAGGATTCCCTGCGTCCCTTTCTCCTCCTCCAGAAACCATAAATCACTCTGGCAGGTAGCTGGGAAGCAGCTGCTAATGATAGTTTTGCTCTGGAGTACAGGAAGTCACCCTTTAACCCCGCCTGCTGTTTGTCTCAGACTGGTGACAAAAGAACAGATGCCAACTGTGGGTCTGGTCACAGAGCTGCAAGAAACCTGGAAAAGCAGAGAGGCTGCGTGTCTGTCTGTCTGTCTGTCTGTCTGTCCGTCTCTCTCTCTCTCTCTCTCTCTCTCACTCTCTCTCTCTCTCTCTCTCTCTCCTCGAGTTCCGGTCGTTTCACAAAGCTTCCCTGGCTAAGCGGACATCCAGGCGAAATATTAGAGACACGTAGCGCGAACTCGACCCTCAGATCTCGGAGTGCTTTACATGAGTACCAGTTACATTACTCCGGGTCACTTTTTTTGGGCGCGTATTCACAAGTTTGTTGTGCCGACGCGAACCGGGTTCACCAGCTCCAACGTCGGCAGCTTTGACAGTGCTCTCCTCATACTTTCCAGCCAACCTACTGAAATACAATTTATACCATCCCTCGTTTTATGTAGCATACATACCTTGTCTTCATTTGCACAAGTGGGTGAGGTGGTATTCACAGATTCCCTGAGGAGCGGGAGTCCAGTCGCCGGAGGAATTAATGAAACATCTTCGCGGGGACTGTGTGTAACTGTGAAACGGCGCGAAGGCCAGGAGTGACGTGTATCTGTAAAGTCCATGCTCGCCCTATCTCTTGGCAATATTATTGACACAAAAAGGATGTTTGTTACTCAACTCATTTGGACCTGTACCCAGTTTAACCGCCAGGATTCGAACCTCTGACCACGGGATCAAAGGACTGTAGGTGAAACAAACTCACACGAAGGAAGACGGGGAAAACAAAAGGCGCGAGGACTGTAGGTGAAACAAACTCACACGAAGGAAGACGGGGAAAACGAAAGGCGCGAGGACTGTAGGTGAAACAAACTCACACGAAGGAAGACGGGGAAAACGAAAGGCGCTTCAGCCATTGTTGAAGCTAAACGCCGTAATAGCCAAAAAAGTGCTTAGCGGCTAATTAAGAGACACTGTCTCCCGCCGCAAGTAAAAGATCCAATCCCGGTGGGCGGGGCCAAAAGCGGACAGGGTGGCAACCAGGAGGGATTGAAATGCCTCCGGTGCAATCATTGCACTGTCTTTTGCATAATTTGTGACGTCAAACGACACGCACGAATGAAAACTGCAGGCGGAGCAGAAACACGACTTTGGAATCTGTATTGATTCCAAGAAGCCCTCGCATGGCAAGAACAGCGCATGCGCGCTGCTAACACCAGGCGAGACCTAAAAACACCCATAGGATCTGTACCTTAAAACTAATGATATAGAATGCAAAAGTATAGGCAGATGACAAACAGTTCACCTTGGATAGAACAATGTTATTGTCCTGAGTATCTCATAAACACTAACAGCAGACACATTATATTAGCAAGCAAGCATTTGCTGTAAGGAATGACGTTAATCCAAAACTATATCCTAGTTTTTTCTTTTTACATAATATTTTCACCAACAGCAAAAACATAAGGTAAGAGACCCTAGGAAGTCATGACACACAGAAAATGGTGTGTGTATCACCGACTGGAAGCAGCATTTCCACACGTCTTCAGGAATGATAGGCGAGTGTGTCACCGAAAAGGAACACACAAAACAAAGCTGAATATATAAAACAAAAAACAACCACCCCCAGAAAAGCACTAGGGCGCAGTCAATCTCATACGCTTGAAGAAAAAAAAAAAGTTCCACCCAGACAGAGAAACACAACAAAAGTTCTCAAAACAGCCAGTCAGCACTTGAACTTAAAAGCACTCCCCACATGAAAACATAAATGGGCAGGAGACAGTACTTGCATTAAAGGCACTCCTCACAAGCCGGTGCACTCCAAACATCCCTCGAACAAAAGGAATATAAATACTTCTTGACACACCGGGAGTTTCAATGAGTCAACCAAATACGTGCCCCAGCGAAAATGCTCCGACGCGCTACAGACGAGTGCCGGACTGAAGGAGAGGCAGGGACTCGTTGAGGAAGCACACCCATGACCTCACGTAATGAGGAGGATCCGATCAGGGAAAGCCGAAAACTGAAAGCGGAGTTTTCACCTGACAATGAAGAACAAAACAGAATGAAGGCAACGAAACACGCTGAACACTCGAATACAGCTGAAGAAACGTTGTCCTCACGGAGTAAATACCTTTCAATGAAATATCTGGGAGTAAAAGCCAAACTTGTTGATGGACGTACTCTTGCCACGATGAAGGAATCCTCATGAGGAGATGAAGGCACCAGACCACACAAGACTCTCGCAGCTCAGGCAAGGCTTCTGCAGGGTGAAGTCCAAGGTGCGGTGAGATGTCCTAAAACTTGCAGTAGTACAACGGAGAGCAGTAAGGGTTGTCACTCTGTCATGTGGCATATGCCACAGCTCATGTGACGTGCCACAGCATGTCATAGATTTCTGACATACTCTTTCATGATTAACTGCAGATAATGCCAGTTGGTGATTTCCAAAGGACTATCTTTCACTCGGCTAAAATAAATAAATAAATAAATAAAAAGAAAAACAATATAAAAAGGAATTTTCCCAGGTGGGGGTTTGAACACTTGTCAAAATGCAAACTAGTTCCTGATACTAACCCCTATACCATCTGTTCTACTCTTACATTATTGGGCGCAAAGCCTTTTTGTCATAGACAGAGAGTGCTGGTCCTTCTTCTGTTTCCATGCTGTTTTGCTTTTACATTCTACAAATCCACACTTGATTTTCATGCTTTATAAATAAATAGCCCTTTTCTTTCACTCTGGGACTTGCCCCATGCATTTCTTTTTCTTACACAACCATTCCCAAAGTCTCATTTCACAAATTAAGGGATTTCTTTCATAGCAAACCTTGCCCCCCTTCCACATTCCACAACATGTCATAAATGTCTGACATGCACTGGCTTGATTAAAACGGCCACAAATCTCCCAGACATTGCTAAGGGGCAATTTACAAAAAGGCATCTTTCATTTGGGTAAAATAGAATTTTTTTTAGAAAAGAATATAAAAATCGAATTTCCCCAGCTTGGGTTTGAACCCTTGTCAAGATGTACTCAAAGCCCCTGGTAGCTAACACTGTACCATCTAATCTGCATGTGTTTGTGGAGCCCAAAGCCTTTGTGTCATGTATAAAGGGTGCTGTTCTTCTATTTCCATGCCGTTTTGCTTTTACATGCCACAAATCTACACTTGATTTTCGTGATTTATAAACAAAGAGCCCTTCCTTTCTTTCACCCTGGCACTTGCTCCATGCATTTCTTTTTCTTACACAACCATTCCCAAAGTCTCATTCCACAAATTAAGGGATTTCTTTCATAGCAAACCTTGCCCCCCTTCCACATGCCACAGCATGTCACAAATGTCTGACATGCACTGACTTGACTAAAGAGGCCACAAATCTCCCAGTCACTGATAGGGGTAAAATAGAAAAAAATGGAAAAGAATATACAAATCGAATTTCCCAGCTGGTGTTTGAACCCATGTCAAAATGCACTCATACTCACTTTGAGCTACCACTGTACCATCTATTGGACTGATAGCATGGTTTGGCCCAAAGCCATTTCGTCATGGGAGGAGTGTGCCTACCTCTCTTTTCTTTCTATGCCATTTTGTTTTTACATGCCCCAAATTCTATGTCATGACCGGAGGCTCTGATTATGCTTCTGATTTCTTTACTACATTACCCATGTTTTCCTGTACCTCCCATGTCACATGCTCCAATCATATATGAGCTACCCATATAACTGTAGAAGTCACCATTTTGTGTCCTATTTCTTTGCTGCTTCACAGCCAGATAAGTGCAGTTTAGTTCTTTATGCTTGTACTGACGTAATTATAGATATCTCATATCTCTATTGCTTAGAATGTTTTTTTTCTATATGCTTGTTATGCCATAATTATAGGTATTTCATACCTCTATTTGCTGTGAATGTCATGCTTTGTACGCGTTGCGGTTCTATGAGGGCAGGAGTGGTAAGGTGACCAATCACCCAATTGCATGCGCCACAGCGCTGGGACTCCGCCTTCATTTTCTGAACACTTACGGCGGTCGGACTCCGACGCAGCTTGCTGCCTCAGTGGAGCGGGGAGCGGACAGCGCACATCTCGCTGATGTGTGCAGTCCTCTTTTACTTGCGAACAAGGACCACGCAACGCGCTTGTGCAGAAATTGAACGCGACGCTCCGGGATATTGATCAGAGCGTTTGCTGGCTTTTTCTATACATAACGTGACCCGGCTCTGTATGTGGTGGCAGGGCTGAATGCTCCCCCTACGCCCTGTCTCACAAGTGTGTGCAGGGTTGTATACATTTGCATAGGCTTTGCCTAGAGTGGGTTTTTTGGTCCAGGCAGCTCCCTCCACATTTAAATTAAGGCACAATCCTTGGCCTTGTAGGGTTAGTTCCACACCCCCCTTACTCTCTCAACTCCCAGTAAATTGAGTGTGCATGCAGAGAGAATGGCACAATGGGAGCCCTACAAGGCAGAGGCAGGCAAATACCATGAAGAAGGTGATGACCAGCTAGAGCTGGATTTGGTGGATGCACTGGACTGCAGGGTACAGCAATCTGTGAATAAGGCCCTGGTATGGGCGCAAGGTCCCTTCACGGGGCAGCTGTGTGAGTTTGCATGCCAACAAGGCTGGCAACCCCAACTTCCTCCGGCCAACAATGAGGTGGGCCCATCAAAAAAGGGCAAAGTCAAGAGTAAATCACAGGCAGAGGTACATGGAGAGGCTTTTGAAAAGCTAAGGCGCAAGAGAGAGACTGAACACGATTATAGTGCCAACCCACAGGGAGAGCCTCTCAGTCTCACAGCTCACAGCATGCAGAGGCCCTAGACTCAGACTGCTCTTCCCACACTGAGGACAGTGATGAGGGTGAGAAGGCAAGACCCAGTAAGAAGAAACAGGCTCCAGTCCATACCCTTCGGGTGCTCCAATTCGAGCCCACCGAAATAATTCACCCCAGGGAGTCCAATTGGGTTCCCCCTCCAGAGGTTGCGGAACACCTTCAAACCCATCTATGGCGGAGCTTTGATAAAGAGGTACGTACAAGCCTCCGCTTGGAGTGCACCCGCCCAGACCTGGTGGGTAAGGTTGCAGACACGCCAGAGGTAGATCCCATCATTGTCACTTTTATGAAAAAATACACAAGGGATCCGAAAAAGGGCCTGGATCGCTCATGTTGGATGTGCCAAGATAAACTACTTGACCTGACAGGAACCTTGACTAAGATCTTAGACTTAGCATACTAAGCCAAAGAGTCCAACTCCCCAGTAAATACTGACGATCTGATTGGCTGGGCTCAGCGAGCAGTCTGCATGTTAGGGAACACCAACTGCACCATCTCTACAGAGCGCCGGAGATCTATCCTGATGAGATTAGATCCTAAACTCAATGATCTATCCAATTTGGAAGCCAGCCCAATGGCTGACAGCCTATTATTCGGGGGCTCCTTCGTTAAGGAACTGCCCAGATTTTGTGCCACCTACTCGACTATATACAAGGCCCAAATGTCGCTAAAAAGAGTATTCTGGAGAGGCCTTTTTGTCAGGGCCGGGTGCCATGGAGGGTGTGCCGGGCTGTGGAACCCACCAAAGCTCTCAACAAGGCTACTATGCCTGTGGCAAAGTTGGTTGGTATGGAGACAAACCAGATCCCAACTTCTATCGCACTCAACTCAGAGGTGGACGCCCCAGATTCTGCCGCAGATCCAGACATGGACAATAGAATGCAATCCAGGACACAGGATATACTGGTATGAGTTATTCCCTTCTTGGAAGTGATATTGGGAGGAAGAGTGTCGCTATTCACGACAATTGGAAATGCATATCCATGACCCATGTGTACTGGAGACCATTCAGGGCTTCAAACTGGAATTTTACGAATCTCCAACTAAGTCTGGCCCCCCAAGACAAATGTATTTTTCCCAAACACAACAAGGATTTATATTCAATCTCTCCTAGCCAAAGGGGCAATATGCCTGAATACTCCACACCCCAAAGGGTTCATGAGCCCCATCTTTCTGTTCGAAAAGAAGGGCAGAGGTCACTACTAGTCCTAAACCTCAAAGATTTCAATGTCTGGATATTGTACAGACATTTCAAAATGGAAGAAATTCTCTTGCTAAGAGATATTCTACAGTAAGGCGACTGGATGGTCCATCTGGTCCTGAAGGATGCCTACCTCTCCATCCCCATATTCCCACCTCACAGATGGTTTCTACAGTTCATATGATGAGAACAGTGCATGGAATTCAAATCCCTTCCATTCGGTCCCTCATTGGCCCCGTGGTGTTTCACTAAATTGATGAGACCAGTCGTAGAAGCACTGAGGGCTCGAGGAGTATGTCTAATTGACTAGATAACCTCCTGTTGATGGCCCAGGACCTTCAGACACTCAGGACTCATCTATCATGGACTATACAACTTCTTCAGAGTCTGGGATTCCTAATCAACTCCCAGAAGTCAGTCCTGTCACCAGTCCAGCATATGACATTTCTGGATTTCCAGATAGAATCAGTCCGAGCATAATTGCTCCTTCCAACCCAAAAGATTTGCTATATCAAGAGGGAATTGAGGTCTGCGTTGTGCAAACAGACTGTATCATTGAGGTAGATTGCCAGAATCGTGAGACTCCTGGCCTCATCGATACAAGCCATATTTACAGGCCCCCTCCATTACAGAGCCCTTCAGAGATTAAAAATCCAACACTTATGGAAGGGTCTATTTTACACAGAACAAGTCCCACTGATGGGCAAAGCCAGGACAGAGATAACATGGTGGTTGGACCACATGGAATCCTGGAATGGTCGAGCCATTTTCGGCACCTCGCCAGAAATAGGGATCGAATTGGATGCCAGCTGGTTGGGTTGGGGAGTGAGGTGCGGGACGATGCCGACAAGGGGTCGGTGGTCGGAGGCGGAGCTCAGGCTCCACATAAATTGCCTGGAACTCCTGGTGGGCTCTTTCGCTATCAGGAGTCTCTCCCCGATAAAGACGGACTATCGTGTCTTACTGAGAATGGACAACATCTCAGCAGTCCGCTACGTCAACAAGCTCGGGGGGACGAAGTCCCGTCTACTAGCAGAGATTGCCAAGGACTTCTGTCACTTCTGCCTCGATCATTGCATCTCCCTCACAGTGGAGTATCTACCACGCAAGAGGAACACCATAGCCGACTGGAACTCCAGACACTTACGAGATTTCAGCGACTGGAAACTGAATCACTCAGTTTTCCAAGCTCTGAACAGATTGTGGGGCCCGTGCGAAATAGATCTGTTCGCATCATGACTCAATCGGCAACTGACACATTTTTTGAGCTTGCGCCCAGATCCGGATGCCCAGGTGACAGATGCATTTATCCAGGACTGGGATCAGTTCAGAGGCTATGCCTTTCCCCCATTTCTGATGATGCCCCGTGTCCTGTCACAGATCAGACGACAAGGAGCAGAAATCATTCTGGTGACATCTTACTGGAGAGCGCAACCTTGGTTCCCAGTAGCCCTAACTCTAGCGAGTGCGCCTCCAGTTCTACTCCCAGTTCAGCCGGATCTCCTCCTAGACCCGGAAGGTATTCCTCACCCATTGAATCTATCAGGTCAACTCAAGCTGATGGCTTGGATGGTTTCAGGGAAAGATGGCATACCCAAGGCATTTCGCAATAAGCTGTATCCTTCATCAGGCAGGCCTAGCCAGATAACACCCATAAAAGATATTCTTTAGCTCGGAGGAGATGGTGTGCTTGGTGCAACACATGGAGTGTTGATCCCGTGGGGCACAACATTGTATGGTAATAAACTTTCTATTAGAACTAGCATCTTCCGGTTTAGCATACCGAACAGTTCATAACTTCAGATCGGCAATCTCCGCAGGACACCTCCCAGTAGAGGATAAACCAGTGGATGAACACCCTCTAGTCTGCAAATGGATGAAAGGTATCCGTATGGTCAACCCTCCGAGACCCAAGTATACACCCATTTGGGACGTGAATGTTGTTCTCAAATTCTTGGAGCAATGGCCTGCGAACAAATACTTGTCGTGCAAACAGCTTTCGGGCCAAGCTCACAATGTTATTATGTCTGATTTTCTGTAAGAGGGTATTGGACTTACGAGCATGGGATCTATCAGGTAGAGTGTTCTCTCCAGGAGGCATTTCCTGTACTATCACGCGCCGCACCAAATCTATTTCCATGTTGGTAACCTATCCAAGTTTCCCAAACAGTAGTAAATTATGTGTCGTGCAATGCTTAAAGGATTATGAAATCGCTACTTGTGATATGAGATAGGAGGCTGGAGGACAACTACTCATTGCCTTACAAAAACCATACAAACCAGTGTCTGTAACTACCTTAGCCAGGTGGATGAAATGACTACTGGCAGAAGCAGGCATCAACATTTCTGTCTTTGTGGCGCATTCTGCCAGAGGAGCCTTGGCATCCAAATCATATGCTCTCGGCTCTCATGTAGAAGACATCATGAGAGCGGCAGACTGGATCTCTGAGTCTACATATAAGAAATTCTATTATAGACCTATTGTAGATATGGCATCTGTGGTGGTAACACGACTTTAAACTAGCATAATCGGAGCCTCCGGTCCTGACATAGAATGAAAATATTTCTAGCTGACGCATCAAGAATTTCCAATTCTATTAAGTACACGAAGGCGAGGATTATCCCACCCTTTAGATGCAATTGTTTTTGAAGCTATAATTCAATTGTTAAAAGTGTATTGTTATAACTAATGTTGATAAAAAATTGAGTTGTTTCTGTCTTATTTCTCCCACCCGATGATTTTTGGCAATAGTCTATGCTTTATATTTATGATGCCAGATTTTACTTTGGAGATCTCTCTCTATTTCAGGAAACGACCAGAACAGCTGTGAGGTGCACTCTGCTTTGGAATTCTTTCCCTTGAGAGGAGTTATATAGGGCGTGTTGAGTCGCTGCAATTTTAATCCCATTGCAGAGTTCAGTCACGGGCTGTGGTTGGTGATATACATCCCTGTTGGATCAAATGGAAGTTTTAAGTCCACGTTTGGGCTGTATGGATCTTTGGTGACTTTTACCCTGTTTCCCTTTGGAATATTATGTTCTTATGGACTTATCTAACAAAGAAAGAGAACACAAAATGGTGACTTCTACAGTGATATGGGTAGTTTTTTGACAAAGGTTCAAACCCCAGCTGGGGAAATTCGATTTTTATATTTTTTTATATTTTTCTTCTATTTTACCCAAATGAAAGATGCCCTAATGTACATCACCCCTAGCAGTGTCTGGGAGATTTGTGGCCTTTTTAGTCAAGCCAGTGCATGTCAGACATTTGTGACATGCTGTGGCATGTGGAAGGGGGGCAAGGTTTGCTATTAAAGAAATCCCTTAATTTGTGGATGAGACTTTGGGAATGGTTGTGTAAGAAAAAGAAATGCATGGGGCAAGTGCCAGAGTGAAGGAAAGGAAGGGCTCTTTGTTTATAAATCACAAAAATCAAGTGTAGATTTGTGGCATGTAAAAGCAAAACAGCATGGAAATAGAAGGACAGCACCTTTTTTGCATCACAAAAAAGGCTTTGGGCTCAGAAAACAAATGTAGATTAGTTGGTACAGTGGTAGCTACCAGGGGCTATGAATACCTTTTTGACAAGGGTTCAAACCCCAGCTGGGGAAATTCGATTTTTATATTCTTTTCTATTTTTTTTCTATTTTACCCACATGAAAGATGCCCTAATGTACATCACCCCTAGCAGTGTCTGGGAGATTTGTGGCCTTTTTAATCAAGCCAGTGCATGTCAGACATTTGTGACATGCTGTGGCATGTGAAAGGGGGGGTGGGGGGGCAAGGCTTGCTATTAAAGAAATCCCTTAACTTGTGGAATGAGACTTTGGGAATGGTTGTGTAAGAAAAAGACATGCATGGGGCAAGTCCAGAGTGAAAAAAAAGAAGGGCTATTTGTTTATAAATCACGAAAATCAAGTGTAGATTTGTGGCATGTAAAAGCAAAACAGCATGGAAATAGAAGACGGACTTCTGTGTTGTGCACAGTGTCATAAAATGTTTAGCCACAGGTTATGATTAAGGTACTAAGTGGTGTAGTGGTAAGTACAAAGCATAATTATGTGTTAGGGCAAGGGTTCAAGACCCTCCAAATAATATTTAATATATGTTTTTGTAGTTTTTAAATATGTTTATCTTAAGTCTGTTGTAATTTGGCAGCACTTAAGTTAAGCATTGGCTGAAGACAGCCTGTATTTAGAGGCTAAATTGTCCGCTTTGTGGAATCCATTTTGTATTTCTGGCAGACATTTTGGCTGCCATGTGCTACCATGTGCTCACCATGTGCTCTGTCCTACCTTCCTGTCAACTGCTCTTGAAATCTGCCTAGAGACAAGTTAACTTTAGTTCCTCTTGCTTTGCACATGCTCAGTTGAGCTTGCAGCTGTTTCAAGTTTATAAATGTCAGGATGTGTCTACTAAAAGTAGAAACTGTTAGCTCCACCCACTTGTCGACTGTGCATTCTCTGTATGACCTTATATGTACCTACAACCAGCATTTGTGTTTGTACCGCCTTCATTTGAGCCCCTGTGTGGGTATAAAAGGACCAGGATCCTTCCATTCAGTGTGCTACTTCATGCATTACTGAAGGGTGATGTGTGAATGTTAGCTCCACCTTATAAGGTTTAATAAACTCTGTCTTTTATATTTCAGTTTCTGTGCCAACTTCTTCCTAAGTGTCTGAGGACTCTGTGCAGAGAAGGGAGAACCCCTAAGCACTGGTAGGCCTTGCTGAGGCTCACTATTACAAATTGGCGCTTCCAACGTGGGACTCATCAAAAGACTCGGATGCCCGAAGGACTGGTCGCGACGAAGGATTGGAATCTCGCTTTTGGACGCGATCGCTGCCTGAGGAGACCTGAGTCTTGGCACCCATGGCGTTTTTCCTTTCTTTCTGATCTGACCATCCCGGCGGCGCCGGTCCTTGACTGAGATCTCTTCTGTTGATTTGCCGTGCAGTGACCATTTGGTCAATTTGAGAACTTGGCAGTTGGAACCTGGACACCATTTGATTGGTAAGAGCCGTTTTGCGGCACTTGCTGTTGGTTTGATGCCTTTGATTGGTAAGGTAGTTTTAGTAAACACTTACTGTGGCTTTGTTTGTATGATTGGCCAATTTTGGAATTTGTTTTGTAATTATATATGCATTGCAATACATATAGGCAGGTAATGAGGAGATTTTTCTCTATTTGAAATTGTTTGAACAGCGCAACGTACAAAGAGTACCTTAAGCGCTACTTTGATTATAATACTGCATATTCTGCACTATTTTTGGCATGCCTGTTTCCAGTACACTTCGCAGAAAGTGTTGCTGTTTTGGAGGTACCGATATGGATTTAGTAAGTACTTAGTTGACTCCCCTCAGAGGGGATACCTAAATAGGTTTACGTATAGTAAAAAGATATTTCTTCCTTGGTGACTAAGTACCCCATGGACTTAAATATGTACATAAAACGGATCCGGATCTGCGCACTTAGTAACATTCATAAGTGGTGATATGCAGAGCGCTTTTTGAGTGTTCTACCAGCCAAAACTGGCGAATTTGGTGTATTTTGGCTTCTTGAACATGGAACAGTCTTTTGGGCTACTTTTGAGAGCTCTTCTTGTAAATATGACTTACAATTAGTATTTACAAATAGTTTGGTTTTTGCGTACAGTTTGTAAGCTGTCTTAAAGTCCTAAGTGTTGATTTGTGGGTTAAATGTGTGTTTAAATGTCTATGTGGTTTGACATTGGTGATACTTGTGTGAGTAAATAGCGATTGCGCTCTTTGTGTAAGAATGGCTAGCTTTAAGCGCGCTGTATTGTGTGCTCTGAGTATATGACCCCCTTTTGTAAAAGTCTGGAATGAGCTCAATGAGTTTGTTTATATTTTTTTGCTGTCATCATTCTGTTATGCAAACTGTCATTTAGTTACTTATATATTAAATAAAAATCCAGAAATGAATTATATAACATACGCTAAACAGCTGCATGTTACTATTAAATTGACAGAGTAAGACACTATACATGTGTGCAAATTGCCACAATGCTAAAGATAAAATTAGAATTCGTATTCAATAGGATTAAAATAGGCCTCATACAGAGGAAGAAAAACGAAATTGTGTGTTTTGTAATCAATAGACTAAAATACACAATGTTTCAGCATTTTCCTTAAATACATTGTATTAGACATTAAAAGGCATGCACATCACCTGAGTGAATTTGGTCGTTGCTGAACTAAATACACATTATAGAAAGTTAGATTTGACTGCATTGAAATGCCTCAGTTTTTAAATAGACTGTGACATGCTTTCTTTCAGCACCCGAGAAAAAAAGCTTTCCAACAGCTGTGTTTAAACTGACTAACTGAAAAGAAACTGTTTGACACAGCAAATGGGGATTTAACTCTGTCAGGGTATTTCAAATAATAAAGGGTTTTTTTTCCTGAGAAAGGCGTGAAAATTCGACGCTTGCTGACAAACAACAGCTGCATAAATAGCATATGGCTATTCCTGCTCACGGCCACAGACAGGAATGCTGAGTCAGCACAATTTTAAGTCAGTGTAAAACTGGTATACAGGCCTGCCTTATTTTAAAAGTTTCAAAACACCAGTTTCATTATTTTAGATAACAGAGAACAAAATTGAAAGTAGGGATTTCCTTTCTTAATGCCTTTTTTACATAAGTACATCTGTGGTTCTGATGTTAAATGATAACTGTCCATTAAAAGTGGCGCAGACTTTTCATGTTTCAAGTAAGGCTTCTGTGCTTAGGGTTATGAATGAATGCGTTTAAATATGATAGGCTACGAATGAAGCTTGCTTTTCCAATGTGGAATCATCAAAATGGTTGGTTTTGATTAAAAAAAAAAAAAATTAATTATATGAAAAAAATATATTAGTAAAAATAAATGCTTTAAATTCGTTTTTTAATCTTTATAAAGCCTAATCATCATACTGTGAATTCCTAGCATCAAAGTTGAATTTAAGCAGTGCTGTACCGGAAAAAAGGGAACTTAAATGTGAAATGTCACTTTACCCAGCCGTACAAAACTCATTTTTTATAAGGGTATACCTTATACATTTCTGATTTCCCCTTCCTGGGCTATCTAGAGAACACTCTGGGGGTTCCTATTATGCAAAAATATTGTAGGATATTCATTTTTAAGTGCCCCTACCACCAAAGTCGAAATTGAGCTAAAGTCACTATTTTACAAGCAGTTCTACCACTCAGGGCAGGTTTCAAACTGATTCTCAAGCTAGAGCTAGTACATATGCAAATATAGAACAAACAGCTGACCTCTGTCTTACTAGACTGCACACCACACACTGTACACAAATGAAAATAAGTATACAGAAACCAGCAGACGTTATTATCCTACCTTTAAATTACTGGCAAACGGATCGGACAGGACTGCCTTTTAGCTGTGATTCTCCAGAGTTGCTTTGCATTACAAAACCGCATGGCAAGCCTTGCACACACAAACGAGCAGCTGCTGAACGGGTCAAAGGTCGGAGTTCTGCATTTAGCAACTTAGCAGGGTGAAGGGTAATGTTTGCTGGGACACTTCGACCTCCGAAAGGTTTTTGAAAGACGAGATGATAGCGCAAAGAGAGGAAGAGAAGCTTTGCTTCCTATTTTTGGCAAACACGCGCAGTCATATGAAACGAAGGAAAAACAATCCTCAGTTGAGCATTGATCTGCCATGTATATAAAAATAATGGTTTTAGTTTAAAGAATACTGTGTAGGGGCTAAGATAAGGAGGAAATGGATTTTAGTTTGCATTCATGCGCCCTCATGTTAATCTAGTACAATTGCTGTAGGAATTGGTTTAAAGTTAACTCAATTTGCTTGTGTTAGGCTGAATCAGAGAACAGCCACTTTCTAAGATATCTCCTACAAGTTTGTTTGTGCCCAGTTGCTACAAATAGGGGTTGAAAGTGTTGACAGAAGTAAAACCTGTTTCAGGTTTTCCTACTGTCAAAATGGGGGAAGGAGGCTAGCTCCTCTACAAATTAAGGGTAGGCAAAATTATGTTTTCTCTCTTCTTTTTCTCACTTTTTTTTGAGTCTGTCTAAAGCTGTCTAGGAAATGGCCATGTGACAGTTATTGGCTATTCTGTAATACTGTTTTAAAATTGTTAGCATTAATAAAATGATACAATCTAAGCTATGTTACTGCCCATCCTGTATGAAAGAATGAGTAGAACAGATTGATGTTCCCTTATTTGATCTTTAAGGAGAACTGTATAGTGGCGGTTTCTGTTCAAAAATCTCAGGTGGCAACACTATTATTGTTTATGTTATTCTCATGTTCTATACAGTTTTGCAAGGGCATTGCTAGTTTTTTATTAGCTAGTCTCTGTCAATAAGCTGACAGCCCTTATTAGAGCTGGAGATAGGGTTTTTTTTCCTTTTGAAAATGATGTTACATAGTCCAGATCGTGAAAAGTACAATGCAGGAAAGACGCTCATGTGATCCTTAGCAAACATTTTGAAGGAAAATATTGTTTTATAGGAGTTTGTTTGTCATAACATGTTCTGCTGAAGAAAATGTACCCACTATGTTGAAGTTTAGTTCTTTTTGCAATAAGAATCCCTGTTAAATTAGCAGTTTTAGATTTTCCTGCTGCGCCTATAACATGAGAGCATGGTCCTAAGCATAACATGTAAGAGAAATTATTTTACAAGTGTCTGCAGTCCTGTATAAGTAATGTAAAATCTATGAGTAAAAGTGTAGAACATTTCCTTTTTCTTGAGGGTTCTTCAGATTAGTAATATAGGAATACACCAATGTAAGTATTTGGAGTATGTCTGTATTGTTTTTCTCTTTTCCTCAGAATTTAGTAAATGAACACAGACTTCCTTGGCTGTTTGGGATTGGGTGATGTATTACTCTTGTCAGTTCACCAAAACGTTCCTTTTATACTTGCCAATAGGTCCAGGGTTTTCTACTCTTAGATAGATGAAGTGGTTCTTGGGTGCCTTGCTAATGTATGGGGTGCCCCAGGACTAAGAAAGTATTCTGAGACTATCCTCTCTGTTGATAGATTATTTCTGTGCCTTGTCTAAAGACCTCTTGTTCTGTCCACCAATAGATATTTGCTGCCTTACAACCATTGCCAGAGGGGCCCGGACATCAGATCCAGCCTGGGGAGTCAGCGCCACTGCAGCTTGAAGCCAAAGTGAAGGTAACCAGCACAGGCGTTGCTGGCAACTAGGACCTCAGTGAAGGCGGAAGCCCTGGGATGTGAATTGTGTACCCCTGCCACTGTCTTGGGCGAAAGACGGGGTCACAAATCAGAAAGGAGAAATCATGGATCAAGTTTTTGATGCCCAGCTGAGAGAGTCACAGACCGACCAGAACGGCAAGGAGGCTTTGCTTGAGGTGACCCCTTTTGAAACAAGGGTTGCTTCAGAGATCCTAGCATCAGGCCTCTTAATCCTGGTCCCAAAGTGAATGCAAGTTTGCACCTTTGTTTGTTGATCAAGAGATACCTGGGCACACTGGATGCAATTTGTGGCCCTAACAAAAGAGCAGTGCGCCAGCAGAGCAATATAGGAGTTAGGGAAGGACTTGAGTTTAGGGTACAGGTGCTGTGCCTCTGGTGCCTGTTAGATTAAAGTGAAGAGAACTTGTGCACTGCTTGAGACACTGGACAGGATCGTTGAAAGACTTTTTCTTCTCAAACTGGGCCGTGATTCTTGAGTTGCGAGTTGTGCAGCTCCACCGTGGGAACAACAAGAGCCTGCCTGTGAGGCTCAAACGGACACAGGGAGAAGACTCCCCTCTGGCTGGTTCCACAGCAGCTAAAATTTCCCAAGGACTCTTTTTTTTGTTAGTAATGTACCCCTTTGGTCGTCCCATTTTTGAGGAGGAGCAGCCCTTTGCGGCTCCTTGTCCTAATTCCTATGGCCCTGTGTGGTCCTCCTGGTCCTTTGGAGCCAGGATGGTTTTTGTAATAATCTGTCTGACTTCTTTAATATTTGCATTACTTATAATGCTTATTCTACACGAAAAATGTTTTCCTGAGCAGTTGACAAATATTACTTTGCCCTCCTCCTAAAAATATATTAAATTGATATTTTAGCCCTCACAAAAGAAATACTGGAAAAGTCTATTGAAAATGTTTTTATTAAGTATGTGCTGTTGGCTATTAATTGAAATAGATAGTCACTGAAATACATCAGAGCCCTGAAACTTAGAATTAGACTAGATGATTTTGGACTCTTGTTTCTGCTTGGAGCTGGAAGCTACTGACTATCCTGTGTGTAATGATTAATACTTTTTACATGCTGTGTATGTATCCAATGTGGTCCAATGCTTTGCTCCATTTGCATCTCTGCTTGTATACCTGGGAAGAGGGAACGTTGCTGAAACAAAGGCCCAACAAATGTTGAATAAAGAGGTGGCCGAAATAATGTTAATAGATGTACGGGATGAATATCTAGATTACCCCAGATAAACGAATGTCTTCAGCCAATGCTGAAAGGGCCGTCTGTTGTAATTTGGCAGCACTTAAGTTAAGCATTGGCTGAAGACAGCCTGTATTTAGAGGCTAAATTGTCCGCTTTGTGGAATCCATTTTGTATTTCTGGCAGCCATTTTGGCTGCCATGTGCTACCATGTGCTCACCATGTGCTCTGTCCTACCTTCCTGTCAACTGCTCTTGAAATCTGCCTAGAGACAAGTTAACTTTAGTTCCTCTTGCTTTGCACATGCTCAGTTGAGCTTGCAGCTGTTTCAAGTTTATAAATGTCAGGATGTGTCTACTAAAAGTAGAAACTGTTAGCTCCACCCACTTGTCGACTGTGCATTCTCTGTATGACCTTATATGTACCTACAACCAGCATTTGTGTTTGTACCGCCTTCATTTGAGCCCCTGTGTGGGTATAAAAGGACCAGGATCCTTCCATTCAGTGTGCTACTTCATGCATTACTGAAGGGTGATGTGTGAATGTTAGCTCCACCTTATAAGGTTTAATAAACTCTGTCTTTTATATTTCAGTTTCTGTGCCAACTTCTTCCTAAGTGTCTGAGGACTCTGTGCAGAGAAGGGAGAATCCCTAAGCACTGGTAGGCCTTGCTGAGGCTCACTATTACAAGTCAACCCAGATGAAAAATACGTCTTTAAAATAACCCACAACCACTTCTGGGGGGTTCTAACACAGTTATTCCTGAAACAACATATCCAAAAAATGTGACACGCTGTGGCATATGTCATGGCATATGTCACATGCCAGATTTGGGCTCCAACCCCTTCTCATGGAGAGAGAACACAAAGGGGAGATGGCTGTCCTGCCCCCTACGCAGGCCGTCGCCAGTGATATGAAGAATAATAGAAGGAAGACACACAAGATGAGTCTTCTTTAATCAGCTATCCACTCTCCTTAAACAACAGCATCAACTGCCATCCCTGAACATTCGAAGGCAGCCTTCAATGGAATGTTCTAGTACATAGAAAGGGGGAGGGGGGAACAAACCACTAAATACTAAGACTTCACATGTAATGTAATAATACAATGGCATGTATACGTGCAGAGAGAAAAGATGAAATTATAACAGCATCCTTATCTGTTCCATCGTACCATAAAAAGGAAATTTGCATTAAAATTCAGGAATGAATAATTGCAGTCAACATCACTCTGAGTATACAGTTGACTAAATCAGGAAACTATGGCACACCTTGTATTCTCGCACTGAAGAGAAGCGGGCAACTCAAAGAAAAGACAAGTGCCACTGGAGGGGGGCTTTGACAGCAGAACCATATACTCTTCTGGAACAATTAATTGAGTCAACAATTCAGACTGAGGTTGTGCCCGGATTAACAAATGTGGACACATTTGCTCCTGCCCATCATCCGCAGGTAAGTGTTCATTATTAAAAATGTATCATTTATTCATACAAAACATAAATAATGTTTAGTAACATTATGATTATGTAATCTGTATGGGCATGTTATGGCATTATTATATCCATAGTACCAATTTAGATAGTTAAAGCAATGCATTATGGGATATGTACTTTTTTTTTTAACATAAAAGTGAGATTGCAATTTTAAAAAAACCCAATAGTATATTTGTATATCGTGTGGAATATTCCTTTAACAATTTTGTAATACATTTTATGTTTTGTTTTAAATTTAAAAATAGTGGTATGTTTGTTAGTATAAGTATGTTAAAACAACATCAATCTAATTTTACTTTTTACAGACTTGCCATCATTTGAGGAAGTGGAATCCGGAGGGAGGAGTGAGGAAATGGAACCAGCAGATTCTGACAAGATTAGCCAACCCACAGACACTTCTATTCCACCTGACAGAGCAGGATCAAGAGGCCCATGTCAACAAACGACGTGTCCAACCACGCACTCACCTTCCATGCCGGAGCGCTAGGCAAATGCAAGCCCGAGACTTGAGAGGCAAAGTCGTCTTCTCTAAAGAGCTCAAAATACAGAACGAGTCTTAAGTGACATTGAAGGCGAGGGTGCAGTTCATACTCCGAGACAATTTAAAGAACTTAAACAATCAATATTAAATGTGCAGAAAGATTAGTTCAAGGCCTTAAAGGGTAGACTAGAAAGGTTGGTGGTTTGTCCGAAGAAATTAAATAAGAGTACAAGGCTATACGTGACACCATTAATAAAGGCTACCAACCACTAAACAAGGAGGCCTTAACTGAGGCTGTCACAGCCTTATGCACTACGCAGCAATAAACACCAGATGAAAGATTCAAACTGACCCAACTACTCAACTAGGTGGACGCACTGATGTTTTTTCACATTCTGTAAACGTCTTACTAATTCCACTGCTATATTCTCAAGATGCACAGTAAATTTGCAGTGGAAATGTGGCATGTCCCCCCTACACTTGAAGTTTTACAAATTCGACACACTGCTGCTTCAGAAATTATACAACCTCCCCCACCCCAAATGAGAGCAGGCCTTAAGCCAAAGTTGTGTATCAGTTGAAGAGGTATTCAGTGTGCATCAACCAGGATCAAAATGGGTGAAAGAGTTTGTCACTCATCATCCACTGTGAAGAGTAGCTTCTCAAAAGGGGGAGGTCCCTTTAAAAAAACACTTAATTTCAAAGTAACTATTGTAGTGTTGTGCTTAATATAGATTAACATATGTTGACGTTATGGTTTGATTCCATTCTAGGACTGATTTTTATAATGTTTTTGTTATTTGTAAGTAGGGTGAATAAACAGATAAAAAATAAAAGCACACATCACAATTGTGGTTTTGTGTTTTCTTAATTCTAAAACTATCGCATTAGAAATATTATTTTAATAACATGTATGTTATAGCTGGATAGCTTGTGGGGTGTAATAAAAAATGATTCGGGCTAGCCTGTTCCCATGAGGCACAGGTTCTAGACTGATTTGCATATAGCTGGGTCTGAACTGAGGTGGCGAAGTGAGCTAAAGAATGATGATGGATTCAACCCACATCTGTGACTGGGGGGTGAGTGTCTGAAAAGATTCAGCGCTCCGTCCATCATCTCCTTGTGTTTGCTTTGTTCGCCCTAAGTTGGCAGGGTATGCCCAGACGTGGGTCCCTTGCTCACTTTGCCACTGGATTCAAGCTAGCCTGGCTGATGAAGGGTGTTACCCAGAAACCCGTCCCAGGATGCTTGTTTCCAGTTCAGGGAAGACCTGGCTTGGCAGTTCGGGCTGGACTGTTCCCATGAGGCACAGGGTCAAGACTGATTTGCATATAGCTGGGTCTGAACTGAGGTGGCGAAGTGAGCTAAAGAATGATGATGGATTCAACCCAGATTTGTGACTGGGGGGTGAGTGTCTGAAAAGATTCAGCGCTCCGTCCATCATCTACTTGTGTTTGCTTTGTTCGCCCTAAGTTGGCAGGGTATGCCCAGATGTGGGTCCCTTGCTCACTTTGCCACTGGATTCAAGCTAGCCTAGCTGGTGAAGGGTGTTACCCAGAAACCGGTCCCAGGATGCTTGTTTCCGGTTCAGGGAAGACCTGGCTTAGCAGTTCGGGCTGGACTGTTCCCATGAGGCACAGGGTCAAGACTGATTTGCATATAGCTGGGTCTGAACAGAGGTGGCGAAGTGAGCTAAAGAATGATGATGGATTCAACCCAGATCTGTGACTGGGGGGTGAGTGTCTGAAAAGTTTCAGCGCTCCGTCCATCATCTCCTTGTGTTTGCATAAAAATGATTTGTCAGTTTACCCAAAAGAAAAATTCTACAAATTTATAAAAAAAAGTGCTTAACAATTTAATAGGCCACACAACACCTTCTGTCACTACGATGCAGTGTAAAGTAACATGAAAAAATCGGAGATATAATAAATTATTTTTTGAGGGAATCATTGCATACGGTGTGCTTTACTCCTAAACACATGGTTAAAATAAATGAATATGTCAAATGTAGAGTGGGCTGCAAATCCAGTACTATCCATCATTCTCCTCTGCGGTCTGCTAAACATGCATGACTGTGACTTTAAAGGTCATCTATTATCACCTCTTTCTCCAATTTTTGGCACATAAAATTCAGATTTTCATCAGTCTTCTATGATAAGAGGCTGTAATGGTTAAAACAAAATCACTTGGCTTACCCTCACATTTGTTTTTGTTTTTCCTGTTGGGCATCGGTTATCGCCACGCAGTGTGTGACTACAGGGCTACCCCTTGAAGCCGTGAGGTGGCCGGAGATGAGTTTCCTCTCCCGCAGCTGGGTAAGTGGTACAGTGTGATTGATGAGTATGAATGGCTAAACACGGCGACTGATAGCAGCATTGTGCGGTTGAGTGTGAGTGACACAGGTTAAATTCACTTTGACTATGCACGCACAAGAATGCGGATAATGACCATATGCGACAATGATCGCCACAACACCGAATTTTGCCACCTATGTGAATGTGGTAAAACTAAACAAGTGTCATAACCACATACAAAGTAGGGATAAGCGAGGATGTGTTTTTCACACCGTGTTTACAACACAGGTGCATCGGTCAGCACATCACACTTGGGAAGCGTCTAAATGTATTCAATGAACGATACACTATGAATTCCCTTTTGTCTTTGTTTTGTATTTACAGATGAAGTAAGAAGAGGAATTTTAAAAGATAAATGATCTTTTCCATTTCCATTAATAGCTTTATTTCGATACAAAGATCATAAAAGCATCGACCAGTTCATCAGAAGTATCAAAATATAAATAAAGATAAAACAGAGTTTGATCACACACAGTCAATAGAAAGACAAAGATAAAATTCTGATAGCAATTAAACAAGGAGCTATTTTCTCATAATTCTAAAATCCATAAAATGTAATTTAAAATCAATACAATTGTACATATTCTAAACAATAGCGCACTCTGATGTTCTATACTGGTGGACAGTGGGCATACCCGTCAAAGACATCAACTACTCATTAGCAGAGGTAGCTACCCTCTGTAAAGGCCTGCACCTACTTAACCATGCGCATCCCAAAAATTTGGCAACTCCACAGACATACAGAGTGCTAGGGTCCGAATTCAATATGCGTAAAGCAACTCTATGATCTAGGGTGCCTAGTTGTTTGCATATGGGCACAAGCCACCTAGATCTAGCACTAGCGTGTGCAGGGGATTCAAACAGAAGGTGGGCAACACTCTCCTTTACGGAACCACTCAAGGGGCATTCAGTGGTGGTGCGGTGGGGTGGAGACCACTTTGCAGTAAATTCACGCACAGGGAGGGTGCCCATCCTAAATTGAATATACAATGACCTATCTCTTGGGACCTGAATAATATCCATATATGGTTCTAGACTTCTATGGTGCTTATGTAAGAAGAACTCCTCCGTGAGTCTTCCCTTATCAGGGTTATTTAATTCCTTAGCATCAATCCAGGCCCAATAGGACCGTTTGAGGTCTTCTTTGCTTGGTGGAATTTGGGTGTCCCAAGAATCTTTTAGGTCAAGTGCAATTAACAGTGATTTAACATTAGAGATCCACTTGATCTCTTTTCTGCTATCAATGCACATTAATTCTGTGAATGTCTCCGCATAATTCGCCAATTCTGGGGTCCTCCTGAGGCGGGCCCAGTAGAGCAGAGGTCGAAGTTTGGCCAAGTCTCTAAAATGGCGCCTACCCAGATCACTAAACAACGGGGTTAAAGGAACTCCTCGTGGAAGCATAAGCAGATCTCTAAAGAATTTGTTTTCTGATCTGTTAATCTCGTCAAGATTTTCGAAACCCCATAACTCCGCACCATAAAGTGCTGAGCTAACGGCCTTGGCTCCATAAACAGTAAGGGCCGGAGCAACAGGTCTACTATAAGATGAGCGATGTTCTCGGCTCAGTGCCCCCGTAATCCTTTTATGATTTAAGAGCATTTTGTCAAGGTGGGGTCGCCAATGTACTTTTTCAGATAGACGGATCCCCAGATCTGGGTTGAATCCATCATCGTTCTTTAGCTCACTTCGCCACCTCAGTTCAGACCCAGCTATATGCAAATCAGTCTTGACCCTGTGCCTCATGGGAACAGTTTAGCCCGAATCATTTTTTATTACACCCCACAAGCTATCCAATACTTCTTGTGCCCATTACAGACCTATGTAACCTTGCTTTTAATCTGAAAGCTCTTCCAACTAACTGGAATGCTGCTCAAGCTAGGCTGGTTCTTAAAAAACCCACGGCAATCCCTACAGATTTGGCCAACTACAGGCCAATATAATTGCTCCCTTTTCTTGGGAAAGTCAGTCTTTGGTAAACCAACAACTTGTTTAGTTTTTAGAAAACCATTCCCTTTTAGATCCCTCCCAGTCAGGTTTCCGTGCCTCACATAGTACGGAGTCTGCCCTGGTGGAGGCCACTGACACTATTATGCTTGCCTTAGATCAGGGGAACTCTGCTATGCTGGTTCTCCTTGATCTATCGGCAGCTTTTGATACCATCTCTCATTCTAACCTAATTCAGAGATTAAGGGAGACGGGTGTCAGTGGCAAAGCTTTGGGTTGGCTGGAAAACATTTTGCGACCCCACACAGTACAAGTAGATCTCTTTAATTCCAGAACCTTGGTCCTGGATAAAGGGGTCCCACAGGGATCCATTTTGAGTCCCACTCTTTTTAACATATATGTGGCTCCTCTGGCTAAGGTTATCAGGTTGTGTGGCTTTGATACCATTTCATATGCTGATGATACCCAACTTGTCATCACTATGGACTCTAATCTGGAATTTACCAAACTGAAATTTAGGGACTGCATGTTAATTTTCTTCAGCTTAACTCCAGTAAGACGGAAATTCTGCTCTTTGGGAAGGCACATGCAGTCTGGTCACTGGACTGGTGGCCATCAGAATTGGGACAGTCATCCACCCCTATAAAATGGTAAAAAATCTGAGTGTTCTCCTGGATGACAACCTTTCCATGACTGAGCCTGTCAATTCAATCTCTTGGTCATGTTTTGGTGTTATGAGCATGCTTAGGGAAGCCTTTAACTGGGTTCCTATTCAGACCAGAAAAACCCTAGTCCAGGCTCTAATAGTGAGTCACCTGCACTACGGGAGCTCTTCTCTGGTCGCAATGAATGAAGGCCTTTTTTCCAGACTTCAGATGGTGCAGAACACGGCGGCCAGCCTTGTCTGCAACCTTCCTCCTCAATCTCCTTTTGAACCTCTGTTACATTCCCTTCAATGGCTTCCCATCAAAAAGCGTGCTCTTTTTAAACTTCTTTATCTGGTGCTCTAATCTTTGCACCAAAATGGTCCATGGCATCTCAGAAATAAGTTGCAGCCATACATTCAGGCTCACACTCTTAGATCTAGCGAGATACTACTTTTACACCCTAAGTTTATTCGTACAGTTAGGTGCTGGGACCGATCTCTTTCTTTTTTGGCCCCCAAATATTGGAATCAACTACCCCTTCAGTTACATTCCTGTTTAGACCTATCCTCTTTTAAGGAATCCCTGAAAACCGGGCTATTTGATCTCAAACATCTCCATTGATGTGCGACCTGTATGGGCTGCTCAAGCGCCGAGAGATCCTCTCAGGAATTATTCACACATTAATAAATAAATTGCTATTAAGAAATGTTGCAGAAATAGCACATCAGTATTTGCTCGTCTGCTATGTTATGTTTATGAACATATCTGAAACATACTTTGATACATTGCAAAATACCCCTTTTTAGGGCACAAGTCTATTTGTGACTAGTTTGCGGATCTCAAAACGTTAGTACCTCTGTCCCATGGTCACTATTAATTAGCCCACTGCAGGCAGAATGTTTTTTTTTCTGAGATAGTGTGGCAGGGCTCTGTCCAGTATTAGAAGATGTATTTGTGTCAGACATATAACTTGAATTTCATGTATTGTACATTGAAATGTATGTTACAGAATAGTCAAGCGTATTATGGATTGCCTAATGACATCACTTGTTTGAGGATAAAGAAAAAACTATAAAGAATATGTTTATAAATAACGGAATTTGCACATAGGTTATTCTGCCCTTCTATACATATTCACACTTTTGGAGGGTTAGTGGAAGATGATGCACTTTGTTTGGTTATAAGAAAAAGTTACTTACCTTCAGTAAAGATATATCTTGCGGATACATCATTGTGCAGCAGATTCCTCAGCTTAAGAATCCCTCCAGGGGGGGCGTGGCTTGACGCCCACGGAGAATGGCGGCTGATCCGTGAGCTCCGGACCGAGGGCACAAGCGGAGGCTGTTTTTCGCAAGTCCAGCGACCCGTCACCTCATTGAAACGCGGTTTCCCTTCCATGAACCGCCCGTCGCCAATCTGGTAGTGCTATTGGCACACCAGCAACGTTCCTTTCAAGGTACTTTATCGTACTTGCTGCCGCCTCAGACGCGGCCGCCATTTTGGGATGCGGTCGCGGCAGCTACCCGCCTCGCGCTCCTGAAGTGGCGCTCCTCTTTTTCTTCATTTTTCATTCCTGCATTTGAAACCCTGGGTTTCTGTGGCCTTTTCTAGCATGCCAAACCCTAGTTTCCAATTACTAACGGCAGGACTTTACTGATATTGGGTTTCTAAGCGCTGCACATGTGATTTTTATTTTTAAACAACCAGCACTTTTCTCTTCATGAGTCCAGTTGCAACGAATTTTTATGCTGCTACGCTGACTTACAACTAATTAAACCCATCATTTTTTCTCTCAAAAATGCAGTTGCCATACTTCCCTTCACTGCAGTGTTGACGCTGAATATTCTACTTACCTCCTTTCTTCTCCTCTGTTTTACTCCTTCAGTGACCCAGCGTTTTACTTTTTGAGGCACACATATCTCCCTCTGCATTTCTTCCAACGGCTGCCTCAAGTGATTTATGGGGAGAATTCGGAGGCTTAATCCCTCAGCCTCATCTGCTACGCACAGATTCATAAAAAATTCTACAATATTCTCAAGGTTTGCTGAAATGGAGGCTACCTCTGCTTCTCCATCAAAAAGTGGCATACCCTCACCTGTGCAGTCTCTGGCTTCCACTCCGGCGACCCCCGCTAAGGCTAATCCTAAACGTCTTAAGAAAGACCATCCATCCCCAACAAAGTCGCCTCCTCCTGCCTCACTGGATTTGCTACTGGAGGAAATACGTGCCCTAAAGCCCTATATGGAGGAGACAAACTCTAAACTTCAATTCCTGACTGAACGCTGGTCACAACTAGACGAGAGACTTGTTGCTGTGGAACAAAGTGTTTCCTCTCTCAGCGCGACTGAGAGTAAAGTTCATGTTCTTCAATCACAAGTTTCCTCTTTGCAGAAGCACGTCGAAGATTTAGAAAACAGAAATCGAAGGAATAACCTACGTATTTATGGTCGGCCGGAGAACACAGAGGGAGCAGACCCTCTCACTTTCTTTAAATCCTTTTTACCTAAAGTACTGGAACTTCCTTCAGATACCATCTTGAACATTCAACGTGCCCATAGACTAGGACTTCAAAATGGTGTTACCTCTGGTTCTAACCGCCCAAGAGGTGTCATTCTATACTTCTTGGAGTATACTGATCTGCTTAAAGTTCTTTCAGCTTCTAAAAAGTTACCATGAATTTCATGGTTAGGTCACACGCTGTTTTTTTTCACAGGACTATGCCAAAAGTACTGCTGACCGTCGTAGAGAGTTTCTTAACATGAGACCAGATCTTCGTGCTCTAGGTGCTAGATATGGCCTGTTCCACCCATGTCTTTTTAAGATCACCTACAAAAATAGAACAACCTCCTACGAAAATCCTGTGAAATTGAAAAGTTTTCTTAATGCCTGTAGAGTTGAGACTATGGACACATCTGGCGCCTCATCTTCTCACCTTCTTTGACTTTATTGTTTTAATCTATGGATGTTGTTAATTCCACTTGTCACATTTCTCATTAGTGTGTTTTCCTCTTTTATCTCCAGTTACGTTCACTCCATGTTAACCTGAACACATTGTGACTCCCCTGTTCTTAATTCGCAGTTTAACCATTCACCTTGTCTTTTTTCCCTATAGGTTCCCCTGTTGTATACATATCCTGTTGTTTCGCATTGTGTATCACCCAATCGCCCTTGTGCCCCTCCCTTCATGAGCTCTGGATGCACAGTCCCTCCATGTGGTTTCTCCCCCCCTACCCTCATATTTGGATCTGTTGTAAGTATGTGGTATCTCTTTTTTTTGTTTCTCTCTTTCTTTCCTTCTGTTATCCCTCCTCTCACTCTTCGTTATATCCGGTATTTTCAGTTTCTCTCTTTTTCAACATGTTTCTTCTTTATTTTCTATGCTACTTCTCGAATCAAGGAGTCTTATCTTTTAACTTTTATCCCCTTGCTTTTCTTAAACGTTATTACTTCAATTTTTTGGATATCTTCTTCCCCTTTCTTCTCGCCTTCTGTTTTTTATATTCCCTTTCTTCTCTTTTTTTCTTCTAATTCTGTTTCTATCCTCTTATTTCTGATACTTCCCTCCATTTTTCCAGTTTATCCTAGTTCTGATTTTATTCATATTATTTTCACTAAAGTCAATTACTTATTTACTTATATGATTCTTTCTTCAATTGTTATTATACCCTGTTTCACTAATATGCATTTATGGCTACTTTTTGACAAGGTTACTGTTTTATCTGGTCTTATCTTGTTTATTCTCTTAATGATTTTTAGATTACATTAAATGTTGTTACGTGGAATGTCCGGGGTTTACATTCCCCGATTAAAACGCAACGTGTATTATCCCATTTATCTAAACTGAATGCCGATATAGCCATGATTCAAGAAACTCACCTCACTGAATCCAAATCCCTGAAGTTAAAAAGAGATTGGGTTGGAGAGGTTTTCTTTTCTCCAGGTGACGGCAAGCGTAATGGCGTTGCTACCCTTTGTCACAAGTCTCTTCATGCTTAACTTGTTTCTCAGGAGACTGATGACATAGGTCATTGGTTACTTACGGACCTATTGATTGGGAAGACTCCCCTTACCTTATTTAATATATATGCTCCGACTACAGGTGACTGCCCATTTTGGTCCCACCTTGCAGAGAAATTAATGCAACTCCCTCATGATAGTTTGATCTTAGCTGGTGATTGTAACCAAATTGTTGATCGCTTTATTTATCGTAATTCCACTTCCTCTTTCATACCCTCCAAACCTCATAAAGCATTTTTACATTCCTTTCAGCACAGACACCTAGTCGATGCCTGGAGATTGTGCAATCCCTCTTTGAGGGAATATACTTTCTTCTCTCCAGTGCACCATACACAATCACGCATTGATCACATTTTCATGTCGCATGTCCTTTCTCAGTCTCTAATTTCTTCTGACATTGGTTCCATCCTAATCTCTGATCATGCCCCAGTCTCCGTTTCCTTAGACATTCTTCATAAGCTTTCTGCCCCTAGACGCTGGCGCTTTAATAATTCATTACTACTCGATCCGGTCTTTACTTCTTCCTGTACTGAATATTTCTCTTTTAACGAATCGGACACCCTTCCCTTTTCTGTTGTTTGGGACGCTTTCAAGGCGGCAGCACGAGACTTCATTATTAACTATGTCTCCAAGAAACGCCATATGGCCCGGAAATCCGCCACAGATCTTTTTGCTAAAATAAAGTCCCTAGAACATGCTTACTACGTATCTAAATCAAAGGACTGTTTAGACACCCTAATAGCTGCCAAACTTAAATTTAATAAAGTATCTACCGATAACGCTTCCTTGTATTTACTTAAGTCCAGTGCGAAATTCTATGGCGGTAACAACAAATCAGGCAAACTATTGGCAAATTACCTCAAAGTAAAAAAAAACAAATTCAATATCGACTCAATACTGGATGCTCAGCAGACACCCAAATTTAAAGATTCAGAAATTTTACAAGAATTTCATACATTTTACAACTCTCTGTATACCCCTGAGACTTGTCCTACGGATAAATCCATCACAGACTACCTCTCCTCTATTACTAGTACCCCGGATCGTAATTTAGACTTTCAATCGTTGGAATCGGATGTTTCAACAAAGGAGCTACACAATGCTTTGCGCACTCTTAAGAAGGACAAAGCCCCAGGTCCTGATGGATTCACTGTCGAGTTTTTTTCTCATTTTTCCCAACTTCTCCTTCCTAAATTACACACACTCTTGACCTTTTTCTTACAAACTGGTACTGCTTCAGGTTCCTTTTTAGAAGCTCTCATTTGTCTCATCCCTAAAGAAAACAAAGACCCCCGTTTTTGCAAAAATTATAGACCAATCTCATTGGTTAACATCGATTACAAAATTTTCTCAAAATCCCTGGCCCTGCGTTTAGAATCCCTCCTTCCGGATCTTTTAGGTAAAGAACAATCAGGCTTTGTGAAAGGTCGTTTTCTTACTGATAATACTCGCTTGTTCTTCGATATCCTCTCGAAATCCTCTCACTCATCTGATTCTTTAGCGGCTATAGCACTAGATGCAGAAAAAGCATTCGACAGTCTACTGGCCCTTCATTTTTTTCATCTCTCAAATGGTTTGGCTTTGGTTCTAGGAATTATTTCTTTGATATCTCTCTTATACTCAAATCCTAAAGCTGCTATATTTGTTAATGGCCTCACTTCTTCGTATTTTAACTTGGGCAGGGGTGTCCGTCAGGGTTGTCCTTTATCCCCCTTGTTGTTCAATTTAGCTTTAGAACCATTTTTGTGTAAACTTCGTCAGAATACTGCTTTTCAGGGTTTCAACTATGGTGATTCACACGTTAAATTGGCAGCATATGCTGACGACATATTATTGTTCATGTCTAACCCCACTTCTTCTCTACCTGCTTTTCTATCTGAAACTCAATCCTATTTTTCCGTATCTGGTTATAAATTAAACAGTGACAAATGCGAAATCTTACCCCTAACAAAGTTCACCTTTAAAGAGGACTTTAAAACTGCCAACTTCACTTGGAACACTAACCATATAAAATACTTAGGAATATATTTCTCTTCTTCTATTCACTCATCAGTTTCCATTAATTTGGACGAATGCTGTTCAAAAATGTCCTCTCTTATTGATAGATGGCATCCCTTGTTCCTATCTTGGTGGGGGAGGCTAGATACCATCAAGATGATGTTATCCCCAATTGTCTTATTTACTGTCTCTAACATTCCAGTTACTACACCCCAAAAGTACTTCAAAAAGATCAACTCTTTGTTGTCTTCCTTTCTTTGGAGTAAGAAAAAAGCTCGAATGTCACTAGTAAAGCTTAGCCGTCCTAAAACAGAAGGTGGGGTTAACTTTCCCGACTTTCCTGCTTATCATAAAGCTCTTAACCTTCGTCAGTCATCTCATTGGCTTGCCACCCCTTCTTCGGATTCCCCTCTCTGGGTAACACTTGAACAGTCACTTATTGCTCCTTTCTCCTTTTCAGAATACCTCTCTTTCACCCAGAAGCCTCAAAGATTATCTACACCTATTGTCAAGCTTGCACACAAATTATTAAACCCATTTTTATTAGATAGCCCCCCTGACATCAATTCATTTCTTAAATCCTCGGTTTGGCACAATCATCGCATAACGATCAAAGACAAACCCATCTATTGGAAGTCATGGAGACAAAAGGGCCTCATTTGGGTTCATCAACTATTTCAAAATGATAAACTTATACCTTTTTCCCAAGCTAAACTGATATTTAATTTCCCTACTTCTTTTCCTAATAAATATCTTTTGCTACAGCATGCTTTAAGTACGGCAGTTCAGAAAATTTTCCCATCCTTAAGTCAACCGACGGCTTCTTCCACGAACGCTCATACTTTTTTGAGTTCTGGACCCAAAGCCTCGGCAATTTATAAATACCTACACAAGCCGATCCTTACTAGAGACAAAACCAAAGTAGAATTGGATTGGGAACGGGATCTTCGGGTTGACTGGTCCGTTCAAGTTTGGAATCACATTTGGCTTAAAATAAAGAAAACATCCAGAGCAGCTAATACCACGCAAACACTCATTTTCATATATAATAGATTACTCCTTTCCCCTTCACTTTTGCATAAGATCAATGCTGAACTCCCTGACACCTGTTGGTCATGTTCATCCACTAATGCCTATTTAAAACACTTACTTTTATTCTGTCCTTTTGTTCAAGACTTCTGGAAGAATGTCTGGAAACAAATTACCCACATTTTTCATCAGATAATTCCCTTTTCATTTGTCAGTATTTTTTTGGGCTCTCTTTCTGAGGACTGGTCGAGATGTTCTTTGCCTTTGCAGGTTTTGGACTTACTTCTGGGAGTAGCATTTCAACAGATTACCAAGCACTGGAAAAATGTATCTGACCTGTCCTTTCAGGCTTGGTGGTATGCCGTATGTTATAATCACAGGTTAGATACTGTTTACGTATTCCCAATCTCCTTAGCTCCCAAACGTTTGTTTTTATGGTCTCCAGTTACAAGTTTTATAGAACGTCATGCTAAACTTTCCTCTGTACGCAAAATCTCGAATCAAGAGGTGTTGAAACCCCCTTGACATTCTCATTTGTTCTTGTCTTTAATACTGTTTATATTACTATTTCCATTGTATTTTGTGCACTCTTTAGTACTTGGCCAGACTTATATTATACTTGCATTTATCTTTTTATATTGTTATATGACCTTTTAAGCTATGTATTTTTAGGATTTTCAGAAATGTAGTTTATATGTACTTTTACTGTATTTTCTCCCTCCTTTACCCTTTCCCTTTTCTTTTTTCAATAAATTTTTATGTTTTTTCAAACTTAAAAAAGAATCCCTCCAGGCTTCAGATTGGTCTGGAAAACATATTTCCCAGCAATAGCGTTCTAGCAGTACCAGGTGGCACAGCACAATGTGGCTACAGTTGCGAGCCTGCCCGCCGAAGATAATGACATTGGAGAATATTAGGTGCACATTGGCACACTGGCATAGCTTCCTTATACTCTGTCTGCGCCCCATTGAAGCGTGTAGAGAGGAGACAAGAGCGAATATATAACAGAGACAGTCACAGTACATAAAATGTTTGCTAACCTTGACATCTTATTCACAGCACTAAATCATTAAGGGACACTGCTGCAAGATTATGAATCCAATAGAGGTATTATTATACAAGATACATTAAGTTTTCATCCGAAGGATACATCTTCCTGCAGATTCTACACCTTAGGAATGAGCCCCAAAGCAATGCCTCTCTGAGAGGTGGGACGGAGTAATAACATCTAACCAAGGAAGTCATACAACACAACCTTGTTAAAAGTACCCATTGCTATATGGCTGAGCTATGAGGCCATAATGTTCAGCAACAGTATGCAGGGAAGATCATGTGGCCACAGGCAGATATCAGCTACAGGAATGCCTTTGTTGAGAGCCATGGAAGCAGCTATGGCCCTCGTTAAGTGGGCACAAATGCCATTGGAGGTTCTTTCATGGGCAAGGCGCAGTGGATTTTGATACAGAGGATGACTCAATAAGAAACTGTATGTTAGGTCACTGCCTTGTCATTTTTTGGTCGTGAAATGCTCACAAAGAGCTGATCATCCACTCCATTCTGTGTGTGCAATCAATGTAATAGGATACCACATGCCCAGGGTCCAGTCTATTCAACCACTCTTTCTGCTTGGTCTGATGAGGAAGATGGAAGCTAAAAAATTAATGGACTTGGCCTTATGAAAGGTAGATATCATCTTGGGTAAGAAGGACAGGCAGGTACGGAGGGCCAACCTATCTGGGCAGAAATCGGGGAACAGTGGCCAAACTGAGAAGGCATGAAGTTCTCCAACCCTGCAAGGCAAAGTTATTGCCACCATCAATATGGTCTTCAAAGTCAGAAGTTTAACTGGGCAGCAGTGCGTAGGCTCGAAAAGGGATGCTATTAAGAAAGTTAACACAAGGTTAAAATTCCACAGAAGAACAATGAAGCAGGAGGAAACAAAGTAAAACTTTCAGAACACATACTACAAGTAGTAAGGTAAGCAGGGATATCTATAACACAGACATATGATGGTGTATAGGACAGTCCTATAGCCCTTAACGTTAGCCACAGCCAGACTTTGTTTTGTAAGTGATAACGCTAATCGTGAGATACAAATCCAAGCGAAGCAGTGCAGCGTGATGGCTGTGCCCCTTGATCAAGTTATGGTGTGTCAGCAGAGTCTAGGCTGCATTTTAGACTCTCTTTGGAGTCTTTAAACTGTTCTTCACTAAATTACTTAACCGCTTTCCATGTGATCTGATAGGCTGACTACTGTGAGTTTTGCAATACACACAGGGGGTGGACATGTAGTCCCAGAGGACAGGTGCCATTCGCTGTGTACAGAGCGCGACTTGCAGAGACAAAGATTTTATAAACCCCAAAGTCGAGTTTTATCAACTCTCTATCAGGAGTTGCACAGAATGTTGTTAGACCTAGCATTATTAGCATGGTTCTTACCTAACTTTTTGCCTTCAACCATCCTGTTTTGCTGACTTTAGGACTCTGCACGCTTTACCACAGCTAACCAGTGCTAAAGTTATTGTGCTCTCTACTTAAAACATCTTAGGATTGGCTTACACCCAATTGGCATATTTAATTTACATATAAGTCCATAGTAAAGTGGTACTACATGTGCCCAGGGCCTGTAAATTAAATGCTACTAGTGGGCCTGCATCTCTTATTGTGCCAGTGACTTAAGTAGCCCTTTAAACATATCTCAGTCCTGCCATTGCAGGCTGTGTAGGCAGTTTTAAACTGCTATTTTGAACTGACAATATAAACATCTTGCAAGGCCCAAAGCTCCCTTTTTAATACATATAACTCATCCCTAGGGTAGGCCCTACACAACCCAGAGGGCAGGGTACACTGTATTTGAAAAGTTGGACATGTATTTTTTAGTTTTACATGTCCTGGTTGTGAAGCACAAGTTACTAACTTGTGTAACGATATCTGTAAGAGACAGTAGTTAGTGACAGATTCCTTACCTTAGAATATCCCCAGGCGTCAGGCTGGATCCGGAAAGTTTTTTGCGTAGCAGTACCCTTGCGCGTCGGTAGGCGGCGTCGTGCGGCTCCGCGTCCGTCGTCGGCGTCAGGATCGCCGGGATGACGTCGCGGGCAGTACTTAGACGCCGCCCCTGCGCGCTGACGTCAGTTCTGTACACGACTTTCCGCGCCAGGAACGCAGAGCCATGCAAGAAGCTGACATTGGTGTCTGAAAAATACTAGGGCCCTGAAAGGGATGTCCTTAACCCTAGAAATCAGTTCGCAGAACGGGGAGGATGAGTGGGCGGTAGGAATCTGTCACTAACTACTGTCTCTTACAGATATATCGTTACACAAGTTAGTAACTTGTGCATCTGAAAGAGACACGTTAGTGACAGATTCCTTACCTTAGAATAGATACCCCAGCAATACCAACCCCGGTGGTGGGTCTGCGAACAAAGATCAGACATGGAAGTCTCGGAGAACAGAACGGCTAAAGAAGCCGTCTCTCCGGACTTGGCTGTCAAGGCAGTAATGCTTGGTAAAAGTGTGCAACAAGGACCACGTAGCTGCCTGACAAATGTCCTGTAAAGGGACACCACGTCCTAAAGCCGTGGTGGCGGCTGTCGCCCTGGTGGAATGGGCACGCAACCCAACAGGGGGCTCCTTTTTAGCCAAAGAATAACAGGCCTTGATACACAAGACGACCCAGCGGGAGATGGTCCGCTTGTGTACCGCCCGACCTTTTTTGGCGCCCACGTAGCCAACAAAGAGCTGGTCGTCCACCCGGAACTGTTGTGTGCGATTTAGATAAAAAGAAATCGCACGTTTGGGTCCAGACGGTGGAGCCTCTCTTCCTCTCTAGAAGGATGCGGAGGCGGAAAGAAGGTGGGGCAAAGTGATGGTCTGCCCAATGTGGAAAGCAGTAACCACCTTTGGCAAGAAGGACGGACGTGTCCTGAGAACAACCTTGTCTGGATGTACAGACAGAAAGGGAGGCTTGCAAGAAAGAGCCTGGAGCTCACTCACCCGCCGAGCGGAGGTGATGGCCACCAGAAGGGCTGTCTTCAGAGTCAGAAGACGAAGAGGACAGTTATGCAGAGGCTTAAAGGGAGCGCACATTAAGAAGGTAAGAACCAAATTCAAGTCCCACTGAGGCATTATAAACAGAACAGGAGGAAAGAGGTGAGTAATGCCTTTAAGAAACCTGTTAACAGGGGACTTAAAAAGAGAGGGCTGATCAGGAAGCCTGAGGAAGGCCGAGATTGCACAAAGATAGCCCTTGATGGTACCCAGGGCAGAACCCTGTTGGGCCAGAGAAAGAAGGAACAGAAAGAGGGGCAGAAAGGGGATTCACAGCCTTTGCTGTGCATCATGCCACAAACTTGTTCCACCTGCAGGCGTATACCACCTTAGTGGAGGGACGCCTGGCTGCCAGAATCACATCACAAACTTCGGGAGGCAAGTCGAAAGGAATCAACTGCTGCCGCTCAATCTCCACGCAAGCAGGTGTAGACTGGACAGGTTCGGGTGGAGGACCGTCCCCTGCTGCTGCGACAGAAGATCCTCCCGAAGAGGCAGACGGATCGGGGATCGACGCTCATACTGAGTAGCTCGGGATACCATACTCTTCGAGCCCAGTCCGGAGCCACAAGGATGACTTGGGCCCGGTCGCGCCGAATCTTCTTCAACACTCTGGGCAGAAGTGGTATAGGCGGAAAGGCGTACAACAGACCGCAACTCCACTCGCGCCGAAAAGCGTTGCCGAGCGAGTGCCGCCTTGGAAATTCCAACGCGCAGAACTGATGACATTGCGCGTTTTCGGTGGCGAATAGATCTAACCAAGGCTCTCCCCTCTGTAGAAAGAGTCCTTGCGCCACTTCCGAGTGAAGACGCCATTCGTGATCCATCATGCACCTGCGGCTGAGTTCGTCCCCCTGGCGTTCAGGGAACCTGCCAGGTGTTGAACCATCAGGAATATGCCCTGATGTTCCAGCCATGTCCAGAGGCGCAGAGCCTCCTGACATAGGGTCCACGACCCCACCCCGCCTTGTTTGTTGCAGTACCACATGGCGGTGGTGTTGTCTGTGAACACCTGCACTACCGTCCCTTTGACAGAGGGAAGGAATGCCTTGAGTGCAAGTCAGATCGCCCGGAGCTCCAGAAGGTTAATATGGAGCCGGGACTCCGCCGGAGACCAGAGGCCTCTGATCTCCGCCTCTCCCATGTGACCGCCCCATCCCAGCAGGGACGCGTCCGTCACAACTGTGTGCTCTGGCTGGGGAAGGGAGAGGGATCTGCCCCTGACCCATTGCCGGTTCGAGAGCCACCACTGCAACTGTCTTGCAGTCCCCTCCGAGATCTGGACGTCATCTGACAGGTTGCCCTGGTGCTGCGCCCACTGGAACTTCAGGTCCCACTGCAGAGCCCGCATATACCATCTGGCATGATCGACATGCAGGAGGCCATGAGGCCCAGCAGCCTCAGGGTCATCCGTACCGAAACCCAGGATAGAGGCTGAAAGATCGGAATCATAGCCTGAATATCCCGGACTCGCCATTCGGGAGGATAGGCCCGAAACTGCGTTGTGTCCAGAACTGCTCCGATGAAAAGGAGCTGTGGAGAAGGAATCAGATGCGACTTCGGCACGTTGATGGAGAACCCCAGCGAGTGCAGGAGTTCGGCCGTAGTCTGGAGGTGGGAGACGACTGCCTGGGACGAGCCCGCCTTCAGCAGCCAGTCGTCGAGGTAGGGGAAGACTGGAACCCCTGCCCGGCGCAGATGAGCTGCGACCACCACCATCACTTTCGTGAACACCCGAGGGGCACTGGTAAGGCCAAAAGGGAGCACGGTGAACTGAAAATGCTCGAGGCCCACCGTGAACCGCAGGTAACGCCGGTGGGCCGGCAGGACGGGGATATGAAAATATGCGTCCTGCAAGTCCAACGCTACCAACCAATCTCCAGGGTCGAGGGCAGTCAAGACCTGAGCTAGGGTGAGCATCTTGAACTTCTCCTTCCGGAGGAAGCGATTTACGTTCCGGAGGTCCAAGATAGGACGCATGTCCTCCTTGTCCTTTTGGGCACCAGAAAGTAGTGGGAGTAGCAACCACGACCTACTTCTGGGGTCGGAACGCGCTCGATGGCCCTCTTGGCCAAGAGGGCCGCAACTTCCTTCTGAAGAAGCACCAAGTGATCCCCTGACATGCGGTGGAATTGAGGTGGCATGGCTGGGGGTGGTCTCGAAGGGGAGGGAGTAGCCCTTCGGACAATGTCCAAGACCCACCTGTCCGAGGTGATGGCACGCCAGTGGTGAAGGTGATGGCGGACCCTGCCCCCTACTGGCGTGCTGTGCACCTGAAAGGAAGGACTAGGAGGGCTTGGAGGCCGCGGACGGGGCGGGGTTGGTGGCCTGACCCGCACACTGGTTGCCTGACCCGCCACGGCGGGAGCCACGTCCTCGTCCACGCAAAGACGCTTGCTGCGCGGGCCGGTGGCTGGGCAGCGGACGTGACTGGGCGCCCCTTCCGTGGCCACGAAAGGGGCGAAAAGCAGATGGCTGCGGAGGGCGTACAGAAGAAAGGCCCAGGGACTTGGCCGAAGCCCGTGAGTCCTTAAAACGCTCCAGCGCATGGTCTGCCTTGTTCCCAAAAAGACCGACCCCATCAAAGGGCATGTCCATAAGAGTGTTTTGGACATCACCCGAGAAACCAGTGGTTCTCAGCCAGGCGTGACGGCGCAGCGCCACTGTCGTTGCAATCGATCTGCCCAGCGAGTCGGCGGTATCAAGGCCACATCTGATGGTGTATTTAGCCGCATCTCTTCCTTCCGCAATGGCGCGGGAAAGCAGTGTCTGGACCTCCTCAGGACACTGGGGCAAAGCTTGTGCCACCGAGTCCCACAGAGAGTGGGAATATCGGCCCAAAAGGCAAGCGGTGTTGACAGACCGCAAGCCAGCACTGGAAGAAGAAAAGACCTTCTTCCCAAATTGATCCAGGCGTTTGGAGGAGCGGTAGGGAAGGCGGTTTGGGAAGCAGAGGCTTGGACAACCAAGCTCTCAGGAGAGGGGTGTTGGGAGAGGAACAGGGGGTCGCCCGGAGCGGGGCGATGGCGTCGGGCCACGTTCCTATCCACAGGAGCCCCTGTGGCGGGCTTGGACCAGGTGCCCAAAAGAACGTCGGAAAGCGCGTCATTAAATGGCAGCAGTGGCTCCGAGGAGGTAGCCGCCGGCTGAAGCACTTCCGTCAGGAGGTTAGTCCTGACAGCTACCGTAGACAGTTGGAGGTGTAAGGCCCCAGCTGCTCTACGCAACACCGTTGCAAAATTTGCTCCCTCCTCCGTTGCCACGGAAGGAGGAGACAGCATGCCAGAGTCAGGGGAGGTGTCCAGACCACTGGCATCCCCAAGTTCCTCAGCCCAGTCCTGTTCGAACTCACACTGCTGTGTGAGAGGGTCATCCGACCCCTCCCAGTTCTCTTCGTCCTCCTCAGGTTCAAAATAAGGAGGAGGGACACGCGGGACCCAAGGTCTCATCGGCGTCGGAGCCGGCGTCGATCCGGCGCCGTGTCCGGATCCGGAGAGAACCGGGGAACGACGCCGCCCGGAGCCCCGGGCTGCGTCGGGAACAGCACCGGAGACATCGGCGCCGGCGGAGGTGTAGTTAGGTCAACCGGCGTCGATGGGGGGTTGCGGCAGCACCGGAGCCGGGATCGAGGCCGGGGCCGAAGCCGGGACCGAGGCTGGTGTGACAGGCGGCGCCGGGACCGGAGTCGCCGGTGGCGCCGGGAAACCCCATCAGGGCCCGCGGGGCCCGAAGGCGCACCGGGGGACCTTGAGGCCCGAAGAGGCGGGGCCATGGCCGACAGGAATTCCTGTACCTCGGCCGGAGTCGCCCCCGAACCCGGGAAGGACGGGTAATGCGGGGGCGGCTCCACAGGCACTCCCGGAGCCGCGGGGACGGTGCCGACAGGAGCCTCAGCCGAGTTGCGAGACCGGCGAGGCGAAGCCGTCGAGCGATGACGCTTCTTAGACTTTTTATGCTTCGACTTACCGGAGGAGTGCGAAGACTTGGACCCCGACGACCGATGAGGACTCCGCGACGGGCCCCTCGACCTCTCACGTGACCGGGGCTTGGTGTGGCGCGGAGCCGACTGCCGGACCTCGAGGAGCTTTCGAGACCGCTCTCGCAAAGCCTTCGGGTGCAAGGCCCGGCAGTCGGGGCACGACTTCGTGTCGTGGTCGCGGCCGAGGCAGTAGAGACACTCTAAGTGCGGGTCTGTGATCGACATCATGCGACCACAGGCGTCGCAGGGCTTGAAGCCGGGCATCCCTACCGACACCTTCGGAGTCGAGAGACTCGTTTAGAAAAACAGTGACAAAATCACCAAAAATGTAGTTAAAAAATGACTAGGGCACTGCTCTTCCCGGATCTGCGCTAACTGGCGCGGATAAAGAAGAACTGACGTCAGCGCGCAGGGGCGGTGTCTACGTACTGCCCGCGACGTCATCCCGGCGATCCCGACGCCGGCGACGGAGCCGCACGACGCCGCCTACCGACGCGCAAGGGTACTGCTACGCAAAAAACTTTCCGGATCCAGCCTGACGCCTGGGGATATTCTAAGGTAAGGAATCTGTCACTAACGTGTCTCTTTCAGATAACCTCTTTAATTCGGAAGAAACAACAACTGCCAGAGATCGACGCCGAACACCATCCATGGCCAGTTCTCCTGCAGACACTGCCGACAATCCTTCACCATCAACAGCCCCCCTCGACCGCTGAACCCACGACGGACGCCCGCACCACCGAAGCCCGGACCTGTATACTCCTCAACGTGCGCTCCCTCCAGACACGCCACGGAGATCTGGGACCTGCTTGACACCCTCTCGCCAGACGTCGCCTTCTTCACGGAAACATGGACCAACGACACCTCCGCCCCCGACATCGCCACCGCCATCCCCGACGGATACAAGATCCAAAGAAAGGACCGCCCCCACTGCCCAGGAGGAGGACTCGCCATCGCACACAAGAGCTCCCTCCGACTCTCCACCTCCAGCACGAGCGACCCCCTCTCCAACACAGAGCACCTCCACTTCCAGATCCAAACCAGCCCCAGAACCACGCTGCACGGGACCCTCGTCTACAGGCCCCCCGGGCCTCGCGCATCTTCCGCCACCACCATTGCCGACCTCGTCGCACCCCACGCCATCGCCTCCACGGACTACATTCTCATCGGAGACCTGAACTTCCACCTCGACAACCACAGCGAACCCGACTCCACCACCCTCCTTGACAACCTCGCCAACCTCGGACTGAAGCAGCTCGTCACCACCCCCACCCACAGAGCCAGACACACCCTCGACCCCATCTTCGCAGGAGGGACAAACATACACTTCAGCCACACCACGCAGCCCCTCTGGACAGACCACCACTGTGTACACTTCACCTTCAACACCACCACCGCACCCAAACCCGCCCCGCGCCCGCCACGAAGGAACTGGAGGAAGATCACAGAGGAACACCTCAACACCACCCTCCAACATGACCCCCCTTCTGCCACGACCGACGCCAACTCCGCAGCCAAAGAACTACACCACTGGATCTCCAGCTGTGCTGACAAGCTCGCACCACTCCGCCACCCCGTCAAACAATGCCCCCGGAAGGCCGCCTGGTTCACCACCGACCTCCAAGAAGCCAGGCGCTCCTGCAGGCGCCTCGAGAAACTCTGGCGGAACAGGAAAACCACCGAAGACCAGAACAACTACAGGAATGCCATGAATGAATACCACCAGCGCATAAGAGCCACCAAGCGGACCTTCATCAAGAACAAAATCCACACCAACGCTAAAAAACTCTTCAACGTCATACAGTTCACCAAACCCCCAGAGAAGCCATGGATGTCACACCATCCCAGGACCTCTGCAACAAGCTCAGCTCCTACTTCCACCTGAAAATCAAGGCCCTCTATGACAACTTCAGCGAACAGACTCCGGAGACCACCCCCCTCCCCACCACCAACCATCACCACCTGGAAACCTGCTACTACTGAAGACACCACCACGACCATGAAGAACACCCATTCAGGAGCCCCCACGGACCCCTGCCCACCGCACATCTACCACAGAGCCACCACCGTCATAGCACCCGAACTAGGCCGGACCATCAACGCCTCCCTCGAATCCGGCATCTTCCCCGACGACTGGAAGCGGGCAGAGGTCAAGCCCCTCCTCAAGAAACCCTCGCCCGACCCGACGGACCTGAAAAACTACCGGGCCATCTCTCTCCTTCCCTTCGCAGCCAAAGTCACCGAGAGATTCATCAAGGCCCAGCTGACCACCTTAATCGAAGAGAACGCCATCCTCGACTCCTCCCAGTCCGGATTTCGCAGCAACCACAGCACCGAGACCGCCCTCCTCGCCGCCACCGATGACATCTGCATGCTACTCGACCAGGGCCACACTGCGGCCCTCATCCTACTAGACCTCTCCGCAGCCTTCGACACCGTCTCACACCGCACTCTCGCAGCCAGACTCCACGACGCAGGTATACGAGGAACCGCCCTCGACTGAATCCGCTCCTTTCTCTCCGGCAGAACCCAAAGGATCACACTCCCTCCCCCCCCCTTCCTCTCCGAACCTACAGAGATCAACTGTGGAGTACCCCAAGGATCCTCGCTCAGCCCCACGCTCTTCAACATATACATGGCCCCCCTCGCCATCGTCTTACAGCATGGGCTCAGCATAGTATCTTACGCCGACGACACCCAACTCATCCTCTCTCTCACGAAGAACCCCGAAGACACCAGACTCTGCTTCCAAGAAGGAATGAAAGACGTCGTAGCCTGGATGAGCGACAGTTGTCTAAAACTGAACTCGGAGAAGACAGCTCCTGGTGGCCCCCTGCCCTCGGAAACCCACCCACCCCGACGGACCACGCCCGGATCCTCGGCACCATTCTAGACTCCTCCCTCACCATGACCCGCCAGACCAACGCCGTCGCCTCCACCTGCTTCAACTCCCTCCGCAAAACTTTCAAGTGGATCCCCCCCCGAATGCAGAAAGACTCTTAACCAGCAGACTGGACTACGGTAACGCCCTCTACGCCGGAAACAACAAAACCCTGCTACACAAGCTCCAAACCATCCAGAACACCGCAGCCAGACTCGTCCTCGGAACCCCACGACACGAGCACATGACCCAGCACCTATGAGACCTCCACTGGCTCCCCATCGAGAAGAGAGTAACATTCAAGCTCCTCACCCACGCCTACAAATCCCTCCACAACATTGGACCCAAATACCTCAACGAAAGAGTCTCCTTTCACGTACCCAAAAGGAACCTCCACTCCGCTGACCTCACCCTGTCAGAGACCCCACGCATCCGCAGAACCAGAGCAGGCGGAAGAGCCTTCTCCTACGTCGCAGCAAAGACCTGGAACGAGCTCCCAGGCAACATCAGACGCTCCCCCACTCTGCACACCTTCAGGAAGAGCCTCAAGACCTGGCTCTTCGACTGATCCGGAACTGCACCCCCCACCGCAGCGCCTGGACACCCTCACGGGTGAGTAGCGCGCTTTATAAACCCCTGATTGATTGATAGGTAATTCGTTTTTCACTACTGAGGCCTACTTCTCCCATAGGATAACATTGGGTAAATGTATTACATTTAATAAGTGCTAACTTACAACTGGGAGCAGGTGGACAGGTCGAGTTTGGTGTCTAAAGGACTGTAATTAGACGCCATCTTTAATGGTTAAGTCGATTTTTCGTCATAATTCTGAAAATGCCCCTTTTAAAAAGTTGCCATTTTCTTATCTTAACTGTTTGGTTCCTGCACCCTGTTCCTGGGTCACATGCATAGGTGTAGCTGGCAGTTGGTCTTGTGTATTGCTTCCAGATAGTGAGACAAAGGGAAGTTAGGTTTTGGCAGGATGGGCCACTCTGAGATGATGAGGGGGAGGAGATGTCACCTATTACACTTGCACATCACAAAGGCTCTGCCTGAGCACTCTCACAAAGAGTTTGACAGTGGTCTCTTGTGAACCAGACAAGCTGGGGTCAGAACAGTGGGGGGATGCCTGACACATCGGGGGTGGAAAACTCTAGAAGTTTCCTCTACTACAAAGTGGGCACCAGGTATATGTATAGGACCTCGAACCAACCAACTCTTCAGTACTTTTCTGAACCTGTGGATTGTGCCAGGAAGAAGGACTGCTGTGCTGCTTAATGCTGTGAAGGAGTGCTGACCTTTTGCCTGGGTGAGGACTGGACCTGCATCTCTGATCTCAGGACCAAAAAGTGACTACAATGGCTAATTGGCTGGCCTCTTGATCAGAAGCCTCAGGACTGATCAAGCTTCCAACAACCTTGAATCCAGCACCTGGACTCTGCCATCTGTGAGCCCTGCCCTCCCACAAGGTGCTACTATAGTCCTGGACCCTTGCTGGTAGGCCTGAAAGTACTTTACCAGCCCGCCTGTGGATGAAGCACAACCAACACATCTCCTCTGCGGCACGGCGCATCCCCGCAGAACCAGCGCATTGCCTCTGCTGCTCAACGAATCACCCTGGGAAAAGATGCATCGTGTCTGCTGCACGGACTTTCCCGATGCAAGGACTTCGCATCGCCCATCAGATCCACCGCTGCGTGATGTATCTCCATGCAAGGACTTCACATCACCGATCGGAACGGTTTCTGTGCGATACATCTCCATGCAAGGACAATGCTTTGCCCAACGCAGCCAGTCAGAACCGCTGCGGAGCGACGCATCTCCAAGCTAGGACATCACATCGTACTTTGCAGCTCCCCGGAACCACCGCTGCACAACGCATCTCCTCGCGTGGACCTCACCGCCTTTGTTGCGTGATGTATCCTCAACATGGGACTCCACATCTCTTCGCAACCGAGAGTAAGGTACTGTGTTCAGCAAACCTAATTGGGTCCCTGTCGCCGGCCTGCAATCCATCGCGGTCGACCTGAACTTGTGACGTGTTCACAGTCCGTCATGACCATATAATCACAGTTGGCACTTTGTGCTTTTTGGTGCTATTTTCGCTTACCTTCACACAAATCTCTAAAATTGCAAATCTGTGATTCTACTGATTGGATTTTTGTCATTTTGGTCTTGATTTATTTATTAAAAGGTACTCTATTTAAATTGGTGTGGGGTTTATTTTGTGTCGTGTTTTCACTAGATTACTGTTTGAAGTCTTTCACAAATACTTTAAACATTGCCTCCAAGATAAGCCTGACTGCTCTGTGCCAAGCTACAACAGAGTTGATCATAGGTTAATTTGGGGTTTGCTTGTGACTGCACCCTTACATAGATTATAGTTGCTCCTTGAGTAGGGTTTCACCCCCCCCCAAACAGTAACCCAATTTCTTACCAATCTTTATTCAGGTTTTGATGCGAGAGAAGCTTGGATTACCAAACTTTCCTGGAAACGATGAGAAGACAGAACGTGTGAGTAACTTTAAGAACGCCCATGGCATACAGCTATCTCCCTGTGCATGCCTGAGCCAAAAAAATGTTTCTCACATGCTGCTACGACAGGGTCCAAAAGAGCTTTATTAAATGGAAGAGGGGACTCTGCCACTGATGAGGAGGGTTGTAAGATCTCTGTCAAAACATAAGATTTTGCCTCCACTGAGGCCGGGTCAATTCCAAGGCTTCAGCTGCATTTCTTACCACAGAGATGAATGAAGAGACTTCTTCTGAAGTAGGGCCAGAGGGGGAAGGGATGTTCCCTTCTGGTAAAGTATCCAGGCCTCTCGCAAGTTGTAAGCCCAGACACAAGTCAGCATTAATGGGAAAGGAGATTATCCGCCTCCAAATCATTATTTTCTGTGCAGACAAAATCCTCATCAGGTACAGCAAGGGCATTGGGAGTCAGAGCTGAATAACTCTACCATTCAGGCGAATCTCTGAACCCTAGTCAAGTGGTCTGCATAGGGTTTGTCACTGAATCACCCCTTTGCTTTCTCTTTTGCCAAAACCTACAATCTCGGCCATCTTAAATGGCAGCAGTATAGTTAGCTTTGAGGGCGGCATCTTGATTCAGGGCTGAAACAGGCTCTGACTGAACGGGAGACAGCACCTTGGAAGGCTTTGACAATTTCTTACGTGCTGGGTTGGAATATAAGGGGGCACGACCTCAAAAAGCATCGGAGTTGTTGCCGCCAAACCTGTAGGATTGTGCTCACCTTTGGGGTCACAGCAGCAGGTACAGGAGCCTTTTTTAACAAGCTCATTACCAGCCAGAAGTTCACAGCATGTGGAAGGTTGGCTGATGGAGCCACAAATTCTGGCCTCACCTTTTCCACTATCCTTGACTTATCGGATGAAGAGAGTCTGGTGTTGGGGAAAGACGTTGAGATTTCTAACAGTCGTAGAAGTGGTACCATGTCCTTGATGAAAAAGGGAATTTCTCTATCCTATGTAACCTTTTGAGTTTTTGGTGGAAAGATTTTTTGGGACATCATTCCCTGTTGGAAAGTTACCTGAAGGCTAAGAGGCATGTTTCAACACAGCCCTGTGGGCCTTTTCCAAAACCAGCTTGGCTTCCTGCTCTCCAGTGGCTTTTTGTTGCATCAATGCACATGAGTTACAGACCGTGGCGTTGTGCTCTGAGCCCAAATACCACATGCAGAGGCCATGTAGGTCTCACAAGGATATTTTCATGTGGTGTCTTCAGTAGGGTTAAAACCTTCATATCTTTGGAACAGATGTTTGGCCTAGTCACCATCACAATGCTGAGGAATTGTGTCTGTGAAGCACTGAGAAAGCTTTGGCCCAATATTAATGAGTCATGATAAAAGAGGACACATAATATACTCCGATATCATCATGTTCGGCAGTCAGAGATGCAGCTGAAGCAACATGACACCACCTAGATGCACTTGAGAGCTATTGCTGTGGAAACGTTTTTCCAGACCAGTCTGAATGCAAGAGGGATATTCATAAGGTGAGTGTCCATAACAATTAAAATAATCAGTTGCTTTAGGTTGATGGTCTCATTGTGAAGACAATATAAACTGTAAATATATGTCACTTGATTAATTTGGCTCCTTTCCTTTCCCTAGCATAGGAGAATTTGGGGAGGGGGGAGGAATGGCATAAGGGGGTATTTGTTTTTATTAGTCTATGCATTAATCCCTTCGCTGCTAGGCCTCCCACGTGCTAAGCTTTTTTTGGCTATTTGGGGTACTTCGTACTAAGGCCCCTGTAACTTTTTGTCCACATAAGGTATCCACGTCAAATTTGCGTCCTTTTCTTCCAACACCCTGAGGATTCTAAAGGTGCCCCGGGATTGTGGATTCCCCTGGAGGGGACCCAGAAATTAGTCAAAATATAGCAAAAAAGATTGGGGAGGGGAGAATGGGGACAAAGTGCTGCAGAAGAAAGTGTCTGCTTTTTTTCTCTGCAAATGGTATCAACAAAGGGTTTGTGGTGCTGAAATCACGATCTTCCCAGCTTTCAGGAACAGGCAGACTTTTGTCAGAAAACCAACATTTTCTACGCAGTTTTATTGGGGCACAGCCTATTTTTACTATTTTTGGGCTTTCAACCTCCTTCCAGTTAGTGGTAGAAATGGGTGTGAAAGCAATAATGGATCCCGGAAAGTTGTACATTTTTGATACGTAGACAAAATTCTGAATTTAGCAAGGGGTCATTTGTGTAGATCCTTCAAGGGTTTCCTATAGAAACTAACAGTTGAAATAATAAAATATTGAAATTGAGTTGAAAAAAAAACCCAAGCCGTTTGTGCCAACGTTTTCACCTGTAACATCTTCTAAGTATGGCAGATGTTTGAAAGCAATATGCCGTTACATCCGCTGGACCCTTATGGTTGTGGTGATATATAGAACTTGTAGGTTCACCAAGGACCCGAGGTACCCAGAGCTAATAACTGAGCTGCGCCTTGCAATAGGTTTTTATTGTGTCCCGGTATATAGCAATTCATTTGGTAAAATATAAAGAGTGAAAAATAGGTATCAAGGACACCTATATATTTCCGAAATGGGAACAAAATATAGAGTTTAGAAGCAGTAGTTATTTGCACATCTCCGAATTTATGGGTACCCATACCAGAATGTGAATTAGAGGACATTGTTCAAAGTGACATCTTTTTTACACATTGTCTTACATTTGAAATCAGAAATGCATAGAAAGTCAATTGGTAATAAGACTGTTCTACAATTCTGTGTTCCCCTAAGTCTCCCGATAAAACTGGCACCTCACTTATGTGGGTAGGCCTAGTGCCCATGACAGGAAATGGCCCAAAACCCAACGTGGAGACACCACATTTTTCCAGTGAAAACTGACCCTTTTTAGGTCGAGCCTAGCGGCAGCGAGCATGCACTGCTCGCTCTGCGAGACTGCTGTAGTAGAGTATGGGAGAGAAGCCCCGCCCACTCTCCACACATTTTTCATTGGCTTGTGTCATTGTCCTTCGTAAACGCTGGCTTGCGAGTTGTTGTAAGTCCCTCCTTGGTACCGCCTTGCCTGCATTTGTAAACACACATGGCGACTCGCCCCTTTACTTCCGATGCGACAAGGCATGTCTTATTTAGTTTGTAAGCACTCTTTTCTTTAATGGGTTTCTCCTATTGCGGGCACGGTGCGCCTTCCCCGCTTTCACTTTCAAGCAGCCCGTGACAATGGCGTCTGAGGTCTCGCATTTACAAGAGTTTGAGCTATTGCCATTGTAAATGACAATAGCTTAAACTCTCGTAAATGCGAGATCTATTGTATTGCAAATGCTTGTTGTTACATAGTTGTTAGGAAAGAGTTGAAAGTTTTAGCCTGGTTTTGAATGCATTTGGATTTTTGTCTCGCTCACGCATATTTTGAACATTTGTGTTTTGTTTCTTAATGAATGTATATAATTTATTGTATAGCACTCTGATGCATTTGATCTTGACCAGCTTTACAAATGTTTTAAATAAAAGTAATAAACAAATCGTACTGCGTGCACCTTTGGTGCCAAGGAAACGTGGAGTTTGTCTTTACTGAGCCGGGGAATGCTTTCGATATTAAGGCTACAATTCATCGCTGTCACATAACACCATCCTGTGTTTAAGTTGAGTTTATTGTAGCTTCAAAATATGGCGGTGCTACAGCGCCTGGCAAACCGGATCCAGTCACCCGAGGCCGCACACTTCACGGAAGCGCTTCTGCTTCCTGCTCACGCAACTTGGATGGAATGCGGCGTGGCCAGAAATAGATTCCACTTAGTGCTGATGGGCTACTTTTTCAGCCTTGAGCGAGATCCGTTTTTGTTGCAGTCAGCAATGCAGAATAAGGTGGGGATGGGAGTAGACGCACCAAGTTGGAAGTTTGTTAGTGATGGAGCAGAGAAAATAAAAAAAATGTAACCCCTAACAAATTTTATAAATAATTAATAAAATGTTCGTTTAAATGTATTAATCAACAATGTACGTGAGGGAAGGGTAACACGCAAGTATATGGGCTGAATAATCTATTAACAAATGTCTGTGTGTCTAATTATAACATAAAATAATTGCGTACTAAATAAATAATAAATGCATGATTTGTGCTTCATAGAATATAAACGTGACGTTGCAAAAACAATAGTGATGGTAAGAAAGGAACAGCTTAAATGTTGCTTTCTGCTAGGTAATAACTAATTGGGGTACGTAGATGACGGGAGGGAAACGAAAAGGCTATGTTTCTATATTTTAATTAGGTTTTGTTTATTTCTAAATAGTGCTTCTAAGTCTAATCGAGTGGCGATATAAAATGGCTGCCGGTTATTAGAGTGCGCATGTGCTGGGAGAACGCGTGACAAGGGAGAAAAAGTTGGAGAAAGGCTAACCACGTGATGGTGTTGAGAGGCTAAGATGCAAGAATGGTCAAGGCTGATGTGACCTAATTGAACTGATAGTGTGCCGTGGTGATCAGCAAAGAACCGTGGGAAACCGTTTAAGAGAAAGGACAATGCCTGCAGAGTTCTCGAATGTATCGAAAGAAGTTACAAATGTACTGATCGAAGCGGATGGAAACATGTCTTGAACTGTGAGAAAGGAAATGAACATATACATTCCAAAAGAACAAGCTGGATCCGGGAGAACTTGATTAAGAATGAATAGATGAAATGAGTGAACCAATGAAAGAAAAGCGCGTTATTAATGTTGCAACAATTTAGTTAGCAAAGTTAGAATTAGGGTATAAGAAGGCCTACTCTTAGTGGGAGGGGTAGTCGCAGTCAGAGTCGGTGTTGGAGTTGGTGGCTTCCAGTGCTTGGTGATCCAGATCGATCCATTTTACTGAGCGGGAGATGCTGAAAGACTGTTAGATGAGACGGGTTGCGGTAGCTGATGCTGACGAGCTGAAGTTTCTGTTGCTGTCTTATTTTTCCAGTTGAGTATGAGAATCAGGTTATTTTTAAATCTTAAACTTAGGTTAGAAATCATTAGGCTAAATTAGGAAGGTAGGCAGGTAATTAGGGTTTTGCTTCATGACAAAAATTTCCTTTCTGCAATAAAATTGATTTTGCTTAATAAATATTTGAATTAATAATGAATGAATAATTGAATAAAAAGTCTAAATTCTTTCTCATGCCTTTAAAATTATATAAAATTTAAGATTCTTAAATCAAACGACTCAGTGGTTATTTTACTAAATGATTGTGAAACTGGTAATTGGTTATTGTGATTTAGCTGGTCTTAATCACTATAAACTGATTTCTTACTAGATGATCCATCGACAAAACAATGAGCAGGAATATCTTAAGAAATAACCAAGAAAGCGATAGGTTAAGGTAATAAAGTATCCCGGCTCCTTCCAGCGGTACATAAATGATGTTTTTCATTTAGTTCTCATATTTCTCCTAGGAGTATAGAATTTCGTAAAGGTGTAGAGGAAATCCAGGGGTGTGTGTGTGTGTGTGTGTGTGTGATAGGCGATGTTTATGGGCCCCATCGTCATGTGGATGTGAGAAAATATAAGTCGCCCCTGGATGACCGATAAATGACCTAGGAGGAAAATAGTTTTTATTGTACGCGCTGCATCATTAGCAAGGCACATAGCAATCCCAAGTCCCCTCAGGGGCGTAGCCACCGTTGGTGCAACAGGTGGCTTGAAACCGGAAAACTGTGGTCTTTTATTAAAACTAACATCAGGCAAAGGGTCCATTTTCCTTGTTTGCGCCACGGTCCACCGCACCCTTGAGCGATTCAGCTTCCAGTTCCCCTCTGCAAGAAGTAACACCTGTAAAGCAGGCCATATAGCCAATATACATTAAACGAAACTACAGTCACTCATGCATACTAGAGGTGGTAGAGCCGCTGAAAGCTCGAGCCAGACTGAATCCTGGCTCAGGCTCAGCTCGAGGTCCTGTTGGAACCTTGAGCCCATAACGAGCAAAGCTTTCATGTGGCTTCTGCGTGCCAACCTCGCTCTGTCCACATGCATAAAAGCGGTAAAAACAAAGCATCAACAGTTGAGGTAAAAAGGAGAGAACTCAATACCTGTTTAATGGCAGATTTGTACAAAGTGAAACCAGAAAACCTAGATTATTCGCGGCTTCCCCGCTCAACCAAATTGTGTGATTGTAGACAAATAATATATTTTACTGATCCTCCTTTTTCTTCACTATCACATATGAAAGCACCTTTCATACACCTGTGAGTTCAGAACTCCAGCTGTACAAACAACTACTGTTTGGTTCAATAGGCTATAATGTTGCTTTGTCAATAACATACTGGGCCACATACAGGGTTCACATGACTACTTTCTTGCCTCTTAACCCACTCACTAATGGCACTGTCGCCAGGGTAGGGAGCAGGGGCAGGGCTGGATCTAAGTTCATGTTTAAAAACTGGCACTTTCAATAAGTACTTCTCGGTGCAATGCCATAATGTGACATAATAATGTCAAAGCTTCAACATGTTAAATAAATACACTTTTTCAAATTTTAAAAATACTTTATCATATGTTACGCAATGTTTGTTGTAATATTTACATGGCAACTATTTTCAGGGCTTGGGTCGTTCACGGCCTCTAAGAGCTAAGCCACACCCTTGGCTTGGCTTGCCCTATTTGTTGGCGCGCCCAAGTCTAATGCATTGTCTACCAACCCCTCTTACCTCCTTTAACGTCACTGATCCCCATGTCGACACAATGGCTCCTCTGCCATATGCTGCTGCACTACATCCAAACATATTTAGCTTCGCTCTCAAATCCTCAGTGTTGGTGCTGTTTTTGCAGGACATAAAACAGTCCCTGGAAGACTAAACTACTATACAAAACAACCCAAAGTCATTTAAAGCCATCATCAAGAAACTTCAGCTCTTGCAAAATTCTGTGGCAAGCACAGTACTTGAACATCCCTGATAGGCACAAGTTTCACATGCATTGAGAAAATGACATTGGCTGCCTCTAGCATCATGGATTAAACCCAGATCTCTTGAACTTATACACACTATGCATGACAAGACACCGAAATGGCTGGCTGAGAAATCTGGGAAGCCTTCCCAGGTATGGCATTAAAAAAAAATCTGCTTTGCCTCTAAAAAGTCTTACGGATTAGGCTGATCGGAGCAAACCTCTTGCTACCGCCAGAGAGGACAGCAACATGCTTCTGAAGAATATGAGAAACATGGCTGAGTACATGTGACTCAAGAAAGCGTTAAACACACTGTCATTGAAGGTGCCTTTGATTTAACTAAAGTGTTGGATGGCATTGCATGGTTTTGGTGCCATAGACCTTTTTAGGTCGAGCCTGGGCAGCGCATGCGCTGCGAGGCATGCTGTATTCAAGTATGGACTTGAAGCCCCGCCCATATTTGTCATTGGCTTGTGTCATTGTCCTTTTAAAATGCTGGTTTCTGATACGTTAATAGGCTTGTTGGTCCCTCCTTAGTACAGCCTTGTCTTCATTTGTAACCTCCGAAGAGGACTGGCCCTTTTACTTCGTTTGTTACAAGGTACGTCTTATTTAGTCTGTAAGCACCATTTTCTTTAATGAGTTTCACCTACTGCACCCACGACATGCTTTCCTGCAACATTCAGCGCACCATGCGCACTTTCACTTTCCAAGCAGCCCGGGACAATGGCGGCCGCTTCTTTGAAATGCAATAGGTCTCGCATTTACAAGAGTTTGAGCTATTGGCATTGTAAATGACAATGCCTTTTATTTGTGTGCTAATTATCAAAACAGATAAATAAAAGGCATTGTCATTTACAATGCCAATAGCTTAAACTCTCGCAAATGCGAGACCTATTGCATTGCAAATGCTTGTTTGACAATGTGCCCAGCTGTGGATTTTGGACCCTAGCTTAGCCGACACCTGGGGAAATCTAGAAAACCTGTACATTTATGAAAACTAGACATCCTGGGGAATCCAGGATGGGGTGACTTGTGTGGCTCCCACCAGGTTCTGTTACCCAGAATCCCTTGCTGACCTCAAACTCTGTAAAAAAAAAAAAACAACAAAAAACATTTTCCTTACATTTCTGTGATGGAAAGTTCTGGAATCTGCAGGGAGCTACAAACTTCCACCCACCCAGCATTCCCCCAAGTCTTCCAATAAAAATGGTACCACACTTGTGTGGGTGAGCCAAGTACCAGCGTCAGGGAAGGGCCCAAAATGTATTGTGGAGACATCAAAATTATCTATCGAAAAACAAACTGCTTTTGCAAGGGAGGCACCTGCGTTTTTTGTCCCGGACTCTGTGGCCATCTAGGGAAACCTACGTAACCCAGACATTTCTGAAAACTAGACTGCCAGGGGAGTCCAAGGAGGTATGGCTTGCGTGGATCCCTCAACCTTTTCCTAACCAGAATGCCCTGCAAGCCTAAAATGTAGCTGAAAAATCTCAATTTTCACACGTGTGTGGAAAAGTTGTGGGATCACCGGGCTGACACAAATTTCCTACCACCCAGCATTACTCCAGGTCTCCCGATAAAAATGGTATCTCACTTGTGTGGGTGGACCAAGTACCCGGCGCAGGAAATGGCCCAAAACGTATTGTGGAGACTTCAAAATTATCTATTACAAAACAACCTAGTTTTGCAAGGGGGGCATCTGCGTTTTTGGTCCGGCTCGGCGGCCATCTAGGGAAACTTATTTAACCCAGACATTTCTGAAAACTAGACACCCGAAGGAGTCCAAGGAGGTATGGCTTCCGTGGATCCCGAACGTTTTCCTATGGGACCATGATGGCAGTGCTGGACTTCACCTGGGAGCTGGGAACAACTGAGCTTGTGAAAAATGAGGCACTATTAACTCTACTGACACACGGGGTAGGCAGGAAAGCAGAGACCTGCGTGCACGGGGCATTAGCCCCAATGCTCCATGCTTCCATGAGTACACAAAGCGAAATGGGAACAGAAGCTGGACAGGGGCATATCTGACAAGGAACAGGACACGATTCTGGAATATACCAAAGCAGTGACTAGAAACTCAGATTCAAATACTCACAACTTATTTATCTCTACTATACTTATTTGCCCCTGGCCACATTTGCTAAGATCTACCCTGGGCTCCCAGAAATATGTCCACAATGTCAGGCGACAAAGGCAGACTTCTTCCATATGGTATGGGACTGTATACATATACAAACATATTGGAAAATAGTACTGGACTTTTTGATGGACCTCAAGGGTAGACCCTTGCACACTACAGTGGAGGGGTGTTTCCTGGGGAAATTCACTAGACCAACAAAGGCCAAATCCACATATAAATCCTGGACTTGGCACTGCTTCTTGGAAAACGGAGCATAGCGAACTGGAAGGCTAGTATGGCTTCCCCAATTTAGAGATGGATCCAAGAACTGATAAAATGGGGCACCGCAGAAGTTAATGTTCTGGCTCGCATTCAGCGACAGATGGGGAGGGGCACACCCACCACAGACTGGGACACACACCTACGGGCTATTCAGGGCAAGTCGGATGAGATGCCACTGTGAACATACATGGCACGGGTGATAACACATAGCCGCATTAGAACACAATCTGGCCATTACTCACCATGTGTACCGTACACAGTGGGGGACAGGGATCACCATATGCCTTTCCATTTAGGCCACGCGGTTAACACAAACGCATCGCCCTAAGAGGCTTGTTGCAATGTCTGGGCACGTGCACAGAACACAGACTCATTGATGTAGACACATAAAGGGAGGGACGCAACAATCTGAAATTGGAGTTGATATTAGGAATACAGTAGTTAGGGTACAACAATGATGTGAGTTATACACGTTTGTTATTGTTTGTTCGTACCAATTGCAGCTCAAAATTATAACTAGACATGAATGCGTAATGCACAAGTTACTAACTTGTGTAACGATATATCTGTAAGAGACAGTAGTTAGTGACAGATTCCTTACCTTAGAATATCCCCAGGCGTCAAGCTGGATCCGGAAAGGTTTTGCGTAGCAGTACCCTTGCGCGTCGGTAGGCGTCGTCGTGCGGCTCCGTGTCCGTCGTCGGCACCGCCGGGATGACGTCGCGGGCAGTACTTAGACGCCGCCCCTGCGCGCTGACGTCAGTTCTGTACACGACTTCCGCGCCAGGAACGCAGAGCCATGCAAGAAGCTGACATAGGTGTCTGAAAAATACTAGGGCCCTGAAAGGGATGTCCTTAACCCTAGAAATCAGTTCGCAGAACGGGAGGATGGGTGGGCGGTAGGAATCTGTCACTAACTACTGTCTCTACAGATATATCGTTACACAAGTTAGTAACTTGTGCATCTGAAAGAGACACGTTAGTGACAGATTCCTTACCTTAGAATAGATACCCCAGCAATACCAACCTCGGTGGTGGGTCTGCGAACAAAGATCAGACAAGGAAGTCCCGGAGGACAGAACGGCCAAAGAAGCCGTCCCTCCGGACCTGACTGTCAAGGCAGTAATGCTTTGTAAATGTGTGCAGCGAGGCCCACGTAGCTGCCTGACAGATATCCTGCAGCGGAACACCGCGGCCTAAAGCCGATGTAGCAGCCGTTGCCCTGGTGGAATGGGCACACAGCCCAACAGGAGGCTCCTTCTTAGCCAAAGAATAGCAGGCTTTGATACACAAGGTTACCCAGCGGGAGATGGTTCTCTTGTGCACCGCCCGACCTTTTTTGGCACCCACGTAGCCAACAAAGAGCTGGTCATCCATCCGGAAGTGTTGTGTGCGGTTGATATAAAAGGAAAGCACACGTTTTGGGTCCAGACGGTGGAGACTCTCTTCCTCTCTGGAAGGATGCGGAGGCGGAAAGAAGGTGGGTCTGCCCAATGTGGAAGGCAGTAACCACCTTTGGCAAGAAGGGCGGACGCGTCCTAAGAACAACCTTGTCTGGATGGACAGACAGAAAGGGAGGTTTGCATGATAGAGCCTGGAGCTCACTCACCCGCCGAGCGGAGGTGATGGCCACCAGAAAGGCGGTCTTCAAAGTCAGAAGACGAAGAGGACAATTATGTAGAGGCTCAAAGGGAGCGCACATGAGAAAGGTAAGAACCAAGTTCAAGTCCCACTGAGGCATCACAAACGGAACAGGAGGGAAAAGGTGTGTAACGCCTTTAGGAACCTGTTAACAACAGGGGACTTGAAAAGGGAGGGCTGATCAGGAAGCCTGAGGAAGGCCGAAATGGCACAAAGATAGCCCTTGATGGTACCCAGGGCAGAACCCTGTTGGGCCAGGGAAAGAAGGAACAGAAGAACCTCAGAAAGAGGGGCAGAGAGGGGATTCACAGCCTTTGCTGTGCACCATGCCACAAACTTGTTCCACCTACAGGCGTATACCACCTTAGTGGAGGGACGCCTGGCTGCCAGAATCACATCACAAACTTCGGGAGGCAAGTCGAAAGGAATCAACTGCCGCCGCTCAATCTCCACGCAAGCAGGTGGAGGCTGGACAGGTTCGGGTGGAGGACCGTCCCCTGCTGCTGCGACAGAAGATCCTCCCGACGAGGCAGACGGATCGGGGGATCGACACTCATACTGAGTAGCTCGGGATACCAAACTCTTCGAGCCCAGTCCGGAGCCACAAGGATGACTTGGGCCCGGTCGCGCCGAATCTTCAACACTCTGGGTAGAAGTGGTATAGGCGGAAAGGCATACAACAGACCGCAACTCCACTCGAGACGAAAAGCGTCGCCGAGCGAGTGCCGCCTTGGAAATTCCAACGCGCAGAACTGATGACATTGCGCGTTCTCTTCGGTGGCGAATAGATCTAACCAAGGCTCTCCCCACTGCAGAAAGAGTCCTTATGACTTCCGAGTGAAGACGCCATTCGTGATCCATCATGCACCTGCGGCTGAGTTCGTCCGCCCTGGCGTTCAGGGAACCTGCCAGGTGTTGAACCATCAGGAACATGCCCTGATGTTCCAGCCATGTCCAGAGGCGCAGAGCCTCCTGACAGAGGGTCCACGACCCCACCCCGCCTTGTTTGTTGCAGTACCACATGGCGGTGGTGTTGTCTCAGAACACCTGCACTACCTTCCCTTTGACAGAGGGAAGGAATGCCGTGAGTGCAAGTCGGATCGCCCGGAGCTCCAGAAGGTTGATATGGAGCCGGGACTCCGCCGGAGACCAGAGGCCTCTGATCTCCGCTCTCCCATGTGACTGCCCCATCCCAGAAGGGACGCGTCCGTCACAACTGTGTGCTCTGGCTGGGGAAGGGAGAGGGATCTGCCCATGACCCATTGCCGGTTCGAGAGCCACCACTGCAACTGTTTTGCAGTCCCCTCCGAGATCTGGACGTGATCGGACAGGTTGCCCTGGTGCTGCGCCCACTGGAACTTCAGGTCCCACTGCAGAGCCCGCATATGCCATCTGGCATGATCGACCAGCAGGATGCAGGAGGCCATGAGGCCCAGCAGCCTCAGGGTCATCCGTACCGAAACCCAGGATAAAGGCTGAAAGATCGGAATCATAGCCTGAATATCCCGGACTCGCCGTTCGGGAGGATAGGCCCGAAACTGCGTCGTGTCCAGAACTGCTCCGATGAAAAGGAGCTGTGGAGAAGGAATCAGATGCGACTTCGGCACATTGATGGAGAACCCCAGCGAGTGCAGGAGTTCGGCCGTAGTCTGGAGGTGGGAGACGACTGCCTGGGACGAGCCCGCCTTCAGCAGCCAGTCGTCGAGGTAGGGGAAGACTGGAACCCCTGCCCGGCGCAGATGAGCTGCGACCACCGCCATCACTTTCGTGAACACCTGAGGGGCACTGGTAAGGCCAAAGGGGAGCACGGTGAACTGAAAATGCTCGAGGCCTACCGTGAACCGCAGGTAACGCCGGGTGGGCCGGCAGGACGGGGATGTGGAAATAAGCGTCCTGCAAGTCCAACGCTACCAACCAGTCTCCAGGGTCAAGGGCAGTCAAGACCTGAGCTAGGGTGAGCATCTTGAACTTCTCCTTCCGGAGGAAGCGATTGACGTTCCGGAGGTCTAAGATAGGACGCATGTCCTCCTTGTCCTTTTTGGGCACCAGAAAGTAGTGGGAGTAGCAACCACGTCCTACTTCTGGGGTCGGAACATGCTCAATGGCCCTCTTGGCCAAGAGGGCCGTGACTTCCTTCTGTAGAAGCACCAAGTGATTCCCCTGACATGCGGTGGAATTGAGGTGGCATGGCTGGGGGGGCGGTCTCGAAGGGGAGGGAGTAGCCCCTTCGGACAATGTCCAAGACCCACCTGTCCGAAGTGATGGCACGCCAGTGGTGAAGGTGATGACGGACCCTGCCCCCTACTGGCGTGCTGTGCACCTGAAAGGAAGGACTAGGAGGGCTTGGAGGCCGCGGACGGGACGGAGTTGGTGGCCTGACCCGCACGCTGGTTGCCTGACCCGCCACGGCGGGAGCCACGTCCTCGGCCACGCGAAGGCGCTTGCTGCGCGGGCCGGTGGCTGGGCAGCGGACGTGACTGGGCGCCCCTTCCGTGGCCACGAAAGGGGCGAAAAGCAGAGGTTAGCGGAGGGCGCACAGCAGAAAGGCCCAGGGACTTTGCAGTAGCCCGTGAGTCCTTAAAACGCTCCAGCGCATGGTCTGCTTTGGAACCAAAAAGACTGACTCCATCAAAGGGCATGTCCATGAGTGTATTCTGGACATCACCCGAGAAACCAGTTGTTCTCAGCCAGGCGTGGCGACGCAGCGCCACCGTCGTTGCAAGCGATCTGCCCAGCGAGTCGGCGGTATCAAGGCCACAACGTATGGTGTACTTTGCCGCATCCCTACCTTCCGCAATGGTGTGGGTAAGCAGTGTCTGGACCTCCTCAGAACACTGGGGCAAAACGGCCGCCACCGAATCCCACAGAGAGTGGGAATATCGGCCCAAAAGGCAAGCTGTGTTGACGGATCGCAAGCCAGCACTAGAGGAAGAAAAGGCCTTCTTCCCAAATTGGTCCAGGCGTTTGGATTCCCTATCCGGAGGGGCGGTAGGAAAGGCGGTTTTGGAGGCAGAGGCTTGGACAACCAAGCTCTCGGGGGTGGGATGTTGAGAGAGAAACAAGGGGTCGCCCGGAGCAGGGCGATGGCGTCGGGCCACGTTCCTATCCACAGGAGCCCCTGTGGCGGGCTTGGACCAGGTGTCCAAAAGAACGTCAGACAGTGCATCATTAAACGCAGCAATGGCTCCGAGGAGGTAGCTGCCGGCTGAAGCACTTCCGTCAGGAGGTTAGTCCTGACAGCCACGGTAGACAATTGGAGGTGCAAGGCTCCAGCTGCTCTACGCAACATCGTTGCGAAATTTGCTCCCTCCTCCGTAGCCACGGAAGGAGGAGACAGCATGCCAGTGTCAGGAGAAGTATCCACACCACTGGCATCCCCAAGTTCCTCTGCCCAGTCCTGATCATAGTCACACTGCTGTGTGAGAGGGTCTTCCGACCCCTCCCAGCTCTCCTTGTCCTCCTCCGATTGAAAATAAGGAGGAGGGGGGACGTCAGGGACCCAAGGTCTCAGTGGCGCCGGTCCCACGCCGCGTCCGGAGAGAACCGGGGAACGACGCCGCCCAGAGCCCCGGACGGCGTCAGGAACGGCACCGGGGACATCGGCGTCGGCGGAGGCGTTGTTAGGTCAACCGGCGTCGATGGGGGTTGCGGTACCACCGGAGCTGGGATCGAGGCCGGGGCCGAAGCCGGGGCCGGGAGCGAGGCTGGTGAGACAGGCGGCGCCGGGACCGGAGTCGTCGGCGGCGCCGGGGCAACCCCATCAGGGCCCGCGGGGCCTGAAGGCGCACCGGCGGGGCCTTGATGCCCGAAGAGGCGGGCCATGGCCGACAGGAATGTCTGTATCTCGGCCGGAGTCGCCCCCGAACCCGGGAAGGACGGGTAATGCGGGGGCGGCTCCATAGGCACCTCCGGAGCCGCGGGGGCGGGGATGGTGCCGACAGGGGCCTCAGCCGAGTCGCGAGACCGGCGAGGCGAAGTCTTAGAGCGACGGTGCTTCTTAGACTTTTTGTGCTTCAACTTACCCGAGGAGTGCGAAGACTTGGACTCCGACGACCGGCGAGGACTCCGCGACCGGCTCCTCGACCTCTCCCGTGACCGGGGCTTGGTGCGGCGCGGAGCGGACTGCCGGACCTCGAGTAGCTTTCGAGACCGCTCTCGCAAAGCCTTCGGGTGTAGGCGTCCGGCAGTCGGAACACGACTTCGTGTCGTGGTCGCGGCCGAGGCAGTAGAGACACTAAGTGCGGGTCTGTGATCGACATCATTCGACCACAGGCGTCGCATGGCTTGAAGCCGGGCATCCCTACCGACACCTCGGAGCCTAGATGACTCGAAGAAAAACAGTGAAAAAATCACCAAAAAGTTTAGTCAAAAAATGACTAGGGCACTGCTCTTCCCGGATCTGCGCTTACTGGCGCGGAAAAAAGAAGAACTGACGTCAGCGCGCAGAGGCGGCGTCTAAGTACTGCCCGCGACGTCATCCTGGCGGTCCCGACGCCGACGACGGACGCGGAGCCGCACGACGCCGCCTACCGACGCGCAAGGGTACTGCTACGCAAAAACTTTCCGGATCCAGTCTGACGCCTGGGGATATTCTAAGGTAAGGAATCTGTCACTAATGTGTCTCTTTCAGATGTCCTGTTACCACTACACAGATGTCATTACTTACCTCGATATCTGCATGTCAATGTCTATCTGAACTACCAAAGAAATGCTAATAAAAAGCTATTGGGGGGAGAAAAAAAACTAAGAGTAAAACACTGGCACTAACCAGCCACCAGATCCTGAAAGGATGAAGGGAAGTAAAGAAGTGGGGTTTGCACTGTGTATATGGACCTTCATTACAATTATCTCCATCACTGAAAACCAGAGCCCTTAATATCTATTGCATAGAATGAGACAGAGGTGAATAATTTCAACTCTCAACTCTGATAACAGGTGTCTGCCCATTTGATAATCCAGCACGCTTGGACACAAAAAAGCACTGCACAAAAAACTTGTTATTAATAGACAATTAAGATACCAAGTGGTATGAGTGTCAAGAATTGTGCCATTGCTTAATCACACATCCTAAGTCAATTTATTCATTATCTTTCTTGGAAGCCAAACTCGACATGCTAAACACCCTACATATTACCTCCTACAAATGGTGGATTCTGAGTTGGAAACATCTTAAATTCTTCACAGTTCAATCAAAAGTAAAAGGGCATGTTGGGTGGTCGAAGAAAGTACCAAAACAGTTCAAGAAAATAAATCTCAGTCAGTTTTATTTTATTTTTTTTTGCTTTATTTTTAATATATCACTATGAACTATAGTACTTAAAATCCATTACAGGATTGTTTTATAGTTAGTCTTGAAACCACAAAGACAATAATACTGCTGTGGAAGACCAAAGGGGAGAAATGCTGCTTTTATTTACAACTCAATTTCCCTATTATTTGTAAACGTTTCATCTATAGACTAAATTCTAATAAGGAGAGAGAGATACATAAACAAAATAAGGAAAATGATGCCCTGTATTTCTATTCACATTCAGCATTAGCATATTATATAGATAGAATGTCTGCCCTTTTGGAACCATAGCAGTAAACTCTCTTCATATTAATTTTATTTCTTTAAAGTATATAACATGTTAAATTATTGTACAACTACATCTACTTAAGCCAACTCATTTGGCTTTTTATTCCATTTCTAGAATATTTTTAAAGTGCTATAAGCAACCCATCAATCAACACTTTTCTATAAGAACAAAGCTACTTTTCAACATTAATTTACAGATAATATACAAAGCTCATCTGGAATAGCTGAAAGCTCAGCACAAATTAAGTCACTGTGACACTTATAACAGCATTTTGTTTGCGTAACACAGAACACACTTTGAATTTCAGCCATTATTGCCACAGTGGCTTATTATATGTTTCCCTACAAAAGAGGACACCAACTACAGATATTCTAGTGTGCTATTTGTTTCTTGAGATCACCTGACAAGAATTTTGCAAATCCAACACATTGTCTACATTACAATAGGCTTGAAATTAGTCCATTTTCCTTGTGATAATGCCCAACCACATTCACAATAACCAATCTCACCACTTTGTGTTCCCACTGAATGAGCTAGACCTAAATGGCCATAAGCTTTCCCTTTTTGGAACACCCACATTAGGCAAGCACACCAAATAAAGGCAGCAAGTGCCTATGACCCACCCCAACCTGCAGGCCCATCAATGAACAGAATGTGCAAAATGCATTTTATCCTGGTCTACATTGTACACAGAACTACAAATGAAGTAATGAGGACGAATGCGGACTATTGTAATTTAATCCAATTTCAAAATGTGTTAGAATTGCACATTTAATCTTAAAAAAAAAATATATATATATCCACTGAATGGTTATATTCAATATATTAAACAAAATAAAATATGGTTTTGGGTCAGGTGTCACAATATCATTCATTCAGGACCTACAGAACTGTTCAAACAAATACACAGTTTTGGGATTTTATCCTGCAGATACACAAATATATACAATACACTTATGCAAAGGTCCATATTTCTATATCTTGTACAATGAAATCTTCTTTTTTAGAAAGTATACGATTTCCAAATGTTTTACAAGAATGGCTTCTTCCGTGATAAAGATCTCCATCTAGCCAGAGGCCAAATTCCCCTCTGAAAAGAAAGAGAAACATTATTAAAACATTGACATGGAGCACATGGCAAGCTGGCTAACATTGCACACCTTGTAAAATACAGATTTAACTGGATACAGGCGAATTACTAATTCACAGTAAATTTGTAAGAAACAATGCAAATGACGCTGCATCAAAAGAGGGCATTGACTAAGCTTTAAGGGCATTTTTTTTTAGGTCCAACAGAAAAAATCTCCTCCGCTAAAAAGACACTAGTACATCTCAAACTAAAGCTAGACCATTAAAGAAAGCAAAAGGTGCATGCCTTCAAAATTGTACTGATAATTTATCTACGTACGTTATTTCCAATAAAATGTGTATTTGCATACAGTATTCAACAGTGTTGTTGCTGAGAACAGTTTAACATAGTTTTTTGTAATTTATTAGTAGAAGATAACAGTTGGAGACTATACTCAGGAGGATGTTAGGGAGGTTTTTGAAGTGGTGGTATTGTTACTACATACTTTGGGAAGCTGGAAGTAAAAAAATGTCTTAGCGACTACAATTGTAATTCTCATTTCATGGGTACCATCTTAAGTGGGTAAATAAAAAAGTTGTTTACTTCAGTAACACTCTTTTTGGTGCACACACTATCCACCTGCAGATTTTCCCCCTTCAGAATATGTCAGGCGTTAGACTGGATCTGGAAACATGTGCAGTAGTTCTTTGATGCCAGAAGATGCCGCTGGATCTTTGACGGCGCCAGAAACACCATGGTGACATTACTAGAGCCATAAAGCGTCCATCCCGCATGCAGATATCAATTGCAATCCATTTTTTCAGAACCAACAGGGCAAGCAGAATGAGCACGACATAAATTCTGATAAAGTGCTGAGCAGCAACTAACTTCAAACCTTAGTGATAATTATAATATGACTATCCCTTAAGATATGGAGGTGAGTGGGATCGGTAAGGCATCTGCAGGTAGAGTACCCACCAGAAAGAGTGTTACCGAAGGTAAGTAACTTTTTCCTGATGGATACTTCTCCCTACAGAATCATCACCTTTTTTAATAGATTTCTGAGTAATACCCCATCCAGTGCAGGGTCTTGAAAGGGTGGTCAAACAAGGCAATCCTGGAGGGCAGAGCGTGCAAAATGTCCATCCCTTCTTACCGTAAGAGTCCAAGCAGTAATGCTTTGCAAATTAAAGACACTGGTACTACCCAAGCCAAAGCAGAGGATAATGACTTTGCCCTGGTAGAATGGGCCCTTATGCCCTCCAGTGATTCGTTGCATCTTCATACACAAAATGATCCAGTTTGAAAGGGCTCTCTCTTGCATTGCCTTTCACTTGCTTCCTACATACCCTACAAAAAGCTGGTCATCGGGTCGATTGCCTTTGGTGCGGTCAAGTCAAAAACCGACAGTCCTATTGGGGTCTAGTCTGTGTAGCCTTTCCTCTTCCTTGGTGGGAAGAGGTGGAGGATAAAAGAAGGATAAAATAAGGGATTCCCTCAGACAGAAAGAGGTCATCACCACCCATGGGGGTGGGGAGGGGGGCAGAGACAAAGGGAGAGGTGTATAAGGTTTACGTACCACACCCTGCTCAGCCAATCCATGCTGATGAAGATGACTTGGTCCTGATCTTAGTGAATCTTCCTTAGAACCAGAGGAATCAAGGGGATAGGAGGGAACGTGTCGTGGAAAACTCCACTTCAGCCAAAACCTGTACCCCAAGGCTTCCTGCAACAGATACTGAAGGGCTCAGAACTGTGAGCAATGGGCACTATGGTGAGTGGCAAAGGGATCCAACTGTGGGGTGGCCCAGAGTCGGTGGAGATGTATTGGACTACCTCTGGCTAGAGACACCATTTGTGGTTGGCAAAATGACATTGACTCATGATGTAGGGCTTTGTGTTTAGAGAGCCTGTCAGATGGTTGGCCACTAGCCAAATCCATGCTGCTGTGGCCAGGCCAAGAGTTTCGTCCCTATCTGACACAGAACGAGAGACCCTACTCCTCTCAGTTTGCTGACATACAACATTTCAGGCATGTTGTCCAGCAAGATCTGGACAGACTGGCTCTGAGGGAAAGAGGACTGATTTGAGTGTTACCAAATTTTGAGCAGACTGATGTGTAGAACCTGCTCCTCTGGAGACCAAAGGCCTCCACATACACATACATAATACATGCTAGAAATTAGGTTGCTGGTTGACTGGGTGTGAGCCCTGGTGAAGCAGCAACCTCAATCCTAGTCAGGGTAAGGCACAAGCACACCCCAAATTAACCTGTGGTCACACTCTGGTAACTTGGCACAGAACTGTCAGTCTTAACTTAGAGGCAATGTGTAAAGTATCTGTGCATGCAACACTTCAAACAGTAAAACAGTGAAAGCTCCACACAAAAAGATCCCATACTAGAGTAGGAAAAATGATCTGACTTTAATAAATAAAACAAGACCAAAATGTCAAAAATCCAATAAGTAGACCTGGAGTTATTAAAGTTTATAGTGAGAAATCGCGGCAAAAAGCACATGGCACTATTGGGGATATCTGGTTGCACCGGACTGGGACAAAGTCACAAGTTCAGGCCGCCCACAATGGAGCGCGCGGTCAGCTACAGGGACCAAGTTAAGCCCGCTGGTCAGAGTATATTAAATCCTGGTTACGGAAAGTTGCGTGGATCCACATCAAAGATGTGCCATGTAGCCGAGGCAATGCGTCAGTTCCGAGATGCGGTGAGAGGTCCTGTTGCGTGGTCATCGAGGATCCGGTCGACGGGGTTTGCAGTGCGACGTCTGGTGGCATGGATGTGATGCGCACCTGAGGCGATGCGTCAATTCCAATGAGCGGTAAAGCTGCGATTCTGAGTTTCGCCATTGAGGCTGCTGCACAGGGGAAAGCGTTGCACAGTGGTAGTTCCGAAGGCGATGCGTCGGTCCCAAGATTCAGGTTGCAGCGGCAATGCAAGTCTTTTGCGGTGGGTCCTAACCACGCAGTAGTGGCGATGTGTCGGTTCTGCTGGCAAGCACCTTAGGCCCACTTCCAAGGGTCCAGGACTGGGGTGGCACCACATGGCAAGGCACACTCACAGATGGCAGAGTACAGGTGTAGGGGTTGGAAGCCTGTTATGTCCGTGAGGCTTTAGATCAGGAGGCCAGCCAACTAGCCCTTGGAGTCACTGTGGGTTCTTGGGTCAAGACATGCAGGTCCAGTCCTCTCACCCAGGCAAGAGGGCAACAGGCAGTAGCTCAGCACATCAAAGCAAAGCAGGAGTCCAGCAGAGTGGCAGTCTACCTGGCAGAGTATCCACCGGTAGAGACATGTACTGAAGTGGTGGTGTCTGAGGCCCAGTACGTATACCAAATGGTGCCTTGGAAGTGGGGAAGACTTCAGTGACAGGCCTTTGAAGTGCACAGATGTCTTTCCTTCCTGCCTTGGATCCTGACTCACTGCAGAGGGTATGAATCCCCTTGTATGTGAACAGGACCCAGCCTATTCAGGTGTAAGTGAGGGTGTGCCCAGCTCCTCCCTCCCATCCTGCAGAGATGGCCTATTGAGACAAACCTAAACTCCAACTGTGTGTGGCAGTCTAGGAGGAATACACAAAGCCCAACTGCCAACTACACCCAGTCATGTGATCAGAGACAGGTTACAGGCAGCAAATGGCTAAAAGGCCTACTTTCTGAAAGTGGCATTTTCAGAACTGCAATTTAAAATCCGACTTCACCATAAGTTTCGATTTTAAATTGTGATTTCAGAGACACCAGAATTGAATTGTTTATCGCTTCCAAATTGGAAATTACACTTAGAAAATGTAATAAGATAATCCCAATGTTATCTTGTGGGTGAGACAGGTCTTGCAGTATTGAAAAACAAGTTTGTTTTGAGAGTTTTTCCTTACCAGGACACGTAAAACTTATAAGTACATGTCCTGCCTTTTAAATACATTGCACTCTGCCCTCTGGGCTGTCCAGGGCCTACCTTGGGGGTGACTTCTATGTATAAAAAGGGAAGGTTTTGGCCTGGCAAAAGGTTTTTTTTTGCCTGGTCGACCTGGCAGTGTAAACGGCACACAGAGGTTCTGCAATGGCACAGGACAGGAGAACTGTGATATTGTCCTATTTCGCCTCTTCTAATTTTTCTATTAATGCTACTCTTGGAGCATAGAGCGCCGTTTGTATGTTCAGCATATAAGTTGTTTTGGGAATGCTCTTTGTAATAATTGTTTGTCCTAGATCTCCACCCTGTTCAATGTACTGTGCTGTGTTTGTACAGTTACATCAATACCGGAGTAACTGGCCTACAGGTAAATTGTTCGAGTGCTCCTGGATGGTGAGATCTTTAGTGTAACGCAGTGTTTCTACCTGTAAGCTTTTGATGGACAGCCTGGGACATTCAAAACTGACCTGCTCACCTAAGAAATAGGAAGGGTCAAACCATAACTGAAGAATCAAAAGGTGTACATCGATGGGGCTGTATTTGATACAATCATTGAAAGCCTGACAAATTTAGGGAAGACATCCCGAGTGTTACAAAACTGCAAAAAGTAAAATGTTTCTCTAAGAGAGAAAACTCAAGTGCGCTGCGGTGGCCTCTCATACAGCTCTGTGAGGTCAGATCCTGGGTGGACAATGTTAACATGGAAAAAGTCTATGCTAATATGAAAAATGATACACATGTAAGAGAACGAAATTGCATCTTTATTAACAAATTTGCCCATTGTGTACTCTTCCTCAACCCAGACTCGCAAATACGTGGTCAGGCAGGCTCTGAGACTTATGCCTAAGGTCACTGATTGATAAGTTACAGGTGGGGTGGCACGTAGGCGGCAGAAACACACAGGAAACCTCCAGATCAATCCCACAGCGACACTACAATGGTCCATGGAGATTGGCCTCAAACACATGGCCGGAGGGGTATGCGCACTCCCAAAACACCATGAAGTCAGATGCCACATGAGTTCGGAACATATCGCCAATCAGGACACAGCACATGCAGTGATCATGCGATCCCCATGCCAGACTTCTGAACACGTTATCCACTGGCCACATTGTGTCCACATAAGGTCGAGACCCACCTGTACTTTCCATTATAACATTAATTTATGACTCCAAAGGCAGCAGCTTGAATTCCTTACCAAACATGGACCTACGGAAATACTTTGTCTATGATGAACTGTATAAAAAGAGAACGCAGACTGATTGTAAATTGAAACAGTCCTCAGACCCTGCGCCTGTAACCGTTCTCCCGGCGGCCCAGTGTAATTAAACAAACTGTTCCTGTTTTGCCAAACGACTCTTGTTTTTTCAAGGTATTTCAAGTTCAAGCAACATGAAGCAGGGATGTAGCCAAGATGCTACTTTTCAGGGCAGGAGAACTAGTTTAAGTTTCAGGGACAAGTCTGGCACCTGCAAGGGATTCAAGTGGTGAGGAATTTGCAGGTAGACATTCACATTAGAAAAAGTTGTACTTGTCTGGTTTAAGTCCTTTTGCATAGGTCAGAATGCTTTATAAGGACTGAACGCCTATATTCTGGTTAACGGACTGACCTACTAAATAACAAACAGATATCTGAGATTTATTTCCGGTTACATTCGTTTGGTTCCATGCTTTTCTACTTTAAGCTTCAGGGCATATCTTCTTTGATCCTGATGGCTAGCACAAGGAAATTTTCACTAGAGGATCTACATATTTGCTTGACATCTTACATCTGTTTTAAGCATTTTAATAAAAATCATTAAATTGTTTTACAACCGTTCAAGAGACACATAATTAGCATAAGTTATTCACTGATCTGGAATTAATGTAACCCAATCACCAATGGCACATAGAATAAGCTTAAAAAAATTAATTTCCTTAATCTTTTTAGGAATGATCCTCATCTCAAATATCAGTATGTACAAATTAGTACCAAGTCAATTGTAATATTGTAAAAATGTGACAGCTTTTCTCCTTACTTCATATTTTTATTCTTTTATTTAATGGAATCTGATAAGTGGTGTCTTTAACCCCTCCCTATATTCTGTATAACTACTCCGCCTGGCAATAATGAAGCCTAGAGAAAGGGCAGCAGAAGCACTAAAGTTTTCTTCTATTAAAAAGCTTATGTGGAAACAGAAGAACAAATTACTTACCTTTGGTAACGCTTTTTCTGGTGGATACAGTATCTGCCTGTGGATTCCTCACCTTTTGAATTGAATTATCCCAATACGCAACATTCCACTGAAACTTTTTTCCTCAGCTCTCGTCGACGAGGACGTCACAATGGAACGGCTCCGCATGCGACTCAGCGTGACATCATCGGAGCCATAAGAATACCTCGTCAGCGTGCTGACATCAGTTCCACCCATTTTTTCCGTGCCTTAAAGGCGAAAAAGGTGAACTAACAACCTTCTTACAGGTATACAAGGTATACAAAACACAACCTAACATGGAAATTCTATAACAGACATTTCCTAATTTCAATTAAATCCATGCTTCAAGCAAAAAAATGCAAATTTATAAATTTTTGGTATAAGTGGATAGGCAACGGGGAGGTGGGTGGGTCAGTGAGGAATCCACAGGCAGATACTGTATCCACCAGAAAAAGGGTTACCCGAGGTAAGTAGCTTGTTCTTTTGATGGATACATCTGCCTGTGGATTCCTCATCTTTTGAATTGAATACTCAAGCAGTCCCGCTCTCGGAGGAGGGTGCATGCCAGCCTATACCAAAAAATCCTGCAACACAGAACGAGCAAAATGGCCGTCCCTCCTCACCTCCGAATCCAAGCAATAATGCTTAGCAAAAGTGTGAAGGGAGGCCCAAGTTGCTGCTTTGCAGATGTCTACCACAGGGACACCTCTAGCCAAAGCCGATGAAGACTTCGCTCTGGTAGAATGAGCACGAATACCTTCAGGAGGTTCCTTCTTTACCAAGATGTAGAAGATCTTGATGCACAGGATAATCCACCTGGACAGCGTTCTCTTGGGGACAGCCTTGCCCACATAACCAATGAAGAGTTGATCATCCAACCTGAAGTCCTTGGTTCTGTCCAAGTAGAAGCTGACTGCCCTCTTGGGGTCCAGGTGATGACGTCTCGACTCCTACTTAGAAGTGTGAGAGGGAGGATAGAAAGTGGGTAAGGTGATGGACTGCCCTAAGTGGAAAGGAGTGACCACCTCAGGTAGGAAAGCAGCTCTGGACTTAAGAACCATCTTATCCGCAGGGAAAGGCGTAAAAGGAGGCTTGGAACTAAGAGCCTGCAATTCACTCACTCTCCAAGCAGAAGTGATTGCCACTCAAAATATAGTTTTAAACGCTAGAAACCTTAAGGGACAACTATGCAAAGGTTCAAAGGGTGAACCCATCAAAAATGTGAGAACCAAATTCAAATCCCACTGAGGCATGATAAACGGAGCGGGAGGAAACCTATTAGTGAGACCCTTAATTGATCTCATAACTATGGGAGATTTAAACAACGATGGTTGATATGGTAAACAGAGAAAAGCCGACAAGGCAGATAAGTAGCCCTTAACGGTAGCTTCTGCACAACCCTGTTGCGCTAGTGAAACAGAGAACCTCAGAACATCAGATAAATGGGCCTGTAAGGGATCAATAGATCTCTCTCCACACCATTTAACTAATTTGGCCCACCAACCAGAATAGACAGATTTGGTGGAGTGTCTTCTGGCCGATATTATAAAGTCCACCACATCCGGTGGGCGAGAGAAATAACTCAGGTTGCCCCGTTCAATCTCCAGGCATGAAGGTGCAGGCTCTGGAGGTGGGGGTGTAGATCCTGCCCCTGCGACTGCGAGAGGAGGTCTGCCCTGAGAGGGAGACTAAGCAGAGGGTGCAATGAGAGGTAAAGGAGGTCTGTGTACCACACCCTTCGCAGCCAATCCGAGGTGATCAGTATGACTTGCGCCCGGTCTTGGCGAATCTTCCTCAGAACTCAAGGAATCAAGGGTATGGGGGGAAACGCATAAAGAAGCTGTGAGCCCCAGTTTAACTGAAGCGCGTCCCCCAACGGCCCCTGCATCGGATACTGGAGACTGCAGAACGACAGACAGTACGCATTCTCGTGAGTGGCAAATGGGTCCAACTGAGGAAGCCCCCTAATCCTGAAAATGTGAAGAACCACCTCGGGATGGCCTAATACTGCCGACTGAGACTGTCCGCACACACATTCAGCACTCCGGCCAGATGATTTGCGATCATGTAAATTTGATGGTCCTGAGCCCAGGACCAGAGTCGCAGAACCTCTCTGCAGAGAAGATACGACCCTACTCCTCCCTGTTTGTTGATGTACCACATCGCAATAGTGTTGTCTGTTAAGACCTGAAACAACTGACCACGAAGGGAAGGAAGGTAGGCCTTGAGAGCCAAACATATCGTCTGCACTTCTAGAAGATTGATGTGAAACAATCTTTTCTCTGGAAACCAAAGACTTTTGACCTCCCGATCCCCCAGATGAGCTCCGCACCCTAGAGTGGAGTCATCAGTTATCACTCTGGCCACTGGAGCAGGAGGGTGAAACAGCTTCCCTTGAGACAAGTTGCCTGGAACACTCCACCATAGCAGATCAGCTGCAGTGTCTCTGGAGATTCTGACCACCTCCTCGAGATCTCTGTTGTGTTGAAACCACTGTCTGCGGAGGCACCACTGGAGGGCCCTCATATGCCAGTGTGCATGGTTGACCAACAGTATGCAGGAAGAGAACCGACCCAGCAGACGCAAGACCTTCAGGACTGGAACAGCCGCTCCATTCTGAAAAAGTTGAATCATAGCCTGGATGCCTTGAATTCTCTGTAGAGGCGGGAAGCAATGACTCACGGTAGTGTCCAGTACTGCCCCTATAAACATGTTGTGCTGAGAGGGCACCAGGTGAGATTTGGGTACATTTATCAAAAAAACTCAAGCCGAACAGCTGCGTTATCTGCAAATGATGCAGCACCTTCTCTGGCGACTTTGCTTTGAGCAGCCAGTCGACCAGATAGAGAAAAACAGGAATCCCAGACCTTCTGGGATATGCTGCCACCACCATCATCACCTTTGTGAAGACCCGAGGTGCGTAAGTAAGGCCTAACGGAAGGACTGAAAACTGGTAATGTTGAGACCCCACGGTGAAACAGAGATAGTTCCGATGCGACTCAGGATGGGAATGTGAAAATATGCATCCTGTAAATCGATCAATATCATTCAGTCTTCCTTCTCCAGCGCAAGAAGAACCTGAGCCAGGGTCAACATTTTGAACTTCTCCTGTTTGAGGTAAAAATTCAAAACCCTGAGGTTGAGGATCAGCCGTAAACGGCCGTCCTTTTAGGGTATCAGGAAGTACAGAGAGTAGCACCCATGACCTCTTTCCTGCTCTAGAACCACCTCGATCGCACCCTTTTGCAGCAATGACAGAACCTCCTGCTGGGGAAGCAGAAGATGCTCTTCCGAGCAAAAGCCCAGACGGGGAGGGAAAGGAGGGGAGAACTCCTGGAAGGTAGGGCATACCCATTTTCTACGATGTTCAAAACCCAGAGGTCTGTAATAACAGACCTCCAATGCTGTAGAAAATGGGACACCCGTCCTCCCTCGGAACAAGCATACTCTAGGATGGCGGAGCTAGAGCTGCTTCCCTGCAACAACGGCTGGAGAGGCAGAAGAGGAGGAGTAGGAGAAGGAGGGGACTTGCTGTTGTGCAGCACCCCACAGACGACCTCTGCCCTTTCCCCTGTAGGACCTGCACAAGGGATTTGTCTTCTGCTTGGGTTGTTGCCTGGCACGTAAGGACAAGTTTCATGCAAAGCCACGAAACTTGCGGAACTGCCCAAAGCTCCTGGGTTGGGTCTGAAGTCCCAAAGACCTCACCGTAGCCTTACTGTCCTTAAAGCGCTGCTGCGCCGAACTCGCTTTAGCCCCGAACAAGCAGGACCCATTAAAGGGCAAATCCAGAAATATAGCCTGGACATCGGGTGAGAATCCTGAAGCACGCAACCAGGCGTCCCTCCTTGTTGCCACAGACAATCCCATTGCTCTGGCTACAGAGTCGGCCGTGTCCAGACCAGATTGGATCACTTGGCGGGCAGCAGGTTGGGTATCTGATAACACCTCCGAGAAATGCCCTTGTACCTCCTCAGGCAACTTCGGGACAACCTCCTTGGCTGAGTCAATGAGGGCATGGATGTAACGACCCAAAAGACATGCGGCATTCGTAGACTTAAGGGCCATGCTCCCCGACGAGAAAACCTTCTTCGTCGACTGCTCCATGCACTTTGACTCCCTGTCAGCAGGCGTAGATGGGAAGGACCCTGCCGACAGCCTTGAAGAGCACGAAGCCTGGACCACCAAGCTTTCCGGCGAAGGATGGGAGGATAGAAATGCAGGATCCCCAGAAGCCACCTTGCATCTCCTAGCCACGGTCCTGGAAATCGCTGGAGTGTATGCTGGCTTCTGCCAGACATCCAGAATGGGCTCTGTGAACGCCTCATTGAAGGGTAGCAAAGGTTCTGAAACAGAGGAAGATGAATGAAGAACCTCCGTAAGAATATTTGATTTTAACTCCGCTGTAGGTAGAGGCAAGTCCAAGAGGTCCGCAGCCTTTCTAATGAACAAGTTACTTACCTTCGGTAACGATATATCTGTAACAAACATTAGTAGTGATAGATTCCTTACCTTAGAATTACCCCCAGGCGTCAGACTGGATCCGGAAAGTTTTCGTCAGCAGTACCCCTGCACGTCGGAAGGTGGCGTCGTGCGGCTCCTCGTCCGTCGTTGGCGTCGTGGTCGCCGAGATGACGTCGCGGCAGCTACTTAGACGACGCCCTCGCGCGCTGACGTCAGTTCTGTACATGACTTTCCGCACCAGGAACGCAGAGCCATGCAAGATACTGACCACTGGTGCCTTGAAACTAGAGCCCTGAAAGGGATAACCTTGACCCTAGAAATCAGTTCGCAGAACGGGGAGGATGGGTGGGGCGGTAAGGAATATATCACTAATAATGTTTCTTACAGATATATCGTTACCGAAGGTAAGTAACTTGTTCATCTGAAAGAAACACAGTGATAGATTCCTTACCTTAGAATAGATACCCCAGCAAAACCAACCCCGGTGGTGGGTCTGCGAACCAAGATCACACCAGAAAGTCTCGGAGAACAGAACGGCCAAAGAAGCAGTCTCTACGGACTTGGCTGTCCAGGCAGTAATGCTTAGTAAAAGTGTGCAGCGAGGCCCACGTAGCTGCCTGACAGATGTCTTGTAAGGGGACACCACGTCCCAACGCCGTAGTGGCCGCCGTCGCCCTGGTGGAATGGGCGCGCAGCCCCAACGGAGGCTCCTTTTTAGCCAGAGAATAGCAAGCTTTTATACACAAGACGACCCATCGGGAGATAGTCCGCTGTGTACGGCCCGACCTTTCTTGGCGCCAACGTAGCCAACAAAGAGTTGGTCATCCACCCGGAACTGTTGTGTGCGGTTCAGGTAAAATGAGAGCGCACGTTTTGGGTCCAGACGGTGGAGCCTCTCTTCCTCTCTGGAAGGATGCGGAGGCGGAAAGAAGGTGGGCAAAGTGATGGTTTCCCCGATGTGAAAAGCAGTGACAACTTTTGGCAGAAAGGATGGACGGGTTCTGAGCACAACCTTGTCCGGATGGACAGACAGAAAAGGAGGTTTGCAAGAAAGAGCCTGGAGCTCACTCACTCTCCTAGCGGAGGTGATGGCAACCAGGAAAGCAGTCTTCAGAGTTAATAGACGTAGAGGACAGTTGTGAAGAGGCTCAAAGGGAGCGCACATTAAGTATGTGAGAACCAGATTCAAGTCCCACTGTGGCATCACAAAAGGAATAGGAGGGAAAAGGTGAGTAATGCCTTTGAGGAATCTATTTACAACAGGGGACCTGAAAAGAGAGGGCTGATCGGGGAGCCTGAGAAAGGCTAAGATAGCAGAAAGGTAGCCCTTGATAGTGCCCAGAGCAGAGCCCTGCTGAGCCAAAGAAAGAAGGAACAAAAGGACTTCGGAAAGAGGGGCAGAAAGGGGATCCACAGCCTTTGCTGTGCACCATGCCACAAATTTGTTCCACCTGCAGGCGTATACCAAATTAGTGGAGGGACGCCTGGCTGCCAGAATGACATTACAAACCTCAGGAGGCAAGTCAAAAGGAATCAACTGCCGCCGCTCAATCTCCACGCAAGGAGGTGGAAACTGGACAGGTTCGGGTGGAGGACCGTCCCCTGCTGCTGCGACAGAAGATCCTCCCGAAGAGGCAGTCTGATCGGGGGATCGATGCTCATACTGAGTAGCTCGGGATACCAAACTCTTTGAGCCCAGTCCGGAGCCACAAGAATGACTTGGGCCCGGTCACGCCTGATCTTCTTCAGCACTCTGGGCAGAAGTGGTATAGGCGGAAAGGCGTACAATAGACCGCAACTCCACTCGCGACGAAAAGTGTCGCCGAGCGAATGCCGCCTTGGAAATTCCAATGCGCAGAATTGCTGACATTGCGCGCTCTCTTCGGTGGCGAATAGATCTAACCAAAACTCTCCCCACTGTTGAAAGAGACCTTGCGCCATGTCCGAGTGAAGACGCCATTCGTGATCCATCATGCACCTGCGGCTGAGTTCGTCCGCCCTGGGAAATACCCTGATGTTCCAGCCATGTCCAGAGGCGCAGAGCCTCCTGACATAGGGTCCACGACCCCACCCCGCCCTATTTGCTGCAGTACCACATGGCGGTGGTGTTGTCCGTGAACACCTGCACTATTCTCCCCTTGACAGAGGGAAGGAATGCTTTCAGTGCAAGTCGGATCGCCTGAAGCTCCAGAAGTTTGATATGGAGCCTGGACTCCGCCGGAGACCAGAGGCCTCTGATCTCCGCCTCTCCCATGTGGCCGCCCCATCCCAGGAGGGACGCATCCGTCACCACTGTGTGCTCCGGTTGGGGAAGGGAGAGGGATCTGCCATTGACCCAATGCCAGTTTGTGAGCCACCACTGCAACTGTCTTGCAGTGCCCTCCGAGATCTGGACAGACTCGGACAGGTCCCCCTGATGCTGCGCCCACTGGAACGTCAGGTCCCACTGCAGAGCCCGCGTATGCCACCTGGCATGATCGACCAGCAGGATGCAGGAGGCCATGAGGCCCAGCAGCCTCAGGGTCATCCTGACCGAAACCCAGGTTAGAGGCTGAAAGATCGGAATCATAGCCTGAATATCCTGGACTCGCCGTTCGGGAGGATAGACCCGAAAGTGCGTCGTATCCAGAACCGCTCCGATGAAGAGGAGCTTCTGAGAGGGAATCAGGTGCGACTTCGGCACGTTGATGGAGAACCCCAGCGAATGCAGGAGTTCGGCCGTAGTCTGGAGGTGGGAGACGACTGCCTGGGACTAGCCCGCCTTCAGCAGCCAGTCGTCGAGGTAGGGGAAGACTGGAACTCCTGCCTGGCGCAGATGAGCTGCGACCACCGCCATCACTTTCGTGAACACCCGAGGGGCACTTGTGAGGCCAAAGGGGAGCACGGTGAATTGAAAATGCTCGAGGCCCACCATGAACCGCAGGTAACGCCGGCGGGCCGGCAGGACGGGGATGTGGAAATAAGCGTCCTGCAAGTCCAACGCTACCATCCAGTCTCCAGGGTCTAGGGCAGTCAAGACCTGAGCTAAGGTGAGCATCTTGAACTTCTCCTTCCGGAGGAAGCGATTGACGTTCCGGGAGGTCCAAGATAGGACGCATGTCCTCCTTGTCCTTTTTGGGCACCAGAAAGTAGTGGGAGTAGCAACCACGTCCTACTTCTGGGGTCGGAACGCGCTCGATGGCCCTCTTGGCCAAGAGGGCCGCAACTTCCTTCTGAAGAAGCACCAAGTGATCCCCTGACATGCGGTGGAATTGAGGTGGCATGGCTGGGGGGTGGTCTCGAAGGGGAGGGAGTAGCCCCTTCGGACAATGTCCAAGACCCACCTGTCCGAGGTGATGGCACGCCAGTGGTGAAGGTGATGGCGGACCCTGCCCCCTACTGGCGTGCTGTGCACCTGAAAAGAAGGACTAGGAGGGCTTGGAGGTCGCGGACGGGGCGGGGTTGGTGGCCTGACCCGCAGGCTGGTTGCCTGACCGCCACGGCGGGAGCCACGTCCTCGGCCACGCGAAGACGCTTGCTGCGCGGGCCGGTGGCTGGGCAGTGGACGTGACTGGGCGCCCCTTCCGTGGCCACGAAAGGGGCGAAAAGCAGATGGCTGCGGAGGGCGTACAGCAGAAAGGCCCAGGGACTTGGCCGTAGCCCGTGAGTCCTTAAAACGCTCCAGCGCATGGTCTGCCTTGTTCCCAAAAAGACCGACCCCATCAAAGGGCATGTCCATAAGAGTGTTCTGGACATCACCCGAGAAACCGGTGGTTCTCAGCCAGGCGTGACGGCGCAGCGCCACTGTCGTTGCAATTGATCTACCCAGCGAGTCGGCGGTATCAAGGCCACATCTATTGGTAAATTTAGCCGCATCTCTTCCTTCCGCAATGGCGCGGGAAAGCAGTGTCTGGACCTCCTCAGGACACTGGGGCAAAGCTTGCGCCACCGAGTCCCACAGAGAGTGGGAATATCGGCCCAAAAAGCAAGCGGTGTTGACAGACCGCAAGCCAGCACTGGAGGAAGAAAAGACCTTCTTCCCAAATTGATCCAGGCGTTTGGATTCCCTATCCGGAGGAGCGGTAGGGAAGGCGGTTTGGGAAGCAGAGGCTTGGACAACCAAGCTCTCAGGAGTGGGGTGTTGGGAGAGGAACAGGGGGTCGCCCGGAGCGGGGCGATGGCGTCGGGCCACGTTCCTATCCACAGGAGCGCCTGTGGCGGGCTTGGACCATGGTGCCCAAAGAACGCCAGAAAGTGCGTCATTAAACGGCAGCAGTGGCTCCGAGGAGGTAGCCGCCGGCTGAAGCACTTCCGTCAGGAGGTTAGTCCTGACGGCCACTGTAGGCAATTGGAGGTGTAAGGCCCCAGCTGCTCTACGCAACACCGTTGCAAAATTTGCTCCCTCCTCCGTTGCCACGGAAGGAGGAGACAGCATGCCAGGGTCAGGGGAGGTGTCCATCCCCAAGTTCCGCAGCCCAGTCCTGTTCGTACTCACACTGCCGTGTGAGAGGGTCCTCCGACCCCTCCCAGTCCTCTTCGTCCTCCTCAGGTTCAAAATAAGGAGAAGGAGGGACACATGGGACCCAAGGTCTCAACGGCGTCGGAGCCGGCGTCGGCGACGCTGGTCCAGCGCCGTGTCCGGATCCGGAGAGAACCGGGAGCGACGCCGCCCGGAGCCCCGGGCGGCGTCGGAACGGCACCGGAGACATCGGGCGCCGGCGGAGGTGTAGTTAGGTCAACCGGCGTCGATGGGGTTGCGGCAGCACCGGAGCCGGGATCGAGGCCGGGGCCGAAGCCGGGGCCGGGACTGAGGCTGGTGTGACAGGCGGCGCCGGGGAAACCCCATCAGGGCCCGCTGGGCCCGAAGGCGCACCGGGGGACCTTGAGGCCCGAAGAGGCGGGCCATGGCTGACAGGAATTCCTGTATCTCGGCCGGAGTCGCCCGAACCCGGGAAGGACGGGTACGTGGGGCGGCTCCACAGGCACTCCCGGAGCCGCGGGGACGGTGCCGACAGGAGCCTTAGCCGAGTCGCTAGACCGGCGAGGCGAAGTCGTGGAGCGATGACGCTTCTTAGACTTTTTATGCTTCAACTTACCGGAGGAGTGCGAAGACTTGGACCCCGACGACAGATGAGGACTCAGCGACCGGCCCCTCGACCTCTCACGTGACCGGGGCTTGGTGTGGCGCGGAGCCGACTGCCGGACCTCGAGGAGCTTTCGAGACCGCTCTTGCAAAGCCTTCGGGTGCAAGGCCCGGCAGTCGGGGCACGACTTCGTGTCGTGGTCGCGGCCGAGACAGTAGAGACACTCTAAATGAGGGTCTGTGATCGACATCATACGACCACAGACGTCGCAGGGCTTGAAGCCGGGCATCCCTACCGACACCTTCGGAGTCGATAGACTCGTGAGAAAAAACAGTGAAAAATCACCAAAAATATAGTCAAAAAATTACTAGGGCACTGCTCTTCCCGGATCTGCGCTTACTGGCGCGGAAAAAGAAGAACTGAGGTCAGCGCGCAGGGGCGGCGTCTAAGTACTGCCCGCGACGTCATCCCGGCGATCCCGACGCCGGACGCGGAGCCGCACGACGCCGCCTACCGACGCGCAAGGGTACTGCTACGCAAAAACTTTCCGGATCCAGCCTGACGCCTGGGGATATTCTAAGGTAAGGAAACTGTCACTAACGTGTCTCTTTCAGATATCAGTTTCTCTCCGATCTTGGTCCATTCTGTCGGACACAAAGCCAACGAAAATTAGAGATCTGTAACTTGGGATCTTATTAGGGACTGTATGAGTCCATTCCACAGAACGGGAAAGAGTGTGGGTTAAAGAGTCTGTACCAGGAAAGGAGTTACCAAAGGTAAGTAACTTGCTCTTCTGACAGGGACCTCCAACCGTAGATTCCTCCCCTTTTGAATAGATACCAAGGGAGTACCTTCCCAGGTGGTGGGTCTATAGAATGGCTCAGACCAGAAACCCTGCAGGACAGATAGGGTTAAGTGCCCGTCCCACTGGGTCTGGGTGTGCAGGCAGTAGTGTTTCCTGAACGTATGGAGGGACGCAGACTTTGAAGTCTGACAAATGTCCAAAACTGGCACATTGCACACGATCGCAGTGGTAGCAGCCTTTGCCCAGGTGGAAAGAACATGCAAGCCTTCTGCGGGCTGCTACTTGGCAAGCCCGTAGTAGACCTTAATGCGTAACACAATCCATCAAGAGATGGTCTCTACTGCACTGTTTTGTCCTCTTTGTCTACAAAGAAACTGAGAACAAATTGGGTGTCCAGTCATTGATCCCTTGTCGGATCTATATAGAAATGAAGATCCCTCTTAGGGTCCAGGTGGTGGAGTTGTTCTTCCTCCTTGGATGGGTGATGTGAAGCATAGAAAGCCGGCAAGGCCTACGTGAAAGGGTGTGACTACTTTCGTCAGGAATGCTGCCTTTGCCTGGAAGACCAGATTGTCAGGAAAGAATGAAGTGCATGGCTACTGTAGAGACAAAATCTGAAGTTCGGTCACTCATCTGGCAGATGTAATGGAACACAGTCTTGATGGTGAACAGGAATTGATGACAGCTGTGCATCAGTTCAAAGCAGTGGACGTCAGTTGAGAACAAAATTAAAGTCTCACTTCATCATCACAAATGGATCAATTGATTTAAGAAATGCATCACAACAGGTGATTTATAAAGGGATTGTTGATCTGAAAACCGTAGAAAGGCCCACTGCAAGGCCTTGCTGGGCTAATGGGAGGCAAAACAAGAAAACATAAGACAACTGTGCATACAAAGGTTGTATGTTACAGGAGCAACACCAAACAACATACTTCTCCCAATGTCCTGCATGAATAGTTTTGGTGGATGGACGCCTGGCTGCCAGGATGACACCAACCACTTTGGGAGGAAGATCGAAAGATATCAACTGTAGCGGTACAATCTTCATGCATGGAAGGCGTAGGTTGTGCAAACTCTAGTGTAGGACTGAGCCCTGCTGCTGCGACGGAGTCCCTCCCGAAGGGGCAGCCGGATCAGAGGACAAATGGAATGGCCAGAAGTTCTGGGTAGCACACACTCCTCACCCAGTTCAGTGCCATTAGGATGAGTTTGGCCCAGTATTTCTTGATTTTTGTCAATACTCTGTGCAGGAGGTAGGGGAATCATGGAAACCGAGTGCAGACGAAAGGTATCTCCGAGAGAGAACTGACTTGGGAACTCCAATGCGCAAAAGGTTTCGACACTGCACTTTGTCTTTGGAAAAGCCCTCATCGTTCAGCCATTTCCAGAGAGATCAAACCTCCTGGCACAGAACCCACAAACCAACGCTACCCTGTTTATTGCAGAACTACATGTCAGTTGTGTTGTCCTTGAACACCTGTACCTGTTCCCCCTTAATGGTCGAGAGGAACGCCTTCAGTGCCAAGTGAATCACTTGCAACTTCAGCAAGTTGATGTGGAAACAAATTTCCGCCAGAGACCATTCCTCTGATCTCCATCCCCTCAAGCTAATCTCACCAACCCAGCAACGATGTATCAGTCACAACCGTTTGCTGTGGGTGTAATAGGGAGAAAGTTCTGGCACCAGTGTAATTGCAGTCGAGTAGCCACCGCTGCAGGTCTTGCGCAGTCACCTGCCACACCTGTATGGATTCCCTTGGTACTGGGTCCACTCTATTGCTCCCTTGGCAAAGACAGCCTGAATTTCAGTGCGGAGTATGGACAAATGGTCCTTCAGGAGGTGTTGCAGGGTGGGAGGCATGTCTTGGAGGGTATGACAGAAAAGGTAGGGAATATCCATATTCCATGATCTGAGACACCCATTGGTCCCCTGATGCTCCTTCATCCGAGAGGTCAAAGGTGACACTACCTTCAGGGCGATTGAGTGCCGCCAAGGAGAAATCAGGGTGGTTTCACTGAAGTTGTCGAGGGGGTGTGGGGAGGGGTTCGGGTAGCACGTTGCCTTCGGCCTGGACATTGACGGCCTGCTCCCTGGCCTCCACCCCTGAAAGGGGTGGGAGGCCTGATGCTGCTGAGTTCGATATTGGTACTACCTTTGCTGATATCCCCTATCAAAGCCTTGAAAGAGTTGCTGTTGTTAGGGGAACTGCTGAACTGTTTAAGTTAGGTCCAGAGAGTGGGCAGTGGCCTTGCTCTTCTTGAGTCCCTCCAGAGCAGAGTCAGCCTTCACTCCAAAAGGTTTTTAGCCATCAAACGGTATGTCCATGAGGGACTACTGCAGATCCGATGAAAGGGGTTCACATCCGATGAAAGGCCAGTGGAGCAAATCTTGGATTGGTGCCAAAGTACAACGCTGGCTACGATTGCCTAAACCTGACCTGAGAGGAATGTGTAACCATCCAAGATTAGAGGTGGTAGAGTTTATCTAATCTTTTCTAGGAGAGCCATCAAGACATCCACCACCTTGTTCCACAATGTGTCTGAGTACCTGCTTAGGAGGCATGAGGTGTTAACAGATTGTAGGGTAAGACTAGTGCTGGAAAACTCTTGCTTTGCGAATGTGTCCATTCATTTAGATTCCCTATTCGGTGGAGTAGTAGGGAATGAATTGAGGTTCCTGGGGCTGGAGGATGCCTGTGCCATCAAGTTTTCCAGGGTGGGGTGCTGGAGCAGAAAATCGGGGTCTTCAGGTGCAGGCCTATGCCATCTCGCCACCAGCCTTTTACTGGATGGGAAGGTCTTGATTTCACCCAGGTGCCCACTAGTATGTCAACAAGGACCTCATTAATAAGTAGCAAGGGTTCCTGGCTGGTCTGTTCAGGATTAAGGACCTTAGTTAGGACATTTCTTTTTGATTCCTTCATATTTTATTTTTTATTTGAAAAGTTTTATAAAGCACGAACATGACCCTTATGGGTATCATTCAGAGCGCTGTACAAAGGAACAGAAGTGAAAGGAGGTAAAAACATGAATACAACACCATAAAGAACCTTAACAAGCACAAATACAAAAAAACAAGAGTAACAACCCATCTTGTGGGACATGTAAACTACCAGAAGAGCAACAAATCTTATAGGGCACATGGAGAGACAAAATGAAAACTTTTGAACATTAGTATCAAAGAGTGTCAACAGGAAATAAAAGTTAGTTAAGATGGCTTCGAGACTATTGCTGTAGATGGTTATTCAAGAGTAACCATTTGACTTGTTTTTTGAATGAGGCGGTAGAGGGGTTTGATCTGATCTCGGGAGGAAGAGCGTTCCATATTCTTGGTGCAAGACCAGAGAAAGCACAATTGTAGGATCTTTTCTTTTTGAATTTGGGAAGTTTCAACATTAGGGTGTTAGAGCTTCTTAGGGTCCGATTCGAACCAGATAGTTCAAGTTTTTTTGCCAGGTAAACGGGGTGTTGTAGTGAATAGCTTTGTGCGTCAGGCAGGCTATCTTGAAAGGGATACTTGCTTCAAAAGCCAGCCAGTTTAGATGAATTAGGTCTGGTGTGATGTTATGTTTTCTGGAACCAGTGATGAGTCTGGCCACAGAGTTTAGAGTGGCTCTTAGAGGTGCCAATCTAGCTTTAGGTAACCCAGCTAGGGTCACCATTACATACTCCAAGCGTGAGATAACTAGGGATTGGACTGCAGACTGAATGTCCTCAGAAGGCAAGAATGACTTGATTTTCCTTAATGTGTTGAACTGATGATTGGCTCCTCTTGTAGTTGCACTGATGTGATCTTGCATATTCAGGTATTTGTCCAGGGTTATGCCTAAAGATCTCGCAGAGTCAACAACATGAGGGGTGCAGTTGAGAGCTGTAAGTTGTTTGAGCCAGTCTTGAGTGGGTGCAGAGTGATTGTGGGGGGCAATCAGGAGGAATTCTGACTTGAGAGTATTTAGCAAAAGATGATTATGAGTTAACCATTGTTGAGTTTTTTGCAGCGCACAGTTTAGAGTTTTTATGTCATCTGGCGAAGAGATTTTCAAATACGATTGCGTGTCATCAGTATACACATGGTATTGAATGTTAGAGCGGTTCAGAATTTCGGAGAGTGGTTCCATGAATAGGTTGAAAAGCATGGGCGAGAGTGTGAAGTCTTGAGGCACTCCAATTGAGACCAGTGCACTGGTTGCAAGGGAGTGGTTAACTTTGATTCTTTGTGTTCTGTTTCGTAGGAAGGAGGCAAACCAATTTAAGACAGGGCCTTATAGCCCCATCCTTTTTTGAAGAACAACAATCAGGTTTTCATGTTTGACCGTGTAAAACACTGAGGACAGATCAAGAAGGATCAGTAGACAGGGTACATTCTGGTCAAGAGATCTCAAGGCGTCATCTACGATGTGTGGTAGGGATGTTTCAGTACTGTGACCCGCTCTGAAACCTGACTGGTATAGGTCAAGGAGCTGAAACTTCTCAATGTGGTTGCAGAGCTGTGTGTGAACGCATTTCTCAAGCAATTTGGCCAAAGTCATGATATAAGAAATTGGACGGAAATTGTTGGGATCAGCTAAGTCTGCATTTGGCTTTTTTAGGATGGGAGTAACGTGACCCATCTTGAGGCAATCAGGAATCCTACCGTGCACAAGAGATTCATGAATAATCAGGGACCAGAGTGGAAGAAGGGCCGATTTGAGTTCTTTGAAAAACTTGGCGGGTAGCGGAACGTTGAAGTGATTGGAAGGTTTTAAAGAAGCCATAGATTGGAGCAGCTCCGCATCGTCTGGAAGTAAAAAGGAATTTCATGATGCATTGTTTTTTGGAGGGTAATCTGTGGGGTAGGAAGTAGGTGCTCTCGCTACCATTGGCCAAGATGGTGAGAGGGAAGTCTGAAGCAGATTAGGTGAGGCGCGTTGCAGTTCAATTTTTCATGCCTTTTCAGTGAAGTGTGCTGAGAAGTCCTCCCACAGGGGCAAGAGATCTTGGGTGCAGAGGGTTGGTTGGTTGAGTGGTTAGCTTGTTGTTTGATGATTTCAAATAGTTTTTTGGGTCAGTTTTTGACGCTGTCAAGCTGTGCCCTGGGTTGATCAGTTTTGGCACTACGGATATGCTTGTTATATGAACTTATAGTCATCCTTGACTGTTTGAGGTCTGTAATGGAGGGTGATTTTCTCCATAGTCTCTCCATAAGCTTTATTTTGCGACGTTCCTCATTTAGTGAGCCATTAAACCAGGGTTTGAACTGTTTGATCGGTATCCTTCTGAGTTGTTCCAGTGCAATTGTGTCAAAAATATTTGTCATGGTGAGGATGTAATTATCCGTAAGGTCATCCAGATTAGTCATGTTAGGGGGCGGCGGAAGTAGATTATTGCTAATGGATGTTAGATCAATAATGTTGATGTCTATCAGATTGCGAGCCAGCTGCTTGGTTTTGAGCGGCTGACCCCGTCTGATCAGAACCTTTTCCAGGATGTGAAAAGAGATTTGGTAATGATACGACCAGTCACAGGGTGATATGTCATCAAGTTGTATGATGTTATCTTTAGCTATGATTAGATGAAGGGTGGAGCCCTTGTTGTGGGTGGGTCCCTTGCAGGCCTGGGTGAAGATGAGGTCGGAGACAAAAGCCTTGAAGGAGCACAATAAAGGATCATTTGTGTCGTTCCAGTGTAGATTCATAGGGAGAGTAAGGTCAAGGACCTCGGCTACCCTCATTTTTACCATGACGAAGGAGGTGGAGTCTTCAGTTGCCATAGCCTGGTTTGTTGAAGATAGCCCAATGTCTAGTGAGGTGTCCAGATCAGTGACATTTTGCAGGTCTTCAAATATAATCCCTTCTTCAGGAGAATCACCTCCATAGTAACCATCATTTTCATCATAGTGGTTGTATCTTTCTGGGTTGGAATAAGCATAATGTCGCTAGAGGATAAGGGCTGAGTTTCCAAATCCGAAAAACTATTTAATCTGTAACCAGAGTCAAGGCTCAGGCCATTGGCATCGGTCGTGGCGCTGCAGATGGCGTCAGACGTTGCTGGGGCTGGAGCCGTAGGTGCCGGGCAAGACCTCTGACCTCCTGGTCAGGGACTCTGCCCCAGCAGCTCCGCTGTTGTGCCGCTGCCCCCTACGCCTCTCTGCGAAGGTAGGTGTTTGAGGCCCTCCTCTACCCGCAGGCTCCTGCCTGCGCCTCATCCCTGGTGGTCCAGTAAGGAGAGCCTTGCTCTTCTGCTGGTCCGCTGTTGTCTGTCTTTGTGCCCGTTTTTCTGTCTTTTTTTGTTATTGTGCCTTGTATCTATTATTTATTGTGTATTTATTGCTATTAGGCCTTGTATTTGTTATCTGCTGTCTTTGTTTATTGTTGCGTCCTCCGTGCTCATTTCCTTTCTCCCCCCTGCTGCCCCCGCGGCCCCTACCCCCTGCCCGTTCCCGCCTCCCAGCTGCGCTTCCCTCCCCCTTCCCTATTTAATGGCGGCCGCTGTGAAGCGGGCGCGCCGCTGGTACCCCGAAGGTGCTCCAAAGGCAAGCCCGTCTGCGACCCGACCGTTATCAGCGCCAGGGACCCAGGCTCCCCGAACACCCACCGCTTTGACTCAGCTGACCTCCACGCACTCAACCCCGGAAGAAACAACTGCCAGCTGGTGACGCCGAACACCACCCACGGCCACTTCTCCTGCCGACACTCCTTCACCATCCTCTGCACTCCCACGGCTGCCGGACGCCAGCACCCCCGAAGCCCTGAGATGCATCCTCCTCAACGTGCGCTCCCTGCACAGACATGCTATAAAGATCTGGGACCTCCTTGACACCCTCTCGCTAGACGTTGCCTTTTTCACGGAAACCTGGACCAACGCCACCTCCGCCCCTGACATCGCCACTGCCATCCCCGACGGATACAATATCCAGAGGAAGGACCGCCCCAACCGCCCAGGAAGAGGACTCGCCATCGCACACAAGAGCTCCCTCCGACTCTCCACCTCCGGCACGAGCGACCCTCCCATCCACCACCGAACACCTCTATTTCCAGATCCAGACCAGCCCCAAAATGACCCTACGCGGCACCCTTGCCTACAGACCTCCCGGACCTCAAACTTCGATCACCACCACCATCGCCGACCTCATCGCGCCCCACGCCATTACCTCCATGGACTACATACTCATCGGGGACCTCAATTTCCACCTGGACAACCTCGGACTGAAACAGCTCGTCACCACCCCCACCCACAAGGTAGGACACACCCTCAACCCCATCTTCGCAGGATGGAACAACATCCACTTCAGCCACAACACCCAACCCACCCTGGATGGACCACCACTGCGTACACTTCTCTTTCGAAAAACCCATCGCTCTTAAACCTACACCATGCCCAACGCGAAGGAACTGGAGCAAGGTCACTGAGGAGCACCTCAACTCCACCCTCGACCACGATCCCCCTCCCGCCTCGACCGGCGCCAAATCTGCAGGCAAAGAACTACACTGGTGGATCACCAACTGCGCAGACAAGTTCACCCCCCTCCGCAACCCCGACAGACAGCACCCCATGAAGGCCACCTGGTTCACCACCGACCTCCGAGAATCCAGACGCATCTGGAGACGTCTCGAGAAGCAATGGAGAAACAGCAAAACCACTGAAGACCAGACCACCTACAAGAACACCATGACAGAATACCAACTCATCAGATCCACCAAAAGTACTTTCATCCGGAACAAAATCCTTGCTAACTCCAGCAACTCAAAGTAACTCTTCAGCATCATCCAGGAATTCACCAATCCCCCAGCGAAGCCACAGACGTCACACCCTCCCAGGACCTCTGCAACAAGCTCAGCTCCTACTTCCATCTGAAAATCAAGGCCCTCTACGACAACTTCAGCGAACAGACTCCAGAAACCACTCCTTTCTCCAGTAACGACAGCCAGCCTACCATTGCCGCCTGGACCCTGGTCACCACTGAAGATACCGCCACGACCATGAAGAGCACTTACTCAGGAGCCCCCACAGACCCCTGCCCGCCGCACATCTTCCACAGAGCTGCCGCCGCCATAGCACCCGAGCTACGACCCACCATCAATGCCACCTTCGAATTCGGCACTTTCCCCCCGATGACTGGAAACGCGCAGAAGTCAAGCCACTCCTCAAGAAACCCTCTGCAGACCTGACGGACCTGAAAAACTACTGACCCATCTCTCTCCTTCCCTTCGTGGCCAAAGTCACCAAGAGGATCGTCAACGCCCAGCTGACCAACTTCATCGAGGTGAACGCCATCCTCGACCTTTCCCAATCTGGATTCCGCAGCAACCACAGCACCAAGACCGCCCTCCTCGCCGCCACAGACAACATCTACACGCTCTTCGACGAAGGCCACACCGCGGCCCTCATCCTTCTAGACCTCTTCGCAGCCTTCGACACCGCACCCTCACCGCCAGACTCCACGACGCTGGCATAGAGGTAACTGCCCTTGACTCTCTCCTTCCTCACCGGCAGAACCCAAAGAATCATACTCCCGCACTTCCTCTCCAAACCCACAGAGATCAACTGCGGAGTAGCCCAAGGATCATCGCTCAGTCCAACGCTCTTCAACATCTACATGGTCCCCCTCGCCACCATCGTCAGACAGCATGGACTCAGCATAGTATCCTACGCCGACGCCACCCAGGTCATCCTCTCCCTCACGAAGGAACCCGACGCCACCAGACTCAGCTTCCAGGAAGGAATGAAAGCAGTCGCATCCTGAATGAGCAGCAGCTGTCTGAAGCTCAACTCGGAGAAGACAGAAGTCCTCGTCCTCGGGCCCACCACCAAGGGACAACACCTGGTGGCACACAGCCCTCGGCAACGCCCCCACCCCCACGGACCATGCCCGGAACCTCAGCATCATACTCAACTCCTCCCTCACCAAGAACCGCCAGATCAACGCTGTTGCCTCCACTTGCTTCAGCACCCTCCGCATCCTTCGCAAGACCTTCAAATGGATCCCCCCCCAAATCCAGAAAGAGTCACCCACGCACTCATAACTAGCAGACTGGACTACGGAAATGCCCTCCACGCCGGAATCAACAAATCCCTACTACGCAAACTCCAGACCATCCAGAACACCGCAGCCAGAATCGTCCTCCACATCCCAGGGCATGAACACATCACTCAACACTTGCAAGACCTCCACTGGAGAAGAGAGTAACTTTCAAGCTACTCACCCACGCCTACAAATCCCTACACAACACAGGACCCAAATACCTCAACGACAGTCTCCTTCCACGTACCCAAGAGAAACCTCCGCTTCACCGAACGAGCCCTCGCCGAAACCGCACGCATCCGCAGAACAAGAGTGGGTGGAAGAGTCTTCTCCTACATCACGGCAAAGACCTGGAACGAGCTCCTGATCAACACCAGACGCTCCCGCACTCTGCACACCTTCAGAAAGAGCCTCAAGAACTGGCTCTTCGGCTGACTCGGAGCTGCACCCCCCCACCCTCAGCGCCTTGAGACCCTCGCGGGTGAGGAGTGCACTTCACAATTCCCTGATTGTAGAAGGGGTCGACATTGGGTTGGGGTCAAGTGGCACTGTCGGCGTCTTCTGGGATGTCTCTCAGCGGACACATTTTGTCTGCTGTTGCTGTCTGATGGGGAAGGAGGTCAAGCAGAAGAGCATCAGGAGTCAGCTCCATGGAACGGCTCTGCAGCATGGAGGTACTTTGAGTGTCCTGTGACTCCAAAAGATGCAAGTGGCGGGACTTTGGATTTCTATGAGTGGACTTTTTGTGTTTGTTGTGAGACCTTCTGGACTTACCTGAGCTCTACAACTTCGATTTGGAACAGCGTGAGTGGCTTTGGGAATTAGAGCACATCTGTGCCCCCAACGTTGACCAGAACTGCTTCTTCTAGGGAGTTTAGCAATGGCTAGTTTGGCTTTGCTGTCACGGAAGGGCTTGCGGTTCATCTTTGAAGAGTAAGGACACAACTCCGAGTCAGGTGAGGTGCAGAGACACCAGAGGAAGGCGTTGTGGGTGTCTGTCACAAACATATGTTGTGACAATCATGACGTGGTCTAAAAAAATGCAGTTTTGGGGCCCATATCTGGGCACAACAAGAGGGTTTCCTGAGGTAAAAAGTCTGTTAGGTAGACAGACTGTCAACTCAGATCCGCATTGGATGGCGTGGAAAGAAGGGAATTCACGTCAGCATGCTGAGGTGGTGCAGATGAACAAGTTACTTACCTTCGGTAACGATATATCTGTAAGAAACATTAGTAGTGATAGATTCCTTACCCTAGAATATCCCCAGGCATCAGACTGGATCCGGAAAGTTTTCGTCAGCAGTACCCCTGCGCGTCGGTAGGTGGCGTCGTAAGGCTCCGCGTCCGCCGTTGGCGTCGTGGTCACCGAGATGACGTCGCGGGCGCTACTTAGACGCCGCCCACGCGCGCTGACGTCAGTTCTGTACACGACTTTCCGCGCCAGGAACGCAGAGCCATGCAAGATACTGACCACTGGTGCATTGAAACTAGGGCCCTGAAAGGGATGACCTTAACCCTAGAAATCAGTTTGCAGAACGGGGAGGATGGATGGGGCAGTAAGGAATCTATCACTACTAATGTTTCTTACAGATATATCGTTACCGAAGGTAAGTAACTTGTTCATCTGAAAGAAACACATAGTGATAGATTCCTTACCTTAGAATAGATACCCCAGCAATACCAACCCCGGTGGTGGGTCTGCGAACCAAGATCACACCAAAAAGTCACGGAGAACAGAACGGCCAAAGAAGCCGTCTCTCCGGACTTGGCTGTCCAGGCAATAATGCTTGGTAAACGTGTGCAGCGAGGCCCACGTGGCTGCCTGACAGATGTCTTGCAGGGGGACACCACGTCCCAATGCAGTAGTGGCTGCAGTAGTTCTGGTGGAATGAGCACGCAGTCCCACCAGAGGTTCTTTTTTAGCCAAAGAGTAACAGGCTTTGATACACAAGACGACTCAGCGGGAGATAGTCCTCTTGTGTACCGCCCGACCTTTCTTTGTGCCAAGTAGCCAACAAAGAGCTGGTCTTCCACCCGGAACTGCTGTGTGCCGTTGAGATAAAAGGAGAGCGCACGTTTTGGGTCCAGACGGTGGAGCCTCTCTTCCTCTCTGGAAGGATGCGGAGGCGGAAAGAAGGTGGGCAAGGTAATAGTCTGCCCAACGTGAAAGGCCGTAACCACTTTTGGCAAAAAGGAAGGACGGGGCCTGAGCACAACCGTGTCCGGATGGACTGATAGGAAAGGAGGCTTACAAGAAAGAGCCTGAAGCTCACTCACTCGCCTAGCGGAGGTGATGGCCACCAGGAACGCAGTCTTCAAGGTCAAGAGACGAAGAGGACAGTTATGAAGTGGCTCAAAGGGAGCACACATCAAGTATGTAAGAACCAAATTCAAGTCCCACTGAGGCATCACGAAAGGAATAGGAGGAAAAAGGTGTGTAATGCCTTTGAGAAATCTATTTACAACAGGGGACTTGAAAAGAGAGGGCTGATCAAGGAGCCTGAGAAAGGCCGAAATAGCAGAAAGGTAGCCCTTGACAGTGCCCAGAGCAGAGCCCTGCTGGGCCAAAGAAAGAAGGAACAGTAGAACTTCAGAAAGAGGGGCAGAAAGGGGATCCACAGCCTTTGCTGTGCACCATGCCACAAACTTGTTCCACCTGCAGGCGTATGCCACTCTAGTAGAGGGACGCCTGGCTGCCAGAATGACATCACAAACTTCAGGAGGCAAGTCGAAAGGAATCAACTGCTGCCGCTCAATCTCCACGCAAAGAGGTGGAGGCTGGACAGGTTCGGGTAGAGGACCGTCCCCTGCTGCTGCGACAGAAGATCCTCCCGAAGAGGCTGTCTGATTGGGGGATTGATGCTCATACAGAGTAGCTCGGGATACCATACTCTTCGAGCCTAGTCCGGGGCCACAAGGATGACTTGTGCCCGGTCGCGCCTGATCTTCTTCAGCACTCTGGGCAGAAGTGGTATAGGCGTACAACAGACCGCAACTCCACTCGGGACGAAAAGCGTCGCCGAGCGAGTGCCGCCTTGGAAATTCCAACGCGCAGAACTGATGACATTGCGCGTTCTTTTCGGTGGCGAATAGATCTAACCAAGGCTCTCCCCACTGCTGAAAGAGACCTTGCACCACCTCCGAGTGCAGACGCCATTCGTGATCCAGCATGCACCTGCGGCTGAGTTAGTCTGCCCTCGCGTTCAGAGAACCTGCCAGGTGTTGAACCACTAGGGAAATGCCCTGATGATCCAGCCATGTCCAGAGACGCAGAGCCTCCTGACAGAGGGTCCACGACCCCACCCCGCCTTGCTTGTTGCAGTACCACATGGCGGTGGTGTTGTCTGTGAACACCTGCACTACTCTCCCCTTGACAGAGGGAAGGAATGCTTTCAGTGCAAGCCGTATCGCCCGAAGCTCCAGAAGGTTGATATGGAGCTTGGACTCCGCCGGAGACCAGAGGCCTCTGATCTCCGCCTCTCCCATGTGGCCGCCCCATCCCAGGAGGGACGCATCCGTCACCACTATAAACTCCGGTTGGGGAAGGGAGAGGGATCTGCCGTCGACCCAATGCCGGTTCGTGAGCCACCACTGCAACTGTTGTGCAGTGCCCTCCGAGATCTGGACGTGATTGGACAGGTTTCCCTGATGCTGCGCCCACTGGAACTTTAGGTCCCACTGCAGAGCCCGCATATGCCATCTGGCATGATTGATCAGCAGGAGGCCATGAGGCCCAGCAGCCTCAGAGTCACTCTGACCGAAACCCGGGACAAGGGTTGAAAGATGGGAATCAGAGCCCGAATATCCCGGACTCGCTGTTCGGGAGGATAGACCCGAAACTGCGCCGTGTCCAGAACCGCTCCGATAAAGAGGAGCTTCTGAGAGGGAATCAGGTGCGACTTCGGCACGTTGATGGAGAACCCCAGCAAGTGCAGGAGGTCGGCCGTAGTCTGGAGGTGGGAGACGACTGTCTGGGGCGAGCCCGCCTTCAACAACCAGTCGTCGAGATAGGGGAAGACTGAAACCCCTGATCTGCGCAGATGAGCTGCGACCACCGCCATCACCTTTGTGTACACCCGAGGGGCGCTGGTAAGGCCAAAGGGGAGCACAGTGAACTGAAAGTGCTCGTGGCCTACCGTGAACCGCAGGTAACGCCGGTGGGCTGGCAGGACGGGGATATGGAAATAGGCATCCTGCAAGTCCAGCGCTACCATCCAGTCTTGTGGATCGAGAGCGGACAAGACCTGAGCTTGAGCGAGCATCTTGAACTTCTCTTTGCGGAGGAAGCGATTGACGCTCCGGAGGTCTAAGATAGGACGCAGGCCCTTGTCCTTCTTGGACACCAGAAAGTAGTGGGAATAGCAACCACGACCTACTTCTGGCGTCAGAACGCGCTCGATGGCCCCCTTGGCCAAGAGGGCCGCAACTTCCTGCCGAAGAAGCACCAAGTGATCCCCCGACATGCGGTGCTACTGAGGTGGCATGGCTGGCAGGGTAGTCTCGAAGGGGAGGGAGTAGCCCCTCCGGACTATCTCTAAAACCCACCTGTCCGAAGTGATGGTGCGCCAGTGGGGGAGGTGATGGCGAAGCCTGCCGCCCACTGGCATTTGATGGGCCTGAAATGTCGGACTAGGAAGGTTTGGAGGCAGTGGTGGCCGGGGTGGTGGTGGACTGACCTGCCCGCTGGCCCCTTGGTCCGCCACGGCGGAACCCGCGGCAGCGCTGGGATGCTTGTTGCGCAGGCCTGTGGCTCTGTTGCGAACGCTGCGGGGCGCCCCTTCCGGTACCACGAAAGGAGCGAAAAGCAGAAGGCGGAGGAGGGCGGACTGCAGAGAGTCCCAAGGACTTGGCCGTAGCCCGTGAGTCCTTAAACCGCTCCAACGCGCTGTCTGCTTTGTCGCTGAAGAGGCGACTGCCATCAAAGGGTATGTCCATAAGTGTGTTTTGGACATCCCCCGAAAATCCAGTGGTCCTCAACCAGGCATGGCGGCGAACTGCCACCGTCGTTGCAATCGATCTGCCCAGTGAGTCGGCAGTGTCTAGGCCACAACGAATCATGAACTTATTTATTTATTTTTTTTAATTAATTTTTGCAAAACAAGATACAGTTATTATGTTTACAATTCGCGTCGAGTCAAGTACACTTGCACATTATACAATGAACGATTATTAACATTTGTCCGGTACATAGTAGTAGATAGCAATATATAATCTAGCAGTCACTCCAACATCTCCCAGCCACATCAATAAAAATGGGGTAAAAAGACCAGAAATCATATCAGCGCTCCACCTAAGTCAGGATGGGTACCCAAATAGTCGGACAATGGTTGCCAGAAATTAAGCGGCTTAGCGGCCGCGGGTAGTTCTTCTGCGTACAACAAAAAGTTATCTTTACAATATATAGAGTCTGATATCCAGCTTTTTATGGTTGGGGTCTTCGAGCTGTCCCAGTGCACAGACACCAACGAATCATGAACTTAGCTGCGTCTCTCTCCTCTGCAACAGCCTGGGAGAGAGCTGGCCGGGCCTCCTCCGGACAGTGGGGCAGCACGTCCGCCACCGTTTCCCACAGAGAGTGGGAATAACGGCCCAAGAGGCATGCGGTGTTCACGGACCGCAGCGTAGAACTGGTGGAAGAAAATTTTTTCTTTCCAAACTGATCCAGTTTTTTGGATTCCCTATCCGGTGGTGCGGAAGGGAAGGCGGTAGGGGAAGCAGAGGCTTGGACAACCAAGCTCTCGGGGGTGGGATGTTGGGAGAGGAAAAGGGGGTCACCCGGAGGTGTTATAAGGTCAACCGGCGTCGACCGGGATCCAGGCCTGGATCCAAGGGGGTCCTGCGGCGCCGAGGCCGGAGCCGACAGCGATGAAAGGCGAGGACCCCCCAGTCGGGACCACGGGGCCCGAAGCCGCACCAGCGGGACCCGACGGCCCAAAGAGGCGAGCCATGGCCGACAGGAATTCCTGTATTTGGGCCGGAGTCGCCGATGAACCCGGAAAGGGCGGGTAGTCCGGCGGCGACCTCATAGGCTCCACCGGAGCCGCGGGGGAGGCACCACCCGCACCCTCAGTCGCGTCGCTTGACCGGCGAGGGGAAGTCGGAGAACGATGGCGTTTCTTCGACTTCTTGTGCTTCGCCTTACCTGACCCCGAGTGCGAAGACTTGGATCCCGAAGACCGATGGTGATGACTCCGCGCACGGTCCCTCGACCTCCCACGGGACCGGGACCTCGAACGGCGCGGAGCCGACTGCCGGGCTTCCAGCAACTTTCGGGACCGCTCCCGCAAAGTCTTCGGCGCCATGGCTCGGCAGTCGGGGCACGACTTGGGGTCGTGGTCGCGCCCCAGGCAGAAAAGACACACGGTGCGGGTCCGTCACCGACATCATACGGTGACAGCCCCCGCAGGACTTAAAACCGGGCATCCTATCTGCACCAGGAGTCGAAGACTCGATGAAAAAACAGAGACAAAAAGCCTCAAAGTCAGTCAAAAATTGACTGGGGGTTCCTGCTGGCGCGGAAAAAGAAAGAACTGACGTCAGCATGCGTGGGCGGCGTCTAAGTAGCGCCCGCGACGTCATCTCGGCGACCACGACGGACGCGGAGACGCACATCGCCACCTACCGACGCGCAGGGGTACTGCTGAAGAAAACTTTCCGGATCCAGTCTGACGCCTGGGGATATTCTAAGGTAAGGAATCTATCACTATGTGTTTCTTTCAGATATAGTGGTGTAGGTCACACCTGAGGTAGAACGGATCCAACACAGAGCCGCAGGACGTCAACCAACGAGCGTGCAGGAGAATTATCAAAAGTTTCTGGATCGGAAAATCCACAAGGTGAGGAATCGGAGGATATAAGTTTCTTTCTGAAGTTCCTGCTAATAGGATCTGCAGAAAATGACGGTTAAAATGACGGTGCATCATCAGTATAGCGAGGGGAGAAGTAACACATCACCCTCATCATCATCAGTGTCCTGAGGGACCCAATGAGTTTCTTACATAGGGCCTAAAACAATGAATGGAGCATCTGTGGTAGCATGACATCGGTCAAACTCAGAACAATGTCGGTATGGGGTCCAAAATTGGCATCTGCACCAGGTTCTCTATCTACACCAGAGAAGGAATTTGCAAGACAGGAACCATGTAGATCTTGGTGGCCGGTGTGGAAGTTTGTACAGGAGTCAATACAGGCCCAGTAATGTCCCAGCTGGGGACGGAGGGATGGGAAGGATGCGCTGGCAGTAATCTGACTGGAGGACATTCAGCTCTGCGCAGCTAGAAAGCACATCAGAGGGAGAAGGAATCGTACAAGAAATCTCACCAAAGATATGCAGTCTGGTCTCCTTGAAGGTCGCTATCTGCTGTGGAATCTACAATGGCTTGGGGAAATCGAGTGTTTTAGGACCAGTTGAAGAATTGGTTCTGAAACGAGGGACCTTGAAGGAGGGCGATGTTTATCTTTCTAGCTAGAGCAGCGGGATAGGGGTTGCTACATTTTCTATAGTCTGAGCTTGGACTTCGACTTACTTGAAGACTTAAAGCTGGAAGGGGATGGCTCTTGGGAATGGCCTGAAGATTGAGAACAAACCCGTCACCCTGTGCTTTAACCGTGACCTCTTTTTGAGTCTGGAAACGCAGGTCTTCACCTCCCAGTCACAGATTGCATTGGGACTATGAAGACAAACATATTGCACAACTTAGGCACTAAAAAACACCTCATTCAAGTCTTAGACTGCTTCCTGAATTCTCAGCATGATTTGAAGCCTGTAGCTTTTGGTGGGGCCATAAATACTTAGCACACTAATATTTTGGGAAATCATTGGATGAAAAGAAAATTGGGGAGCATAGCTCCGGATCGACATCGGATGGTGTGCAAAGAAAAGGACCAGATGTCGTTGCGCAGAAGTGGCGTACACGTGCAGCGTCCCTCCACCACTTTTGGGATAGTACGGGGCCAACAAGGAGCAGCATGACGCCACTTGCCACTGCACAAAGGCGCTAGTGTTGAAGTTCACCACATTCAGCCTGACACCAAGGGATATTCTAGAGATGAGTAGTCTTGTTAGAAGCACCGATCAGAAAATAACTCTCACTAGAATAAAAAATAAAAATAAAAAAAAACTCAGATAAAGGGAGTTCTTTAATATTGTGATCACTACCATTAGATGCAAAAAGGAACATATAATTAAAGCTCCCAGTTTTTAGCCTTTACAGATTTTTACAGATAAATACAGACAGAAAACTATCTATTTTCCAGGTGTTTTTAATTGTAAATATACATAAATGTGGAAAATAGGTTTTATTTGAGACGATTCGCACTACTGTCAATCAGGAGTGCTAGGTCAATAGCTGCGCAGATAGACAGATATAGGAGTTAAAAAAAATATATATATTTCCTAATAAAGCTTAAGTAACTTCAGTAGTGCAGCCGTTTAAGCAAGCTGTTCTAAAATACAAATGGTTTCAAATGACTGTATTGTAATGTAAATGAGTAAAACCCATTTGCTACTAAAACATGAGAAAACATTTGCTGGTTAAATAAATGTGGAAATATATGCATGGCGGCTTAATTAATTACACTAAGCACAAACTAATACAGATAAATACAAATAAAATAAGCAAAACATAAATATGGAAAAATACAGATGGAAATGTCAAAAACATAAACACCATAAAACCAGGAGCCCTACATATAATATAACCCCACTTGAAAGGACTGAAAATGTCAATGGTTGGACCCATGCAAGTTATAATTTCTTCTTAAGACAAACCACCATGTAAAACACTACAAAGGATGCCACACAGTTGAGCAAAGGGTCCTTTAAAGAGAAGACTCACCCGCCACCACCAAAAGCAAGGGCATCCATATCTCCTTTAACGAAAAACATATTGTCTCCGGTCCATTTAAATACCTAAAATTTAAACATAGGTTATGCCAACATTATTAACATTATTACAGATGGCAGCACATATTGTGTGCTTTTGCATAAATGTGTTTCAATATAATACATTTTGGGTTCCTGAGTATCTGCAAAAAAAAGAAAATACTTCGAAGGTGCTAAATGCAAAAAATAAAATATAAATAAATATATTATGTAGTGGATACCTGAAAATCACCCCTATATCATGCTCTATTAGGACGATACCAGCTATTGCAGTTCAACAACTGCAAGGGTAGAACAAAAGGTTATCAATGATCATCTATTCTGAGCTAAACATTTACAACATAAAATATAGTAGCACAATATCCAACAGTCAAGGATACCTCGAACACTCCTGGATCGATGCAACACAAAGTTTATTCCAACAATTAAGTCCTCTCCGACGCTTTCGGAGTAGCCTTGCTCATAACATAAAATGTACAACCCTCACAATACAATAGGAAACCTTTACGTTGGAAATAGTCAGATAAGACACATGAGAAGATGATCAACTACAGAAGTTAACATGCACTGGCAGATTCAATAGGTATGGCCTTGAAAAGCTGGTAAGATAGTTACCATTTTAGAAAAAAAAAAAAAAAAAGAAAAATATATAACATTAGCCACAAAAATATAAATAATAAAAATATAAAGAAAAACAGGCCACCTATAAGAAGCAGCTATATGAAAATGAGTTAATTACCTGTAACTACGGTTCTCCACTATTGGTGTCTTTCGTAGATTCACATGCTTGAATCATCCCCATCGTCGTAGTGGGAGTCCCACGGTATCACTATAAAAACAGTAGATAATACTATCATAGGCTACAATGCAATGAAAAGTCACTGCAATAGCCTCTCTACTTTCTTTTGTAAAAAAAAGAACCAAGCTTGAACAACAACCAATAAGGCGACAGCAGCCTGTAGAACACTCCCAGGAGAGGCTGAGTTCCTCAGATTTTCAAGCACAAGTGTGAAACTATATACGTGAGGAAATAAGGGAAGCCTCTCGGGGGATGAGGGTGGGTCGCATGTGAATCTATGAAAGATATCAATACTGGTAAGTAACTCATTTTCTTCTCCAGTATTGGATCTTTCAAAGATTCACATGCTTGAATCAGAGTAGATAGCAGTTGTATAGGCACACAAGAAAAAATTAAATACCCATAGCGGATGATGGGTAACTAACAAACCAACCAACCAACCACACACACACAACCACACACACACAACCACACACACAACCACACACACAACCACACACACAACCACACAAACACACACACACACACACACACGCGCAGTTTCACCGCTAACAATAGAGCGCACTCTCGAAGCAAATTTAGTTTCAATCATTTAATCCACAGCATACCAGGATGACATTATTAACATTTGAAATAATGTTAATAATGTTGGCATAACCTTTGATGTCTGTCTTCGAAATCGTGGCTGTAACCCACCTTACGGAGAGCAGCACCCGCGGTGAGTGGTGCGCCGGCTGGTGGATTGGTGTAAAGATATATATATATATATATATATATATATATATATATATATATATATATACCCAAAGTGCTCAGATATGAGGCCGCACACCACTCGCTGGTAGGTTTCCAAAACCTTTATTTGAAAACATGCAGCTTTCCATCCAGATGCTTCATCCCTTGGCCTTACGCTGCTTCGAAGCACTCTCGCTTCTCATCAGAGGCCACATAACAGGAAAACAGTTCATTGCGGCCACATTTCCCTCGCTATTTATTACAATTTCGATTGGCCCCAGGTGTGCCTCCATGATCGAATTCAAAACAGTGTCTGCTGGGAAATGTAGTAAACTTTTGCATTTTATACCCTCCAGTGGGTTTTGTTTCCTGTATGTCAATTATGTGGCCTCTGATGAGAAGCGAGTGTGTGTATATATATATATATATATATATATATATATATACACACACACACACACACACACACACACACACACACACACACACATACATGTAAATATATATACATACATATTCACTGTAGCATTTATCACTAGAAGATCAGCAATGTAACATGCGAAAGCAAAACAGTATCTTGTAACTTTATAATGGTAGAAACACATGAATGAAGAAGGAAAAAGTACCTCTAAGAGTAGAGGCTTGCCTTACTGAAACAGATGTCGTAAGACCGTCACTGTAAGTAGCCAGATACAGACAATAATGCCACGTGAAAGTATGTGTACTCTTCCATGTTGCGGCACAGCAAATCTTAGTAAACAGAGCAGCAGAAGAAGATATTGCCCTGGTGGAATCTGCTTTGGCCGCGACTGTGAGCGGTTTACCCGCTGTAGTATGGCAGAGCTGAATAGTCGCAGCAATCCATCTTGCTATAGTTCTCTTTGTGATTGAAGCACCCAGTCTGATGTCCATACGAGACCAGCAATTGATCAGTTTTACGTAGTTTGGTTCTTTGCAACCAAAACTTAAGACCTCTTTTAACATCTAAAGAGTGAAGAGACTTCTCTGCTGGAGAGGATGGATTTGGAAAAAATGTGTGGAGGACAATAGGCTCATTAAGGTGAAACTGAGTTGGAACCTTTAGGATGAATTTAGCATTTGTTCTCAGTAAAACGTAGTCCTCTGGAAATCGTAAATAAGGTTCTCTTATAGTGAAAGCTTGGATTTCACTTATTATCCTCGCAGAGGTAAGAGCCAGAAATAATACCACCTTCCAAGTTAGGAACTTGAGATTTTATTTTGTGAATTGGCTCAAAAAGGTGGTTTCATCAGTTGAGATAGGATTATATTGAGACGCCATTCCGGCAGAGGGGGCCGAATGGGGGGACAAGTCCTAAATAATCCCTTCATGAATTGTTCGATGATACAAGAGGAACAAAGGGAAGAAGTATCAGAAGTACGCCTGTATCGGGACATGGCTGCAAGGTGGACTCTCACCGATGCATACGCCAGACCTGACTTTGCCAGAGAGAGTAAATAAGGCAAAACTTGTTTCGGGGATGAGAGAAGAGGGTGAATGTCGTTCCAAAGGCACCAAGAATTAAAACGTTTCCATTTTAAAATGTATGTTTTATTGGTGGACTCAGCTCTAGCCCTGGACAAAAACATCCCTACAGTCATGGGGGATGTCTAAATCTTTGAATTCATTGAATTCAGGTGCCAAGCATGCAACTGAAGAGAGGCTGGATGTGGGGTCAATAGAGTCGTTATCACTGGAAGGCGATAAGGCTTGGACTCGAGAGTAGGAGTAGCTCCGTGAACCAATGCTGGTGAGGTCAACGCGGAGCAATGAGGATCTGCCGGCACGGTTCTCTTTTCATCTTCATTAGAACTCTGGAGATGAGAGGGCATGGGGGGAAAGCGTAGGCAATGATTCCTGACCATCCTATCGAAAATGCATTCCCCCATGACCCTCTCTGAGGTTCCCAGCTGGCGAAAAACCGGCGTTTTCAGCTCTCCTGAGATGCAAAGTGGTCTAAGTTGGGTGTTCCCCATTTCTGGAAGATGGAGTCGAGAATTAGCCGATCGAGCTCCCACTCTTGACATGTTTGACCTATTCTGCTCAAGGTGTCTGCTAGGTTGTTTCTCACTCCTAGAAGATGTTCCGCTTTGATTAAGATTTGGGCTAGCAATGTCCATTCCCATATCTTTTGAGCTTCTAAGGATAGAATCTGAGACCCCGATCCTCCCTGCTTGTTGAGATAGTGCATGCAGGTGGTGTTGTCTGTACGAATGAGGACAGAGGATGCTCGTATTCTTGGGAGAAACGACTGAGAGGCTAGGAAAATTGCCCTCAATCCCAGAAGTTGATGTGCATTTTGGAGAGAGAGACTCCATTTGCCACTTACTTGGAAGTCTTGAAGGTGAGATCCCCAACCTTCCAATGAGGCATCCGTGGTCAGAACGAACTCTGGAAGTGGAGAGAGGAATGCCAGAGCCACAGAGAGACTGCTGGGGGATTGCCACCAAGGAAGTGGTTTTTTCATTGTCTGAGTGATCTGAATAATGTCCTCGAATGATCCAGGTACTTGAAGCCGTGGTCTGTCCAACTGCTCTTGGAAAGGGCTCATTCTTAGACATGTGTGGGGTACCATGAGGTTGGCCGAGGACATCATGCCGAGAAATTATTTGAAGAGACTAACAGAAGCGAACTCTTTTTGAGCGAGACTGTGAGCCAGCGATAATATGGTGTTTTGCCTTTATGTGGATAAGAATGCCTTGGAGTGTAGCCAAAGTTGCTCCGAGAAAAGTTATCCGTTGAGAGGGTATGAGAAGGGACTTCTGGTAGTTGACGGAAAGCCCCAGAGAGCGAAACAGAGGTAGGCAGATAGATATGGCTTCCGAAGCCTGGTGAAGAGGAGCCTTAACTAGCCAATCGTCGAGATACGGGAAAATATGCAGCCCCTGTAATCGTAGATGTGCTGCCACAGGGAGCGAGACATTTGGTAAATACCTGAGGAGCTGAGCGGAGGCCGAAGGGGAGGACCTTGAATTGATAGTGCGCGCCTGCCACAGTGAAACGGAGAAACCTTTGTTGTTTGGGATGAATAGGAATATGGAAATATGCATCCTGCAAATCGAGGCTGGCCAGAAAATCCGAATGGTTCAGAAGTTGCAAAATATCCTGGAGAGTCACCATGCAGAAGGACTTTTTCTGTAGGTATTTGTAGAGCTTTCTGAGGTCCAGAGTGGGTGCTATTCTTCCGACTTTTTCTTCACTAGAAAAAATCTGGAGTAGAAGCCCATTCCCCTTTGAGAGCGTGGCACTTTCCCTATGGCTCCTTTTTGTAGCATGACTAATGCCTCCTTCCTGAGTAACAGAACATGGGATGGGAGAGATTATTGAGGTGGATGAGGAGGTGGTACTGTGACAAACCCCAGGGTTTGGCCATACTTTATTATATCCAGGACCCAATTGTCCGTGGTTATTTCTTGTCATTGATTGAAATAACATGAGATGCGTGCCCATCTGGATGGTCTGATAGGGGAGAATGCAGCAGGCGCCAAGAAATCGTCATTGTTTTCTAACCGCTTCTCTAGACTGTACTGGATGTTTACATCTAGCTTGCCTGGAGTATGCAGCCTGCGGTGATGCACAATAGGTCTGTTGCTGCTGGTAGGAAGGGCAAAATGACTGATTTGTCTGAGGTTGGTATCTCTGGTAGCCACCACGAAATGAATAGGCTCACCTACCACCAGCTCCACGAAAGGGGGTCTTCCTGGATTAGAGCGTGACCACAGATTTAGCAGTCTCGGTGTCCGCCTTAATGGTCTGTAAGGCGTCATCAATGTTCTTACCGAAAAGCGCATCGCCATCAAATGGCATGTCTAAGATTTTACTTTGCATCTCAAGGCGGAATGTTGTTGCCCTCAACCAACCCTGACGTCTAAGGACGGCTGCTCCAGCGAGCTGACGAAAGGCCAGGGAAGCCACATCCATGGACGCATCAATGATCTGAGGCAGATCTTTCGCCCTCTAAAAGAATCTCTCGCCTCTATCTTCTTGTCTTCTAGAAGAAGATCCACGTATGGGGCGACATCAGACCACATTTGGCGGGCGTATCTGCCTAATATTGCTAGCGCGTTGGCCTGAGGTGGTGGTAAACCTCTTGCAGATGTTATCAAGGAGCCTACCTTCTTTATCTGGTGGAGTGGTGATAGGCGCTGAAGGATTCCTTGACCTCTGTTGTGCAGCTTGAGTAATTAGAGTCTGATTTCAGGTGTCCTACCAGACAAGCTGGCGCATCATCAGGAGCCTTGTACTTCTTGTCTATTCTAGGCAAAACTGCGATCACTGTAGCAGGTGTTCTCATGACTGTCACACCTTTCTCACAAATATGGTCTATTATAGGGATTGCTCTCAGTCTTCCTAGATTGGTCTTTAAAGTCATAAAGAAAGCAGTAAGACTGTTTGAATGTCATCGGTAACTGAAACCGAGAGGCTGCTCTTTCAATGTGTTGAAACCGCCAATGTCTTTCAGCTGAGAATCCGCTGTTTGAGGAGATGGGGAAGCAGGTGTAGAGATTGTGTAGTCTTCCCACTCATTGCCAGCTGGTTTAGCACCTTGAATTTCACCTTCCTCTACATCTTCATCATCAGAGGTGTCCTGTTGCTGCGGAGGTAGAACACTGTCTGCTCCTGGTGACATTCTGGGCGAAGGTTCAGACATGCATGGTGGAGATGCCTGAGGAGGTGGAGGTGCACTCGATGAAGGAAAGCGAGTACGATAATCCTGCAACATGTTTTGCAAATCCTGAACTAATGCAACAGGAAGGTGGACCATGGGCTTAGGAACAGGTTCCATGTATTGCAGTTTAGCATGTGGAGTGTGAAAGTCCTGTTGATAGTAGCCCTCATATTCATCTTAATCATCGTCTTGATACTTGACATGAAGCTGAGAAAGACTGTATGCAGGGCCAAACAAGTCATCCTCATCTGACTCTTCCAAAAAGTTGAAGGAGGTAAAGGTGAAATTACTGAAGGATTTTGAAGAAAATGCCCAGTTGACGGTGTCGTTGACGAGAGCATCGTCGACGGATAAAGAGGAGTAAGCTGTAGCGACTACTGTCTTTTAAGGCTGGGCGTAGCATGCATCGTCGTCAGCTTCGTCAGTGGCAGAGGTGTCTGTGGCGTCGACGAGGACATAATGGGAATCGACAACAATATTGTCACCGATGCACACACTGTCGTCATCGTGGTGGTCGTCGACGGAACAAACGTCGTCGGCGAGGAAGTCGTTGTCGACTGTGAAGGAATCGTCGACGAGGAAATAGTCGGTGGTGAGGGTATCTTCGCCGACGGTACATGCATCGTCTATGGAGCCGCCGTCAACGGTGCATCGTTGACGACGATGGAGGGGAAGCATGCCCCGGTGGTGATTTCTTTGTTGGCAGAGACCCACAGGATAGTGCTGTCGACGACACAAGTTTTTTTTAGAGACTAATCTTTATAGTAGAGGACTCTGATGAGGTTTTTTCATGTTTTGATGCCAGATGGGCTTTCTCCTCAGTAGGAAATGAATGATTTCCTTTTTGTGAGGGACCTGCTGCTTCATGATGAGATATTTGGAAGCTTTTTTTATTGCCCTCAGGAGAATCATGTGACCTCTCTCTCCTTTTCGATTTTCCCAGAGAAGTATGTCAGGCAGAGCTTTCCTCATCCTCAGAGACGACGTCAGATTTACTTTTAAGTCTCTGCAGCCAAATCAACAACCTACCCTCTCTATCTTTAAGGGTTTTGGTTGAGAAAGTTCTACAAATCTTGCAGTCCTTTACTTTATGTTGGGGATACAAACTGTAAATACAGTTCTTACAGGGATTTTCAGCATGGAGCCTCTTCTTACCGCATGTTCCACAAGACCTGAAGAGACCTTTCTTTGAAAAATCCATCATTTTGTAGAAGAAATGTGAAGTTTGAAGGACAGAACTGAGCAGAGCTCAGGGAGACTCCCTGTCACACAACGTGCGGTAGAAAATCTGAGGAACTCAGCCTCTCCTGGGAGTGTTCTACAGGGTGCTGTCGCCTTATTGGTTGTTATTCAAGTTTGGTTCTTTTTTACAAAAGAAACTAGATAGGTTATTGCAGTGACTGTTCATTGCATTGTAGCATAGGATAGTATTATCGCACAAGTTACTAACTTGTGTAACGATATATCTGTAAGAGACAGTAGTTAGTGACAGATTCCTTACCTTAGAATATCCCCAGGCGTCAGGCTGGATCCGGAAAGTTTTTTGCGTAGCAGTACCCTTGCGCGTCGGTAGGCGGCGTCGTGCGGCTCCGCGTCCGTCGTCGGCGTCGTGATCGCCGGGATGACGTCGCGGGCAGTACTTAGGCGCCGCCCCTGCGCGCTGACGTCAGTTCTGTACACGACTTTCCGCGCCAGGAACGCAGAGCCATGCAAGAAGCTGACATAGGTGTCTGAAAAATACTAGGGCCCTGAAAGGGATGTCCTTAACCCTAGAAATCAGTTCGCAGAACGGGGAGGATGGGTGGGGCGGTAAGGAATCTGTCACTAACTACTGTCTCTTACAGATATATCGTTACACAAGTTAGTAACTTGTGCATCTGAAAGAGACACGTTAGTGACAGATTCCTTACCTTAGAATAGATACCCCAGCAATACCAACCCCGGTGGTGGGTCTGCGAACAAAGATCAGACAAGGAAGTCCTGGAGGACAGAACGGCCAAAGAAGCCGTCCCTCCGGACCTGACTGTCAAGGCAGTAATGCTTTGTAAACGTGTGCAGCGAGGCCCACGTAGCTGCCTGACAGATAACCGGCAGCGGAACACCGCGGCCCAAGGCCGTGGTAGCAGCCGTTGCCCTGGTGGAATGGGCACGCAGCCCAACAGGAGGCTCCTTTTTAGCCAAAGAATAGCAGGTCTTGATGCACAAGGTAACCCAGCGGGAGATGGTCCTCTTGTGCACCGCCCGACCTTTTTGGCGCCCACGTAGCCAATAAAGAGCTGGTCATCCACCCGGAAGTGTTTTGTGCGGTCAATATAGAAGGAGAGCGCACGTTTTGGGTCCAGACGGTGGAGCCTCTCTTCCTCTCTGGAAGGATGCGGAGGCGGAAAGAAGGTGGGCAAAGTGATGGTCTGCCCAATGTGGAAAGCAGTAACCACCTTTGGCAAGAAGGACGGACGCGTCCGAAGAACAACCTTGTCTGGATGAACAGACAGAAAGGGAGGTTTGCAAGATAGAGCCTGGAGCTCACTCACCCGCCGAGCGGAGGTGATGGCCACCAGAAAGGCTGTCTTCAGAGTCAGAAGACGAAGAGGACAGTTATGTAGAGGCTCAAAGGGAGCGCACATTAAAAAGGTAAGAACCAAGTTTAAGTCCCACTGAGGCATCACAAACGGAACAGGAGGGAAGAGGTGAGTAATGCCTTTTAAGAACCTGTTAACAACAGGGGACTTGAAAAGGGAGGGCTGATCAGGGAGCCTGAGGAAGGCCGAGATAGCACAAAGATAACCCTTGATGGTACCCAGGGCAGAACCCTGTTGGGCCAGAGAGAGAAGGAACAGAAGGACCTCAGAAAGAGGGGCAGAAAGGGGATCCACAGCCTTTGCTGTGCACCATGCCACAAATTTGTTCCACCTGCAGGCGTATACCACCTTAGTGGAGGGACGCCTGGCTGCCAGAATCACATCACAAACTTCGGGAGGCAAGTCGAAAGGAATCAACTGCCGCCGCTCAATCTCCACGCAAGCAGGTGTAGACTGGACAGGTTCGGGTGGAGGACCGTCCCCTGCTGCTGCGACAGAAGATCCTCCCGAAGAGGCAGACGGATCGGGGGATCTACGCTCATATTGAGTAGCTCGGGATACCAAACTCTTCGAGCCCAGTCCGGAGCCACAAGAATGACTTGGGCCCGGTCGTGCCGAATCTTCTTCAACACTCTGGGTAGAAGTGGTATAGGCGGAAAGGCGTACAATAGACCGCAACTCCACTCGTGACGAAAAGCGTCGCCGAGCGAGTGCCGCCTTGGAAATTCCAACGCGCAGAACTGATGACATTGCGCGTTCTCTTCGGTGGCGAATAGATCTAACCAAGGCTCTCCCCACTGTAGAAAGAGTCCTTGCGCCACTTCCGAGTGAAGACGCCATTCGTGATCCATCATGCACCTGCGGCTGAGTTCGTCCGCCCTGGCGTTCAGGGAACCTGCCAGGTGTTGAACCACCAGGAACATGCCCTGGTGTTCCAGCCATGTCCAGAGGCGCAGAGCCTCCTGACAAAGGGTCCACGACCCCACCCCGCCTTGTTTGTTGCAGTACCACATGGCAGTGGTGTTGTCTGTGAACACCTGCACTACCTTCCCTTTGACAGAGGGAAGGAATGCCTTGAGTGCAAGTCGGATCGCCCGGAGCTCCAGAAGGTTGATATGGAGCCGGGACTCCGCCGGAGACCAGAGGCCTCTGATCTCCGCCTCTCCCATGTGACCGCCCCATCCCAGAAGGGACGCGTCCGTCACAACTGTGTGCTCTGGCTGGGGAAGGGAGAGGGATCTGCCCATGACCCATTGCCGGTTCGAGAGCCACCACTGCAACTGTTTTGCAGTCCCCTCCGAGATCTGGACGTGATCGGACAGGTCGCCCTGGTGCTGCGCCCACTGGAACTTCAGGTCCCACTGCAGAGCCCGCATATGCCATCTGGCATGAGTGACCAGCAGGATGCAGGAGGCCATGAGGCCCAGCAGCCTCAGGGTCATCCGTACCGAAACCCAGGATAAGGGCTGAAAGATCGGAATCATAGCCTGAATATCCCGGACTCGCCGTTCGGGAGGATAGGCCCGAAACTGCGTCGTGTCCAGAACTGCTCCGATGAAAAGGAGCTGTGGAGAAGGAATCAGATGCGACTTTGGCACATTGATGGAGAACCCCAGCGAGTGCAGGAGTTCGGCCGTAGTCTGGAGGTGGGAGACAACTGCCTGGGACGAGCCCGCCTTCAGCAGCCAGTCGTCGAGGTAGGGGAAGACTGAAACCCCTGCCCGGCGCAGATGAGCTGCGACCACCGCCATCACTTTCGTGAACACCCGAGGGGCACTGGTAAGGCCAAAGGGGAGCACGGTGAACTGAAAATGCTCGAGGCCTACCGTGAACCGAAGGTAACGCCGGTGGGCCGGCAGGACGGGGATGTGGAAATAGGCGTCCTGCAAGTCCAACGCTACCAACCAGTCTCCGGGGTCGAGGGCAGTCAAGACCTGAGCTAGGGTGAGCATCTTGAACTTCTCCTTCCGGAGGAAGCGATTGACGTTCCGGAGGTCCAAGATAGGACGCATGTCCTCCTTGTCCTTTTTGGGCACCAGAAAGTAGTGGGAGTAGCAACCACGCCCTACTTCTGGGGTCGGAACATGCTCGATGGCCCTCTTGGCCAAGAGGGCCGTGACTTCCTTCTGTAGAAGCACCAAGTGATCCCCTGACATGCGGTGGAATTGAGGTGGCATGGCTGGGGGGTGGTCTCGAAGGGGAGGGAGTAGCCCCTTCGGACAATGTCCAAGACCCACTTGTCCGAGGTGATGGGACGCCAGTGGTGAAGGTGATGGCGGACCCTGCCCCCGACTGGCGTGCTGTGCACCTGAAAGGAGGGACTAGGAGGGCTTGGAGGCCGCGGACGGGTTGGAGGTGGTGGCCTGACCCGCACGCTGGTTGCCCGAACCGCCACGGCGGTATCCACGTCCTCGGCCACGCGAGGCGCTTGCTGCGCGGGCCGTTGGCCGGGCTGTGGACGTGACTGGCGCCCCTTCCGTGGCCACGAGGGCGAAAAGCAGACGTATGCGGAGGGCGCACAACAGCAAGGCCCAGGGACTTAGCAGTAGCCCGTGAATCCTTGAAACGCTCCAGCGCATGGTCCGCCTTTGAACCAAAGAGACCGACTCCATCAAAGGGCATGTCCATGAGAGTATTCTGGACATCCCCTGAAAAACCAGTGGTTCTCAGCCAGGCGTGGCGACGCAGCGCCACCGTCGTTGCAAGCGATCTGCCCAGCGAGTCGGCGGTATCAAGGCCACAGCGGATGGTATACTTAGCCGCATCACGCCCTTCCGCAATAGCGCGGGTAAGCAGTGTCTGGACCTCCTCAGAACACTGCGGCAAAACATCAGCCACCGAATCCCACAGGGAGTGGGTGTATCGGCCCAAGAGGCAAGCGGTATTAACAGACCGCAAGCCAGCACTGGAGGAAGAGAAAGCCTTCTTCCCAAAGTGATCCAGGCGCTTGGATTCCCTATCCGGAGGGGCGGTAGGGAAGGCTGTTTGGGAGGCAGAGGCTTGGACAACCAAGCTCTCAGGGGTGGGGTGTTGGGAGAGAAACAGGGGGTCGCCCGGAGCCGGGCGATGGCGTCGGGCCACGTTCCTATCCACAGGAGCCCCTGTGGTGGGTTTGGACCAGGCACCCAAAAGAACGTCAGTGAGTGCATCGTTGAACGGCAGCACAGGCTCCGAAGAGGAGGCCGCCGGCTGAAGCACTTCAGTCAGGAGGTTAGTCCTGACGGCCACTGTAGGCAACTGGAGATTTAAGGCTCCAGCAGCTCTACGCAACACCGTTGCAAAATTAGCCCCCTCCTCCGTTGCCACGGGAGGAGACAGCATGCCAGAGTCGGGGGAGGTATCCAGCCCACTGGCATCCCCAAGTTCCTCAACCCAGTCCGGGTCAAACTCGCACTGTTGTGTGAGAGGGTCGTCAGACCCCTCCCAGCTCTCCTGGTCCTCCTCAGGTTGAAAAGATGGAGGAGGAGGGACATAAGGGACCCAAGGCCTCATCGGCGCCGGAACCGGCGTCGGGCGACGCCGGTCCGGCTCCATGTCCGGACCCGGGGAGAACCGGGGAACGACGCCGCCCGGAGCCCCGGACGGCGTCGGAAACGGCACCGGGGACATCGGCGTCGGCGGAGGCGTGGTTAGGTCAACCGGCGTCGATGGAGGTTGCGGCACCACCGGAACCGGGGTCGAGGCCGGGGCCGGAGCCGAGGCCGGGACGAAGGCTGGTGGGACAGGCGACGCCGGGACCGGAGTCGACGGCGACGCCGGAGCAACCCCATCTGGGCCCGCGGGGCCCGAAGGCGCACCGGAGGGACCTCGAGGCCCGAAGAGGCGGGCCATGGCCGACAGGAATTTCTGTACTTCGGCCGGAGTCGCCCCCGAACCCGGGAAGGACGGGTAATGCGGGGGCAACTCGACAGGCACGTCCGGGGCCGCGGGGGCGGGGACGGTGCCGACAGGGACCTCAGCCGAGTCGCGCGACCGGCGAGGCGAAGTCTTAGAGCGATGACGCCGCTTAGACTTCTTGTGCTTCGACTTACCGGAGGAGCGCGAAGACTTGGATTCCGACGAACGGCGGGGACTCCGCGTCCGGCCCCTCGACCTCTCCCGGGACCGGGGCTTGCTGCGGCGCGGAGCCGACTGCCGGACTTCAAGGAGCTTTCGAGACCGCTCTCGCAAAGCCTTCGGATGAAGTTTCCGGCAGTCAGGGCACGACTTCGTGTCGTGGCCTCGGCCGAGGCAGAAGAGACACTCGAGGTGGGGGTCCGTGATGGACATCATACGACCACATACCTCGCAGGGCTTAAAGCCGGGCATCCCTACGACACCTTAGGAGTCGTGAAGACTCGTTGAAGAGAACAGTGAAAAATTTCACAAAAAGATAGTCAAAAAGTGACTAGGGCACTGCTCTTCCCGGATCTGCGCTTACTGGCGCGGAAAAAGAAGAACTGACGTCAGCGCGCAGGGGCGGCGCCTAAGTACTGCCCGCGACGTCATCCCGGCGATCACGACGCCGACGACGGACGCGGAGCCGCACGACGCCGCCTACCGACGCGCAAGGGTACTGCTACGCAAAAAACTTTCCGGATCCAGCCTGACGCCTGGGGATATTCTAAGGTAAGGAATCTGTCACTAACGTGTCTCTTTCAGATTACTGCTTTTATAGTGATAACGTGGGACTCCCACTACGACAACGGGGATGATTCAAGCATGTGACTATGAAAGATCCAATACTGGAGAAGCCTCTATATGCTTGCAATAATTAGAACTTTAAAAAAAATAGAATAGCATGGATGCTTCCTAGAAGCCACGTGTACTTGGAGCAGGTGTCAAAACCCTTTTCAGTTTTAAAGAAATCAGAGGAAAAGATATGTTAAATGTAATAGTCTATTCATCAGCATCTGTACTGCCTCGGACCGATGAGTTGAAAAGCATTGTGTGTACCAGTTGACTCTGGAATCCAAAAAGGATTAGTGATGAATTAGTACATGGAAATATGAAATTAATTTGAGCAATGGACATGTGATTCTGCTAGTTGGATTGAAAAGGATAGTTGAGGGATAGAAGAGGGAAGCATCTAGAAGGTGTTTATTTAGAGATCATAGCAGTAGGAGGTGCTATTGGGATGAGTAAGAGAGATGGAGGAGGGAAGAGTCTAGAAGTGGATTAAGGAGAAAGATGAGGTATCGAATGAGCGTAGGAGGAATACATGAGGGAAGGGTTTAGAAAGGCTTCTTTGGGAGATCTGAATTGTAAAAGATGTTTGAGATGATGCAAGAAGGGGTAATTGGAGAGAATAGAATAGAAAGGGTAATTCTGGGGATCATAGTAGTAGAATGGGGGTTGGGATGAGTCAGAGGATATTTTAAGAGGCATACGGTGAGAAATAGGGTAGTGCATTGAAGATGCTGATATTAGGATGTTAAAGTAATAAATATAAAGATACATAAGTACTATGGAAGGTATATATGTAAAATAGGTTTCAAGGTATATGGGATTGACACATAGATTTGATTGTATTTAATGAAACATCAGACTTGTCAAGTGTTGCATGATACTTCTAAGCTAATTTATTTGTCTTTATAGCACAAGTTACTAACTTGTGTAACGATATATCTGTAAGAGACAGTAGTTAGTGACAGATTCCTTACCTTAGAAGATCCCCAGGCGTCAGGCTGGATCCGGAAAGTTTTTGCGTAGCAGTACCCTTGCGCGTCGGTAGGCGGCGTCGTGCGGCTCCGCGTCCGTCGTCGGCGTCGTGATCGCCGGGATGACGTCGCGGGCAGTACTTAGACGCCGCCCCTGCGCGCTGACGTCAGTTCTGTACACGACTTTCCGCGCCAGGAACGCAGAGCCATGCAAGAAGCTGACATAGGTGTCTGAAAGATACTAGGGCCCTGAAAGGGATGTCCTTAACCCTAGAAATCAGTTCGCAGAACGTGGAGGATGGGTGGGGCGGTAGGAATCTGTCACTAACTACTGTCTCTTACAGATATATCGTTACACAAGTTAGTAACTTGTGCATCTGAAAGAGACACGTTAGTGACAGATTCCTTACCTTAGAATAGATACCCCAGCAATACCAACCCCGGTGGTGGGTCTGCGAACAAAGATCAGACAAGGAAGTCCCGGAGGACAGAAGGGCCAAAGAAGCCGTCCCTCCGGACCAGACTGTCAAGGCAGTAGTGCTTTGTAAACGTGTGCAGCGAGGCCCACGTAGCTGCCTGACAGATATCATGCAGAGGAACACCGCGGCCCAAAGCCGTGGTAGCAGACCGTTGCCCTGGTGGAATGGGCACGCAGCCCAACAGGAGGCTCCTTCTTAGCCAAAGAATAGCAGGCTTTGATACACAAGGTTACCCAGCGGGAGATGGTTCTCTTGTGCACCGCCCGACCTTTTTGGCGCCCACGTAGCCAACAAAGAGCTGGTCATCCACCCGGAAATGTTGTGTGCGGTCGATGTAAAAGGAAAGCGCACGTTTTGGGTCCAGACGGTGGAGCCTCTCTTCCTCTCTGGAAGGATGCGGAGGCGGAAAGAAGGTGGGCAAAGTGATGGTCTGCCCAATGTGGAAGGCAGTAACCACCTTTGGCAAGAACGACGGACGCGACCTAAGAACAACCTTGTCTGGATGGACAGACAGAAAGGGAGGTTTACATGATCGAGCCTGGAGCTCACTCACCCGCCGAGCGGAGGTGATGGCCACCAGAAAGGCAGTCTTCAGAGTCAGAAGACGAAGAGGACAGTTATGTAGAGGCTCAAAGGGAGCGCACATAAGAAAGGTAAGAACCAAGTTCAAGTCCCACTGAGGCATCACAAACGGAACAGGAGGGAAGAGGTGTGTAATGCCTTTTAGAAACCTGTTAACAACAGGGGACTTGAAAAGGGAGGGCTGATCAGGAAGCCTGAGGAAGGCCGAGATGGCACAAAGATAGCCCTTGATGGTACCCAGGGCAGAACCCTGTTGGGCCAGGGAAAGAAGGAACAGGAGAACCTCAGAAAGAGGGGCAGAAAGGGGATTCACAGCCTTTGCTGTGCACCATGCCACAAACTTGTTCCACCTGCAGGCGTATACCACCTTAGTGGAGGGACGCCTGGCTGCCAGAATCACATCACAAACTTCGGGAGGCAAGTCGAAAGGAATCAACTGCCGCCGCTCAATCTCCACGCAAGCAGGTGGAGGCTGGACAGGTTCGGGTGGAGGACCGTCCCCTGCTGCTGCGACAGAAGATCCTCCCGAAGAGGCAGACGGATCGGGGGATCTACGCTCATACTGAGTAGCTCGGGATACCAAACTCTTCGAGCCCAGTCCGGAGCCACAAGAATGACTTGGGCCCGGTCGTGCCGAATCTTCTTCAACACTCTGGGTAGAAGTGGTATAGGCGGAAAGGCGTACAACAGACCGCAACTCCACTCGCGACGAAAAGCGTCGCCGAGCGAGTGCCGCCTTGGAAATTCCAACGCGCAGAACTGATGACATTGCGCGTTCTCTTCGGTGGCGAATAGATCTAACCAAGGCTCTCCCCACTGTAGAAAGAGTCCTTGCGCCACTTCCGAGTGAAGACGCCATTCGTGATCCATCATGCACCTGCGGCTGAGTTCGTCCGCCCTGGCGTTCAGGGAACCTGCCAGGTGTTGAACCATCAGGAACATGCCCTGATGTTCCAGCCATGTCCAGAGGCGCAGAGCCTCCTGACAAAGGGTCCACGACCCCACCCCGCCTTGTTTGTTGCAATACCACATGGCGGTGGTGTTGTCTGTGAACACCTGCACTACCTTCCCTTTGACAGAGGGAAGGAATGCCTTGAGTGCAAGTCGGATCGCCCGGAGCTCCAGACGGTTGATATGGAGCCGGGACTCAGCCGGAGACCAGAGGCCTCTGATCTCCGCCTCTCCCATGTGACCGCCCCATCCCAGAAGGGACGCGTCCGTCACAACTGTGTGCTCTGGCTGGGGAAGGGAGAGGGATCTGCCCATGACCCATTGCCGGTTCGAGAGCCACCACTGCAACTGTTTTGCAGTCCCCTCCGAGATCTGGACGTGATCGGACAGGTTGCCCTGGTGCTGCGCCCACTGGAACTTCAGGTCCCACTGCAGAGCCCGCATATGCCATCTGGCATGAGTGACCAGCAGGATGCAGGAGGCCATGAGGCCCAGCAGCCTCAGGGTCATCCGTACTGAAACCCAGGATAAAGGCTGAAAGATCGGAATCATAGCCTGAATATCCCGGACTCGCCGTTCGGGAGGATAGGCCCGAAACTGCATCGTGTCCAGAACTGCTCCGATGAAAAGGAGCTGTGGAGAAGGAATCAGATGCGACTTCGGCACATTGATGGAGAACCCCAGCGAGTGCAGGAGTTCGGCCGTAGTCTGGAGGTGGGAGACGACTGCCTGGGACGAGCCCGCCTTCAGCAGCCAGTCGTCGAGGTAGGGGAAGACTGGAACCCCTGCCCGGCGCAGATGAGCTGCGACCACCGCCATCACTTTCGTGAACACCCGAGGGGCACTTGTAAGGCCACAGGGGAGCACGGTGAACTGAAAATGCTCGAGGCCTACCGTGAACCGCAGGTAACGCCGGTGGGCCGGCAGGACGGGGATGTGAAAATAAGCGTCCTGCAAGTCCAACGCTACCAACCAGTCTCCAGGGTCGAGGGCAGTCAAGACCTGAGCTAGGGTGAGCATCTTGAACTTCTCTTTCCGGAGGAAGCGATTGACGTTCCGGAGGTCCAAGATAGGACGCATGTCCTCCTTGTCCTTTTTGGGCACCAGGAAGTAGTGGGAGTAGCAACCACGTCCTACTTCTGGGGTCGGAACATGCTCGATGGCCCTCTTGGCCAAGAGGGCCGTGACTTCCTTCTGCAGAAGTACCAAGTGATCCCCTGACATGCGGTGGAATTGAGGTGGCATGGCTGGGGGGTGGTCTCGAAGGGGAGGGAGTAGCCCCTTCGGACAATGTCCAAGACCCACCTGTCCGAGGTGATGGGACGCCAGTGGTGAAGGTGATGGCGGACCCTGCCCCCTACTGGCGTGCTGTGCACCGGAAAGGAGGGACTAGGAGGGCTTGGAGGCCGCGGACGGGTTGGAGGTGGTGGCCTGACCCGCACGCTGGTTGCCCGAACCGCCACGGCGGTATCCACGTCCTCGGCCACGCGAAGACGCTTGCTGCGCGGGCCGGTGGCTGGGCAGCTGACGTGACTGGGCGCCCCTTCCGTGGCCACGAAAGGGGCGAAAAGCAGAGGTGAGCGGAGGGCGTACAACAGAAAGGCCCAGGGACTTGGCAGTAGCCCGTGAGTCCTTAAACCGCTCCAGCGCATGGTCTGCCTTTGAACCAAAAAGACCGACTCCATCAAAGGGCATGTCCATGAGTGTATTCTGGACATCACCCGAGAAACCAGTTGTTCTCAGCCAGGCGTGGCGACGTAGCGCCACCGTCGTCGCAAGCGATCTGCCCAGCGAGTCGGCGGTATCAAGGCCACAACGGATGGTGTATTTAGCCGCATCTCGCCCTTCCGCAATGGCGCGGGTAAGCAGTGTCTGGACCTCCTCAGAACACTGCGGCAAAACAGCCGCCACCGAATCCCACAGGGAGTGGGTATATCGGCCCAAAAGGCAAGCGGTGTTGACGGACCGCAAGCCAGCACTGGAGGAAGAAAAGCCTTCTTCCCAAATTGGTCCAGGCGTTTGGATTCCCTATCCGGAGGGGCGGTAGGGAAGACGGTTTGGGAGGCAGAGGCTTGGACAACCAAGCTCTCAGGGGTGGGATGTTGGGAGAGAAACAAGGGGTCGCCCGGAGCAGGGCGATGGCGTCGGGCCACGTTCCTATCCACAGGAGCCCCTGTGGTGGGTTTGGACCAGGCACCCAAAAGAACGTCAGTGAGTGCATCATTAAACGGCAGCACAGTCTCCGAGGAGGAAGCCGCCGGCTGAAGCACTTCTGTCAGGAGGTTAGTCCTGACGGCCACAGTAGGCAACTGGAGATGTAAGGCTCCAGCCGCTCTACGCAACACCGTTGCAAAATTAGCTCCCTCCTCCGTAGCCACGAGATGAGACAGCATGCCAGTGTCAGGGGAGGTGTCTAGACCACTGGCATCCCCAAGTTCCTCAGCCCAGTCGGGATCATACTCACACTGTTGTGTGAGAGGGTCCTCAGACCCCTCCCAGCTCTCCTGGTCCTCCTCTTGTTCAAAATATGGAGCAGGAGGGACATTTGGGACCCAAGGTCTCATCGGCGCCGGAGCCGGTGTCGAGCGACGTCGGTCCGGCTCCATGTCCGGAGCCGGAGAGAACCGGGGACCGACGCCGTCCGGAGCCCCGGACGGCGTCAGGAACGGCACCGGGGACATCGGCGTCGGCGGCGTGGTTAGGTCAACCGGCGTCGATGGGGGTTGCGGTACCACCGGAGCCGGGATCGAGGCCGGGCCGGAGCCGAGGCCGGGATGAAGGCTGGTGGGACAGGCGGCGCCGGGACCGGAGTCGACGGCGACACCGGGGCAACCCCATCAGGGCCCGCGGGGCCCGAAGGCGCACCGGAGGGACCTGAAGGCCCGAAGAGGCGGGCCATGGCCGACACGAATTCCTGTATTTCGGCCGGAGTCGCCCCCGAACCCGGAAAGAACGGGTAATGCGGGGGCGGCTCTACAGGCATGTCCGGGGCCGCGGGGCGGGACGGTGCCGACTGGGGCCTCAGCCGAGTCGCGAGACCGGCGAGGCGAAGTCTTAGAGCGATGACGCTGCTTAGACTTCTTGTGCTTCGACTTACCGGAGGAGCGCGAAGACTTGGACTCCGACGAACGGCGGGGACTCCGCGACCGGCCCCTCGACCTCTCCCGGGACCGGGGCTTGGTGCGGCGCGGAGCCGACTGCCGGACCTCGAGTAGCTTTCGAGACCGCTCTCGCAAAGCCTTCGGATGAAGTTTCCGGCAGTCAGGGCACGACTTCGTGTCGTGGTCTCGGCCGAGACAGAAGAGACACTCGAGATGCGGGTCCGTGATCGACATCATGCGACCACAGGCCTCGCATGGCTTAAAGCCGGGCATCCCTACGACACCTTAGGAGTCGTGAAGACTCGATGAAGAAAACAGTGAAAAAATTCACAAAAAGGTTAGTCAAAAAGTGACTAGGGCACTGCTCTTCCCGGATCTGCGCTTACTGGCGCGGAAAAAGAAGAACTGACGTCAGCGCGCAGGGGCGGCGTCTAAGTACTGCCTGCGACGTCATCCCGGCGATCACGACGCCGACGACGGACGCGGAGCTGCACGACGCCGCCTACCGACACGCAAGGGTACTGCTACGCAAAAACTTTCCGGATCCAGCCTGACGCCTGGGGATATTCTAAGGTAAGGAATCTGTCACTAACGTGTCTCTTTCAGATATTTGTTTTCGTTTTAATAATTCTATAGTGAAGCAATTGTAGATAAATAGTTATGATAAAAAGGTACTTATTTATGCAGTGACCTATATACAAGTTAAACATAGAATAATATAACCATAGATAATATGTAAATTTGTTAAGCGTAGGTATTATGTACATTTGCTAAGCAGACCTAACGAATATCTATATATTTATAAACATAATTATTATACACATTTATACAAAGGAATACACATATCTAGATACATACATATAATCCAAATAAATGCTTATATACACAGGGATATGCTGTATATTTATGTTCGAGTATGGTGGTTATGTAGGGAAGAGCCAACTCTTAGTAGTCTTCTGAGGATATGATGCTTACTGGCGTAAGAAACAGATACTACTGGCCTTGAATTACTGTAATCTGAAGATATAGTTTAAAGTAGAAAGGATGACTAAAATAAATTAAAGAATGGATGAAGAATGGAAAGAAAGCATCTGTGAAGTAAAATATGGACCCACAAGCCTTGCAAGTGAAGAACATTTCTTTTAGGCGGCTGTCCATATGACAAAAATGTGACAAATTTTATTAAAGTGAATTCAGCAATCACATTTTTCTCACAAATAGAACAGCCACACGATAAACACTTGTAGACAAAGTTTAAAACCTTAGGAAAAAACAGAACTGAAACAGAAGAAAAAAGACTAACTATCCTTGTGTGTTTTCCTCTGTAGGAGCTGGCACTATATTGTTTTGTTAGGCATCCACTGCTCTCCTAAGTATTCAACACTTGGCCTGCAATAAACTTCCACCTTTTTGTCCAGTTCTTTTCCATGGTATTGTGCCATCAGCAGTTTTTGTTGAGCTGTCAACATTTTTTGCGGAGCGAATAAAACAAAACTTAATTATATGCTTCCCAGCCCTTCCTAGCTATTGCCAGGGCAATGGTTTCACAGAAGTGAGAGAATTAATGAAATGGGCTTGTCAATTGTCCCATGATGTGGAGAGCAAAGGCTAAATGAGAACTACAGATGAAAAGACCAACAGATGAGGAGGGCTGAACCAAAGACCATCTATTTATCCACATATATAATGAACTTTTTATTTAAGAGGTTTTTTTTTTATTACAATAGGCCGGCAAAAAATCTTCAGCTTTTTCTAAATCATCTAAAAAGGAAGTCATAAAAAATAAGTCACCCAAGGACATCACACCTTATGTCATGGTTAAAAAAGAGGAAAATGCAATGCTATCCCAATTATCCATCTGAGGCCCTAAGATCTCCAGAGGTATTGCGTAATAGCAAACTGATTGGGCCCATTATGTGTGTACAAAAACCAGTCGAGCAGGGGTTATTAGCCAACAATTACACAAACCTGCGAAAAGGTGCAGAATAAACAAGCATTTGCAATGCAATAGGTCTCGCATTTGCGAGACTTTGAGCTACTGGCATTGTAAATGACAAACTTTTTATCTATGTGTTGGTTTTGAAAACAGATAAATAAAAGGCGTCATTTACAATGCCAATAGCTTAAAATTTCGCAATTGCGAGACCTATTGCATTGCAAATGCTTGTTTACACAGAGCAATATATACAATTTTCTCACTTTGCCTTTAGTAGCATAACCTGGACTTTTTCCATAGACAATGCAGCAATCACCATGTGTGGTTGCTGTCTGCAGTTTTAACTAAGATTGGATACTCAATGTATAATTTAATGAAGTTGCTAACAGAGTTTGTTTTCAGCACTGGTGATTCGTAAAGAAAAACAGGAATTAATTTGGCATTGAGGGCTGTAAGTGAAATAATTATGGCTCTACCATCATATAGTTGATCAAGGATGTATTTGCACCCATTTACTGTTCTTGGCCCACAATTAAATGTTTTGAGAGATTCAGACAAGTTACAATCTTGGCATTAACAAGCATTAGCAAAGTCTTAAGGTCTGGGTTGATTGTGCTAAAACATGCAACCTAAACACACTGGATCAAGAAACATGGGAGTGAGCCTGGAGAAGAGGGCAGTTATAGTCGTACAGTCCCTTATACAGTTGAATGCAGCTATTCTAGTGGAGGCAGTAGGACAAACAGAAGAGTATTAGAGAGATAAAACTCCATTGAGCTGAGACAAGACTTGAAGTCAATGACGTAAAGAGCCTAGTGAAGAAAGCCAATGATTAAAATAGGGCAGACCCAAAGCACACTGTATGTACTTTGCAAGCAACAGGTCTGTTTGTCACTTGTGCTGGCAAAATCTAGACCAAAAAAACTCCACGTAAATGAGTTGTCTCTGAAATCGCTGCAATAATACTTGTATTCTGGAGCAGTTCTTGGGACCTAATTACGAGTGGCCCAAAGAGGGTGCGATGTTTGTCACACCAAATAAAATCTGAATTTACTGGATCAGATAAATGGCACACACCAAGTTTTTCATGGTTCATGGGGTCGAAAAACATGTGTCCACTTATGAGTTGACTAATATGATAATTAAGTGTCAATTATGCATGTACAAATGTTGTATTCATTGTCATTTAAACGTCGGCACATTTGATACATTACCAAAAGATGGAGAGAATTAAAGTGCTATAAAGTGTTATTATAACGACAGACATATTAACTGCTAATGAACACAGCAGTGTAACAGCACCGACAAAATTGCACCGCCTTCTCGAAAAGGTGGTTCTATAATCCAGGCTCCTTGTAGTTGTGCATCTTCGATTTAATAAAAGACATGTCCCTTCAAGATTATTAGATCAGCCAGGCAAGCATTGGGCTTAATGTGGTATTCAATCAGTAATTGCGGAACTAGAAACATTATTTAATTTATTGTAATCACTGCAGGCTTTATAATATGACCCTGTTCGGGGCTGGAGTGGTATAAGTAAAACAAGAAAACATTTACAGTAAAGGCAGACTACGGATTATACGTGGCTCGAGCATAGTGTGAATTGGAATGCAGAAATAAAACGTACAGTTTGACGAAATCGTTTAACAGTATGCATATATTTACTGTGACAGAAATGCAATCCCTACAGGACATAAGCCCCGCACATAGGTCACATGTAACTTCAACACTCCAAAATCAAACGGCTAGTCATGAAGGTACAAAATTGCTGCTTTGACTCGTTGTCCCCATAGATCTAACCAGTGAAATAACTGTTATAAAAGCACTTAGGAAAATAGAATACTGGCAAACAAATATTTATTGTACTCGTGTATGCATGAGCATTTGTGCACAATCAAAACACGTGTGTTTTCTAAATTTCCTAGACATTTCTTAAAATAAAAAGTAGTCAGACACAGCAAAACGATCCATTTGTATAATTATTGGATTTCAACATTGAAATTACGCTCATTTCTCAGCTCTCGGTTGCTCATTGCAAATAATAAGGCGCCTACCATAACACGTTTTTACAGATGCCATTTAATAATGAAACAAGAATCATTTATACTATCCGTTCTACACGAACATGGCAGAATATATCAGTCACACTACACGAGACTTGCTACAGTGGCAAAACTGTCAAACACGGTGGGTTCTCCGTGTAGCAACTGCTCAGCTGCCCATTAATCTAATTACTTCTACAACAAACGGCTTAAGGCAAACAGTAGAGGCAACGAGTCGATCAGCCCAGTGAACAACACCACATATATAAAAGTATCTCACTTCTGCAAAAACACGAGCCCCTCCAACTTGCAGTAAACACACGTATCGTACAAGGGTGTCATCACTGAGGGGGGGTGACAAAATGGGAAAAATATGTGTTTTAAACACATATTCTTGCCATTTTGTCAAGACTGGAGTGACAAGAAATCAATTAGGGGGTGACGAAATGGCAAAAATATGTGTTTTAAACACATTTTTGCCATTTTGTCAAGCAGGGGGTGACAAGATATTTTCCGCACCGGATACCACCTGACCTTGCTACGCCACTGCATGCAAGTAGCGCCCGCCGTTGTCCCGCGAGTGCTGTGTGGGCGCAGTAAACACACCTATCGTACAAGGGTTTTTAAACTGTGCATCAGAACGGGTACAAGACATTTGTGATAAAATAGTAAGCCAGAGTCGTGTCGCACTTACCGTCGGCCGGGCGCTGAAAGTTGACATAAGCACAGCCCAGAGAGCGTTGAGGGATTATGTCCCTGCAGACGCGAAGACACACAGTCACATTTGAATATGGCGGCCATGGTAGTCCTGCTGGATGGTAGAACTCCTGGTATGAAACACAATTGGCACTGCTGCCGGTGCACACAAAGAAGGAAGGCTCGTACTCACGAAAAAACCGAGATCCCTGCGCACAAATGCTAGAACTACTCCAAATGTTTTAGAAGTATAAAAATGTAATATAAATAACGCACGCCATTGTCCCACGAGTGCGGGGGGGGGGGGCCCTGGCTAATATTAAAGTAACGCGCTTCGCTCCGCATGCAAGTAGTGCCCGCCGTTGTCCCGCGAGTGCTGTGTGGACGCGCTGCAAATTCAAGCGCCGCATTGTTCCACATTATTTATTAAAGAAAATAGTGCTCCCTGACTAACTAAAGCATCCTGTGTAACACCGCAAGTAAACGATCGAGTCCGGATGGGCCGTCGAAAAAGGAGACAGGGCGGTAACCAAGAAGCCTCATTTTCAATCACAAGCCAGCGTTTACCATAAACGATGACGCCAGCCAATAAGAATGATGGGCGGGGCTTCAACTCCACTTCTGAAATCTCCTCGATTACAAGAAGCCTCGCAGAGCGAGTAGCACATGCATGCTGCAACGCAGGTCTGCGAGACCTAAAAAGGTGAAGTAGGGTTTAATGGCAGGTGCCATCACACCTGCAGGATAGTTAACATTCAACAGGCCTTGGGTACAAGGTACGAGACGGCAGAGCCGCTGGCTCGGACTCTGCAGATGCTGGGGATGTGAGCAAGCAGAAGATTAGCCGATCATAGGTTTCTGGATGGGTGTGGAAATTGATGAAGCGGTTTGGGGAAGGGGGGCGGCTGCTAGGCTATGCACGTCTTTTGTATGTCGGTAAGGAGCTTGAAGCGTTTGTGGACGGGAAGCCAGTAGAACTCTTTGAGGTGCAGGGTGATGTGTGTGCCGGATGTAAGCCTGAGTGTGAGTATAGCCGCTGCATTTTGTCTGTCCTTAAGTATCCTGGTCAGTTAGCGGTGATGCAGACCAAGTGAATTGCATGAGTCCAGTTTGCTGGTGATAAGGGCCTGAGTGTCTGTTCTGCGTGTGTAGATTGGCAGCCATTTGAAACATTTTCTGAGGATCTTCAGGGTGTGGAAGCAGGATGAGGCGTCTGTTCTGACTTGGTCTGTCACTGAGAATTGGTTGTCCACCAATATGTCCAGGTTCTTGGCTTCATTGTTCAAGCAAGGTTTTAGTACGAGGTCTGCTGGCCACCAGGTAGAGGGAAGTGTTCTTTAAAAAGAGAACTACTTCTGTTTTGTCTGTATTAAGTTTCAGACAGTTGATCTTCGTCCAGCTGGCAACTTTGAACATGCATTAAGTGAAGTTTTTCTGAATGTTGGATGCTCAACGACCGCATGACCTTCTACACGCCCACCCGCCAGCTACGATCAACCAGCCACGCCCTCGCCACCGTACCACGCATCCGCAGAGCCACCGCCGGAGGAAGATCCTTCTCCTACCTGGCAGCCAAGACCTGGAACTCCCTCCCCACTCACCTTCGGCGAACCCAGGACCATCTCTCCTTCAGGAAACAGCTCAAGACCTGGCTGTTCGAGCAGTAACTTACCCCCTCCCCCAGCGCCTTGAGACCCTCCCGGGTGAGTAGCGCGCTCTATAAATGCCGTGATTGATTGATTGATTCTTCAGGGAGGGAGAGGATGAGCTAGCTTTTGTTGGCATAGGTGTTGTTTATTTTGTGGGCTCGGATGATGTTGGTGAGCAGTGCCATGGAGATGTTGAGCAGTGTGGGGCTGGGAGATGATCCTTGGGTTACAGATGGGTTTGGCAGCAGCTGAGTTGTGAGGGGGCCAGGCTGACCGACAGGGTGCATCCGGTGTGAAAGGAGCTATCCAGCGAAGGGTGGACCCTCGTATTACGGCCTCCTGAAGATGTTGAATCAGGATGTGGTAGGAGACTGTGTCGAAGGCGGCACATAGGTCGAGTAGGATGAGAGCAGTGATGTCTGGATTGCATAGTAGCTGCAGTTTCTGCCATCGTGATGATGGGCCAAGAGGTCACGGTGGTGACCTGTGGGTTTGTCTCGACAGGGTGGAGGGCTGCGATAGTGGATTGGTCTGGCTGGGAGATGGACATTGCTGTAGATTCTGCTGATCTTGTGACTGAAATAGTAAGACCGCTGGGTGCAGAGGTCCTGAGAAGGAGTGCTAATTGTGGGGCTGGAGGAAGGTGAAGTTAAATCCTTTACAATGGCACGACTTCTTTGGCATAATTTGTGCTGTTTTCGATGCGTTCGGTCAATGCTGACTGCTTAGTGGATATGATTTGCAGGTGGTAGAAACTGAGGGCCAATTTGAAGGTGTTCTTTGGTGGATACCCTTTGGTGGTTATTTTTGGGCCAATGCATAGCAGATTTTAATGCGCAAAATGATCCACCTAGTTAGGGTCCATTTCAGCACTGCTTTTCCTTTCTTGCCACCAACATGGCCTATTAAGAGTTCATCCACATGAATGTAACAGCTCATTGCCCACTTCAGATCTGGTCTGTACATAGTCTCTCCTCCTACTTGGTGGAGTGAGGGGATAGGATAAAAGGATTAAAGTTTGATGGATTAACACATGTGGAAAGGGGTCACCACTTTAAAAAGAAGTGTATATTTGATTTTGAGGACTAGATTCTCAGGGTAAAAAGTAGTAAAAGGAAGTCTGATACTCAGCGCTTGCCACTAACTGACATGCCTGGCGGACGTAATAGTGACAAGAAAAACATCTTGCAAAAGAATTTTAATTTGCAGAGACAAGCTTTTTTCAATCACCTCCAATTCAGGAGTTTAAAAAAAAAATTTGAGACAGAATCAACTTCAATTATAAACCCCCATTAGATGCAATATTTAAACCAAACACTCATCAAAAACTTTGGGTGTATTACACAATATTCTGTGATGGCAGTACTGATGAGTAATATCACAAACTAATTATTGGCAGATAAAGCTTAACTGTGATGTAAATCGTTTTATTTTTCAGCAGTCGATTCAATATGGGTATAAGCTACTGTCTGCCTATTTCAAGATCCAAAAGTTATTTTCGTCTTTATTATACTCCTAAGAGACTGCACAGATGGGAACAGAATTATAGCTCTGGCTGTCCCCAATGCCATCAGGAAGGTGTTAACATTCTACATATGTTTAGACAATGTTTAAGTTTAGAAGACTATTGGAGCGGTATATTCCAGATGTCTAATATATTTCATATGCAAATTCAGTTCTCTAGCTATCTTAATATGGTAGAAAATGACCATAATCAACAAGCCTCAAGCATATTGAGAAAGCAATTGTTGTTGCCAATGTAGATGCCAGATTCTTTTTTATCACAAACTTTAAGTTTTCCAATTATAAAAGAAAAAAACAATTTTCCATAATCACAATAAATCACAAAGCAGAACGTGAGGCATGCCGTCGCGCACACAGCGAACACGTTCATTAACAAAGTGCCAGTACAGCATTACAATGTGCGCAATTCTACAACAACAGTACTTCATTGCGTATACAGCACTTGACAGCCAGTATTCCAGTCTATATTTTGTCTTACATTGTGCAAACATCATTATGCTTAAGGTACAAGTTACTTACCTTCGGTAACGGTGTATCTGGTAGAGACGTTGTCTAGCCGCAGATTCCTTAACTTAGAATATCCCCAGGCGTCAGACTGGATCCGGAATTTTTTTTGCGTAGCAGTACCTCTGCGCGCCGGGGGGCGGCGCCGCCTAGCTCCGCCCGGACGTTGTCCCCGGACATGACGTCAGTGGAGCTATATAGGACCCCCCTGGCGCACTGACGTCAGTTTTCTTCGGAGGAACTTTTCCGCGCCACAACGCGGAGCCCCCAGCAAAACCGTGAGAGTATGGGAACAGTGTGCGAATAAAAAAAGAAAATGGGTGAGAAGGCACCATGAACAACAGTGAGAAGCACTGCTGACAAAGGTGTTGAAAAGGAAAGAGCAGAGCAATACATGGAGAAGCTATTGCGCGGAAGCGAAGTGAATGTTACCCCCATGGGAAAGAGATGTATAAAAAGAAGACCGAGGCAGACGACAGAAAGTCAGCACTCGATGAAGGGAATGAAAAGCAACCCCACAAAAGCGACAGAATGCCCTCTCCTGAGGCAAAAGGAGTAATGAATTGAGCCAACTGCGACAAACAAGAAAGCCCCAACCCATAGGGTTAAAGAAAGAAATAGGAGACTGTGTCCCGTATGATAGAACTAGTGGACTGAGGAACAGGCCAGAAAGACCTCAAAGCAACGGAGAAGGTGGGTGGGAGGGTAGAAGACACCAGTAGGCTCCATACTGGAGGAAACTGATGTGAGAAACGCAGAAGGACACCTGAACCTATCACCCAAGCATGAGATTGGGAGAAGCAGAACAAGCAATGCCAGAATAAGCCTAACGGGGAGGGTGGCGAAAGATACCGCCCCGTAGAAGGATAAACCACTCCAAGGGAGTGAATGTAGAAAACCCCACCTGAACAGGTCCTCGCAGATTGGGGAGGATGGGTGGGCGTTAAGGAATCTGCGGCTAGACAACGCCTCTACCAGATACACCGTTACCGAAGGTAAGTAACTTGTACATCTGATAGAGACATCTAGCCGCAGATTCCTTAACTTAGAATAGATACCAAAGGCATACTCCAGAGGAGGCGGGTCTGCGAGAGAACCCCACTAAGTTGCTAGGGGAACAGAAGTGTCAAGCAGCCGGCTAAACACAGTGGGGGCAGAACTGCCAGAGTGGCCAACACCGGAGTACAATACTCCATAGGGAGTGACCAACAATGAGAGGCAATGGCATTGAAGCTGCTGAGGGCGGCAGGAAATCCCTGTTGGTGAAACAGAGGAAAAGCGAGCACAGAACCAGAAGGACAGTGCGGAATAAAAGTGAATACCTTCCGAAAAAGGAGAGGAACCAAGTGTATAATATGAGGGATCCACAGGATCTAATGGACTTGGAAAGAGAAAGGTGTAGCTAGGGTACAAAAATGGACCGAGTCCGAGCAGGCAGGACAGACATGCAGAAGCACAGTGGAAGTAAGAACAGCAGCGGAAGGATGCTGATGACTCCCAGCATGAGGCAGTGTTAAAGGAAACACAAGACAGGCTAATGCACTGTGGCCCATGCACCGGACATGTGAAAGGCGGGCATGAGAAGAATGGCAACAACCAGCGCCATGAATGTGGGGAACAGAAGTACACAAGAGAAACCGTATGTACCGCCAGAACCACACCATAGAGAGGAGAAGGCCCCATAAAGCGCCACGAGCAACAGCTGAGACACGAGAGACTCACTAATAGGGGTATCGTGTGAAAGAGAGCCGGCAAAACTAACACACATGGAAGACAAGCGCTCACGAAAGTGAGGAACCAGACCACAGCCACCGCAAGGCAGAGTACGCCTGCAGGAGGTCTGGGCGTGTGTAGTATGCCGGACAGGACTAAAGAAGACAGGGCCCAGCCCGGTGGATGAGTTGAGAAAGAAAAACCATGATAGCACCAACAGCTACGTAGCAGTGGTACGGGCCCAGAGCCAGACACAACAGCCACAGGCGGTAGGAAAGACCCACTGGCTACTGTGAAATAGACAGGGAGGCCGAACAGCACTGGAAGGAACAAGAGTAGATACACGCTCAATACTGCACCAGAGAAAACACTGCTGGGAGGAGAACACCCCCGCTGAAAGCAGCAACCGCAGCTGGAAGGAAAAACAGGACAACACCTGCGTGGAATGCAGCAGGAAATAGAAAGGCCTGGTAGGAGTAGAACCGTACAACGGAAAGGTGCCGGAAAACGCACCAGCCTGTGAGAGCGAGCACACTAGGGAGCAGTCGCTGTACGTAATAGAACACAGCGACAGGGTCCTGTGATAGGCAGTCCAGAGATGGAACAGCCGCAGGGAAAGAACCAGGATGAGACGGGAGGGACCTGAAAGCCCTTCCGGCCTCAAGAAATGGAGTAGTGAGATGCAGGGGAGTGCCGCAGACCAGCAGCAGCAACCATGAGAGAGCCCAACAAATGGACCGCAAGAAGGCCCCGGGAGGGCATGCAGCAGCAGTAAAGCGCACAGGCACAGCTGCCGAACAACGTAGTAAAAAGGGCCCCACAGAAGCGTAGAAAGACTGCCGTGGGAAGAAGGCAGCTATACAATTGCTAACAAATACCCCACATAGGGTAAGCATCAACCCGCAGAACGGGCACCTCTTGAGCGTGAGCCCATAGACAGAGGAAGTAAAGTGGGAACACAGAAACCACAGGTTCCGAACATATAACCCCTGTAGTAGGGGTGTGCAAGGCAGAAAAAATAAGCAGTTGACCTGCTGCATGAAAGAAAACAAATACGGAAGGGTAGACAGCAGGCGGTGAACCGCAGAGGTCGCATGTGCGCCAAACAGGGACACACCATCAAATGGTAAGTCCTGGAGACTGTCACGGACATTGTCAGGGAAACCCCCGTCGCGTAGCCAAGCATGGCGGCGCAAGGCAATGGACCTCGCCATCGCCCGACCCACCGAATCGGTAGCGTCAACGGCGGACCGAACGGTAAACCGCGCCATTTCTCGGCCTTCGTGAAGAAGACGAGCTACGTCAGCGCGAGGACACTCCGGGAGGGCAGGCAAAAGACACTCCACCGAGTCCCATAGGGCAGAAGAAGCCCGGGCATAGACGCAAGCTGTGTTCAGAGCACGTAAGGCTGAACTAGAGGACGCAAAAATGCAGCGTCCACACGCTTCCAACCAACGAGAGTCCCTAGTAGGAGGCTGCAGAAGAGGTGGAGTGGAAGGTTGCGTGGCCAAAGACACCTGCACTACAAGGCCATAAGCCCCAGGCTGAAGGGACAAACAGGCTGGGCTCCCAGGAGGGCCGTGCCCATGTCCCGAGAAGGGCATTGAACAATAGGCTGCTAAAAGGTAGCAAGGGCTCAATATCTACTGCACCCTGGTGGAGTAGATCCAATAAAGGGTCGGAAGACAAGGGCATAGAAGAAGGGTGCAAATGTAAAACAGCTGCAGCCAGACGAACACCCCTCAAATACAAAGCACCAGCTTCAGTGGGCGTGGTGGGGGGTGACAACAGCCCATCTGTAGGGGACGGCTGCAAGCTGACACGTCCCACAGGGCCCACTGCCCCCATGGCATTGGAGGCAACTGGCGAGGAGACAAGTCCGGGCCTACCCGGCCTGTGTCCTCCGGAAGCGGAGAACCGACAGGTGCTGGCGACCGCTCCGGCGTCGAACGACGCCGCTCCGACGCCGTAAAGGTGTCGAACCCACCATGGAGAGGCGCGGAGACAGAGCCTGAGGACCAGGTGGTGACAGGGACGGCGCCGGTAATGCCAAGGTCGACGTAGGGAGCCGCCAGAGGCTATGCGGAGACAGGGCAGAATGGCTCGGCGGGGGGCTGTCTGAAGCCGGCACGACTCCGGAGCCGGAGTCGAGGCACTTGACCGCCGGCGCCGATGTCGACGCAGGGAGCCGCCAGGGACTATGCGGAGACAAGACAGAATGGCACGGCACGGGACTAAAACGCCCATCGGCGTTGGCACCCGACGCCGGCACGGCTCCGGAGCCGAGGCACTCGGCCGCCGGTGCCACAGATGACGCCGGCACGGCTCCGGAGCCGAGGCACTCGGTCGGCGCCGAGGGCGAACCCGCCGGTGGAGATCCGACCTGAATGCCTACCTCCACTGTGGGACCCGAAGGCGCGCCAGGGAGAGGAGGTGACCTGAAGATGGAGTGCAGAGCCTTGTAGTAGGTTTCCATCTGGGGCCGAGTCGCGCCAGTACCCGGAAAGGGCGGGTAAAGGGAGGCGGACTCTGGGGCGCACAGCTCCGTTTGGGAACGGGAACCATGGCCGGCAGGCGTCACACTCCACGTAGTCATGGTGCGACCCAAGACACCACATACAAATGGCGTGCGGGTCCGTCGCCGACATCTGACGCGAACAAGTTTTGCACAATTTAAAGCCCGAAGGCATCGCACACTGTTCCCAGACGCCAAAGGACGGCGAAAAAGGGCCTGAAGAAAAACAGGCCAGAGGAACAGCTGAATCCCGGATCCGCGTTGCAACGCGGAAAAGAAGGAAAACTGACATCGGCGCGCCAGGGGGGTCCTATATAGCTCCACTGACGTCATGTCCGGGGACAACGTCAGGGCGGAGCTAGGCGGCGCTGCCACCCGGCGCGCAGAGGTACTGCTACGCAAAAAAAAAATCCGGATCCAGTCTGACGCCTGGGGATATTCTAAGTTAAGGAATCTGCGGCTAGATGTCTCTATCAGATAAAACAATACAACTACCCTGGATCCCTCCCCCCACCTGCAGTTACCTTAACTGGGGGCACCATCTGCATCCGTCTTACTGACAGAGTAAAATAGTAACATTACGCATAAAGACCTGTACAAAATCCAGGACTTGGGACATAATCCACCCCTACCTGGGGCGTTAAGGGACATCATACGAGCAGCCGCTGTCCCCATCATATCCTCTCTCAGCTACAGCCATGCTCACGCTACGTCTACTGGCGTTGGTTCCTCCCAGCTTTTAAACTCCTCACACAGCACCTCCCATACCATTGCTATTGGAATCTTTCTCAGTCCTCTCTGTTCTTCTCTGCGTATCGCAGCACTTTCAGCGAGACTCCATTTTATCACTTCCTCCCTCCAGGACTCTAGGCTGGGCGGTCTAGCTGCCTTCCATCATCTAGTTATTTGCCTCTTCGCCAGTAGGAGCGCATGGTTGGCAAAACGCGCTTGTACCTTATACCCTTTGGGTTGGCGGTATAGCCCCAGCAGACAGCTCCTCACCTCATTCCAGGTATTATCCCCTATGATATCAGTAAGCACACGCGCAATCAGCACCCAATAATGAGATAGCGCTGGACAGGACCATAGCATATGTACAAACCCGGCATCTGCCTCAACGCAGCGCGGGCAATTTGGGGCGGCGGCAGGGAACATTTTGTGAAGGCTATGTGGAGTGAGGTATGCTCTCTGAAGAATCAAAAATTGAATACATTTGAACCGCGCATTGCGGGACACAACCTTTGGGTATGTCAGTATTCTCGCCCAGTCTTGGTCCGTCAGTCCCTCTGTTACATCTGCTTCCCATTTTGTCCGCAGTGCCCCGAGGGGCGATGGTACTGCTCCTCTTATACCCACATAAAGCCATTTTGTTAAATGTCTACCCTTGCCCATTAAATGGGGCATGTGCACTAAGTCATTCACGGGTGGCTCCTGTCCAGTTGGGGCCCACAGCTGTTTCACACAGTGAGATAGTCCCGCGTGTAAAAGGAACAAGGTGTCCGTCAATCCGTGAGTATTGGTGAAGTCAGCGTGCAATACTAATGTACCCTCCTGGAATAATGTTCCCACTGTTGTTATTCCCTCCGCCTCCCAGCCTGCTATCTGCCTCTGCGTGACTATTCCTGATGGGATAGGTAGTCCTATAAAAGGAATATTTGGAGCGTATGGCACATGTGAGCGGGTATACCGTTTGGCGCAAGTCCAGTATTTCAATGCTATTTGCAGTAGTGGTGGGTCCGTAGTAGCAATTGGGCGCTCGTTGTGTAATTTTGCGTGTAATTTACCTTGCGACAACATCCTGGTCGTGTACCCGATCTCCTGCAGGTTACGGCCTGTAAGCCAGAATGAAAGCCATTGTAACTGGCTCGCCATACAATAAGCCCTGAAGTCGGGCGCTCCCACCTCTCCTGCGGTGGGCGGTAGTTGCAACTTCCTGAGCTCCACTCTTCTCCTACCCGTGCCCCACACTAGCTCTATCAGTAAGGAGTCCAATACCCTAAATATATTCGCCGGGAGAAAAATCGGGATTGTCGTGAAATAGTACAGCACTCTAGGCAGCACTACCATCTTAGCGATGGCTAGGCGCCCCATGACTGATAACGGCAGTATGGTCCAAAACGCTATTTGAGCGTGCAGCGCATTTATTGCCCTCTGTATATTGCCATCTATTATATCTTGCTGTGTTCTATATATGTGCACACCCAGATATTTAAACGTAACCGGAGCCACCTGTAACTCGCTATCCCCAAAGCCTACCCTACATGGGGTCTCCTGATAGTGGAAGAAGTATGCCACTGATTTATCAAAGTTTATGTGGAGACCAGACACCCGTCTGAACTCCTCAAAGGTTGCTGTCGCAATAGGAATGCCACTGCATAAATCTCGTGAATACAATATGATGTCATCAGCGTACAGCGATGCGGCGTGTCTCACCGGGCCTACTGGTATGCCCCAATCGGGGGCTGACATGCGCAGTTTGTATGCAAGCGGTTCAACTGCTAGTATAAAGAGCATGGGGGACAGGGGGCAGCCTTGTCTCGTGCCCCTATGAACCCGATATGCCTTGGAAATGTTACCTCCAGTCTGAACGCGAGCCGTCGAGGCAGCGTACAATAACCTAACCCAATTGCTGTATTCAGCAGGTATCCCATATAGGCTCAGGCTGTCCAGCATATATTCCCAGCTCAGCGTGTCGAACGCCTGTCTCATATCTAAAGAGAGGCAGCCCGCCCTTGGGAAACGATCTAAGAGGGCCCACATTATTTGATATAGCCGCCGCACATTTTGCGCCGTGCTCCTGCATGGCACAAACCCGCATTGGTCTGTATGTACTAGCTTGTTAAGATAGGGCAGTAAGCGTGTCGCTAAGATCTTACTTAAAATGTTATACTCTGTGTTGAGGAGCGACAATGGACGATATGCCGAGATGTCAGTCGCATCACGCCCAGGCCTGGGCAGTGACACCACTAGCGCCTGGTTTGTGGTCTGGGGGAGAGCCCCTTCCTCAGCAGACACCCTGTATAGCACCTGCAAATGGGGGGCCAATTCCTTGGCGTAGGTTGAATAAAACTCTGCCGGTAGGCCATCCATTCCGGGATCTTATTACGCAGCAGGGCCCGGATTGCAGTCACAATTTCCTCCGTTGTGATGGGTGACTTTAGTTCATCTTGGTCTGTAGCAGATAGCTTCGGCAGCCTCACTCCCTGTAGAAACTCCTGAATTTCTGTCCTCTGCGAGCCCTGGGGGGCGCTGTATAAATAGCTATAATATTCCCAGAAAGCCTCATTTATTGACAATTGAGTTTCAGCCATATCACCTGACTGGGAACGGATTTGCATTATTGGGGTCACTTGAGGCTGGTCACTGATAATGCGGGCCAGCAAGGTGCCCGCCTTATCAGCCTCCACGTGAGTTCTCTGGACATACGCTTTATAATCAATAACCCTCAGCCGCTCCAGCAGATCAGCATACTCAACTCGCATCTTCTGCAGACTATCCCCCTGGGTCGGAGATTCTGCAGCTGCCATTTCCAGATGCCCCAATTGACCCTCAACGCCCGTCAATTTACGTACTATTTCCTGTCTCGCTCCCGCCGCTGCTCCTATCGAGGCCCGCCTCACCACCACCTTCAACGCTTCCCATTGTATGAGTGGGGAGGAGGCGGAGCCCGCATTCCTGGCGAAATAATCCGTAACAGTGGCAGTCATTTGCTCCCGAAAAGCCCCGTCTTCAAGCACCGTGGGGTTAAGCCTCCACGTCGGCACCGGTGTTGGGATGTATCCCCACTGCAGTATCATCTCTAGCGGACAGTGGTCAGAGAGCGTCCCCATTCTGGGGAGAATGGGAGGGGAACAGAAGATATGATCTATTCTAGCGTGTACTGCATGCACATGGGAGTAAAAGGAGTATTCCCGTGCCATTCCATGTTTAACGCGCCACACGTCTTTAAGGTCCCACCCATCTGCCCAGGCCCCTAATGCCCTGGCTTGTCGTGTTGCCAATGCGCCTTGGAGTGGTGGGTGCGATCTATCCACTCGTACGTCCAGCACTGCATTATAATCCCCCCCCAAGAATCCAAGGGTGCTGTACCCAGTCCGCCAATGCAGTGCTCAATCTTTGGAGGAACCCTTCCTGGTCTGAGTTTGGTGCATAAACACTCCCAATCACCAGCATCTGCCCATCCATCTCGCCCCTTAGTAGCACATATCTGCCCTCGTCGTTCACCCTCTGTATGGGACCCCCGCTCGTATCCACACAGCCATGCCTCTCGCGAAAGCCGAGTAAGTTGTATTATAGAACTGGCCTCGCCACTTTTTACGTAATTTATTCGCTTCACTGGCGTTTAAATGTGTCTCCTGTAGGAGGACAATTAGCGCTTTCCGTCTACTAAGCTGGGCATGAATGCGGTATCGCTTATGCAGGGAGCCCATACCTCGTACATTTCATGTCATACAGTTATACGACGCCCTTGACTCCATCTATAGCATGTACACCATTCGCCACCAACCTCTGTGCCCCGTGCCTGGTCTCTGTTTCAGTCTTCCGCATGGTCATTCGTGCTCCCTTGTAACTGCTACATTGAACTCCCAAACTACCCCAATTCGAAGGTCCAACCCCAAAACTGTGCTCGACCAAACAGCTGCTACATGCAATAACAGCTAAAACTCGCCTACTGCTTTTGCAAGGGGGGAGATGATACGCCAGCCGCGGACCATTTTGCCCCATGCACACACCAACACGCTATGCCAAAAGTACCCTTTGGCTACTGTTGCACTACAGTGATTGACCTTGGTGTAAGACCGTGCATTGCGTGCTGGAAGTAGATGCCAGATTTAACGTCACAATAACATGGTTAAATCTGGGTCCTCCAACAGTAAGACAAGGGTGGTCACGACACGTAGCATGCTTTTATGTAAAAAACTTGTTATAGAAACAAAAGTATTTCAAGTTAAAAAAGAAGCCATAAGAACTGGGGCTCATTTGAGAAATGAATTACCCGTTATTCAATGAGGACGTCACAATGGAACGGATCTGCATGCGACTCGCGTGACGTCATCGGAGACATAATGTTGCGGGGATTCTGCACACACACAGAACTATGCGCAGGAAAACAGGACCTCGGTGTATAGGGGCTGAACCTTACCACCTCAGTACCCAAAATACCAAAACCGACTAGCTATAGTGTCTCATTCGTTCTCCTGCATAATCATTAAGCTACAAATGATTAAACAACCCAGAACACAACACTCCCGACTCTCTCAGGAATCGCGGTAGCAAGACGTACCCTTTTGCTCACTCACTTGTACTTGTCCACAAAAAGAATTGACAGTCACTGTTATAGTTAAAAAAATTATTTTAACTACCGTGCTCTAGAATGCAGTATACGAGCCACTAACAGCAGCAAAATGCATAAACCTAAAACAGTTAGCATTGTTACAATTTCATAGATTATAAAGGGGGATGTCATCGTATACAGACAGTGGATGAAGGACTATAAGGCCTAACCACCCTCCCCTTGGTAAGAAGAAGTTTTGTTATATAAAGGAAGATCTCTGGGCTTTGTCAGCAGACCCCATACCTTAGTGCCTAGATGGTATTTTTACATCATAGGAACAGCATAGCTCTTCTCCCTAGAAAGGTCCCTCTCCAAGTGTGTATTTAGAACAACATGCATCCCCGTAATATCAAAGCACGAGTTTCCAGCAGCGCAGCTGTGTTAGCATGTTTTGTCTAGGTGCTAGGGACTGACCAGAACGGAATAATAAGGGGCATTGATTATCGACCTTGCACATCGTGTTCAGACTAAACTCCAGGAACAGGCAGAGAACACAGAAAGCAGGCAGTTCTCACGTGAAAGGCACAGAGTCTTGCAAAATAAAGTCATGTGGTAACGTGCGCAAAAGCAGCATCATGGCAGCAGAGCTCATGCTAACTTAGCAATGTCGACGATGACCCTAACGGCCATATAACAATAAGAAGACCTCGTCCGCGTGCTGATGTCAGTTCCACCCATTTTTCCGTGCCTTCGAGGCGAATGGGTGAACCAACAACATTTTCACAAGTATACACAGCATACAAACACAGCCAAACTGGAAATTCTTCTCCATAGACATTTCCTAGTGCCAAGCATCAACTGATTCCAACAATCAATCACAAGATATACATTGACAATTTTTTCGGAAAAGGCAGACAGACAACTGGGAGGTGGGTGGGTCAGTGAGGAAACCACAGGCAGATACTGAATCCACCAGAAAAAACATTACTGAAGGTAAGTAACTGGTTCTTCTGATGGATACATCTGCCTGTGGATTCCTCACCTTTTGAAATGAATCCCAAAGCAGTCCCGCTCCCGGCAGAGTTTATGCCCGTCTGCCTATACCAGCACAGAACGTGCAAAATGGCCGTCCCTCTTCACCTCTGAATCCAAGCAACAGTGCTTTGCAAAAGTGAGGAGGAAGGCCCAAGTTGCCGCCTTGCAGACGCCCACCTAAGGGATACCTCTAGCTAAAGCCGAAGAAGACTTGAATCTGGTAGAATGAGCTGTAATACCTCTAGGAGGCTCCTTCTTGGCCAAGGCATAGCAGATCTTGATACAGAGGATGATCCACCTGGACAGCGTTCTTTTGTGGACAGCTTTGCCCTTCATCTTGCCCACTTATCCGATGAAGAGTTGATCGTCCAACTTAAAGTCCTTGGTTCTGTCCAGGTAGAACCGGACTGCCCTCTTCGGGTCCAGACGAGGACGTCTCTCCTCCCCCTTAGAAGGGTGAGGGGGAGGGTAGAAAGTGGGTAAAGTAATGGACTGCCCTAAGTGGAAAGGAGTGACCACCTTAGGCAGGAAAGCAGCTCTGGTCCTAAAAACCATCTTATCCGCATGGAATGATGTAAAAAGAGGATTGGAGCTAAGAGCCTGCAACTCACTCACCCTACTAGCGGAAGTGATTGCAACCAAAAATATAGTTTTAAACGCTTGGAACCTTAAGGGACAACTATTTAATGGTTCAAAGGGTGAACCCATCAAGAAAGTGAGAACTAAATTCAAATCCCACCAAGGCATGATAAAAGGAGTGGGAGGAAACCTATTTGTGAGACCCTTAATGAATCTCATAACTATGGGAGATTTAAACATGGAGGGTTGATCTGGTAAATGGAGAAAAGCCAACAAGGCAGACAAGTAGCCCTTAACCCTGTTGTGCTAGGGAAAGAGAGAAACTCAGAACATTGGACAAATGGGCCTGCAAAGTAACAATCAATCTCTCTCCACACCATTTAACGACCCTACTCCTCCCAGTTTGTTGATGTACCACATCGCTGTAGAGCTGTCCGTTAGAACCTGAACCGACTGACAGCGAAGGGAGGGAAGGAAGGCCTTGAGAGCCAAACGTATCACCCGTAATTCCAGAAGACTGATGTGAAATAATCTTTCCTTTGGAGACCAAAGACCTTTGACCTCCAGATGGGCTCCCCACCCTAGAGTGGAAGCATCCGTTATCACTGCGGCCACCGGAGAAGAGGTTGAAACGGCTTCCCTTATGACAGGTTGCTTGGAACACTCCACCATAACAGCTCAGCAGCACTATCTCTGGAGATTCTGACCACCTCTTCGAGATCTCCGTTGTGTTGAAACCACTGTCTGCAGAGGCACCACTGGAGGGCCCTCATATGCCAGTGTGCATTGTTGACCAACAGTATGCAGGAAGAGAACAGACCCAGTAGACGCAAGACCTTCAGGACTAGAACAGCCGCTCCATTCTGAAAAAGTTGAATCATAGCCTGGATGTCTTGAATTCTCTGTAGAGGCGGGAAGGCAGGACTTAGAGTAGTGTCCAGTATTGCCCCTATGAACAGGTTGCGCTGAAAAGGTACCAGGTGAGATTTGGGTACATTTATTGAAAACCCCAAGTCAAACAACAGTTGTGTTGTTACTTGCAAATGATGCAGCACCATCTCTGGGACTTCGCTTTGAGCAGCCAGTCGTCCAGATAGAGCAAAATACGAACTCCCGACCTTTCGGGATGTGCTGCCACCACCGCCATCACCTTTGTGAAGACCCGAGGTTCGGAAGTAAGGCCGAACGAAAAGACCGCAAACTGATAGTGTTGAGACCCCCACAGTAAAACAAAGATACTTCCGATGCGACTTCAGGATGGGAATGTGAAAATATGCATCCTGTAAATCGATCTACACCATCCAGTCTTATTGCGCTACAGAAGGAACCTGAGCCAGGGTCAACATTTTGAATATCTCCTGTTTGAGGTAAAAATTCAAAACCCTGAGGTCTGGGATCGGCCTTAAGCGGCCATCCTTTTTGGGAATCAGTTACTACGGGGAGTAGCATCAGTGACCCCTTTCCTGCTTCGGAACCACCTCGATCGCACCTTTTGGGAGTAATGACATAACCTCCTGCCGGAGAAGCAGAAGGTGCTCTTCCAAGCACAAACCCTGACCGGGAGGGAAAGGTGGGGTGAATTCCGAAGGGTAGGACATACCCATTCTCTACTATGTTCAACACACAGATCTGTAGTAACAGACCTCTAATGTTGTAGAAAATGGGACACACGTCCTCCCATGGGACAAGTATGCTCTAGGATGGTGGAGTTAGAGCTGCTTCCCTGCCGCACCAGTTGGAGGGGCAGAAGGAGGAGGAGGAGACCCGTTGTCGTGCAGCACCCCGCAGACTACCTCTGCCCTTTCCCCTATAGGATCTGTACAAGGGATATGTCTGCTGTTGCCTGGCATGAAAGGACAAGTTCCTCCCAAAGCCACGAAACTTGCAGAACTGTCCAAAGCCCCTGGGATGAGACTGAAGTCCCAATGACCTTGCTGTGCTTTTCTGTCTTTAAAGCGCTGCAGTGCCGAATCCGCTTTGACCCCAAACAGACGAGAACCATCGAATGGCAGATCCAGTAAAGCAGCTTGGACATCAGGAGAGAACCCTGAACCCCGCAACCAAGCGTACCCCATAGTAGCCTCATCCCATCGCCCTGGCTACCGAGTCGGCAGTGTCCAAACCAGACTATCACCTGGCAGGCAGCAGCTTGGGCATCCGACTGCACCTCTGAGAAATGCGCTTGTACCTCCTTAGGCAATTTCGGAACCACCTCCCTGGCAGAGTCCATGAGGGCGTGGCTATAGCGACACAAAAGGCTTGTGCCATTTGTTGACTTCAGGGCCAAACTCCCCGACGAGAACACCTTCGCAGATTGCTCCATGAGGGTTTGACTATCTGCATGCGTAAATGGGAAGGAACATGCAGACTGCCTCGAGAAGCACGAAGCCTGGACGACCAAGCTTTCCGGCGAAGGATGGGTGGACAGAAAAGCAGGATACCCCGGAGCCACCTTGCCACAGTCCTGGACATGGCTGGAGCAAAGATCGGCTTTCACCAGACATCAAGAATGGGCTCTGTCAAACCTCATTAAAGGTATGTAAAGGCTCTGAGATAGAGGAAGGAGAATGGAGCACCTTCGTCAGGATATTACTTTAATTCCGCTGTGGGAAGGGGCAATTCCAAGAGATCCGCAGCCTTCCTGATCACAGCATAAGTAGTCACCCCCTGCGTTTGGAGATGAAAGCTCCCATTCAAGACAGGTATCCAGACCACTAGCCTCCTGTAAACCTTCAAAATCCGGATCAGGATCCACAATCGCTCCTTCCTCAGCCTCTCTCCATGCTCCTCCTGGTACTCTTCTTTCTCCAATAGTCTTTGTGCCTCTCTCCAAGACCCCATCCTCGTAACGGGAGTCTGCGGCGCCAGTGACTTGGGGATCAGCGTCGAAGGGAGGTTTACAGGAACAGGAGTCTACGCAGGTCAAGGTCGAGTCGGCGCCAGTTCAGAACCAGACAGCGCCAGGGATGAATCATCCAGTGGCACTCGCCCCTCCAAAGATTTTAACAGTGTTGAAAATCTCGGCGTCGGAAGAGGCCAACTCCCTGGAGCCATAGGCATGAGGTGCCTGAGGAAAATGAGGTGAGAAACCTCCCAGGTAATATGTCAACTGACCCATAGGGCCAACAGGGGCACCAGTAGGGTTTGCTGCTCTGGCAAAAAAGCCAAACAAGCGCGTTTAAAAAATGCAACAGATCCGTACCCGGAGTAGGGAAAGCAGGATAAATCTGATCCGGTACTGCAGGCTCTGAAGCCGCTCGGGAAGGCAGCACATTCGACTCCGGCGCCGGAGACCCCGGAGCCAGAGGTGGAGTGGTCGACTTTGGCAACGGTGGAGGCATTGCATCTCTCAGAGCCGGTGAAGTAACTGCTCTCGCAGCCGGAGAAGGGGCCGGAGTCCCCTCAGTTGAAGGAGACGGTTATCTCTTCGATGACGCCTGTGACATGGAGACACTGACTTCAACCACTGACGCCGAGAACCATGGTGCCGCTTTTTCCTATGCTTCTTCGACGAACTCGTAGTATGTGGAGTCGGCGACTTGGAACGGCACCTCGACCTCCTGCAACCCCTTTTCTGCTTCTTGGCCTAGGCTAATTTCGCCTCCCTCTCCTTCAGTGCTTTAGGATTCATGCGCTTGCATGAGGTGCACTCCTCCCCGTCGTGGTCCGACGAAAGACACCATAAACAGTCTTCATGGGGGTCAGTGATGGACATCTGACCACCACATTCTCTGCATGGCTTGAAACCTGATTTTCTTTGAGTAGGCATCCTTGATGGCTACAAAGTCACGACAATCCGCAACAAAGAAACTCTCAGAAATGGAGAGCCTGGGAAAAAAACGTTACGCGTCGACAGCACGGAAAAAAGGGAACCGATGTTAGCACGCCGAGGTCTTCATATGGCTCAGATGATGTCACGCAGTCACGTGCGGAGCCATTCCATTGTGACGTCCTAATCGACGTGGGAGAGCTGAGGAGAAAGGTTTTCGTGGAATGCTGTGCATTGGGATAATTCAAAAGGTGAAGAATCCACAGGCAGATGTATCCATCAGAATATCCTGGACTTGCTGTTCGAGGACAAGACAAAACTACACTTTATCCAAAACAGCTGTGATGAAAGGGAGGGCCTAAAGGCGAGTCAGGTATGACTTCAGCATGTTGATAGTGAACCCCAGAGATTGCAGGATGTCTGCTGTAGTCTGGAGGTTGGAGACGACTGCTTAGGGCGAGCCCGCCTTCAACAGACATTCGTCGAGGTGGGGTAGGCTGGAACCCCTGACCTCTGCTGATGTGCTGCAACGACCGACATTCCCTTGGTGAACACCGGAAAGGCACTTACGGTAAGGCCAAAAGAGAGCACAGATAACTGATGAAGATCCTGGCCCACTGTGAACCGCAAGTAACATCTGTGGGCAGGCAGGATGGGAACATGGAAATAAGCATAATGCAAGTTCAACGCTACCATCCAGTTTACAGGGTTCAGAGCAGATAAGATCTGAGCCCAAGTGAGCATCTTGAATTTTTCCTTTCTCAGGAAATAATTGAGAGGGCGCAGATTTAATATAGTACTGAGGCCTCCATTTTTCTTTGGCACCAGAAAGTAGCAGGAATAGCAACCAGACCTACATCTGATGCTGGCATCCTGTTGATGGCTCTTTTGGCCGGAAGGGCCAGTGCTTCCTATCTCAAGAGTGAAAAGATGGTCCTCTGTCAACTGATCTGGGGGCAGAGGAAGTGGTTTCAGGGTTTGTTGGAACGGGAGGGCATACCGCTGTTGGACAATCTGGAGCACCCATTTATCTTTTGTATTTTCCCATTATTGGTGCAGATGGTACTTAATTCAGCTGCCAACCAGGTGCCCATGGTTGATTAAGGGCAAACTAAAGAGGTTTTGACTGCACAGCTTCCGGAGGGGGGGGGGGGGATTGGTCAGACCTCTGGCTTTGTGCCCCACAAGGCTTCTGGGAGTCATGTCCTCGGCCACGAAAGGACTGAGCCTGTTGGCCGTGGTTGCTAGGGGGCAATGGATGTGGCCGATAGCCCCTACCGTAGCCATAGAAGCGGCACAAGGTGGAATGTGGCTCTCGTGGCACCACCGAACAGCCCAACGACCTAGCAGTGGTCCTACAATGCTTTAATCTCTCCAAAGGTGAATCCACCTTGTTTCCAAAGAGATGTGTTCCATCAAAGGGCATGTCCATGAGCGAGGCTTGGACATCCCCTGAAAAGTCAGTATTCTTTAACCAGGCATAACCTTTTTAGTGCAATGGCTCAGTCCAGTGAGTCGGTAGTATCCAACCCGCATCTGATCGAGAATTTTGCTGCATCTCCTCTGTCAGCAATAGCTTAGAATAGTATGGCCCGAGCCTCATCCAGGACCATAGGCAGTACTTGTGCAGCCGTATCCCACATAGTATGGGAATAACGACCCAATAAGCATGAGGTGTTCACAGACCACAGTGCCAGGTTGGCAGAAGAGAAAATCCTTTTACCAAAGGGATCCCGCCCTATGTTCCCTGTAAGGTGCACGCGAGCGCATCTTACACTTTCACAGTGCCCAGCACCTCTGCAGGAGCGCACATCAGACTACCGGAACAAAGAGAAAGTCTTCCCCAACTGCTCATTCAAAAAGAATGCAGCAGCATGAAAGGAAGTTTTCTCTTCGGGTAAGCGCTGCAAAAGGGGAATTCAGTTTAAAGAGATCCTGCTGAGGTCCCATCAGTATTCTGATCGGGCCCCTCATGCTGGCAGTGTCACAAGGCAGCTCTTTAAGTTACTATGCTAATGCACTTATCACCTTTACAAGCCCTTTTGCTGTATCCATTTGCTTGAAAGGACTTGACAAGGTGTTAAGGGCATTAACATGTTAACAGGCTGCAGGGGAGATATGCAGGTTCACTGGTCTATAGGGCCATCAGGTTAGTCTTACAGTCCAATGTTTTTGGGCTGTTTGTGGCCTGTTTTATGGGCTGGGGGGATGGTTTTAAGGATGATTTCACTATTATCAACAGCACTGCCTGCAATAAACACAAATGCACGGAGTTTAGCATACCTTGTAAAAATCTTAAGCAGCATGTCTTTACAAATGCTTTTCAAAATTGACCAAATTTGAAAATGTGGGTCACTTTTTTAGTTGTCTGTCACTAATGGAGGTCACTTGATGCCCAGTCCAAACCTGAAGACCCATGCATGGCTACAGTAACAAGCATTGGCAAAGCCAATAGGTTTTGCTTATGCAAGATCTATTGACTTTGTCAATGTTTTTTTAGATATGTTGCACAGCAGCACAGGCTAAAAGTAAAGGGGAAAAAAAGTGATATGCTGCACCTGGCACTTAACCGCGTCATATCGCTGTTTTTCCTCTTAAAGCCATGTTTCATAGCAACCCGTGCAGCTATGCTGTATATTGAAAAAAGCATTGACAAGCCTGGTTTTTCATACAACTCTAAGACAAAACTCCTCTAGGTAGAATCCTATATAGCCACCTTTTGTGTGGAATCCTAGCGCGGGGACACTCCGTTGGAGTAACCATTGCGCTATACAAATGGTCTACAATGTCTACAAAGCTGAATAGCTCTCGGGTATGCGAGTGCTATTGGGCTTTGTTTAATGCTTTTGTGGCGGACAGGAGGTTGGGGGGGGAGGCTTAACTGAGAGAAACAGCCTTTACCACACATCATTTACCATGCATGCCATTACTACCTATATGCCTTTACCACACAAGGTAAGAGCATATGGTGGTAAGTTTTTTTTTTTAGGTTGTAGAGGCACAGGATGGAAAGGGTGGGTTTAGGGGTGGGTAAAGGGTAGGAAGGGTATTTTTATGGTTTAAGGGTGGGTATGGGGCTAAGGGGCTTTAAGGCGGGTAAGGTTATGGGACAGTAAAGGTAATTTAAAAATGGGGGGTGTGGGGTTTCCCTCCCAAAAGATTTAAAAAATTATAATTCATGAAAAAAAGGGGTCTCAACCGATAAGAAAAAATAAAACTTAAGTTAAATGTATGTGTATATATATATATATATATATATATGTATTTTTTCACTGAAAAAAACAAAGGTTACAGGGATCTTATAGTTAGGAAATGGAATTAAAACAACCTTAGAAATTCATTGAGGAAAACCAAAGGTTACAGGGACATTATAGTTAGGTTCAGGTTTCACTCGTACAAAACCAGTGAAATTCATCAGTTATAGTTAGCTGAGCTAACTATAACTCGCGCCCCCTCGCAATGCACTGCTTATGACCTCACATATAACATCACTCATGGCATGGTCAGGGACATCACTAATGAGATCTCAAATGACATCACTGATGACATCTGCTTATGGGACTTGCCTGAAGAAGTCTTGGAATGCAACCAAGACCAATGCAAGCCACTCTGGGAGCGATCCAGAGACCTCCCAAGCGAACAGGACCGAAGCAGCGCGGAGTCGCATGGCAAGCAGCCGAGAGCTTCATGGCCCACTTGCGGATGGCCTTGGAGTACATCATTTTGAACTCCACACATGACGGGGAGTTGTGGTCCCTCTCCAGGAACCATAGGCAGACCAAGTAGGGGTCCATCACATCCCAGGCTTGTACCATGTGGGTTTCTTCATGCGGTACATCTCCGAAAAATGATGGAAAAGGCACAATAGACTTCGACAAATCATCGAAAGAAGTCAGTCAAAAAATGACTAAGGGGAGCTCAAACCGGATCCTTGCTGATGGCACAAAAAAGGAGGAACTGAGGTGAACGCCTTGGCGTGGCACCTATATAGGCACTGCGCATGTCACTTCTAGCACAGATGATGTCACGCAGAGCTGAACGATACCACCTATCAGCGAGCAAGAGGATTGCTCATAAAATGTTCGGATCCAGCCTGAGACCTGGGAATACTCTAAGACATGGATGGGTACTTGTAGAAACATTTTCCCAGGGGCTTTAACCCGGTTACAACCATCTGAAGTCTACTGGGTTCTAACTATCAAATGCTTGCTTCTGGGCTCATACATATGCTCATACTAATGTCAAAGTATATTTAATTTGAAGAATGCTGGTGCTGTTTGTAGGGGCACAGATCCACGACCAGCACAGCAGGAATCTTTGTTAATGATCTCAGCCCTCAAAAAAGTATGCCATGGATGTATTTGGGAAAAGAAGCAAATGGGACGAGCATATAGAAGAAACAGTAAAGTGCCTTCCGCTCCTTGGTAATAAATGTAAAGGCATAGGCAGGATATGGATGTATTACACATTGAAATGAGTTTTTCCCGACAGCAATAAAGAAAATAAGTGACCTGCAACTGTAGTTCTCCAGTATTGGAATCTTTCATAGATTCACATGCTTGAATCATTCTCCGTCGTCAGATGGGAGTCCCCCGTTACCTTAGAAAAGCAATGTAATGATATGTATAGACTGGAAAAGGACTAGGCCCCTTAGTTTAATAAACTATCAGTCATTTAATAAATAAAAAAAAAGAAGACTAAGCCTAAGCCAGGTTGTATCACCTCTAGAACACTCCTGTGAGAAGCTCCTGTCCCTCAGATTTTAGAACACAAGTGTATAATATAAACATCCACAGAGATAGAGAGAAAGGTGAGGTTTACCAGGGGAGCAGGGTGGGTTGCATGTGAATATATGAAAGATTCCAATACTGGAGAAGGATTGGAGGAGTGGAGAGGTGTGGTGCAGCGGCCAGGGCAGCTGACTTCGGAGCACAGGGTTCACGGTTCGATCCCCGGTTCCGGCGGCAGCTCAGCTCAGCACCATGTGACTCTGGGCAATAGCTCACTTAATTTCCACGACGGCCCCCAGCGCCTTGAGACCCGTAAGGGTGAGTAGCTGCGCTATATAAAAACGGACTTACTTACTTACTATTATGTTACTTACCCAGTAAGCATCTGTTCTTGGCATGTAGAGCTGTAGATTCACATGCTTTGCATACTCCTGCCATCTAGTGTTGGGTCCAGGATGTTTGCAAGTTGTTTTTCTTCGAAGTCTTTCCTAGTCACGAGGTAAGGTGACTCCTCCTTTCGGTGATAGTGTGCATGGTCATCGACTCCATTGTTAGATTGTTTTCCCGCAAGAGGGTGAGAATGGAGTAAGTAAGTGTAGTATAGAGATGTCCATGCGTATGAATGTATAATGAAGAACTGTAACAACTATAGGTGCCTGGGGAGGCGGGTGGGCGCATGTGAATCTACAGGTCTACATGCCAGGAACAGATGCTTACTGGGTAAGTAACATAATCCGTTCGAGGCATGTGTGCTGTAGATACACATGCCTTGCAAAGAAGTATACTCCCAAAGCGGCGGCTAACCTGTAGATGTTGCAGTTGTTTGAAACAGTGTTGCTTGACCCACATTAGCTTGTTGACGTGCTAACACAACTACACAATAGTGTCTGTAAATGTGTGCGGTGTAGACCATGTAGCTGCCTTACATATGTCAGCTAGAGGAATGTTACCTAAAAAGGCCATAGAAGCCCCTTTATTTTGCAAGTGGAATGCGCTCTAGGGATATGGATAAAGTTATTTTAGCTTTTGCGTAGCATGTCTGAATGCATTTAAAAATCCATCTTGCAATATCAGATTTAAAGATGGGATTGCCTTTGTGAGGTTAAGCAAATGCAACAAACAGTTGTTTTGTTTAGCGAAAGTCTTTTGTCCTATCTATGTAGTACAATAAAGCTCTTTTACATCCAGCGTGTGAAGAGCGCGTTCTGCTACAGAATCAGGTTGATGGAAAAACACAGGTAACTCAACAGACTGGTTTATATGAAAAGCAGAAACCACTTTGAGGAGGAATTTAGGGTTGGTGCGAAGAACTACCCTGTCTTTGTGTAGCTGAAAGAAGGGTTCTTCTAAGGTTAATGCCTGTAGCTCACCAACTCTCCTTAATGATGTGATTGCAATGAGGAAAGCCACTTTCCATGAGAGAAACTGCAAAGGGCACTAATGCAATGGTTCAAAGGGTGGACCCATAAGCCTTGTAAGGACAATGTTAAGATTCCATACTGGGGTAGGAGGAATTCTTGGTGGTAATACTCTTTTCAAGCCTTCCATGAAGGCTTTGATTACTGGAACTTTAAACAGTGATAAATGCTGCCTGTTTTGCAAATACGCAGCTACCGCTGCAAGGTGCAAACGAACAGATGTAGAAGCTAGTCCAGTTTGCTGTAAGTGTAACAGGTAACATATAATGTTTTGTATAGAAGCATCCAGAGGATTGATTTTGTTATTGCAGAAGACAACAAATCTTTTCCACTTTGCTGCATAGCAAGCTCTCGTGCTAGGTCTACTTGCTTCTTTTAGAATAGTCATGCAGTCTGGTGGTAGATTTAAATAACCAAACTCTATGACTTCAGGAGCCAGATCGCTAAGTTTAGTTCTTCGGGATTTGGATGCCTGATTTCTCCATGGTTCTGTTTGAGGAGCCTGGAGGTGAGATGCAGCTTTTGATGTGGTACTAGAGACAGCCAATCAACAAACAGAGGGAAAGGGTTGTTTTGATGGGGCACACTCCCAGTCCCCTTGAGATAGAACAATAAACAAATGAGGGAGTTTACCCCGAACAAATAATACTACAAACGAGACGCGCAAAAAAAGGTGGTGGGGGAAAAGGAAAGGATTACTCCAATTATTCCTGGAGAGGAATCATTCCTTTTCTGGAAGAAGACCCCTCACTCGCCAACCTAGTTGGTGACATGCTTCATCATTGGGGTCCCACCCGAGCAGCCGAATGCCACTCGGGTGTGCTTCGACGCCTGATTACAGCGGAGCAGGTTTTTTAGTGATAGTGGTGCAAGTGACTGAGAAAGTGGAATAGTGAGTTAAAATTGTCTTTATTGTTCCCAAAATTTTAATATGTTGCAATAAGGCAAGAATAAAAACGACGAGTGATACCTTTAAAGGTTAAATTGGCCTAAGGTATCAGGTATTGAAAGTGAAATTAAAAAACTTGGTCTACATGTTTCAGCCTATTGGCGGCAATGCAAGGCTTTCTTCAGGACCTATATTCTGACCCGAGGGGTATGCACGCGCTAAGGTGCACCCGTCTCAGAGTCAAAAGTGAACCATGCCGTGTACTTTCGGTACAGTATCCTTTCAACCTTTTGTGAAAGGTAATTGGGATCTGGAAGAAAAATAAAGAGTCACACAATCATATATGGTATGAGAAATACCCAGATCACACCTCTCATACGTTTCTCTATTGATAGTTCTGTAATGTGATATGCATCACAACCGTGCAAGCATTCCATGCCCGTCGATCGCGTCGTGCGCTTCAAATTATCGCACCAGTAACTCGTGGTTCATGAAAACAGAGTGCAATTTCACCCTTATTTGCGTGTCGTGCCCCCAATGTGCATTTCCTTGGGTGGCGTTTCATTATACTCTACGCTGTATAAGCGGAATATAATAGTTGAGCTTGTAAAACACACGCACATGCACACATCGTACTGTTGTGCTAGTGCCCGTGTGTATTTGAAAAACAAACAAGGGGGAAAAACGAAGGTTCGGCTTACTTGAGGCTAAATTCTGTCTCGCCCCATGGAAACCGTGGGGGGGGCGTCAGATGTAGTCAAACACTAGCGGGAACAAACATATGTAATGCCAATTAGGACACGTACCTTGATAATGCCTGTTCACAAAAGCGGAGCCCACCCGCATTAGCGACCAATACTCACGTCATCAAACCAGACTGCCCGCCTTCCTACCTACGGAAACGCCACACGGAACCGAATGTTACCTCAATGCGGGTCCCGAAGGCTTTTAACTAATCCAGGATGAACCGAGTACTTCCTGGACTGTGACGTGTAACGCGGTCACGTGTTAGCGTCAGGGGGCGTGGCCTTGGACTCTTATCAAGAAGTCTGACGGAGCCTTATTTTGACAGGGTAAAGCGATTGCGAATAATCCCTTACAGGGTTATAATACGGGGGACCATGAATCATAAGTATTATATAAACAGATCGTACAAAGCGTCGGACAATAAGGTACGCTAATTGTGGGCATTGTTGTCAAGCACTAGGGGTTAAGAGAGACATGTTGGTCTCTTATTTGGCATCTGAAAAATGGTATTCATGTCAACAATGGAAAGTGTAGTATCCTCAGAGTTTTCCACTGGTGAGAATAAGCATGGTAAAAATCAACTGGTGAGAATTTTAAATATCCCCAGTTTTAAACTTGGTGAGAATAAGCATGTGTTAGGTGGTCAACAAAGTTCTCAGTATTAGAACATCTGAGCTAACGTGGAATCTAGAATTATGCACTGGCAATAATAGGGTGTTTACCCTTTCCATAATTACAGATATCCACACTTGTGGACCGGTTTTCCCATGTGACAGAAAAACTACTTTTGTTTAACTGTATTCCACGGGATGTTGTCATTTAAACCCTCCCTGTGGGTTGACAATCTGTAGACCCAGCGCTGTTCCTTCTCCAGCAGACGCTGTTGAGTATGTTCTATGGCTCTAACAGGTTCTATGACTGTCCATCTTATGTCATTGGTGGTGTGATTTGCCTGCAGGAAGTGTTCCGTAAGTTTGGTGGTAATTTTCTTGCACCTGATCGTGCTCCGATGTTCACAAATCCTTTGTTTAATTTTCCTTCCTGTCATGCCCACATATCGTAAGTTGCATGGGCCTTTTATGAGATAAACAACATTCATGCTATTGCAATTCGTGTGTGCCCTCTGGGTCCAGACTTTCCCAGGCTCCAGGTCAAGTGTCTTAGTGGCTGTACTTAAATGGCACACACTGCAATTCCCGCATGGGTAGTGGCCCGTGATGTTGGGTAGGCCCCATGCGTTTAGTACAGTGGCTGTGTTCTCTTGTTCCCCTTTTCTCGGGCGGGTAGCCACAAGGGTATCCTTTAAACTCCTTGCTTTCTTGAAAGAAACAAGCATTTGCAATGCAATCGGTCTCGCCTTTGGGACCTTATACATATTTAGCGATTCAGCATATTTAGGGTATGGGCATGAAATGGGGAGACCAGCTGTGTTGAATAAAAAGCTAACACAGTTTGGGTAGACTTTAAGGACAGTGTCTGGGGCAGTGTGACAGAGGGAGAGAGTTTTGCAGAAGGACGGAAAGTGGGGGACAATGGGATAACATAGATAGAGACCAACAGAGAGTTTGGAGGATAGCAGTTAGTTTATAAGAGATAAGCAGAGATGAGTGAGGGAGACGAGAAACTAGGAGACGGACAGAGTTTTGGGTGGGAATATAGGCGAGGGGAGCGTGCATGAGAGGGAGTTTAAAGAAGAGATACAGAGTTTTGAGGTGTAGGGAAGGACTTGGGGTTTAAAGGGACTACGCATGAGACAGAAAAAGTGAGTTTGAGGGGCAAACAGTTTGAAATATTGTTTTATGGGACGGGGAGCGTTAGACAAAGGGGCAGACATCTGGGGCACAGACAGGCAGAAACATGATTGTATGCCCTTTCCGGTTGCCATTAAGCTCTGCCCCCAAGTTTTTGAGGACCTTCCCAAGTTATCCCGTTCGTATTTCTTTTATGCGTGTATGGTTTTTGGGGGAAGCCTAGAAAGACAAGTACCCCGGGTATCTTCTACAGTTAAAACACAGCCATATTTAAAGTCAATTACTCTGGAAAATAAATACATTTAAAATCGTCCAATACATGGGTAAAATAATAGGCATTGGAATTTTAAAAACAAACGTAGATTGAGTATACAGATTGAACAAGAACACCAAACAGGAGGATAAATAGGTTTACCTGCCAAAATGGCAAGACACCCTCGTATGCTTGGCACAAACCCTTAAATGTCTGTGAGCGCAAAAAGCAGCGACCCGGGGCAGATTAGTTTAGCCAAACAAATCCTATAAATCAGAGTCGGCGGGAGCTTAAATATAGCAGTCTTCCTATATTATTGTAGCATCTGAACGTCCAGCACTAGGAAAGGAAATCGTAGTCTGCAAAGCTTGTGTATAAGAAATCCCACCTTGCGTTATAAATAGACACATTCATTTTTAGGTCGAGCAAGGCAGCGCATGCACTGTCTCTTCGAGACCTGCTGTAATAACTCAGTGGGCTTACAGTATGTTATTTTCTTGCTATTGGCTGCTTGCCTTTTCACTCGTGCATTTAGCCTTCTGATTTGCTAAAGGCATCTATTTGTCATGCCTCTTTTAGTGTTGCGACCTAATAAAAAGCGGTTAAAAACAATGAGTAATAAGCCAGAGCCAAGCGAATTTGAGCTTTTAAGACTCATTCAATCAAATCTCTTTAAAAATGTGCAAGATGTCCGAAACTACGGAAGAGGCTCTTCTGCCAGCTGATTATGCATTCCAATAATTACCGATTTCCACTGTGCCACAGAAGTGAAAGGCCTGTAACAGCGCAGCGCCATGACACAAGAAGACCAATTCTTAAAGAGTGAAATCAGGGATGCGTGAAGTACCCAACGGGGCTATAGTTCAAGTCTGGAAAAAATCCTCTTCTAAAGATTCTTTGTGCAGTGCCACCCCATTATATTGTGCAGCTCTGACAATGACTTCCTGATAGGATACATTGTCATCAGGAGGAGATGGCTTGGCAGGGTAAAGGTCTGGATCATTGTCTGCTGGAGGGTCAATTGTGTAATCCGTCCATGTATCTATTGGTAAATGAGTGTCCCCATCATCAATATCGCCTGGTGAGATTGTGGAGAATCTTGAGGGGTGCTACGTAAAGCATTTAAAGGTAGAGAAGGGGTTGGTGGAGGGGATGTTGGTGGTAGATAAAAAGGACTGGTAGCAAGTCTTCCTTTTTAAAGGGATCTTGTAACGAGTTTCCTCATCAGGCAGCTTGTGTTTCTGAGTAAGCTTTGTATGAATATGCCCCGTTTCAGGGTTAATATACAGTTTCTTTTGTTTGGGATCCGTTTTTGGTGGAACAATGTCTAAATTTGGATCCGAAGGGACATCTTTCGGTTTCGGCGCCGGTATGGGCTGGCCTTTGGGTACGGAAGGTTTCAGCTCCAAAGGCGGTTTAATTTACGGCGTGGAGGGTTTCGGCTCCGAACCGGATTTCTGTTTGGAACCGGAGAGCTTCTGCTCCGACGAGGATTTGTGTCGATGGCAGGAGTATGCAAAGCATGTGTATCTACAGCACACATGCCTCGAACCTACAGTTATAGGTAAGTAACTTGCTTTCTGACTCCAGTATTGGAACTTTCATAGATTCACATGCTTGAATCAGATTAAACAGCAGTTGAATAGCACATGTATCCCCACACTCCATTCCATATCAAATGTATGAAACAATATATATTTATGAATGGAAATATACGTATAAATAAAATAGTACCATACAGAAATACAATGAAGAAAGTGCGTAATCAATAAGCGGGTGGTGGGAAGGAAGGTATGGCTCACCATTATTGGAAAAGATGTTGAAGCACTGTTTAGCCTACAGCGGCATCACTGTGAACTGCTGATTTCAAGCAGTAGTGCTGAGTAAAGGTGTGTCTGTTCTTCCAAGTCGCAGCCCAGCAGAATTCGGGAAGGGACACACTAGCAAATAACGCCATAGAAGAAGACAGTCCTTGTAGAATGGGCATAAACTGTTGAGCGCAAGGGTCTGTCGGCCTACTGGTGTGACAGATCTAAATGGCGCTGGATATCCATCTAGAGACACTTTGATTTGAGAGTGGAGAGCCTTTTCTTGGAGAGCTGTACGCTACAAATAGTTGAAAAGATTTTTTTAGTCTTGTCCAAATAGAATTTTAAGCACAGTTTGACGTCTAAAGAGTGTAGTGCTCTTTCAGCTGACGTCGTAGGATTTTGAAAGAAAGACTTAAGAACCACCGGTCTGAAGGGACCGTAGGAATGAATTTAGGGTTTGTGCAGAGAATAACCCTATTGTCCCTAATTTGTGGGAAAGGTTCCTGGATGGTGAAAGCCTGAATCTCATTGACTCTTCTGGCCGAGGTTATGGCCAGGAGGAGAGCCACCATCCAGGAGAGAAATTTGATATCCACTTTGTGGATGGGCTCAAAGGGATCCTCATAAGCTGAGATAGTAGTGTTCAGTTGCCAAAGTTGAGGAGGAGGCCTTACCGGAGGTAATGTTCAGAATAAGCCTTTGAGAAATTGTTTAATGATCCTGGAAGACCATAGTGATTGAGATGTGGGAGAGTGCCTGAAATGGGAAATGGCTGCCAAGTAGACTTTGATGGAAGCATGAGCTAGATGGAGAAGATACAGAAGGATTTCTTCTGGTGAAGAGGAAAGAGGATGTACCTTAGACCGCTGAAATCATATGCAAAACCTTTCCACTTGAGGCGATAGGTTTTACTGGTACTGTCTGCACAGGCTCTGGCTAGTATTTCCCTGCAATCCGATGGAATGTTCTGTTTGAATTTGTGGAACTCAGGAGCCATGCTGATAAACGAAGAAATTTGGGGTCTGGATGCAGAACTTGGCCCTGGTTCATTGTCAGCAGAGAAGGGAAAGGCATCAGCTGAAAATGACGCTCATGTGAAAGAAGTAACTCTGTGAACTAGTGTTGGCATGGCCATATGGGAGATATGAGAATCAGATTGCAAGGTGCTGCCTTCATTTTCATGAGGACTCTTGGGAGGAGAGGAGTCGGAGGAGAGGTGTAGGCAAAGATTCCGGACCATGCGATCGGAAATGCATTCCCCCACGACCACAGCTGTGGGTGCCAGCTTGCGTAAAACCTGCATTTCAGGTTCTGGAGGGGGTTGCAAAGAGGTCCAGATTTGGTTTGCCCCATCTGAGAAAGATGCTGTCGAGGGTCCCCTGGTCGAGTTCCCACTTGTGGCAAGATGTCGTCAGCCTGCTGAGAGTGTCTGCTATAGTGCTCTGCTTCCCGGGAACATGTTCTGCTCGCAGACACACCTTGCGATGGATGGACCATTTCCATATCCTCTATGCTTCCTGGGATAGCAGGTGGGATCTTGTGCCGCCCTGCTTACTGATGTAGTGTATCGTAGTTGTATTATCCGTGCAGACTAGCACTGCAGAATTGTGAATCCTTGAGCGAAACACCTGTAAGGCTAGGTGTACTGCCTTCAACTCTAGCAGGTTAATGTGTAGAAGAAGTTGAGAAGGTTGCCATTTGCCACTGACTTGGGGATCTTGGAGGTAAGCACCCCAGCCCTCTAGGGAAGCGTTGGTGGTGATGGCCAGGGGAGGAGATTGTGGAAGAAAAGAGAGAAAGAATCTAACTGAAAGATGTTCCTGTCGTGTCCGCCAGGATAGGGCGGTGACCATGCCTTGAGTGACCGGATTGTGGTCGAACGACCCTGTCACTTGAACCCATTGCCTGTCCAATTCCTCTTGAAGTCGATGCATTCGTAGATCGCAAAATGGGACCAGTGGAATGCAAGAGGACATCATCCCTAAGAGGGACTTGTAGAGGCGAACAGAAAGTGACTTTGGACTTCTCTGGGTTCAGAGTGAGACCCAGTTTGTTGAAGAGCTTTGTGCAGGCTACTGTTGATGCTCGTGCAGCCTGCTTGGAAGGGGCCTTGACCAACCAGTCATCTAGATAAGGGAAGACTTGATGCTGGTGCCGTTTTAGAAAGACTGCTACAGGTACCAAACACTTCATGAAGATGCGAGGGGCGGATTTGAGGACAAAAAGGAGTACCTTCAACTGGTATTGGCTGCCGACTACCATGAATCTTAGAAACTTCCTGTGCTTTGGGTGGATGGGAATATGAAAATACGCATCTTGGAGATCAAGAGCTGCAATATCTTCTGCAGTGCCACCATGCGGAATGATTGCTTCCTGAGATAGGTGTTCAGGTTTCTAAGTTCTAGAATCGGTTGCCATTGCCTTGACTTCTTGCGGAAAAGAAGAAACGGGAATAGAAACCTCTTCCTCTCTGTGCTACAGGAACTCTCTCTATAGCTCCTTTTTTGAGCATGGGTTTGGCCTCCAACTTGAGGAGTTGAAGATGTTTGTGGATGGACGGTTGGGGCGGAGTTGAAGGTGGCGTTTGGAGAAATTCCAATGAGTGGCTGAACTGAACAAAGGATAAGACCCACTGGTCGGTTGTAATTTCCTGCCATCGGTGGAGGTAGTTGGTTACTCTGCTGCCGAGGACGATGACCTATATCTTTTCTTGGACGTCCTGATTTTCCCCTAGGAAGGGGTCTGGCATATGATGACTGTGGTGGCTGTCTTTGCTGATATTGTGGACAAAACTGTTGAGTAGATGTGGAATATGAGGGGTACTGATAATGTTGGTAGCCCCCCTGTATAAAGATTGTCCTTGTCCACGTACGCCACGGAAAGGCACTTCTCGGTATTGTAAGGTCCTCACTGACTTGTCAGTGTCAGTTTTAATATCTTGGAAGGGCTCATCCACATGCTTTCCAAAGAGGGCTTCTCCATCTTAAGGGAGGTCCAAGATTTTGTTTTGATCCTCCAGTTGGAAATAGATAGCCTTGAGACAGCCTTGATGCCTGAGCACCTGCAGAAACCGGTAATAACAATGTCCATGGTGCAATCTATTATTTCATAGGATTTGACCTCACCCTCATACAACACCTTCTTGGCTTCTGCTTTAACGTCTTCAGCTAGCTGGTCGAGGTACGGAGCAATATCCAACCACATTTGGCGGACGTACCTTCCAAGAACTGCTAATGAGTTGGCTCCCCTGACTGTTCATGCTGACATTGAGGAAAAACTTTTCCCACTGTTGTCAAGGCGCCTACCCTCCATGTCTGGAGGTGCTGAGATAGGTGCTCAAGGGTTTTTGGAGTGGTGCTGGGCCATCTGTGTGACAATAGAATCTGGCTTAGGGTGCCCAGTAAGACATACAGAAGCATCTTTAGGAGCCTTGTATTTTTTGTCAAGGATGGCGCGGCAACACTGCTGCCACCAAAGCTGGGGACTTTATTACCTTTATTCCCAGATATAGTCATTAATGGACATGGCCTTGACAGTCTTACTAAAGGGTTCCTTATGGTCATACAGAAAAGTCTGTTTGCTTTGTGGGCATTGGCAGATGTAATCTTTTTGCAGTCCTCTAAAGAAGGTTATGAAGACCTACAATATCATCTGGAAGAGAATCTACTGGGAGTGGCGTTGGAGATAATTGAGCTGGTAGCAGGTAACTGTCCCATTTAGCTTAAGTGTCACCAAGCTCACCCTCTTTTCTATCATCATCTGAGGATGTGGGATCCTAGAGGTTAACTGTCAGTGGGGTCTGCCGTGGTGGAGGAGACAAAAGTCGTTGCAGTGGAGCCTGTGCGGTTGAAGGCTTCCTTAGAGGAGATTTTGGCAATGGAGAGACATGCCTCGTGGATAGTGATGGAGGGAAACTCCTTCTATAGTCAGACAACATGAACTGCAGGTCAGAAACCTCCTGGTACTGTTCATGAAATTGTTCTGGCGGGGCGAAATAACTTTGCTCATAGTACTTCTCTTCATCGTCTTCTGGTTAATATTTTAATTGTAACTCAGATGGGCTGTGAGCCATGCCAAAGGGGCCATCCTCATCAGAGTCATCCTCATCTAAAAGGTGGCTGGCAGTAATGGTGACACTTTACTCTGAGAAGTATGTGCAGGGGTGATTTGCCATGTTTTTCTGATTTTTCTTTCGTCTACAGGGTCGACGATGAGGTCATGGTCGTCGAGACTGTACATGGAGATTTTGCTGATGACGCTGTAGAAACAGATTTCCTAGTCGACGCTGGAAACTTCGTCAACGGCGGTGTCATCTTCGTCAATGGGATTGCCGTTGTCGAGGTGAGGACAGTCTTCGGCGTTGATGGTATTGGGGCTTGGCTCGTTGACGAGGAGGTCATCGTCGAGAAAGATGAGGCCGTCGAGAAGGTGGCGACCGTGGTAGTAGAGGAGACGGTGGTCTTCGTCGATGACGATTTGCTCGTCGACGGTACCACACTCATCAACAATCTCAATCGACGGTATAGATGATGGGTTTTTTTAAAGTGTGAATTGGCGGAGGTGTAGGAGGCTCAGACTTTGATTTTGAATGGGTTTCTGAGGAGAAAGAGGATGATTTATTCTCCCTTCGTCTTGAGGAAGTTTCACCTTGATGAGATGATTTGGATGGTCTGCGTTCCTTATGAGAGCCCTGAGAGGACATTTTGGAGAATTTTTTAGATGTCTCCAGAGAGGAAAGAGTATGAAAAACCCTTGCTCTCTTTTTAGTGCCTCTAAAAAGAGGATGAAGATGAAGATTCCTCACTGTCACTTTCTGACACAGGTTCCTTTCGAGTTTTCAGCTTTTGAAGCCATAACAGCAGCCTCCCCTCACAGTAGGTATTTTAGTGGAAAAGGTACAACATATCTTACATTCATTTGAATATATGCGATGGGTACAGGCAATAAATGCAGTCCTGATGAGGGTCATCGAAGTGAAGCCTCTTTTTGTCACAGGTAGCACAGAACTTGATGAGGTTCTTTTTTTACTTTCTCTGACATGGCGAAGTCACATTTGAGCAAGAAAAATTCAGATACATAAGGATATAGATATATCTGTAAATACCGGAAGAGATATAAACTACAAATTCTCTGTAGAACAAGTCTGGGACAGAGAAAACGTTGGAGACTCCTAGAACGACATGCAGTAGAAAATCTGAGGGACTGGAACTTCACAGGAGTGTTCTAGAGGGTGATATAACCTTGTTCTTCAAAACTGAAGTTTGGTCTCTTTTTTAAAATGACTATGATAGGTTATTGGAGTAAACAATTATAGTGGTATGACTATCAATCGATCAATCAATCAGGGTTCTTGTATAGCGCAGCTAATCACCCGTGAGGGTCTCAAGGCGCGGGGTGGTGTGGGGTGGACAGGGGGTTCTGTAGTTCAGTCAAAGAGCCAGGTCTTGGGGCCCTTCTGAATTGAGGCAGTGATGGTGATTGCCTGAGAAACAGAGGCAGGTAGTTCCAGGTCTTCACAGTGAGGTAGGAAAAGGATCTTCCTCCAGCCGAGGTCTTGCAGATCTGTGGGATAGTGGCCAGGACCAGTTGGGCGGAGCGGAGATGTCTGTTGGGTATTATGGCCCAGTTTTTTGGAGGGCTTTGTAGGCGTGCGCGAGGAGCTTGAAGGTGATTCTACTGTTGATTGGGGGGCCAGTGGAGGTCTCAGGCGCCCGGAAATGTGGCTGCAGTGGGGGATGTCTCAGATAAGTCTGGCAGGGGCGTTCTGAATGTGCTGCAATTTCTTTTGGAGTTTTTGGGTAGTGCTGCCATAAAGTGCGTTGCCGTAGTTGAGCTTACTGCTGACAAGCGCCTGGGTGACCGCTCTCCTGGTCTCGGTGGGGATCCACTTGAAGATCTTCCACACGAGGCGGAGTGTGTGGAAGGAGGAGGATGATACAGCATTGATTTGGCGGGTCATTGAGAGAGGAGTCGAGGTTGCAATGGTGGTCCGTGGGTGTGGAGGGGTGAGGGGTGGGGGGTGGTGTCCGAGCGCTGTGGCCACGAGCGTTGTCCCATGCAGAGGGAGTGGAGCCCAGGGTGAGGACAACGGTATTGTTGGAGTGGAGTTTGAGGCAGCTCTCCATCAAGGCAGCTACTGCCTTCATCCAGTCATGGATGTTGCTCTTAGCGGCTGTAGGTTTGTCAGTGACAGAGAGAATCAGCTGGGTGTCGTCGGTGTAGGAGACGATGTTGAGTCCGTGGTTTCTGACGATGGCTGCAAGTGGGGCAACTCCGCAGCTGATCTCTGTAGGTTCTGAGGAGAACGGTGGGAGCCTGACTCTCTGGGTTTGGCCGGAGAGGAAGGAGCATATCCACTCTAAAACTTTGCCACTGATGCCGGTGCTGTGAAGTCTTCTGCAGTGTGTGTGTGGTGGGAGGCGACGTCGAAGGCGGCAGAGGTCCAGGAGGATGAGGGCTGCGGTTTCGACTTGGTCGAGGAGAGTGCGGATGTCGTCAGTTGCGGCGAGGAGTGCGGTCTCGGTGCTGTGGTTGCTCCTGTAGCCAGATTGGTAGGGGTCCAGGGTCTGGCTAGTTTTGATGAATTCTGTGAGTTGGACGTTGATGGCCTTCTCAATGACTTTGGCTGGGAAGGGGAGCGGAGCGGGGGGTCTGTAGTTCTTGAGGTCCGTTGGGTCGGCAGAGGGTTTCTTCAGCAGGAGATTGATCTCTGCGGGTTTCCAGTCTTCAAGGAAGGTGGAACTGGAGCAGCTGATGGTGCTGCAGAGCTCGGGGCGATGGTGGTGCCAGCTCGGTTGAAAATGTGGTGGCAGCAGGGGTCTGAGGGGGCTCCAGAGTGAATGGTTTTTATGATCCTTAGGGTTGAGCAGGGTCGTCTGGGATCTAGAGCATTCGGGTGCAGTGGTTGTGTTTGGGGTGGGTGGGTCCTGGATTGTGAAGCTGTTGTAGATATCTATGATCTTGCGGAGGAAGAAGGTGGTGGGGTTGTCGCAGAGGTTTTGGGAGGGGAGATGTCTGTGGTATATGTGCAGGGTTTGGCAAATATTTTGATCACGGTGTCGAGTTCTTTGCTTTTGTGCGTTGATACGTTCCTGTATGGCAGTTTTCTTAGTGGTTCTGATGAGGTGGTGCTGTGTGGTGACAGCGGTTTTGAAGGCTGCATGGTCTGCCGAGGTATTGCTGCTCCTCCACCTTCTCTCGAGCCGTCTGCAGGTGCGCCTGGACTCTTGGAGGGCAGGGGAGAACCAGCAGGTTTTCCTGAAGGGCTGCTTAGAGGAGGGTTTCCTGAGGGGAGCCAGTGTTTTGGCGCAGTCGGAGATCCATCGGTGGAGGTTGGGTGCTGAGGGGTTGGCATTCATGGAGGTCGGTGGTGGGGTTTTGCGGAGGGAGGTGGCAGTTGGTCTTCGGAGAACTTGTTCCAGCTTCTGCACAGGTAAGAGGCACAGAATTAAGGCAGAGAATGAGGGGAAAATGCGAAATACAGAAGAAAAATAGAAAACGACAAAAAGGTTAGAAAAACCGAAGAAGAGAAAGGAGGAAACAGGAAAGCAGAGACGGACTCACCACTGGGCCACCAGGGATGAGGCGTAGGCGAACACGAGACCTGGAGCGTAGAGGGGCAACAGCTACCAGGTGGAGCTGCGCGGCGGGGGAGCAAGGCACGCTGACAAGGTCAGTGAGGTCGCTCCTTCACCGCGCAACAGCCTCCATTTAGTAGTGTTGCGGAGGAGGGAGGGCTAGTCAGCTGGGAGGCAGGAAGTGGCGCTGGAAGGGGGCGTGCCGCAGGGAACGAGCAGTGGCAAGGGCGGGAAGAAAGAGGCACAGAATAAGAAAGAATGAGGGGAAACATGAAATACAGAAAATATTATACAAAAAGGCTAGAAAAACAGAACAAGAGAAAGGAGAAAACAGGAAAGCAGAGACAGACTCACCACTGGACCACTAGGTATGAGGCATAGGCGGGAGCCTGCGGGTGGAGGAGGGCCTCGAACATGAGACCTGGAATGCAGAGGGGCAACAGCTACCAGGTGGAGCTGCGCAGCGGGGGAGCAATGCACGCTGACAAGGTCTATAAAACACTTGTAAAAAGATTTTACTCCTATTGGCGGGAATTAGAAATTGTGAATTGACGTTAACTGTGGGGCAGTGGGTGAAGAATACAAAATATTTCTTGTAGGAGGCTGGCTCAGTATATAGTGGTCACCTATGGTGAGGCACTGTGCACTGATTCCAGGCAACCCTTAGTGATAGTGCTTAGGTCACTGATAATCATAGCTCTCAAGGGGTAGCTGTGGAGAGCAGCTAAGGCTTATTCAGGAGGGTGTAAAGCGGGAGCATTTATCAGTCAGTCAGTAAGCTAAGAAATAAAAAAGAACCACACCAGGTGAGTATAAAAATACTTTGTATTTATTAAACACACACTAGACACTAACTTGGTATATCCCCTACCCGGAGATATCAAATACACAAACAAAATACTTCAAAACCAGGTAAGTAGCATAGGAAAACCCATGGGCCCCTATGGGAGGGTGGGGGTGGGAAACCATATAGTAAAATAGTGGAATGTGAAATGGTTACCGGAACGGGACTAACACCCAAGGATGGAGGACCCCAGGGGAAGCATGGAACCACCAAAGGTGAGTAGCCAGGGACCCCAAGGCGCTCGGGTGCAGAGTGGTTACACCGGGTCAAATGTCCATAGGATAACACAGGGTAAGTTGTGGTTGCATTTTTACTGTTCTGGGACCCTTCTCAAAGAAACCATTTGGATCAAGGAAGGTTGGAGACCCACCCCATCCGTGGATACCCTCGGAACCAGGATGCCTACACCAGGGAGCCCAGGTGCATAGGGGTGAAGTGGTGTCAGAATCGCTCGTTGACGTCAATGGAGGATCGTGGAGGATCAGCAGCTACAGAGTCTCGTGGACCAGGCCGGTGGAACCAGGACGTGAAATCCAGTCGAGAAGAACCTGAAAGCAGAGGGGACAGAGTCCAAACTACTCAGAGGTGACTAGGAGACACAGGAACACAATACTAGCCCTTGTCGAGGTTCTTGCTGTAGCACGGTGAGGCTGAAGCAGCAGCTGTGGAGGCCAGGCAACGATGCAAGAGCAGTCCACGAGCTGCCCCAAGCTGGTCGACACGTGCAGGAAAGTCAGTGGCGGCAGGACCCCCAACAAGCCTTGGCTAACGCAAACAACGGTTTGCAGGAGAAGATGCTGTGTTGCAGACCAGCAAGATCTGTGGGACTAACCCGGCAAAGGTACCTCAGAGTCTGCCCTCAGACGCAGGAGAGCCAGCAGGAATCAATGGAGGACCCTCTAGTAGCAGGCACGGGGAGTCGCAAGGACGCCTCAGGAGATGAAGGTCCACGATGCAGAGGATGCAGGCAGGACGTCGTATTCGGAGCTGTGCAACACTGGAGGCTGGGGCATCTTGAAGCTTGAAGATCGTCCGTGAAGAAAGCCAACAGGCCTTGGCAACGACAAACAGACGCGATGCACAGGGAGGCAGATCCCGTTGGCTGGAAAGGGATTACAGTCGCCCAAGTTGCAGGGAAGACTGGTCAAGCCTCTGGAGAACCAACAAACCACCACCTGTGTTGCAGAGCCGGGCAATGTCCATGGGACAACAGGATCAGCAAACCAGTAGTCTACACAGAGGAAAGGGCCTCTTCTGTGGACACTCCCCTGTCCTATGTGTAGTTTCGTGCCAGAGCAGGAGCCACGGGCTCCTGAACAGGGTAAAACTGGTTTATGCAAGGAGGGCACCAAATGTGCCCTTCAATGCAGTCTGGTGGCGCTCTGTAGCGCCCCCACCCTACCTAATTCCAAAGGAGAGGTTATTACACCTCTCCTTCGCAGGAAATTCTTTGTTCAGCTTTCCCTGCTCGTGTTAAGCTCATCAGCTGGGGGGCAGAGCACTGTAGAGTCGGCAGCAATGCGGCTGGCAGGCAGACCCTCTAATCTACACAGGTAGGTATTGGGGGGATCCTCTAATGAATCCCCCTTACATGGTATCATGCAACTAACACTGGAATCAGATTCCAACATGTTTGATACCAAACATGACCAGGTTCGGGGTAGCCATTATGCAGCTGGACATCTCGACTTGTCAGTGTCCATTACATATCTTAAAATGACAGCCCTGCACTTACAAAGCCCAGAGAATGGAGTCTGGGGTTTGTAGGGGTACCGCTGCTCGTGCAGGGGTGCTCACACACTTAGAACCATGCATCCTGCCCTTAGACTGCAGGGCCAACCTTAGGGGGTGACTTATAGGTTAAAAATGCAGTGACTGGGATATAAGGGAAACCTTATATCTAAAGGGAAATGGAGCAAGCACCATTTCAAGCAGAATGCGATGTCAGCTCTACAGTTTGCATGGGCTCCCACGAGTGGCATAACGAACAAGTTACCCACCTTCGGTAACGATATATCTGTAAGAGACATATTAGTTATGGATTCCTCACCTTAGAATTACCCACAGGCGTCAAACTGGATCCGGAGAATATTTTCTTCAGCAGTACCCCTGCGCGTCGGTAGGTGGCATCGGTCGACTCTGTGTTCGTCATTGGCGTCGTGATCGCCGGAATGACGTCGCGGTATCTACTTAGACGCCGCCCCTGCGCGCTGTCAGTTCTTTACACGACATTCCACGCCAGAAGCGCAGAGCCATGCAAGACACTGACCACTGGTGCACAAAAACTAGGGCCCTGAAAGGGAGTCCCTTACCCTAGAAGTCAGTTCGCAGAACGGGGAGGATGGGTGGGGCGGTGAGGAATCCATAACTAATATATGTCTCTTACAGATATATTGTTACCGAAGGTAAGTAACTTGTTCATCTGAAAGAGACTATTAGTTATGGATTCCTCACCTTAGAATAGATACCCCAGCAATACCAACCCCGGAGGTGGGTCTGCGAACTAAGTTCACACCAGAAAGTCCTGGAGAACCGAACGGCCAAAGAAGCGGTATAGGCGGAAAGGCGTATAGAAGACCGCAACTCCACTAGCGGCGAAAAACGTTGCCTAGCGAGTGCCGCCTTGGAAATTCCAACGTGCAGAACTGCTGACATTGCAGGTTCTCTTCTGTGGCGAATAGATCTAACCAAGGCTCTCCCCACTGCTGAAAGATACCTTGCACCACCTCCGAGTGAAGACGCCATTCGTGATCCATCATGTACCGGCGACTGAGTTCGTCCCCCTGGCGTTCAGAGAACCTGCCAGGTGTTGAACCACCAGGGACATGCCCTGGTGTTCCAGCCACTGCCAGAGACGAAGCGCCTCCTGACATAGGGTCCACGACCCTACCCCGCCCTGTTTGCTGCAGTACCACATGGCGGAGGTGTTGTCCGTGAACACCTGCACTACTCTCCCTTTGACAGAAGGAAGGAATGCCTTCAGTGCAAGACAGATTGCCCGAAGCTCCAGAAGGTTGATGTGGAGCCTGGACTCCGCCGGAGACCAGAGGCCTCTGATCTCCGCCTCACCCATGTAGCCGCCCCACCCCAGAAGTGATGCATCTGTCACCAAGTGAACTCTGGTTGGGGAAGGGAGAGGGATCTGCCGTTGACCCCAATCCTGGTTCGTTAACCACCACTGCAATTGGTGTGCAGTGCCCTCCGAGATCTGGACGTAATCGGAAAGATTCCCCTGATGCTGTGCCCACTGGAACTTCAGGTCCCACTGCAGAGCCCGCATATGCCACCTGACATAGTCCACCAGCAGGATGCAGGAGGCCCAGTAGCCTCAGGGTCAGTCTGACCGAAACCCGGGATAGAGGCTGAAAGATCGGAATCATAGCCCGAATATCCCGGACTCTCTGCTCGGGAGGATAAGCCCGAAACTGCGCTGTGTCCAGAACCGCTCCGATGAATAGGAGCTTCTGAAAGGGATTCAGGTGCGACTTCGGCACATTGATGGTGAACCCCAGAGGTATGCAGGAGATCGGCCGTAGTCTGGAGGTGGGAGACGACAGCCTGGGGCGAACCCGCCTTCAACAGCCAGTCGTGGAGATAGGGAAAGACTGGAACCCCTGATCTGCGCAGATGAGCTGCGACCACCGCCATCACCTTCGTGAACACCCGAGGGGCGCTGGTAAAGCCAAAGGGGAGAACGGTACACTGAACGTGCTCGTGGCCTATCGTGAACCGTAGGTAACGCCAGTGGGCCGGCAGGACGGGGATGTGAAAATAAGCGTCCTGCAAGTCCAACGCTACCATCCAGTCTCCAGGGTCGAGGGCAGACAGGACCTGAGCCAATGTCAACATTTTCAACTTCTCCTTCCGGAGGAAGCGGTTGAAGGTCTCGAGATCCAAGATAGGACGCAGGCCCTTGTCCTTGTTGGGCACCAGAAAGTAGTGGGAATAACAACCACGACCTACTTCTGGGGCAGGAATTCGTTCGATGGCTCCCTTGGCCAAGAGAGACGTAACTTCCTGTTGGAGAAGGGCCAAGTGATCCTCTGACATGCGATGGAATTGAGGTGGCATGGATGGAGGGGGAGTCTCAAAAGGGAGGGAGTAGCCCCTTCGGACTATCTGCAAAACCCACGTGTCCGACGTGATGTTGAGCCAGTGGGGGAGGTGATGGCGAATCATGCCGCCCACTGGCGAATGGTGACACGCAAAGGTCGGACTAGGGGGGCTTGGAGGCTGCTGCAGAGGGGGCGCTGGTGGACTGGCCCGCCCGCTGGCCCCCAGACCCACGACGGTGGGTCCCACGTCCCTGGCCGCGCAGAGGCTGGACAGCTTGCGCAGGCCTGTGGCCCTGGACGGAACGTGTCAGGGCACCCCTTCCGTAGCCACGAAAGGGGCGAAAAGCAGACTGCACGGGGTGAGAGGTGGAAGCGAGGTCCAAGGACCTGGCCATAGCCCTGGAGTCCTTAAAGCGCTCAAGCGCGTTGTCTGCTTTGTCACCAAACAAGCGACGGCCATCAAAGGGCATGTTCAAAAGTGTAGCTTGGACATCACCCGAAAAGCCAGGCGTAGCGTCGTAGGGCTACGGACGTTGAAATCGTCCTGCCCAGCGAGTCAGCGGTGTCCAGCCCACATCGTATGGCGAACTTTGCTGCGTCTCTCCATTCGGCAACTGCACGAGAGCGCACAGCCCGGGCCTCCTCCGGGCACTGTGGCAGCACTTGCGCGACCGTGTCCCACACAGAGTGGGAGTAATGGCCCAAGAGACATGGGATGTTCACCAACCACAGTCCTAAGCTGGAGGAAGAAAACATCTTCTTCCTAAGATGGTCCAGCTTCTTGGATTCCCTATCAGGTGGTGCGGTAGGGAATACGCCCTTGGAAGTAAAGGCTTGGACCACCAAGCTCTCGGGGGTGGGGTTTTGGGAGAGAAAAATGGGGTAGCCCAGGGCCGGGCGGTGGCGTTGGGCAATCATCCTATCCACAGGAGCCCCTGTGTTGCGCTTGGACCAAGTGCCCAAGAGGATGTCAGTGAGGGCCTCATTGAACGGCAGCTGGGGCTCGGAAGAGGCCGCTGCCGGTTGAAGAACCTCGGTCAGGAGGTTAGTCCTGACCGCCACTGTAGTAAGCTCAAGGTTTAAGGCCGCAGCCGCCCTACGCAACATCAGTGCGTATGATGCACCTTCCTCCGTAGCCACGGTAGGGGGAGATGGCATTCCAAGGTCTGGGGAGTTGTCCAGACCACTGGCCTCACCAAACTCCTCTCTCCAGTCCGGTTCTTCTAACTGGTCTGCCAGAGGGTCCACAGACCCCTTCCAGTCCTCCTCCCCCTCCTCTGGTAGCCACTCAGGGCGATAGGGAACACCAGGGGTACAAAAGTACCGGTCAGCGCCGGTTCCAATGTAGGTCGACGCCAGTCCGACTCCGTGTCCACATCGAGGGGGAGGCTGGGGTCTACGTCAGTTGGGGACACAACCGGCGTCAGAGGGGGCGGAGGTGTCGCCAATGGATTCGGCACCGGAGGAGGTGTCATAAGGTCTACCGGCGCCGATCCAGATCTAGGCCTGGATCCCTGCGGCGCCGGACCCGAAGCCGCCGGCATCGAAAGTCTAGAACCCACAGCTGAGTCCGCGGGGCCCGAAGGCGCGCCAGCCGAGTTGGGCTGCCCAAAGATGGAATGGAGGGCTTCGTAAAAACTATGAAGTTGGGCAGGGGTCGCTCTGGCTCCCGGAAAGGGAGGGAGGCTCGGAGTCGACCCAACAGGCTCCGCGGGCAGAGCCGGGCGACTACCGTCCGCAACCCGCGTCGGCCGACGGACAGAACGCTAAGAGCGACGATGCTTCTTTGCCTTCTTTTTGTGCTTCGACTTACCCGAAGATGAAGACTTCGAAAAGGAGTGGTGGTGATGGCTCCGCGACCGGTCCCGCGACCTCCCTCTCGACTGGGACCTCGAGCGGTGCAGAGCCAACTGCCGGGCCTCCAGAAGCTCTCCGGACTGCTCCCGCAAAGACTTCGGGGCCATGGCCCGGCTGTCGGAGCACGACTTCGGGTCGTGGTCGCGCTCCAGACACCAAAGGCACGCGAGATGGGGGTCCGTTACCGACATCAGCTTGTGGCAGGAGCCACAAGGCTTGAAGCCGGTCCGACGAGATGACATCCTTGTGCACCATGAGTCGTGACGACTCGAAAAGAAGTCGACAAAAAGTCGCAAAAAGAGAGTCAAAAAGTGACTCGAGGTACCGCTCTCTCCGGAACTGCGCTGGCTGGGGCGGAAAAAGAAAGAACTGACGTCAGCGTGCAGGGGCGGCGTCTAAGTAGATACCGCGACGTCATTCCGGCGATTACGACGCTAACGACGATCGCGGAGTCGACCGACGCCACCAACCGACGCGCAGGGGTACTGCTGAAGAAAAAATTCTCCGGATCCAGTCTGACGCCCGGGTGTAATTCTAAGGTGAGGAATCCATAACTAATAGCCTCTTTCAGATACATGCTGCAGCCCATGGGAGACCCCTGCTGTACCAATGCCCTGGGTACCTCAATACCATATACTAGGGCCTTACACTGGTACCCCAATATGCCAATTGTGGGGTGTAAAAAGCAAATTTAGAGAGAGCATTGTCACTGGGGTCCTGGTTAGCAGGTTCCCAGTAAACTACAGTCAAAAAACACTGACACCAGGCAAAAAGTGGGGGTATCTATGCCAAAAAGATCCTACTTTCCTACATTTCTTACCTAGAATCAACAAGCATTGGCAAAGCGAATAGGTCTGGCCTATTTTAACTGTATGTTGTTTGCGGTTAGCACCGCAATGGCTGCATTTAGCCAGACTACTACAAGAATGAATCCCTCAATGAGCCCAGTAAAGAGAATCAGGAACCAGCACAATACATGCATCAAAGGACCGAGTAAAAGCTATCACACGCATCTCATGCTTCGATGGAAAAGTACCAGTGGCCCACACTTTACAAAGAATGTTTGGATGATCTGAGGCATAAATGGATCATGTTGGTTTTGAATTTAGTCTATTAATTATGTATCTGTTCAAAAAATGGAACTCAGTGAAATGAACATGATGGGTTTACACCGCAAAAACTTACATTCAATAGAGTACCAGAACAATAGACTCCAAGGAGTGATATTTGAACGCATGTCATGTACTTGAGTCTTTTACACCATTTATAGAGGCAAAGTGTGCTGTAAAGCAGAAAGCATGTTCAAAATTGGCAGACTTTGGGATCATTAAAGAATTAAAAATTCTGCTTCGGACAATGCTGCTAAGTGACGCCCATTCACGTGTGACACCATCAGCTGGTTGATTGCTTAAAGATAATAACCTTATTCTGTTTCAAAACGGAATAAATTAGCTTCAGTTATGACACATGCCAGGTTTTGAGCAGCGCGAGTAGCGAGTCCAGCCATGTTTTTTACTTGCGCTCTAAAACTTTAATTCCTGGATTTAAAATGAGAAAAGCAAATCTACAAACTTAGGATGCAAAGAAACAACCAAATTAAGAACCCCAAAACATGAAATATGGTTGGTTTAAAACCTGCTCTAGCTGAAGGTATCACGACCGACGAGAGTCACTCTTATCTTAATATTTCTAATATTTGAGGTGCAGTTGCACGCTTTCTCAACATTGTCTGCAAATTAAGTGACCACCATATTCCATGTTACAAGAGATCCCGTTTCCAGCCTTAGAGTATCATGTCACAACCTAGTCCATTCTGGGTTGTGAAGTCTTCTGTGGTTCCATTGAGCTAATTCCACTAATGCCCCTGATCGCACCACATTGTATGTTGAAAGCTGTGGTCGTGAAATAGAGGCTGCGATGACTAGAGTGAGCCGTACATTTCTTTTTAACTGCTGAGCTACAAAAAAATACTGAAGTGTTATGTTTTCCATTTCTATAACTAGCAAGAAAAAGCCTGCTCTTCTCATATGAAAATGTCAGGATAGGCAATGGCGCTTTTGCCCCACTGCGCAAAGTAGTTTTCTAATCAAGGTGTACAGTGACTTATGGCGACTAACTGAATACTGGAACGCTTGTGTATCCATCAGCGAGGTCACAATGTACAAGTCATTTTTATCCGTAGCAGATAGTAGCAGTCCATCCCAGAATTCTGAAGAATGTTTAAGGACTGGTAATGACACAGTCCTACCCATAAGGGCGACATATGTACCCTCTGGTCAATGTCGAAGAAAACTGTCTCTCAATGTAGGCTGAGCACAGACAGCAAGCCCTTGGATACTGCTGCCAGACTAGAGACTGAAATCGTCTACTATTTGTGATAAGTCGCGCTGTAAGTACAAGGTGACAAACAGTCTCTCATTACATTGGGACTATCGAAAAAGAGCACTGATCCCTTTTAGCTTCATCAGTCCTCACGTAAGGCAGCGTTTAGAACGAACAAGAATGAATGGCAATCCAGAGGAAATTTTAAAAAAAGAACTTAAAAAGAGAGTGAATGGCGTTCCTAAATGCAGTAACTCCTTAACAGGGATCTTCGCATATCAGCTCTATTTGTTTAATGACATTTCTGTAACGTCCAAAAGCGTCATTCATTTTAGCAGGGCTTGAAAATATTCCGGTTTTATATTCCTAGTCGCCTGCAATTCCCTTATACTACTCAGCGTCCCTGTCACCGACCTACAAATGGGAGGGGAGCCATGGCACAAGCTTTACAGTGCTTGGGACAAACAAAGTATGCAGTGCGATGCAGTGGGCGTTTATTGATTTACAATAGACGAACAGTTATTGCTGTCTGGGAGTGGGAAGGGGCGGAACACGAACGTCAGCCGGCTCCAGAGTAGGACAGATAGGCATGGAGGAGGGGTCAATAAACTGCATTCGGAAGCTCTTCGAAGGGGAAGTGCTTCACTTGAGTGACTGGAGACAATAGCAGCTCACACACGCATGCCCGACATGTCACTCCACCATTTGCTACGGGCCAGGCCTCTAGAGAATTCCTGTAAACCGTGTATGTTTATTCTGGCCGAAAATGGAGACAGGAACCTTAGGATGCAGAGCCGACACCTGGAGCAGCAGCACTGAATCACTCAAATCAAGGAACCCGCTGTTGTGTTTATAAACAAAAGCCTCTAGCGTGGAAGTAGCAAACAAAGGTACATTAAAGCAGTCCTGATATTAAAATGATCTATTTTTGGACGAATGTGCACAGGGATTTACTCACAGTAAAGGGACCCAGTACCATACAGTACGCTATGGTGCATGGAGTAAAATGTAATACCAGTTTAACAGACGAATGGGAAGACCACTAACCAAAAGTCTCTCTGTACTGATAGATTGTTTTATTTCTATATTTTTAAAAAATGAGTGAAGAAACAGCTGAAGTCGTCTTTATGCCAGACACAACAAGCATTTGCAATGCAATCGGTCTCGCCTTTGGAACCTTATATTAATTTAGCTATGCAGCACATTAGCCTGGGTGCTGAAACATCTACTGTTCTTTAACATGGAGGGACAGTAACCACCACCCTTTCTACCCACAGCTCTCAACTGACACAGGGGGACACGTTGTCTAATTCTGCCAAACGGGAGTCCACTGCTAACTACATCCGACCAACAATGTGAACTTCACTGCTAACCACACCATCAACAAAGCATTACACGCTTGCAGCGCCCGCCCACTGCCACCCACATACGGGAAAACACCACTACCACTAAACAGAGGAGAAGACACTGTGACTGGCTAATTAAGCAACAACCATTTCTTCCCACCACCAACCACAATTATCTAGCTCGCAGGCCACAAAGTCTTCCACTGTTCACTATTTGTTCGCCCTAAGTTGGCGGGGGTATGCCCAGACGTGGGTCCCTTGCTCACTTTGCCACTGGATTCAAGCAAGCCTGGCTGATGACGGCTGGAATGCCAGAAACCGGTCCTAGGATGCTTGTTTCCGGTCCAGGGAAGACATGGCTTGGCAGTTCGTGCTGGACTGTTCCCATGAGGCACAGGGTCAGACTGATTTGCATATGGCCATGTCTGAACTGGGGTGGTGGAGTGAGCTAAAGAATGATGATGGATTAAACCCAGATCAGTTGACTGGGGGTGAGTGTTTGATTGGCTCAAACGTTCCGTCCATCATCCCCTTTTGTATCGCTTTGTTCGCCCTAAGTTGGCGGGGGTATGCCCAGACGTGGGTCCCTTGCTCACTTTGCCACTGGATTCAAGCAAGCCTGGCTGATGACGGCTGGAATGCCAGAAACCGGTCCTAGGATGCTTGTTTCCGGTCCAGGGAAGACATGGCTTGGCAGTTCGTGCTGGACTGTTCCCATGAGGCACAGGGTCAGACTGATTTGCATATGGCCATGTCTGAACTGGGGTGGTGGAGTGAGCTAAAGAATGATGATGGATTAAACCCAGATCAGTTGACTGGGGGTGAGTGTTTGATTGGCTCAAACGTTCCGTCCATCATCCCCTTTTGTATCGCTTTGTTCGCCCTAAGTTGGCGGGGTATGCCCAGACGTGGGTCCCTTGCTCACTTTGCCACTGGATTCAAGCAAGCCTGGCTGATGACGGCTGGAATGCCAGAAACCGGTCCTAGGATGCTTGTTTCCGGTCCAGGGAAGACATGGCTTGGCAGTTCGTGCTGGACTGTTCCCATGAGGCACAGGGTCAGACTGATTTGCATATGGCCATGTCTGAACTGGGGTGGTGGAGTGAGCTAAAGAATGATGATGGATTAAACCCAGATCAGTTGACTGGGGGTGAGTGTTTGATTGGCTCAAACGTTCCGTCCATCATCCCATTTTGTATCACTATTGATAAGCAGCACAAGGGACTTCCCATCACCACTCATTACCAATCATGGCCATGTAGCAAAGGGGACAACATCTCCCAGCCACACTCAACATAGGCAAAGGAACTCAACTCACTTTAATCGCTCCCTGCCGCTGCCACTACCAACAGGGAGAATCCACGAATATATCTGCCCACATAACACCAGTCAACTAATGGAGGCAACTAACCACATTATTTCCAATCTTAGCCCTTTAAATCAGCATAGTGTATGTAACCACTCCCATTGCCCGCAGCTAGTTATTACTATATATATAAAAAAAAAAAACACAGGGTACCCACTGTGACCTGCCTCCCCAACATCTATCCAACAGCACTCTGCTCATACTTTGTAACCTCTACAAGCATCAACCATGACAGGTGTACCACCTACCTGTTCTCCTTTCCCCTCCCCTTCCACACCTCTAGCCACCGCCAATCAACACATGGGAATTCAACGTCGATTCTCTCCCACCACCTCTCCAGAGCAACAAACAATCCTTTCTCTCTACCCTAACAGTAACAAATAGAACAAGCTACCACCCTGATTCCCCACCCCCATGTACTGTCCACGAACAAGAGGCACATGAAATCCTCTCGGGCTCATCAAATCTTCTCCCACTAAACATATAGGGACCCGCCACCTCTTTCCTTCCACCACCACTGTCCACACCACTACCCACAACATCCATGTTATCGCCAATCACCAGCGCAATCCAGCACGCTCCACCGACCACAACTTATCTTTTGGTCTCTGCCCTCGGCCACATTTCTCCCAAAAAGGTGAGCCCCTTCCCTCTCCACCATCAGCCTCTGCGTCCCACACAGAGAAACCACCCCTCTTTTTACCATCTCCACTATGCGACACCTGTCTATCAAGCAGGAGAAATCCACCCGCACTCCCTCGCTTCATCACAACCTTTCATCAGATCCTGCAACATGGCAATTTCTCTCCACCACAACTCTATTCACCGTCATCCAACATCCTCCAAAACAGATCAACCCAACGCCTGTCTCTCATGACCGACTTAGCCACGTCATCCACCACAGTTTACTGCAACCATCATCAACTGCACCTGGTATCCACCAACGCTTCCAGGACCACACCATGTTATATCCCTATCTGCTCTCAGCGCCAATCTATCAAAACAGGACCACGGCCTCCACCAACCGCAATTCACTACAACCATCTTCAGCTAAACTTCCCTTAACACACTACCCCCGTGCAATCGACCAAAACAAGAGAACTCACACCATCAACCACCACAAAAGAGCACACCTCTCCGTACTATCTCCCCTGTGTAATGCCAATCACTGTCCACAAACATAGTGCAGTGCAAGTACCATCCCTCCCCACCACCCCGCACTCCCGGGGGCCAGCACAAGGCAACGACTCTCTACCAAAACTCTCTGCAAGTGAGGGGGTTCACGCACCCCCTTCTGTCCGGCAGCCACTTTCACCCGACCGCGTGCGCTACTGATTCGTGCACGGCTATGCACACAGCGTGCAGAGATAGCTGTCGGCTCCGTTGACACAAAAATAAGACGAGCGTCGCAAACGACCTGTTTAACAAGCAAAAAGGCCCAAGGTACGGTAGGAAACGGACGACAGCGCGCGCGTCGGAGCTCGTCAAAGGCAGCCGCGTGAATGAAATTGTGAGAATAAAACGTACCTACCTCTTGCAAACAAGGCAGCAATTAAAAGATCATTTTTTGTGCTGTTTAGTTTAGACCGCTTTTATTCCTCGTACTTAATGTGAGAAATGTTGGTTTATGTTCTTTACGTTAGCAATATTAAGGCATTTGGAGCAAAAACGAAAAAAAGGCAGTGGTGCAGCGACAGCGGGGAATTTGCACATTTATTCGTGCATAAAATAGACGTGTCTTTCCAGCGTTAGCCAAGCGCAGCACTATCTTAATTTTCACACTTTGTTGATGGGCTGTTTACAAATATATTTTTTTAATTCTACCTTGCCTTAAATCTACGAATATTCCATGCCCCTGAAAGGATATCACAGTAGCACGGGGTTTTATTGCACACACGCGTTTCAGCTGAATCTGCAAAAATAGACCCGGTCGCCTACAATAATAAAATAGGTTTAATTTCTTTGCCCCGCCAGACAAACAGGCCATAGGAGATAGCGTAAGTTAAAAACTATAAGTATTTTCATTTTTGAAAAAGAACCACGCCCGGAAGATACTAAACAGAATATAGATGTCTCTGAAACAAATTGTGTTTTAAGAAGCCTTTAAAAGGGCTGTGCGGGGTCAGACTAATAAACCAGATTTATATTAAACGGACGACCGATTTAACGTTCACGCTTTCCTATTGCTCACGCTCACAGCCATTTGTTCATATTTAATTAATCGATGCATACTAGAATAGACAAAATAATTCCAATTGCGTGTGTGAAATATTGTGCGCTAGGTATTGCCGTATTGGAAACAGTCTTTAGAAATCGAATTTAGATATTTATCAGCTGAGGGTCAGTGTTTGTTTTGAATCTGTACACTTCCCGAGCCAACGCTTATGTTATGCCGGAACCCTAGACACTCCCTGCCTTAAAGACACAGTACTCTCCTTTTAGAGGGCACTGCGTCCAAGCGTGACGTAAAGTCAGATGCTGGCGCGCTCTTTAGGGACGTGCTCTTTGTAAGGATAACGAGCCAAGTGCATAAAAGCTGCAATGCATTTGCCAAAAATAAAAAAAGAACCGAGTTAACATACGTCGTATTACGATTGCGGAAGTTGACGAGTATAAATAGACGCCTGGTTGTGTTGCTTTTTTGTAGCTGGTTTGCTATTATAGTGAAATAGAAATGCTTTTATTTCCTAACTAAAAATTAAAATATGGGCAGCCGAAAAACGGACTAGTGTAGATGTAAATGAGCACGTCTTTACCTGTTCGCTCTTTGGAAAAAATATCAGCGTGATATTACGCCTCTTGAACAAGCGCGGTCCCGAAAGTGAAAGAGGACCGCGCTGCAGCCGGAGCATGGGGATCTCTTGTCATAAAGATAAGAAAGTGCTTTGCGACAGCAGCAAAGCAGGCGAGCCAGTCCGGCTCGCAGGCGAAAGGGCGACTACAGAAAACCCTCACTTCCAATGGCAGGCCACCGTGTAGCATAAACGGTGACGCCAGCCAATGGAAATGAGGGGCGGGGCTTAAAGCCCTCTTCTGAAAGTCCTTGTAAGCAATAAATCTCGCCGAGCGAGCTGCGCATGTGCGCAGCAACGCTAGGCGAGACCTAAAAACGGGTAACGGTTGTAAACAAGCATTTGCAATGCAATAGGTCTCGCATTCACACGATTTTGAGCTATTGGCATTGTAAATGACATTGCCTTCAATTTATGTTTTGGGTTTTAAAACAAACACAAGGCATTGTTATTTCCAATACTAATAGCTTAAAATCGTGTGAATGCGAGACCTGTTGCATTGCAAATGCTTGACAATATTGTATGATAAAATAGTGAAATACACTTCCACAGATTGTGCCGCACTGAACCTCATATTTATTTTCTTCAACATAATTTAATTTACCCTGCCGCATAACTTGGTCTTCCATTGCTGCATAATTTCAGTAACTTTGCATATAAAGAGAAAGCGAGACTGCATCTCAAAAGATATAAGTTGCACTTATAACCTAAAGGTACCTGAATATAACATGTAATGGAAAACCCTTAAATGAAAAATGAGTGCAAGTGAAACTGATCTATGGAAATGCGTGGTTTTGGTAGGAAAATGCTGTTAGTTAATGCGATCTCTACAGAATTCACGTGTGTGTGTGTGTGTGTGTGTGTGTGTGTGTGTGTGTGTGTGTAACTAGAGGCAGGCGCGCAACGCCCATTTGGCTCAAAGGGCTTCAGCCCCCCCCCACCCCCCCTCCCTCCGTGGGTGGCAACCCGGCTGAGACAGCTTCCCGGGCACAGATACAGCCGCACCAGAGTACTTCACAGGTCTTTAAAAGACCATTTGCTTGTGAACGAGGTTGTGCATCACATCACTTTTCACCAACCTCTGGTCTCCAGGGATGCTTGCAGAAGGCAGGGGGTGGAATTGTGCGAAGAGGAGAAAAGGTGCGTAAAACGGAGTCAGGCGTTAGCCTGGCGGCTCGACAGTCTCCCTATAATGTAATATCTCATCAGTACACGTGGCTTGCTATTCCGTAAACCCTAAAGTTTAAAAATTCCCATTTTCAGCTAAAACCAGTTGTGAATAGATGGAGGCGCCCGTGACTGCTGAGCACGACGGCAAACACCGCTCTTATTTTTAAAGTCCCCCGTAGATACATCCGGGATTAAGAGGAATAATTCACCAAATAAGGATTAGAATCCGGCAGGCTTTGGTAACATCCGCGCAGCGCCCACGTTTTCATTTCATAGCGCTAATATTATGGATGTTTGTTCGTCGTAAGAAAATAAATCAAAAGCTTTCGGCCTTTTCGGAGATGAAAAGTATAAAATCCTACAGGTTTTTTTTGTGCGTTTGTGTTTTTTTGTTGAAAAAAAGAGAATTCAGTATTTGTTTCTGTGAAAACAAATAAGGCCTCTACGGATTTCATGCAATCGGTTTTCGGAGAATAAAAATGCTACATTTCTAAACCTTCCTTGTATAAAAGACTACTGTTCAAATCGTGGATTTGGTTTGTTATCTAATTGTAATCTTACAGTTTCTGCCATTGTATTATTTTGTGGTACATTATTCCATGTGCTTTTGTGTAGCGCTGTAAATTATTCCCATGGTATGTGGGCACTGTAATAACATATATTTCTTTTTAAATTATACTGTGTGCGTCCCTGAACAATGACAGCATCTGAAGTCCTGTAGCTCCCTCAGTGTTCCTCCATCACACAAAGGAGGCTCTCCTCCACCCTCGCTCCCTCCCCTCTTACACTCACCCTTGCACCCCCGTGCCACACGTCTCAGTGCCGCGGCTCCGGATTTTAACCATCGGTTCATTGATGCATCTACTCCTCCTTTCACCTGGCAATGCGGCCTTTCCCGAAGCTTCTGCTTTTGAATGACCCTCGGTGCTCCCACCACAGAGCCGCAGAGCCCCCCTTTCCAGGGGTACCCCACTCTCCTTTGTGTTGCCTCGCTGCTACAAGTCGGCCACGTCGTCTCCGCGGGGTATTTTATTCAGTGCCTCCTTTGTATATTTTCCGTAGATTCAACACTTGTTCACTTGGTGCTGCTCACTTTCTTCCTCGGCCCAATTGCAAACATACACCCCTCTCGATTTACGGTTTGCCTTTATGCCCCGTTCCCCAGCACTCCCTACCGCGCTTTTAGGCCTTGTCGGCGCTATAGAAACCAAAATAAATAAAATAAATTTAAAAAAGTCCTTGAAGTACCTGCAGAAATCTCTGTGGTAAGTGCATGTTGGCGGTTTGACACTGCTTTTCATCCATTCGAATATATATATATGCGTTGTACATTCTACGAATAACTGAAGACAGAGGACTGCAGTGACAGACTGACGGAAGCTGCGTGCACGACGCGCGTCACTGTTTTGTAATGCCTTCCTTGCTAGCCAAATTATGTTGTCATGTCATTATATGAATGTGTCCTTGTGTAACGAAACTGGTGCTCATGTAAAGCGCTCTGATACCCGATGTCTCGGGTTTAGTTCGCGCTATATAAAACTCTACAAAAAAAAAACACAACAAAACTGAAAATAAACTGGGCATGCGCATTACAATAAAGATAGTAACTACAGAAGTATTTTAAACATTACAAAATGTGTGCACTCAGTATACAAGCTATAGTGTGTGTGCGGCGCCCGCCCGTCCCGCACCCTGCCTTTGTCCCTCCTCTCCGGAGCTGCATAGGGCGGAGCGTCCCTCCCCGGAGCACAGGAGAGCATCCGCAGCATGCCTGGGAGAGCCGAGCCCGGGGACCCCCGGGGGGGAGCCAGAGGCCGGGGTGCTGGGTGAGTGACAGGGGCTGGGGGCATGTGGGGCACGGGGTGCAGATAATAGAGGCGCACTGGAGGGCAATGATGGGGCCGGGGTACCAGAAGAGGGGGGCAATGCTAGGTGAGGGCAATGCAACGGGAGGGGGCTGGCAGGATGCAATAGTACTGGGGAAATGCAAGGGGGTGCTGGGAGCCTGGCACTGAATGCAGGGTCAATGGGAGGGGGGCACTGCAGGCACGGATGGGTGATGTAGGGACCCCGGGCAGTACCACGGGGCAGGGAGAGGGGCTTGTCTATTGCAGATGGACACAGGTGAGGTCCCGGGCTGTGTGCAGGCTTCTAGGGCACTGCCGGAGAGGTAATAAAGGAGGTGTGGGAAATGCCATGGGGCAATGCTGAGGGGTCCGGGGCAACGGACGTGACCTGGGTGGTACAGAGGGGCAGGCAGTGAAGAGTCTGAGGCAATGCACGGGGTCAGGGCACCCAGGGCCATAGGCTAAGCGCTATACAACGTGGCATTAGAGTGTGTTTGGGGCACTGCAGAAGCTCGTGCTAGTGACAATGTGACTCCTGCCCCCTCCCACTTGTCATAGGTAAACATACAGAAGTGGGGAGCGGGAGCGTGAACCAGTGCGGACTGTGTCTGAGCAAATATGATACAGGGTGTTTTGGGAATTAATTCAAGGTGATTGTTGGTGGGGCTGGGGAGCTAGGGCAGAGCGACGGCTGTCGCTGCTGCTATGCATACCTCGAGCAGGCTGCGGGCGTGTGATGCCAGCGCTCCGTCCTGTGCACAATAAAAATGAGATTTTTTTTTCCTCACAAAGCCTCCCTCGTGTTCATACAGCCCGACACCTCCCCTTACAAATAGGAGGGCTGCAACCGGGCCGACCGGTTTTTCGTACTTTTTTTGCATCTTTTCTTTTCCTGTAAGAATATCACTCGCTTTGAGTTTCACGCTCCGCGGAAGAAAGGCAGGGAAACGTTTGTCTCTTGCAAATCTCTTTGCTCCTTTTTGTTTCTCAAGATCTAAATTGTTTCCGCCTTCAGCCCCAGAATTGACTATCACAAATTCTTCCTATGTCGCCGTTCATCTGTAGTTTGTTTTTGTACTTTCAACTTCTGTAGCGCTTAGTTGCCTCCAGCCAGATTAGCGCTACACGTTGATACATTGGTACCAGGGCACATGTCCTAAAACAAGCTGTTGCCACGCAATGGAATCGGAAAGTGTTGTGCCTGCCTTCAGCCCTTCCTCCTTTTGGGACGGCCCATCCGGACTGGATCCTTTGCTTCACTGCTTGTTTAGATTAGAAACAGATGGCCCCTATAAAGATAAGGAATTGCTTCACGACAGCCGCGAAGCAGACTATCCAGTCCGGATGGGCCGGACGAAAAGGCGAAAGGGCGGTAACGAAGAAGCCTCATTTTCAATGGAAGGCCACCGTTTACCATAAACGATGACGCCTTCCAATGAAAATGAGGGGCGGGGCTTCAAGCCCTCTTCTCAAAGTCCTCCTTCACAATAAATCTCACCGAGCGAGCAGCGCATGCGTGCGCTGCAACGCTAGGCGAGACCTAAAAATCTCGCCAAGCGAGCAGCGCATGCGTGCGCTGCAACGCTAGGCGAGACCTAATAAAAAGTAAACAGGAACTCTAACAGCATGAAACAGAACGATACTACGAAACTGAGGGCGAGAGAGGAAACTAAGGCACAAATAATCTGTTTTTCACACTAAACATTCGCAAAGTATGAATAAACCACCAACACGTTAATCTATCGAAAAATGTGCAACAAGGTGAATTGACTCAAATCTCCTGCTAATAATGTAAAGCGAACAAAACAGAACATTGTTTCTTAGATTTATATACATTGACTTACTTCGAAGTCTGGAAAAAATGTAAAGAGGAACGTCTCTCCAGTGGCATAAAAACCATCACTCACTTTAAATGGATCAGAAGACAATGCTCCAAACACCTGGAAATTAAGAGAACATACATTAATCCACTACTCTATAAAACGTCTTGCTTCTTTTCATCAGAACAATGCTAATTTTTGTGTTCGTCTGTTGTCAATTAATAACACATTTTGTGTTGAATACCGTCCTTAATTTTCATTTTGTAGAAGAACAACATGGCACAAAAAGAGGGGAGTATTCTATTAAATCAACTATATTGGAAAGCAATACGGCGTTACAGGAAAATTACACTGAATTGAACAAGGTCTGTCTAGAGCAAACTCTTATGACTGATTTGTGCAAGTGACCAGTACCGACTGGTATATGACTTCAAAAGTATACGTTCAGAGCTTTGCATGTCCGGAATACAAATAATCTGTCTATCCTTCACGGCTGGAGAGTGGAATGGGGCTAGACACTGAAATGCAATTACGTCACAGAATGTAAGATGTTTGGGAGGTGCAAAAGGTCAAACATATTTGGAAACCAAGGTAGAAACACTTTGAATGAAAGGAGATGAGATTTTAAGGGAGGGTAATGTAACGCAACGATGCTCGGTATAATGACATTTCTGCAGCGCACACCGTGTATTTAAATGCCACAAGACACTTTCACTCCGATAATAATCCTATTGACTGATTAACAGTTTAGTATTTCGGGCCTTTCTGAAGAGTTGATGGTACCATTTTCAACCGGTGTGAGAAGGGGTTCCATTTAGAAGCGGGGAGGACAGAGCAATGTCTTTCCACCCTCCGCCCGTAAGTAGCTAATCATGACAGCTTTTCAGGACACCGAGGGCTTCAACTCTAAGGAGTCTCATTTTGGAATTCAGACAGGCTGACATGGACCACTGCAAAATTATACACGTCAAGCACAGAATTTAAATGTAATTTATTTTCACAGCAGGAGGCAGTGGGGATTCTTTGCGAGGTTGTTACTCCACTTTACGCCAATTCACCTACAAACTCAAACACTGCCTGCAATACAACTTCCCTAAGCATTAGGGAGAGCAGGAAACAAACTGTTCATAGACAAGTAGTGTGTTAACTGCAGTCCCTGCCACCACAGGCTCATCTCTAGACGGAATGTGAGTAAAGCTTTTTTGATCCCACGGGTATGATGGTGCGTTTCTGATGGAAAACCGCCTAAGGTATTCGACTTGCCCTTTTCACTGGAACACATAGTTCAGTGTTCCTGCATCTTGGTTAAAAATAATCCCCCAAAAAAACCAACAAAGGTTTGGTCACGCTACAGTTTAAGTTTTGACTAGTAAAATAATGCACCTAAAACAATCGACTCACTTGCTACGTCCTCCTACTGCTAGGTTTGCCGCTGTATCTACATGCCTGCAAACGAGATACCAAGACATGCCTGAAGCAAAAAGAGCTTCAGTATGGCGACGCCAGCATAAAACTAGCTACAGGACCTTCGAACTTCAACACACTTAGCCACAATTGAAAGGAAGGGTTGCTTGTAGCAGTGAGCAAGCAGATTAAGTGGCTGAGCAGCCGTCGACTGTGAACTAATGTACTACACTTGGATCCGGAAGAACACGGATTGTTATTAAAGTTCAGGTTTCACAAAAATGTAATCACTTTGAACAGTCAACTCATAAGTAAGCCAATGTTTCGACCCCAGTATTGACAATAGGGTTTTCCTCTGGACAACAAATAAGGAGACCCCCCTCAAAGCCATCTAAATTGTTACAATCAAAGACCCAGATCCATCAGTATCCAGTCAAGCATGCCTGGGTATGGAGAATAAATCTTGCTAAATAAATCTGTTGCAAAATACGTGCTTATCAAAATCCTTCGAAGAAACCGTGCAAAGATCTGTTACCCAGGTTCTCAGGAATAACAGGGTGCCCTATATATTGCCGTACTGATCAAAAATACAGGCACACCATCAGTTGCCCTGAAACACAGAAGGCACAAAAAGAAGTGGACAAATCGCTCCCAGGTAAGCTACCCTCTCAGGACACTCAAACTGTCGTTGATTTTTCGGAGGTCACCCCATTACTCTTTCGTGGCAAATTTAGACAGTAGACGAACAGAAAGTGGCAGTTGTCTCCTCAGACTAAATGCAAACCTTTTAAAAGTCTCTTTTGGTACCAGCAGCCAGTGGCGGCTGGTGCATAGGGGCGAAAGGGGCGTTGCCCCACTAGCCTCGGGACGAGGATCGGGGAGGAGACAAGAGAGAGACCACACGCAATGCAGCAGCCTCAAATGAAGTGCTCACTGCCCAGTGTCGTACACAAATCAAATTCTGTTTTCTTTTTTTCTAGGAAGGGACGAGGTCACAGGTCAGAGAGACCTCCTGCGCATGTGCTGGCCGGGGCGAGGACTATTGCTCGCCCTCGAAGCACATGCGAGAAGAGTGATGTCATCCTGAAGGGAGTGGCCAGAGAAAGTGGAAAATGGCTGGTTTCAAATGGGGCGCCTATGCTGCGGGCCAGGCGGCTTCAGCAGCGCGCCACTGAAATGAATGGCAAGGGGCAGGGCCGGCCCCCCTCAAGACAGAGCAGTGGGTGGCAACAACCGGAGCACGCTTTTGCCTTCGCGCTAGTCCCAGACCTTCTGATTGGACAATGGGAGCTGAGGGAGTGGGCTGCGGAAGAGCCCGCCGACCGCCGCGCAGCTCTGACTCCGGCACCAGGACTGATCGGCACGCAGCAGGTGCGCTGCACTCCATGTGCTGCTGGCTGTGCATTGCTCGGGACGGACACCGGCACCGGCCGCAGTCACAGCACAGCACTGCAGAAGACTACCGACAGGCTGGGGTGTGTCAACAGGCAAGTGCAATTCCATTTTGGTGTCCGGCATGCTCAGGTGGAGCCCATCTACTTTGTGTTTGCCAGTCCGACCCCGATGCGGTCCGTGCGTGCATCTGTCCCGCCCACATCAATGTTTTGGTCAATGGAATGCAGCGAAACCGCCATACAATGGGCATAAAACTCTCCACAAGATCACAGGAGCCGCAGCGCTGTCAAATGCAGGCCTGATTGACTTGCGCTCCGCTGCCGCCGCCGGCCAACTGGGCCGGGCTGGTGCTCACTGTTGTGCACTTGCACCCCGACACCGCCGCAAACTCTGACCACAAAAGACAAATGCATGCAGTATACCACTGCAAATTCACAGCCACATCATCACTGCGTGTCTCCACCGCCCACAAGCTCAAATTTGCCACAACCTGCACGCCATTGTCATCAACCATGTGGGCCGGCCTTTAGCCATTCATCCTCTCTGTTCACTAATCTGACCAGGAAACCACGATGTTGTTCGTGTATCCGGTCCTCCCACCCAACGCTCCGTTGCCAGAATGCGTCAAAGTGAAACTGCCCAACAATATCAACCACAGCCCTGCAAAACCATAGCTACACCGTCACCGTGTCCACTCTGTCCCAACAAGTTCAAATTTGCACCCAATCATGTGGGCCGGCCCACTAGCCATCTCGGGGTCAGAGCCGCTTCCATCCCGCCGCTCATGTGCTGCAGTGCTGGAGCTCACCTATTGTGTGTTCGCCAGCCCGACCCCGATGCCGTGCATCCGTGTCCCACATCAACGCCTGGCTTCCGGAACATGAAGTACGTCCACCCAAGTGATCTGTGAAACTGGCGAGACCCAGATGGCCACCACCCCCAAAACCCCCAAACTTCACCATCACACAAAATGTCCCCATTGATGTCACAACCACACTACAACAATTGTTCTCTCAACCTTCCTGCCCTCCCAAATATGCGCTTGAAAACGCACGACCAACCCACTCCTTCCTTCAAAACATTTTCAGGGGGAGAACCCTCCCGAGCCCCCCCCCCTCCCACCACCGGGCACTCAACCCGGACCTCCACGCCTCACCACCTTCAAATGTCACCAGCCGCCCCTGCCAGCAGCACATATATGCAGGGCTCAATCTGCTCTGGATTCCCCTTGGAAGTCCCACCATAAGGAGTGTAGCCACCATGATACATAGATCACTTGAAAGCAATTGCCTGAGAAGCAGTTGGACCAAACAACCCTCGATCCCCTTACATTCCAATGCAAGTTAATTGCAGGCAGTCACTCATGAATAGCTCGGACTACATTGTTCTTCGTGTGAAGCAGAAGGCTAAAAGTCCATCACAATTCTTCAGACAGACCACAGTGTCTGTGCAGCTCATCAATTTTGGTGTACCTCCTGAGGATCACTAGGTTTAGAAAGACAGCGAGGCTGTGCGAATATAATTTGTGTTATAGTAAGTACTGTTTGATGCCACATAGTTTAAGACTGAGTGGTACGGTATAAGGTAGTGGGAGGGGGCTGATGCAGTACTTTACATATGTTTAGAGTACTTTTTACTAGGCTGCTAACGAGAATACTTGCAGGCAAAATGATGATATTCCTTTTGGGAAATATTGCTACTGGTCTTTGCATGCAACTATGAAATCGGATTTATATTCCGGTTTTTCTATCACGTGTATTTTCCGAAAAGTAGAAATGAACAGGTAAGTAACTGTTTAAGGGATTAAAAATTAGTCAAGTTGCTGTCAGAGGGTAGATGAAGCGAACAAAGACTGACCAATGAATCTGGAGGGCTTGGCATTGATCTTACAGGACTGTGTGGTGTTGGAGGCTGTAAAGGGCGGTCGGAAAAAGGTACGGGGTCAAGGATAGGACGAGGTATTGTGGTTCAACTAGAGTGGATGTGGGTATTCATGTGGTAGGTGAGTTACAAGGAGAGGGTGGAGACTTTCATACTCCTGGCATCCAAGTCGAAAGGAAGATTAAAGATACTTAGGTAGTTGGTGTTTATATGCGTGAATTAGTGGTACTTCGCTGTAAGATTCTTGAATTGTTTTATTTAGCCAGTTACCCTGTCGATGAGATGGAAGGTTAGTTGGAAGGTAGGGGAGAAATCGTTCAAAAATATGTTGTTTAAGAAAGAGAAGGAGGTAACTGATGGCTGCTTCATTTCTGCTTTTGTGCACATTGTTTTAGTCATATCCCCTGGGAATGGCACTTGGCTTTTAGAATTCCCTGCCCCCCAACATCAGAGCCTTGACTTCCTATGCCAGTTTCGGTTCTCTACTGAAAACTTGGCTTTTCAGACAGGCATACGGCTAAGTTCTGTGGCCCTCTTGCTGCTGTGCATCTAGCGACATTAAACCTTTTTGGTGTACGTGTCCCTTACAAATTTGCTGTAACATAACATAACGTGCAGGACAGGTTTAGTAAGGATAGGTAGTGGATATGTGCTGGAGCTACTTTTTAGGTCTCACCTACGCAGCGCGCATGCGCTGCATAGGAGGGGACCTTTTGGAATCGATCAGCATTTTGGCCAAAAACGTGCAAATTTTGCATTGCTTTCTATTGCAACGCCTGCACGTTTGGCGTTTCCCTTGCGGGAGCGAGCAGCGGCGCAATGTGTTAGCAATTATCGCGCTCGCTCCTGCAAGGTTAACGCTGCGTGTCCCTGCTCTCGGCCGCACTCCCCCCACCCCTCCCACGTGTTTATTATTGTAGGCGGCCACTCCCCTTCCTGTATGCGACGCTCGCCGGGGCCCTTTTCTTTCAGCGCTTGTTTTTCTTTTCTTGCAGCTCTTCCTTGTTAGACTTTTTACGACGTAGTTGCTCTGTGTGCGCCATGCTACACCGGTGCCCTGGCTGCAGATTCTGAAAATGTGGCCGCAAACGCACTCAAAAACGAACCGCGATTCCCTGAAGAACTCAAACTCGCAGCATGCTCACGACAATTCTGATGTGGTACTGAAGTTTGAAAATGCTAACATTTTAGTGAAAATGATGTGCCCCCCTCGGCTCCCTCCCGGCCGAGCCCAGCAGCCAGCCTTGCGCTAACTGCTCTGTGAAGCAATTGGAATTAGCTGGCCATGGTGGGGGCCTGGCAGGGGGATTATCCTGACATCTCTTGAAGCGAAACTTCGCTCACAGTTTGCTCTCCCTCGAAGCCCATGGGACGGCGGAGACGCCATGCAGGGGAGCCGGGGTCTGCTGCTGGCTCTCAGCCTCTGGTCTGTGCAGGTAGAGTCATGGGCCGCTGCCCTTTGAGGGGTGCAAGGGAAGGGGGTGTGATTGACTCACATTACTATGAATCATCGGGTGGTGCATATTTGGTGAAAATACCACACACACTGATCTTCTTTTAAGCGCACGGACACCTAACACGAAATTAAAAGCTTGGTGACGGCATTCTCGTCAGCTAAATAATGTTTTAGGAAAATTACAGTATGCATAGTCCATTCTGTCTCCCCTGACACTGAAAAAGAAGCAGTGATAGGCTAGCCTTGTTTGCGGGCCCCTTCGTTCCGCCCTGTCGTTCCACGCGCGCCCCCTCCTGCAACAAAAATCCACGTCTGCCCCGCACACTGGAGCACCATAGTCTCAGCACTGCCTCCCTCCACTGCACGCTCCATCGTGTAGCAAGAGCCTCAGACCTGCCTCGCTCACCAGTGCAGTAGGGAAAAATAGCTGGCAACTCTACATATCCGGAACATTTTCTACTCATTTCTGTTCACATTCTTATGGTGAAGGTTAGCATTTCCCACAATGACAGGCCTCTGAGGCTAGGGATGATTCTAATATGGCCAGTGGCGTTCGGATTAGTTTCTAATATGGAATGACTACCAGCGGTGAATGGTCTGTCATCCAGTGAAGTGCTGTCAGGGATAAAAAGTTAAGGGGGTGTTAGGAGGAGGCAGCAATAAGTAGATAAGGTGCAGTGCTTAATTTGTAAAATAAAAAGTGCCAGGGCCCAAAGTTTTGCTCAGAGCCCCGCAGTTCATATCAAAAGTAAACATGACGTACGCCAAGGCTGCATAGCCTCTTTAATGCACCAACAGACACCCCCTGCCTCTTTACCACACTCTTCCACATCCTTTCTGATCCCTGCTTCCTCCCCCTGTCGGTGCTTTACCATCTTTCTCCTGCTCCTTCCCCCTTCCTTTTGTGATTTTCTCTCTCTTACTTTGGATCAAATTATGTGGAGGAAAGCTAAGCGCTGATCCCAAGATATGAGTGCGGGTGGGCCTCACCCTGCAACCACCTGCACAAATTAAGCACTGATGAGGTGTAGGTCCTATGCGTGTGTGTGTCGGGGAAATCCTAGGCTGCAACTATTCATGTTGTCCCTATCTGGTGTGTGTAGGAATCATATACTGCTGCTACCCGCGCCCTACATGTTATGGATCTGAGGGAAGCTAGCACTGCCTCAAGGGTGTGGGGGTGGGGGTGGGGGGGGGGTGTGTGTGTGTGTGTGTGTGTATATGTGTGTGTGTGTGTGTGTGTGTGTGTGTGTGTGTATGTGTGTGTGTGATGCCTGCACCGCTCCCACCTGCACAGCACATGTGATTTGTGGGAGTGTTGTGTGTGCGACCATGTTGCATTTTACCTGTGTTTAAGGGAAGTTGCTAAAGGTATTGATTGTATTCTCTTTTGTGGCAGGATTTTTTTTTCACTGACCATGTTATATAGATCTGGCTCAGGAGGATAATGCACTGAGGTTTCGGTGTTAACCCTGGTCTGTAAGTGAGAGGACAAGTATTTTCCGTAGTTCCATCCTGTACATTTTTGTCATAGCTGCGGTGCATATTTTTTACTTTTTTATTGCATTGGCACGGAATTCAAACGGGTTTGTTGTGTTAGTGCTAGCTTTGCTGAGGTGCAGTCCTCTGAGACACGCTGCCACATCTTGAGTGCACTTGTGTTGGGCGCGCAGCTGCCCGTTTCCTAAAGAGCCAGAGTGACAATGGCCTATTGTCAGCCCCGCTGTGAAGCAGCAGCCGGGGACGCTTCTGCTCTCAGTCTGGAGGCTACGGGAGAATCAACTCTTTGTGCGTCGGTCTACTCTATTCCTTTTAAAGGCAGATCCATATCAGGGGCAGCGTTTCTGTAAATGCGGCCACCACCACACCACATTTGTAATGAAATGCCGGGGTCTCTAGTCAGGGAGCAGCTTGCACCAGTTGATTTATCCTGTTAGCGCCGCCTAAAACAGAACCAACCTCTAAACATGAACGTGGGGAGAGGATGTGGCGTTATGGCCAGAGCAGCAGACTTCGGAGCTGGGGAGGCTGGTTGGAGCCTCGGCTCAACATCCTGTCATTCTAGGCAAATCACAATCTCCCTGTAAATTAATTTGTCCTTAACTGGTGCTCATGAAAAGCGCAGGGTTCTGAGCACCAGAAACCACTGGCTCAAATTAAGCACTGCTCCCCCAACACACACAGCTCAGTCACCGGGTGGGCAGAGTAACACTGCATGCCTGCACACTTGTGACCACTGAAGACGATTATTGGTGGTACTGAGGGTGATTAATGGTGGAATATGACTACTGTACTGCAGTTGTAAACAGCACTGAACATGTGTCAATGCACAATAAAAAGTGTAGCTTTTAGGTCTGGTAGAAACAGCGTGGGCTGCCTAGCCAGCCTCATGTAATAAACAAGCATTGGCACAGCTAATAGGTCTCGCCTTTGGGACCTTATAGTGTTTAGCCATGCAACAGTTGATGTTGTTGAACGAAGGATATTGTGCTGGATAACTAAACACTTATAAGGTCCCAAAGGCGAGACCTATTGGCTATGCCAATGCTTGTTATTAAGGAGGAGTGTGCCAAATCTGCTGCATATGATGAGGAATGGTACATATTCGATGGCTTATCAAGTACTGATGAGCACGAGGTACAGTGAGGAGGTGAACTGTCTAGTGTTACAAGAGAAAGTAGATTGAAATGTTAGGGCTGGGGTTGTAGATTTGTATGTATCTATATGCGAGGATGGCCTGTGCAGGAGGGGTTGAAAAACACAATTGGTTTGCCTGGGTAAAAGGTTTAGAGGTTTTGAGGACTACAAAACAGCGAGTCTCCCTGCTTGCCTGCCTGATTATTAGCACTGTATTATTAATAACATTGTATATTACAATTATTGTTAAATTCTATTCTTGTATTAATTAGTACCTTAAGTAATAAGAGGTTGATCACAGCCATGTAATTCTTCACTAAGCCCATCGTTTTATACAGCATCTTTACTACAAAGTTGTCATATTATTTAGGGGCACCATGAAAGTGATTACACACATCATTTGTGAAGCTTTAACAGCATCTCCATTAATAATTTTAGATGTCAATGTGTCTAAGAGGACATTGTAAATCGGAGTTGCTAATCATAATCATAACTCAAAGTGTTGATAGAGCGAGGCTTTCATACCAAAGGAGGTAATTTCTTCCTCGATTACTTGCAATACCCACTTCCGCAAATTAGTGGTAAGGCACAGGTCTGATAAAAATACACTTCTTGATATTCCTCAATGACGGCTCCTTTTATATCCTGTAATATGGAAATAAAACAAATGGCCCTGCTCACTCCAACCACTAAGCCAGTTTCTCCTCCGACGCAAAATGTTTTAAGCTAATAAATTGTAAAGTATGGAGAGTTTCTATAACTCAAATATTTCAATGTAATACAATAAATACACACACTAATAAATCAGTTCAAAACTGCTTTGTATTCGTTATCATAATTCGTTCCCTTATTACAAAAATCAAAATTAACTGAATAACATGAATCTCAGTCCATGATTCTTCCATTGGTTCCAAATAATGCAGTTCACTCCAGACAGCTTAGTTAAGTCCAATTATTTGTCCTCGAGCAGACAACCTGCAACAGACAACACATGCTTTGCAGTTATCTCGGCGCTTCAGGGACAACAATTATATATCAGTCTAACATTTTATTACAAAATAATTATTGCATTGCAATCAGTTCTCAATTCAATTGAAATGACCGTAATACAGATATGTATCCCAAAATGAACAATCCGTATAATAGCATTTGTTACACCTAGTTATATGTTCAATTATCACAAGGCTCATACTAGAAATTCATATTATGAATCTTTACATGAAGATGCACCTCAAGTACTCTTCTCCAAGGTGCAGGGCGGCCAGATGCAGGGGTGCCTTTTGAGGTCGGGTTTCACCTTACCGGGCCACTCGTAGTTGGGGGAGGGGGGGCCTCCGTGTAGAGGCTGCAGGTGATGTCGGAGAGTCCTGGAGGGGTCAGCCCACGATGGAGTCGGACTCAGGAGTGCTGGGGGACCTCGCTGGGACCGGTAGGCCACTTGGACTCGGGTCGTAGGCCAGTGGTGGTTCTAGGCGTCTAGTTTCTTCGTCCTCAGTAGGCTCAGAGTCTTTCTTGGGAGTTTCTTTTGAACAGAGATGCTGTTCGCAGGAGATCCGGTCTTTGTTGAAGGCAGTCAGTCCTCCCAGGGGTTCTGGAGGTCGCTAGCTGCAGGACAAGTCTACTTTTGTCGCAGGATCTCTGGAAACTGCTGATGGGCCGGTAGGGCTTCTCTACAGTCTCCTATGCTGTGCGACTTCTTCCGTCCTTCTTCGTATGTTGCAGGAATCTAGCATCCTGGGTTCAGGGCTGCCCCCTAAATACTGTATCTAGGTGCGTTTTAGTGGTCTCGAGGTAGTAGCCAATGGGCTACTTACCTTAGGGTGACTAAACCCTTCATGTGTTCACCCCATGTGGGGGAGTGAGCACATTCCCTAACCCTGATTGGGGGATGCCCTCCATCAGCAAGATGGCGGGAACCGAGGAGTGGGCTTTACCTTGCCTCCCACACCTGAGGGGTGGGGTTGGCAGTGGTACACACACCTCCCTGACTTGCTAACTTTTCCCACCTGTCTTCCCACCTAAATTTGGGGTGAAGACAGGAAGGGGGCCTCCTCCGGCTAGCAGGAGGGGCAGGGGTCGCAGTACAAAGGAAGCAGGGCCTTTGAAGATGCTCAGCCCTTCCTGACTTAGGGGAGGTGTTAGGACCTCTGCCCAGGAAAGGCTTTGTTTCTAAGCCCAGAGAGCGAGGACTCTCACCTCAGGGGTTCAGAGAACTCCTGTCTCGTGGTGGCAGGCTGGTATTTACCAGTCAGGGAACCCACCAAAGTGTTGTGTAGTTCCTATATTACCCATACAGGACCTGCGCGTTCGGATAACAAACTGTGGGTTTGGTGGCAGACTGACTCTGAGCACCCCTACCGAGAAATGTTAGCCTGTTTGCATAAGTTAGCTCACAGTGCCACTAGTGTCTCCTCATATCGGGGAGAGAATAGTTTCTGGCAACCTCAGAACATGACAACCCTGATCCCTCAGGATCGTGGAAACAATGTACTACTTTTCGCTCAGTCACTCGTGCTTACTTATCTTGTCTCAGAGATACACAGAATAAACAGCCTGGGCGTTTCAATAAGGGTTTATTGAACAGTCGTTATTCTCGTGTAGAATATATGAGCTGCAACAACCATTAGACAGTAGCAGAGATATATGATTAGCAGTACAATGAATATAAATGGATAGTACAGTTCTACCATCTTGCAATACGCATGAATAAATACATGAATATAAACTGCATGATAAAAGAAAGCGCGTACTCCTACGATGCCTATCTAGATGTACCTAAGTGTACCTAGCATGTGAGTAGGTGTGAAGCCAAGAATCCCTCTAAGGTTTAGTCGAACCCCATTACCTGAAGTGTGAGAATGTAGGAGCCCTTCTTGGTCCCGAGTTGGACACCCCGCGAGGGATGTTCAGACCACTGTCAGCTGGAGTGTCAGCATGCAGGAGCCTCAGCGTCTCTGGTCAGTGTGTCGGCCTAGAAGTCTTGGTTCCCTCCAACACTAGCAAGAGGTGCACAAGTTACTACTTGTGTAACGATGTATCTGTAAGAGACATTAGTTAGTGATAGATTCCTTACCTTAGAATATCCCCAGGCGTCAGACTGGATCCGGAAAGTTTTGCTAGCAGTACCCCTGCGCGCCAGCAGGTGGCGTCGTGCGGCTCCGCGTCCGTCGCTGGCGTCGTAAGCGCCGAGATGACGTCACGGAGACTACTTAGGCGCCACCCATGCGCGCTGACGTCAGTTCTGTACACTACTTTCCGCGCCAGGAACGCAGAGCCATGCAAGAAACTGACCACTGGTGCCATGAAACTAGGGCCCTAAAAGGGATGACCTTAACCCTAGAAATCAGGTCGCAGAGCGGGGAGGATGGGTGGGGCGGTAAGGAATCTATCACTAACTAATGTCTCTTACAGATATAACGTTACACAAGTAGTAACTTGTGCATCTGAAAGAGACACGTTAGTGATAGATTCCTTACCTTAGAATAGATACCCCAGCAATACCAACCCCGGTGCTGGGTCTGCGAACAAGATTACCCCAGAAAGTCACGGAGAACAGAACGGCCAAAGAAGCCGTCTCTCCGGACTTGAATGTCAAGGCAGTAATGCTTGGTAAACGTGTGCAGCGAAGCCCACGTAGCTGCCTGACAAATGTCCTGCAAGGGAACGCCGCGTCCCAAGGCAGTAGTGGCTGCTGTCGCCCTGGTAGAATGGGCACGCAGCCCCACAGGAGGCTCCTTCTTAGCCAACGAGTAACATGCTTTGATGCACAAAACGACCCACCGAGAGATACGTGCATTTGTGCACGGCCCGACCTTTTTTGGCGCCCACGCAGCCAACAAAGAGCTGGTCATCCACCCGGAACGGTCGTGTGCGCGTTAGATAGAACGAGAACGCATGTTTTGGGTCCAGACGATGGAGCCTCTCTTCCTCTTTTGAAGGATGCGGAGGCGGAAAGAAGGTGGGCAAAGTGATGGTCTGCCCGAAGTGGAAGGGCGTGACAACCTTTGGCAAGAAAGAAGGACGGGTCCTTAAAACCACCTTGTTCGGATGAACAGAAAGGAAAGGAGGTTTAGAAGAAAGAGCCTGGAGCTCACTCACTCTTCTGGCAGAGGTGATAGCTACCAGGAAAGCCGTCTTGAGAGTAAGAAGACGTAAAGGACAGTTATGAAGGGGCTCAAAAGGAGCGCACATCAGATAGGTCAAGACAAGATTTAAGTCCCATTGAGGCATTATGAAAGGCACAGGAGGATACGTGTGTGTAATGCCTTTGAGGAAACAGTTAACAACCGGGGACTTAAAGAGAGAAGGCTGATCTGGAAGCCTGAGAAAGGCGGAGATGGCCGAAAGATGGCCGAAAGATAACCTTTGACAGTGCCCAAAGCAGAGCCCTGCTGGGCCAAGGAGAGTAGGAACAGAAGGACCTCAGAAAGAGGGGCAGAAAGGAGATCCACAGACTTAGCTGTGCACCATGCCACAAATTTGTTCCACCTGCAGGCGTATACCTATTTAGTGGAGGGACGCCTGGCTGCCAGAATGACATCACAGACTTCAGGAGGCAAGTCAAATGGAATCAGCTGTCGCCGCTCAATCTCCACGCATGGAGGTGGAGGGTGGACAGGTTCGAGTGGAGGACCGTCCCCTGTTGCTGCGACAGAAGATCCTCCCGAAGAGGCAGGCGGATCGGGGGATCGATCGCCATGTTGAGTAGCTCGGGATACCAGTATCTTCGTGCCCAATCCGGAGCCACAAGGATGACTTGGGCCCGGTCGCGCCGAATCTTCTTCAGCACTCTGGGCAGAAGTGGTATAGGCGGAAAGGCGTACAACAGACCGGAACTCCACACGCGACGAAAAGCGTCGCCGAGCGAGTGCCGCCTTGGAAATTCCAACGCGCAGAACAGATGACATTGCCCGTTCTCTTCGGTGGCGAATAGATCTAACCAAGGCTCTCCCCACTGCAGAAAGAGACCTTGCGCCATGTCCGAGTTCAGACGCCATTCGTGATCCATCAAGCACCGGCGGCTGAGTTCGTCCGCCCTGGCGTTCAGAGAACCTGCCAGGTGTTGAACCACCAGGGTAATGCCTTGATGTTCCAGCCATGTCCAGAGGCGCAGAGCCTCCTGACATAGGGTCCACGACCCCACCCCGCCCTGCTTGTTGCAATACCACATGGCGGTGGTGTTGTCCGTGAACACCTGCACTACACTTCCCCGGACAGAGGGAAGGAATGCCTTCAGTGCAAGTCGGACCGCCCGAAGCTCCAAAAGATTGATATGGAGCCGGGACTCCGCCGGAGACCAGAGGTCTCTGATCTCCGCCTCTCCCAAGTGGCCGCCCCATCCCAGGAGGGACGCATCCGTCACCACTGTGTGCTCCGGTTGGGGAAGGGAGAGAGATCTGCCATTGACCCAATCGCGATTCGTGAGCCACCACTGCAATTGTCGTGCAGTGCCCTCCGAGATCTGGACATGATCGGACAGGTTGCCCTGATACTGTGCCCACTGGAACTTCAGGTCCCACTGCAGAGCCCGCATGTGCCATCTGGCATGTTGCACCAGCAGGATGCAGGAGGCCATCAGGCCCAGGAGCCGGAGGGTCATCCTGACTGAAACCCAGGATAGAGGCTGAAAGATCAGAATCATAGCCTGAAAATCCCGGACTCGCTGCTCGGGAGGATAAACCCGAAACAGCGTTGAATCCAGAACCGCTCCGATGAAGGGGAGCTTCTGAGAGGGACTCAGGTGCGACTTCGGCACGTTGATGGAGAACCCCAGCAAATGCAGGAGGTCGGCCGTAGACTGAAGGTGGGAGACGACTGCCTGGGGCGAGCCCGCCTTCAACAACCAGTTGTCGAGGTAGGGGAAGACTGACACCCCTGACCTGCGCAGATGAGCTGCGACCACCGTCATCACCTTCGTGAACACCCGAGGGGCGCTGGTAAGGCCGAAGGGGAGCACGGCAAACTGAAAATCCTCCTGGCATACCGTGAATCGCAGGTAACGCCGGTGGGCCGGCAGGACGGGGATGTGAAAATAGGCGTCCTGCAAGTCAAACGCTACCATCCAGTCTCCAGGGTCGAGGGCAGCCAAGACCTGAGCCAGAGTCAACATCTTGAACTTCTCTTTCCGGAGGAAACTATTGACGTCCCTGAGGTCCAAGATGGGGCGCAAGCCCCCCTTGTCCTTCTTGGGGACCAGAAAGTAATGGGAATAACAACCACTCCCTACTTCTGGCCCAGGAACGCGCTCGATGGCCCCCTTGGCCAAGAGGGCCGCAACTTCCTGCAGGAGAAGTGCGAAGTGGTCCCCTGACATGCGGTGGAACTGAGGTGGCATGGCTGGAGGGGTGGACCGAAAGGGAAGGGCGTAACCCTTGCGAATGATCTGCAACACCCACTTGTCCGATGTGATAGCGTGCCAGTGGGGGAGACTATGGTGGATCCTGCCACCCACTGGCGTGGGGTGCCCCCCAAAGCTCGGATTAGGAAGGTTTGGAGGCAGAAGCAGCGGAGGTGGACTGACCCCCACGCTGCGTCCCAGACCCGCCCCTGCGGAAACCGCGTCCGCGTTGAGGCTGGTTCTGCACAGGCTTGCTGAAGGAACGTGCCTGGGTGCCCTTTCTGTGGCCACGAAAGGAACGAAAACCAGGAGTGGCGGGGCTTCTTGTGGAAAAACCTAAGGACTTGGCCGTGGCCCGCGAGTCCTTAAAACGCTCCAGCGCACTGTCGGCCTTATCGCCAAACAGGCGAGTGCCATCAAAGGGCATGTCCATGAGTGAGTTTTGGACATCTGGCGAGAACCCGGTAGATCTGAGCCAGGCGTGGCGACGAAGCACCACAGTCGTAGAAATCGCTCTACCTAAGGAGTCCGCGGTGTCTAAACCACACCGAATGGCGAACTTAGCCGCATCTTTACCTTCTGCAATGGCTTGGGACAATACAGCTTGGGTCTCCTAAGGACACTGAGGTAACACCTGCGCAACTGTGTCCCACACCGCGTGGGAATAGCGGCCCTATAGGCAGGCGGTATTCACTGACCGCAGCCCCAAGCTGGCCGAAGAGAACAAACATTTACCGAACTGTTCCAGCTTCTTAGAGTCCTTATCCGGCGGAGCCGTGGGAAAGGCACTCTGCGAAGTCGAAGCTTGGATGACCAGACATTCAGGCGTAGGATGAGTGGTCAAAAAAGCAGGGTCACCCGGCGCCGGGCGATGACGCCTGGCGACATTCTTGTCCACAGGGGCCCCAGTGGATGGTCGCGACCAAGTGCCCAGCAAGACGTCGGTAAGGGCGTCGTTAAACGGGAGCAGGGGCTCCGCCGAGGTGGTCGCCGTCTGGAGCACCTCAGTAAGGAGGTTAGTTTTGAGGGCCACCATAGGGAGATCAAGGTTGAGGACCTAGGCTGCCCGACGGAGCACCATCGTGTAGGAGGCGCCCTCCTCCATAGTAGGCGGGGGAGAGGCAAACCCCGGGTCAGAAGAGACGTCGAGGTCGCCGGCGTCCCCCAAGTCGTCCACCCAGTCCTGCTCGGAATCACACTGACGGGCGAGAGGGTCCTCGGACCCCTCCCAGTCGTCCTCCACCTCCGCCGCCGGAGAGGGAACATACGGCGTCGGGAACAACGCCGAGAACGGCGCCGGTCGGGGCCGAACCGGCGCCGTGTCCCAATGCGGATCCCAGGTAGGAACAAAATGGTCCTGGAACCTGGGTAATGGCGGGACGAAAGGCACCCACTGCGGCCCCGGAGGCGAAGCCGAGGGCGGCACTGGGGCCGGAGCCGGCAGCGTTGGACCTTGTGGCGCCTTGGCCGGAGCCAGCGGCGCAGGATCCTGTGGCGCCGAAGCTGGATCCGCCGGCGGCGCCGGCGGTCCAACAGGTTCCAGACATGGGCCAGAGGGCGCGCCAGCGGGAGCCCGAGGCCTCAAAAGGCGGTCCATGGTAGCAAGAAATTCTTGCACCTGAGCGGGAGTCGCCGACGGACCCGGGTAAGGCGGGTAGGCCGCGGGACTCTCGAGCTCCACAGGAGCCGCAGGGGCAAGGCCCCTGTCCCCCTCATCCGCATCCGAGGACCGGCGGGGGGACGTCGGAGAGCGAACACGCTTCTTCGACTTCTTTTTATGTCGTCTCTTACCCGAATCCGAGGATGAAGACCTGGAGCCCGAGGAGCGATGGCTGTGGCCCCGCGAGCGTTCCCTGGAACGGCCTCTGGACCGGGAACGGCGCGGGGACAAGTGCCGGACCTCCAGCAGTTTCCGGCGCCGCTCCCGCAAGGCCTTCGGGGCCATGGCCCGACAATCCGGACAAGACCAAGAGTCGTGGTTGGTCTCCAGGCAGTAGAGGCAGACATCGTGGGGGTCCGCCACCGACATGTTGCAACGGCAGGCCCCACAAGACTTAAATCCAGGCATACCTACGTGCACCAGGAAACCAACTGGAAAAAGGGAGACAAAAGTCGCAAAAGAGATAGTCAAAAAGCGACTAGGGTACGTGCTCTAACCGGATCTGCGCTTACTGGCGCGGAAAAAGTAAGAACTGACGTCAGCGCGCATGGGTGGCGCCTAAGTAGTCTCCGTGACGTCATCTCGGCGCTTACGACGCCAGCGACGGACGAAGAACCGCACGACGCCACCTACTGGCGCGCAGGGGTACTGCTAGCAAAACTTTCCGGATCCAGTCTGACGCCTGGGGATATTCTAAGGTAAGGAATCTATCACTAACGTGTCTCTTTCAGATGCTGTATTTATACAGAAAGTATCTAGGGCTCCTTTGTCCCTTGTTGCTTGTATTAGCCATTGTTGATTTGAGGATGATGTATAGGATGAACCGTGTACATAGATATGGGGAGGAAGGTGGTGTAGCCCCAGCCTGGTTTCTAAGAACCCTTATGAATATTAATTCATACTGTGTGAGTCTATTGATGGAGTTATAGGACTCTATTGTTTAGGAGAAACCCTCCTTCTGCACCCAGGACTAGAACTAGGTAAAGGTTCAATCCTAAAAGGCTCGTTACAGTGTAGTGTAGGGGAGGTAATGTAGGTGAAGGGGTATGATGTTACCCGGGCCTATATTAGGGTACCTATATGGAACATAACACCCACTCCTATTCCGAACAGTCAACAATGATAAACAATGCTGGCAAATCATTTCCACTATTAGGTAGTAGCGCATTAAAATCATTAAAACCATCACAGAGTGTTATAAAAACATTGTGTTAAAAATCAGTTTTTAAAAACAATCTTGGAATTGGAAAAGCATTTCTTGTAATTGCTACTTAAGCCAAAGTCCTAATTGAGTTCGTTTATATAAGTCGAACCACTATAAGCGTCAGGAGGCCATGCTTTTCAGTGAAAGTGTCAACTGAAATGAAATGTTCCAAATTTAGTTACGTTTTTGAAAATAAAAGGAGAAATCCGAATTCTTTCCCAGTACACGATGAGCCAATTATAGATTAAGTGTCCTGGCTGGGAGACGCAACATCGTCGTTGCTTGCAGCTGCAGGGGACGGTCCTTGTAACACCTCGCAGAGTACGTCAATGGAGCACAAATGATATTCAGAGCTGCCAATAGCTGGTGTAGAGGCAGCCGGTGCTGTGGTCGATACCTGGGTGCTAGTGGTGGAGCTGATGCTCAATCCAGTTGTAAAAGGCACCTGCAGATTCTCAAGGAATGCCGCCATCAAGATGGGAATACGCTGGGGACATTGCCGAGCATGGGCCCTCACGGGTTCCAGCCGGGTATTCAAGTCCGCAGGCGTGTCCGTTGCGAGTGTCAGACAGAGGTCCAACACGCATTCGTCACCGCAAAACAGGCATCGAAGAACAGGTAAAATGCAGTCCATCCAGACTGGTCTAAACAATAGGAACCAAGAGGCGCTCAGTTCCCGTAGGCGAGGTGTGCCCAGATGCTGTACCATGAGTTCACGGTATTCCCGCTTCAGGAGCGCTTTTGTCATCTCGTTGGTAATTGGGCCGTCCATTGCGTAGCAGGTAAATGACAATCAGGATTCCCGCTATTGATAGCAGGATCAGAGGTAGACCTCCAAAAATGCTTCCAAATACGGAGTGTATAAAGTTCGGGATAACTCCGAGGATTGTCTGAAAGGTGCTAAGAAGTCCTGACCCTATGGTCTTAAATAGGTGTACAATACCACTCGTATCGGACATATTAAAGATACGACCCACCATTTCTGCAAAATGAATGGGGCAGTTTGTACGTATAAGTGCCTGTATCTCAGTTGAGGTCCTTGCGATTTGGAGATCAAAGGTCTCTCGAGCGGAGGTTAAGGGTACGGTTTGCAGTAAAAGCATGGCTTTCAGTCTGCTCAAAGTATCAAATTGTATAAAGGAAACATTCAACAAAGGCTATAATGGCGCCTCACTGACTGTACTTGTTGGGGGAAACAATACTTGCATACAGCAAGTAACCCTGGAGTTCACAGTGACCAGATAGGCAATGCCCGGAAGCATCCCACAGCAACCTTGATCGTTCAGCATCAAGTAACTCCCATTTGAGAGGAGCTCGAATAGCGGTTTAATCACGGCAGCTGGAGTACCTTTCATGTGGCAGGACAAGTTTGCTATCGACCCATTACACGCTCCGTGCAATGAAATGTCCCGGCACATGAGAGAACCGCTCAAAGCGTTCTTGCAGTTTGTACCACTTAGAAACACTTCTCGATCCCCCACTCCGGCATCGAAATCTATATGGTAAATCCCAGGATTCTTTAATGTATTCCTTACCCATTTTTTCATATTTGCCCGCCTGCCTCTGTTCAAGGCAATATTGAAACTGAAAAGTAGTGACCGGTAGAGTTATGTGGCCATGGATAAGCCACTCAGTAGATGGAAATTCCGCTACTGTAAATGGCAGTCGGTCCAGTTTTTCAATACGCAGCATTGTATATTTAGCTCCCCTTTGTGCCATTTCAACCTGTTTATCTGGTAGATTATATTCAGAAAACAGAGACGTACTGTTTATAAAACGCCAAGGCACAAAGCCTGCACGCAAAGATTGCAGCGTCCAGCTCAATAACATGATAGAACGTAATTGAGATTCCCCGTGTTGTAATATGGCCAAATCTTGTTCTAGGATGTCTATCGCAGAAGACACAATGTTGCCCAAAGAATATATTCTGGAGGACAAAGTTGTTAACCCATTGTCTACCACAGCCAACGATTTTTCTAAGTTAATACAGTCTATTTCCCGTATTCTCTCTGCGGCCTCTTGTTGGGATATTTTCCAATTTTCATTATAGGCAGCATAAATGCCAGCATATATGAAGCGTTTTTAACGGGATTTCCTGGGACCTAATAAAAAATCCCTAAGATCCATGTCTTGTGACAGTAAGGCTAAGTGTTGTTTCACTTCTGTGAGTGTTGAGGTTTCTAGCCAATCAAGGCACAACTTCCCAACACTGTAGGATGTCACTACCCCTGGGTGTTCTCTTTGTACATAGCGTGGGTCTGGCCAATGGATATTGAACCCTTTGGTGATACCCAAGAATCGTTTATGATATATGTTTGTGTCTAAGGGCCAAACCACCCATTTTTCCAAATTAGGGTCTGATCTATTGTACTGTAAAATGTCATCTACTGTTGCCCCTTCCTGTGAAGTCGAATTTTGCCACCCTCCCATCTGTGGTGGTGTTGGAAACTGAGGTGTGTTAAGGTCCTTTATCTTGGCTAATCCAAGGCAGGATGTCTGTTGCACAGTTTCGTTAAGAAATATCAGCTGCTGTGGAATGAGGCATGCTCTAAATAGCGCTTCTGTTCCCTGGACTTGCCAGTCCCAAGAACCCCAGACTGATTTTAAGTCTATTGTGTCCTTCCATAGGTCAAAACCCTGTTCAGACAGTTGGACAATAAAGGAAGCAGAGTAAATCTGTTTGGTGTTCGTCAACATAATTTTCAGTGCTGATGTTGGTGTAACCTTATAATAATATGAGGTCGGATCAGTGGTGTTAAACCCTGGAAAAGTTATGTGCAAATGTTTGTTAACTACTTTTTGGTGGTGTAGGGCAATGTTCCCACTGTTGGTACTCAAAAACATTTCTAGGTGAAATAGATTTGTGCAGAAAATGATGACCATAATGTTGGTAACAGTACAAAGTGTCATAGTCTGAATTACTTTCTAACATTTCAGTGTTCGGAAATGCAGCAGTTTTTTCTAAATCAGACAACATGTTATTAACAGTTTGAGTCCCAATCATCAGAAAATGTACTGGAGGTAATGATATCACTTAATGAAATTTTAAATAAATGAGAAATTTGTTAAAGTTCAGTCGGTCCGAATATTTCCAAATCAACCTTGTCCCAAACTATACCGTCCGGTATAGGAACTGCTGTAATGTTCACCGATGACAAGTCTCTTTGTTCACGATGTGAATATTGATGTGGTTTTAAAATCAAATTAACTTTTTGGACTGTGGAGCTTTGTTGAAGGTATCGTCCATTAATAAGCATGCTAAAAGTTATAACTAAGCCTAGCCAGAAAAGAAAAAATAGAATCCCAGTAATTACCCAGAGTTCTAACCAAGGCGATACCAGGTAAATCTTTTTGAGAAAGTGTAGAAAGTCTTTAACTTGCTGCTTGCGTGATTTTTGGGCTGGCGTCGGTTCTGGTTCACTTGGATCCAAAGAAAACGTATCAAAGTTCATGAAATAGCCAGAAGCAGCTCGATCAATTGTAGGAATTGCATCGGGATTTGTTGAAATCGCATTTTGCTCTCGTCGAGGCATGTTGGCATAGACGTCTGTATTTGGTCTGATTGCAACTTGAGTGTTGTTTTGAGTTTCATTTTGTAGATGAACTTCGGGTTCAAGGGGAACGAGTTCCATAGCATTGTTGCTTAGTCCTTCATTCCGCACAGGAGGCTCTTCAAACATGATGAGTCTTTCTGTTTGAACTTCTTGGATTGTAGCTAGAGGAGGGCGTCTGCTACTGTGGAGTCCACGAGGCCTACTGTTCAGTATCGGCCACATAGTGTGGTTTGATTAAGTCAATTGAGACAAATCTTTTCTCCTTTTTCCGGCAAGTGGCGGCAGAAGTACAGTTCATGTTCCTTGTACTTCTAGGACCGGTACAGGCTTTCTGTAGGATGGCCTGAATTCTTTCTTGTCCGCTATTTTCTCTCTGACCAGATCCCCGACTTTTGGGATCCAGACAGGTCTTGCCGTGACTGCCTTGACTTCCCCAGTGGCGGTCTGTTTGGTGTTGACGTTACTTCGTCTTGTCCTGGATTCATTTAGATCCTGTAAAACAGCCAAACGATCATGGATGTCAAATGCTTTCCCATCCGCCACTGTGCCTTCACAATCAAGATCAGGTACCAACATTCTCGTCCCAAATAGGACCTCATATGGAGTGACACCCCCTAGAGAACTTCTTGGCTGATTGTTGAGTGCTCTCTGAACCCCACATAAGTGATTGACCCAACTACCGCCCTTGCCTAATACCCTAGCTGTTAAAGATTGCTTTAAGTCCCGGTTTTTCCTTTCCATGACTGAATTTCCCTCAGGATGGTACGGAGAGGAGTACTGCAATGCTACGCCCATAATTTCCAGGGCCTCTTTGTAAGCCAGAGAGCTAAACGCCGGGCCACGGTCAGAATGTAACATGCCAACTGCGTATATCCCTATAAAGACTCGCAAATCTTTTAGAACAGTTCGGGCGTCAGCCGAGCGCTGAGGCCAAACCCATAGGAATCTGGAACAAGAATCCACTGCCACCAAGATATACTTGTAAGCCCCATCAGATTGTAAAGGACCGCAGTGATCCAGATAAACACAAGCGAGAGGTTTGTCTGATTTTAATAATGGTGTCTGTGCCGGGTGTGTTACTGTGGAGCATTTCATTTGTTGACAGATGTCACATTTCAAGACATCCTTTAGTTTGTTTTGCTAGACCTGGCCACCAATAGCGCGGTTTCAACAAGGAAATAGTCGCCGTAACGCCTGTGTGCGCAGAACCCAAACCCTCGTGTGCTGCAACAATCAAACCATGTCTACGATCCATATTTGGTATTACTCTATCCCCCACTCCAGGAATCTGAGCATATGGAATGTTGTGTGCATCTAATTTGTAGGAGTACTTGAGTGGAAATTTTTTCGGTACTGCTGAGCTGCCCTTGCGTGAAGCAATGACAGCCACCATTATCTCGCCGTCTATTCTCGTTTTAGAGCGAGTGATTGCAGCTACGGAAGCCGTTCGCACAGCCCCCTTTGCGGCTTCATCAGCCAATGAATTCCCTTCAACGTGAATGCCATCACGTTGATGACTCAGTGTGTGTATCACGTGAGCCCTCTGTAGTTCGTTCAACTCAACTACCTGTTCCCATAGCATTTTATGCTTAATTGTGCCACCTTTTGCGTCTTTAAACCCGTTTAGTTCCCAATGATGTAGATATTCATTGTATGGCTGCAATCAGTAAAAGGAATCACACACAATTAGTGTGGGGAATTCGTGATCTGTATTTACAAGTGCCAGTATCAGTGCTTTTAACTCTGCCAACTGAGCCGTGCAGTGACCTTTAACGATAGCACATGCCGCGCTGTAAGCATGCTTACTCCCTATGGCCGGTTGAGCAGATCCGTCCAGTGTAAATAATATATTCATACTGGTCGAGAGGCAAAATCTCATTTGGTAGAGGATATTCTTGTTCATATTGCAGAAAAGCTTGTGTTTTTAGACTTGGATCAAATCTGTATTCAACATCCGTTGCAGTAAGAGAATTAGCCCATTGTATCCATCTTGGATGTAAGGCTTTTGCATTTGGAATGCTTGCCTTTGTAACAGCTTCTAAAGCTGGTACCGGGGTTACTACAATTATGCGTTTCCCCTGAGCCAGGGCTCTTTCTCTTGCTACAGCGGTCTGAACTGCTGTCAGGATTTTTTCTGTCGAAGTGAAACGCATTTCTGCGTTTGTGTACAGGTGTGATTTGTATGCGATTGGTACCGTTTCGCCTTCATTGAAGGTTAAGTAAGTGTACCCGCATTGACCCGCTATTACACGGATCACTAAGTTGCGAACGTTTACGCGTGTCTGTAAGTGTTTGGAAGCTATCATGTCTTCTTGCAATGAACGTAGGATATTTGAATGTTCCTGTGTCCAATGTCGGACTGAAAAGTCAGGTTTGATCAAGTCGTGGAAAGGTTTTACTTTTTCTGCGTAATCTAAAATGTATGTTCTGCCGAAATTTAGGAATCCCAGTATTGATTGTAGATTTTTTTTAATGATCTTGGGGGCTGGAGTAGCGCACACTTTTCTAAAAAGTTAGCTGCCAGACTTTTCCCCTCACTTGACAGCTCATATCCTAAAAACAGGACATTGAGGTGGGCGATTTTAGATTTCTTGAAATTAAATTTGTAGCCCTCAGAGGCGAATCCCATAATAATGGTGCTCACCCTGGTCAAGTGCCTTTTTAAGTCATCGTCTGTCAGATAAATATCATCCACATAGGACAAAGCTTCTTCATCAAAATTTTGGAGTAACTCAGTAACTCTTGCTGAAAATACCCCCGGGCTGTTCTTATAACCCTGGGGGAGGCGCCAAAATTGTCATTGTGACCCCAAAGCAGAGAATGCGGTCAAATACCTGCTTTCAGGTGCTATATTTTGGCAGAAAAATCCATTTGAGATATCAAGTGTAGTTTTGTACTTCTTCCGCACAATGTTATTCATTGATGCGGCACTGTGTGCATTTTAGACAGCGAATGTCTTTGTGCAAGTGTTTAGATGTCTGTAATCTAAAACTAGACGATATGTATTGTCAGATTTCTTGACAGGAAACAAAGGATTGTTCATTGGTGAGGTGCATGTTTCAATCACCCCTTGGTATTCAAGTTGATCTAAGATCTCCCTGACCTGTTTTTTAGCTTCTTGCTTTATTGGGTATTGCCTCTGAGTATTTGGTGAAACTTTTAACGGGATCGCGTGGTGGGTTGAATCCTCATCCCATCCGGCATGATTTTTGTATAGTGCTGGAGCTAGGGCAACCGCCCACTCCTGTGCATATGCAGGTTTAAGGTGTATGGGAACGAGGTCGGAGAATGCTGGAAAAATTATGTTTTCCCTCCTTGGGCACTCCTTAACGAATGCTGGGGGCCAATCTTGTTCTGCTAATAGGATGTCATACTCAGATGACAGATTTTCCCAAAAGAGACCCTTAACTTTCCTGGGCTTGTCCCCCTCCATTTGGAGTGTTATCTTGTGTAACTTATGTGGGACGCTCACCCTGGTGTCTGGTGTTTTCACCGTGATGTAGTCATTCAAGTCCGCTGTCACCAGAAATTCCTTAGGTTCTGGCGAGCTATTGTTACTTCTGCCGCACTGTCTAGCATCGTCTGAGCCCATTCCCTGTTCAGAAGCTGCGTCCTCAGAATTCTGGGCATGTCTGATCTTCAGACTTGCAACTTTCTTTTTCTTAAACTGAGGTTTTGATTTTGGCTTTTCTTCTTTTTTGGAAGTATAGTCTTGAGCGTGCTGCTTGTCTCTGGACTTTGTACGCTCTTCTTTGTGTTCTGACCTTCCTTCTCTCTCGGAGTTTTTCGTCGAGCCCTGAAAGGAACGAGAGGAACGTGCATCAGTATCCTGATACCTGTCAGGTTTCCTAATGTTATCCCTATTCCTGAGATTATACCTCTTTTCAGAGGGCTCCTGTGGAGGAGATCTACCTCGGGATTGAGATCTCTTTTCTGTAAAGTTTTGTTGTTTTTTATTATCCCACTTCTTTTTAGAAGAAACTGGTGTCTGCTTAGAAGTTTCCTTTTCAGGACTGCCCATCAGTTGTGGTTTTAAAGCTTTCCCACCCAAACTGGCTCTGCCTAATTCTGCATATGCAGTTTCGATTATTTTGGGTAGTTCGTGTGGTTGTTCTAACGGACTGAACTCCCTCAGGCGTTGGCGGATTGCCATTGACGCCGCTTCCCCTTTAATATTAGCTAGTATTATGGCCGATACCTGGTCATAGTTATTTAATAACTTCATCCCTAAGTTCAGAGCAGGCTCTTCTCTCGTTCTGTATTTGTCTTAATACATCTGGTATCACAGCTAATGAAGGAATACCATGAGTTCTGGTATATATGGAAGCAGAGACTGTACCCCAAGTGGTACAATCCTCTAACTGTGGTGTTATCCCTATGGGCAAACAGATTGTTAACATTCTGTGTTTTTCAAACATGGTAGTATTTGGGAATACTGCCTCGAGCAGAGTTATTTTCTGAGCTACCCAGAATGGTATTTGTTCACGTTTCATGGGCATTTTGCCCATTACTGCATGTAATGTTTGTGGAGTTATTTTAGTTGCTGTACCCTGAGACTGAGTTCCATTTGTTGCAACTGTTGTTGGTTGGACTGTGAAAGTCCTCATGACATATTGCATCAGGTTTCTGTAGATTCTAATTAAATCTGTGTGTTGTATGAGTAAGTCTGGTTGTGGCATTGTATCAATGTCAGGATGTGGTGTGTAGGCCGCTAATATCGGCCATGTTGCCCCGTCTCCTCCGAGCGGGCCTAATCTTACTCTGTCTTATATGGGGTAGGGCGCCTTTAAACCAGTATAGGTGTTCGTGGTATGTGAGTGGAACTTCTATGTCCTCGCAAAGACCATATTCCGTTGGTGCATCTCCTTCTGTATAGAAGTGAAATATGTGTGTTCTTACATCTGCTTCTGGGAACGTAACCCATGAATAGAATACCTCTGTTTTGTTTGATTTGTGTGCCTCAATCACAAAAGCTACTAAGCCAACCCTAGCTGATAAACCATATTCTAGTAGTTTCAGGGTGATAGTACGTCTGAATTTAGGTGCAATGAGAATTCCATCCACCTCTTCGTCTGAGAGGGGCAGTGGCATTTGCAGTGGGTCTAAGACCTGGTTAGTCATTGTGTACCGAACACAAACTATCTTTCCAAGGAAACTATGATGAGGTTTTATGCACAATTTTAGGAACAAAATGTCCTTCAAGCTTGATTAGCCAGCAGCCAATAAATAGAATATTTCGCCTACTCAGCTGTGGCGGAGTTTTGTGCCCACCCACTCCAGACGTCTCTGGTGTTTGTGAGTAGGGGTCTCTGAGAATTAGCATGACTGAACTACTCAGATTCTACTGTTAAATAAGTACCTAACCAACATTGGCGCCGCCATGTCGTGTAGTTCCTATATTACCCATACAGGACCTGCGCGTTCGGATAACAAACTGTGGGTTTGGTGGCAGACTGACTCTGAGCACCCGCACCGAGAAATGTTAGCCTGTTTGCATAAGTTAGCTCACAGTGCCACTAGTGTCTCCTCTTATCGGGGAGAGAATAGTTTCTGTCAACCTCAGAACATGACAACCCTGATCCCTCAGGATCGTGGAAACAATGTACTACTTTTCGCTCACTCATGCTTACTTATCTTGTCTCAGAAATACACAGAATAAACAGCCTGGGCGTTTCAATAAGGGTTTATTGAACAGTCGGTATTCTCGTGTAGAATATATGAGCTGCAACAACCATTAGACAGTAGCAGAGATATATGATTAGCAGTACAATGAATATAAATGGATAGTACAGTTCTACCATCTTGCAATATGCATGAATAAATACATGAATATAAAAAGTATGATAAAAGAAAGCGCGTACTCCTACAATGCCTATCTAGATGTACCTAAGTGTACCTAGCATGTGAGTAGGTGTGAAGCCAAGAATCCTTCTAAGGTTTAGTCGAACCCCATTACCTGAAGTGTGAGAATGTAGGAGCCCTTCTTGGTCCCGAGTTGGACACCCCGCGAGGGATGTTCAGACCACTGTCAGCTGGAGCGTCTGCATGCAGGAGCCTCAGCATCTCTGGTCAGTGTGTCGGCCTGGAAGCAGGGCCGGACTGGGACCCAAAACCGGCCCTGGCAAAGTGCTTGGCCAGCCCCCCAGGGGTTTGGGGGTGCGGCCGAGCTGTTTACCAGGGCCGGTTTCTGCCGATTTCGTTACAGCGGCCGATATCGCAGCTATGCTGCAAAAACGGCCCTGTAACAAAATCGGCCCCCAGGGGCCCAAAACCGGCCGCCAACCCTGGCGGCCCACCGGGGAAATGCCTGGTGCCCGCTATGGCCAGTCCGGCCTTGCCTGGAAGTCTCGGTTCCCTCTAACACTAGCAAGAGGTGCTGTATTTATACAGAAAGTATCTAGGGCTCCTTTGTCCCTTGTTGCTTGTATTAGCCATTGTTGGATTTGAGGAGGACGTATGGGATGAACCGTGTACTTAGATATGGGGAGGAAGGTGGTGTAGCCCCAGCCTGGTTTCTAAGAACACTTATGAATATTCATTCATACTGTGTGAGTCTATTGATGGAGTTATATGACTCTATTGTTTAGGAGAAACCCTCCTTCTGCACCCAGGACTAGAACTAGGTAAAGGTTCAATCCTAAAAGGCTTGTTACAGTGTAGTGTAGGGGAGGTAATGTAGGCGAAGTGGTATGATGTTACCCGGGCCTATATTAGGGTTCCTATATGGAACATAACAAAAGGCTGGTGTGGTTTAGGGGTCTCCTCTTGTAGGGACCCCTGAGTGCAAGAGTTAATAAATCTAACACTGGAATCAGTGCAGGTTTATTATTCTGAGATGTTGGATACCAAACGACCCAGGATTCAGTAAAGCCATTATGGTGCTGTGAAACTCATAATGACAAGTTTCCAGACCATATACTCTTATATGGCTTTACTGCACTTATAATATCTAAGAATGGACTTAGATATTATAGGGGCCTATCTGCTCATGCCGATAGGTCCTCACATGAGGTATAGTGCACCCTGCCTTAAGGGTGACTTACCTTTGCCTCATGCAGTGACTGGTAGGCATGGCACACAGGGGTGTGTGCATGGTCGACTCTTCACTTTTAGCTGCACCAAAACACAAAGGTGCATGTTTGTGGTGAGAGGTCTCTCAGGGTGGCATAATACAGGCTGCAGCCCGCAGAAGCCTTTCTCTGGCTACCATGCCCTTTGGTACCATAGGTACCCCTTACAAGGGACTTACAGGTAGACCAGAGTTGTGTCAATTGTGGTAACAATGGTACAGTTTAGGGACAAGAACGTTCTCCGGGAACCTGATGGGCGAGGACCCAGTGCACAATCAGTCAAAGTGCATCAGAAATCTGGCAAAAAGTGGAGGAGTTACTGCAACAGAAACCAACTTTCCTACACAATCCCACCCACCTCAACCCCCCCAAGCCCAAAGACCAGAAGACTCAGCCAAATCTGAGAGAGTCTTCCTAGTCCTTCAGGCAAGGAAGAGTAGAGGAAGTGGTCTGAAAGTTGCAGGGCCTACTCTGCCTTACATCCTACTGTCCTGGTCAGTCTCTTTGGGAAGCTGGCCTACCTCAACAGTTTCAGGACCTAATTTCCAATGCTAATTTCCTAGCTCTTTAGTGTCTTCTTTTTAGTTTGGGTTCAGAGGTACCTACCTCTGCAAATTCCAACGTAGCTAGGGCAAAATCAAGCTTACCCACAGAGGTTACTCACAGCTGGAGTAACCCCACCATGACCAACAGGGTCAGGGGACAAACTTGCTATTTGGCATGGGGCTAGACCACCATGCCAAAGAAAGTGCTGCCATGAAGGCTAACACCCAGAAGAGGCCACTGATATCTGTCAGTTCCCAGGACCACACCTTTAGCTCTTCACTGGTAGGTGAAGGGGCTAACTTACAGGCTTCTGGCTGCCTGTCTGCTGTTTTAGGGTGGGGGGGGGCACTACACTTTGTAGTGAACACCCTTCTTCCACCCTCTGTTCTGTAGGCTGAGAAACCAGCAATTCAGGCTGGACAGCTGCCGGACTAGTCGCGTCATTTTGTGGGCTAGAGAGGACTTCACCAGTGCCACCTTTGGTGTTCTCCCTTATTGGGATAGAATCTCCCTGGCCCTCTGGAACTGTGGCTAACAGTTGTCCACCTTTCCTACACGTTCTCTTCTTTTTCTTTTGGGGCTTATCTGCACTAACTGCAGGTTCAGCCCCCTTCCCCCAGATTCCTTGGGTGAGGACTGGACTAGTACCTCACTTTGGCTCAGACCAACCTCTGGGTGGTCATTCCCAAGGAGACAATCAAGGTAGAGGTCTTTGACTACCACCTTTCTCCAACAAAGAGACCCAGCTATTTCTAGGGGCACTACAGCCACAGGCCTAACAGTGACCTACCCTGGGATAGCCCTTACTCTTTTTGTCTCCCCTGGGACATACTGGTTTGAGAGTACCAACCTGTCATGCATCATAGTGTGACTGGCACAGGTATCTCAGTGCAGTGGTAGGGATTCCATTCACCAGTGGGTGGTCAAAATGTCTACTCCCCTCTGGAATCTCTAACTCTCCGTTTGGGCCCATTTTCCAATTGAGGGCTATGTAGACTTCCTCATCTGAGGGACTACCCTCATAGGCTACACTGGCAACTACTGGAGCTACATTAGGGACTTTGTTTTTAGGACAGCTAGGGTCCTTGGTGTGGTGTCCTGTCTTTTGACAGTTGTGACACCATACCTTGTTGGGATCCCAACTCTTACCTTGGTACCCAGTTTTAGGTAATGAGGTGTCTTTAGGCCTATCCTCCTGGACAGGTTTTTGGGGGACCTGGGACTCATTTTTATATTTAGGATGCTCACCCAATATCCCCTGTGGAGGTTTTGTAACCCCTTTCTTTTGGTCACCCCCAGTGGAAGATTTGGTCACCCTAGTCTTGACCCAGTGGTCTGCCTTCTTTCCCAATTCTTGGGGAGAAACTGGAACTAGGTCTACCACATACTGACGCAACTTTTCATTTGTGCAATTACTTAACATGTGTTCTTTCGTCGTGAGTTTATAAAGCCCAACATAGTCATGCACTTCACTTCCAGATAACCAGCCACCTAGTGTTTTGCTGAGTAGTCTATGAAGTCAACCCAGGATTGGCTTGGGGTTTTGTGAGCCCCCCTGAATCTAATTCTATACTCCTCAGTTGTGAGCCCAAAGCCCTCAATCAGGGTGCTCAGCCAGTAAGGGCCAGTAGTCTGTCTCTGCAGTTACCAGAGAACAGTTCCCGAAGTAAATCCCCCCCCCTCCAGTGTGACTTCTTCACTTGCCTCATTTCACAAGCCCTCTCAAAGGCTGTGAACCACTTGGTGATGTCATCACCTTCCTCATATTAGGAGACAATCGCTTTAGGGATTTTAGGGTCATAAGAACTTTCTCTCTCCCATGGTTTGACACTGCTACCACCCATTGATGGGCGGTAAGCCCAGCTCTAATCTTTTTTTTCTAGAGCCAGGAGTCTGGACTCTAGGTCTAACCTTTTGGTAAACCTGGCAAGCAGGATGTCCTCTTCATTGAGGCTTTCCTCAATGATCTCAGAAGACCCTGACTCACCTGTGTGAGACCTAGGTCTTGTGAGTGCTATCTTTGGAGTTGGGGGCACAGAGGCCCTGATCTCCCTATCTAGTGAGGGAGGTTGGAAGTTACCTTCCCAGTCACTGGTTCAATCTATTTCTGAGGTGGGATCTTCCCTCTCAGAAGGGTGGTCCCTGGAGTATTCTGCAAAGAGCTCCTGGAGCTTGTTCTTGAAAGGACGGGACCCCATGGGCATTATTCCAGGCTTACACAGAGACCTTAACTCTCTCACTCTAGATGGAGGTAAGGGGTGAGGTTGAGCTCCTCAACCATATTTTAAGTATTAGTCATTATTTTTACTAATAGAGGGGATCTTTTTTACCAGAGGTCAAAAACTTCTAGAACACGTTTATCCCTAACTATAGTGAGTTTTAAACTTTTGGAATGCTAGAAGGGACTCAACCGAGGCCCTAGCAAGACTTTAAATTTTTTTAAATAGTCCATTCAAAAAATGAGTTGAACCAAGGCAATTTTTGGATTGAAGTTGTGTGATCAGGTGTGGACCAAGTGGTCCAACTAATGCAAAGCCGTAGATCCCACTGCTGCCACCAATGTAGGAAGCTGGCTCTATATATACTATACCAAAGTAGGGTATAGTGTGCAGAGAGTCCAGTGGATCCCCAGAGGTATAGCAGAGGCTAAAGTAGATAATACCTTACTCTCTTTGGTGGTAGAGTGCTTGAGCAGTCAGGCTTACCAGGAGGGTAGTGTTAAGCATTTGTTGTACACACTCAGGTAAGAAATGATGTCACACACTCAAAGACTGAATCCAGATCAATTGTTTGTATAAAAAAATTCTATTTTGTTTCATTTCTAGAACCAAGATTTACTTTGTATCAGGTAAGTTAAACTCTTCATACAATGTTACTTTTCAAATGACAGTGAACGCTGGTTTGGCAGGAACATTTAGATTACTTTTGCAATGAGAAAAACTATTGTGCAGGTAAGTTAACTGGTTTGAAAAGGGAGTTTGAGGGTAGAACCAAGGTTCCCCAAGTTTCAGGTTGGCACTCAAAGTGCACCACCAGCGGCACCAGGGCGGCTGGGCGCAGAGTTCAGGCTGCCAATGTTAGCCAGGAGGCACCTGGGTTGGGGGCTGCTCACAGGCAGGCCACTCTGTTTGGAAGTCAATCTCCTGATATTAAGGTCAGGGTAAAGGGGGTCCCAGGTCAGCACCAAGTCCACACCACCAGCGGCGCAGGGGGAGCCGGATGCAGGGTGCTTAGGAGGTGTTGGGAGCCCAATGCAATCCTATGGAGGCTGCTGGTTTTGGATTTTGGCTGCAGGCTCGGTCCAAAAAGTCTTCTGGGAGGAACCAACAGCAGGGCAGGTAAGTTGGAGGGCTCGGGGACGTAGGTGCACCTCAGGTCCTCTTCTCCAGGGCGCAGGGAGACCGGATGCAGGGGTGGCTTTTGAGGTCGGGTTTCACCTCACTGGGCCGCTCGCGTTTGGGTGGGGGTCTCCGTGCAGACCTGCAGGCGACGTCCGGGAGTCCTGGAGGGGTCAACCCACGGTGGACTCGGACTCTGGAGCGCTGGGGGACCTTGCTGGGACCGGTGGGCCACTTGGACTAGGCGACTGGTGCAGTGGTGGTTCCAGGAGTAGAGTTTCTTTGTCCTCAGCAAGCTCAGAGTCTTTCTTTGGAGTTTCTTTTGAACAGAGCTGCTGTTCGCAGGAGATCCGGGCTTTGTTGAAGGCAGCCAGTCCTCGCAGGGGTTCTGGAGGTCGCTGGCTGCAGGACAAGTCGATTTTTGGCGCAGTATCTCTGGAAACTGCAGACTGGCCAGTAGGGCTGGTGCCAAGTAAGGTCTTCTCTACAGTCCCCTCTGCTGTCGACTTCTTTCGTCCTTCTTCGTAGGTTGCAGGAATCTAGTATCCTGGGTTCAGGGCTGCCCCCTAAATACTGTATTTAGGGGGCATTTTAGGGGTTTTGAGTGAGTAGCCAATGGGCTACTTACCTTAGGGTGACTACACCCTTGGTGTGCTCACCCCACGTGGGGGAGTGAGCACATTCCTTAACACTGATTGGGGGATGCCCTCCATCAGCAAGATGGAGGGCACTGAGGAGTAGGCTTCACCTCGCCTCCCCCACCTGAGTGGTGGGGTTGGCAGTGGTACGCAACCTCCCTGGCTTGCTAACTTTTCCCACCTGTCTTCCCACCTAAATTTGGGGTGAAGACAGGAAGGGGGCATCCTCCTGCTAGCAGGAGGGGCGGGGGTCGAAGTACAAAGGAAGCAGGGCCTTTAAAGCTGCTCAGCCCTCCCTGACTTAGGGGAGGTGTTAGGACCTCTGCCCAGGAAAAGCTTTGTTTCTAGGCCCAGAGAGCGAGGACTCTCACCTCAGGGGTCCAGAAAACTCCTGTCTCGTGGTGGCAGGCTGATGTTTACCAGTCAGGGAACCCACCAAAGGTTGGTGTGGTTTAGGGGTCTCCTCTAGTAGGGACCCCTGAGTGCAAAAGAGTTAATAATTCTGACACTGGAATCAGTGCAGGTTTATTATTCTAAGATTTTTGATACCAAACATCCCAGGATTCAGTAAAGCCATTATGGTGCTGTGAAACTTGTAATGTCAAGTGACTTTAATGCACTTATATCTAAGAATGGACTTCGATATTAAAGGGACCTATCTGCGCATGCTGATAGGTCATCACATGAGGTGTATATATAGTGCACCCTACCTTAAGAGTGACTTGCCTATGCCTCATGCAGTGACTGGTAGGCATTGCACACACGGGTGTGTTCCATGTCGACTCTTCACATTTAGCTGCACCAATACATGCAAGCTAAAAAAGCAGTGGTGCATGTTTGTGGTGAGAGGTCTCTGAGGGTGGCATAATACATGCTGCAGCCCTCAGAGGCCTTTCTCTGGCTACCATGCCCTTTGGCACCATAGGTACCCCTTACAAGGGACTTACAGGTAGGCCAGAGTTGTGCCAACTGGGGTAACATGTAAAATTGGTCTTACCAGGGATCTACCTCTCCACAGATATGGCTGGACTTTTTTGTTGGGTGAGGAGAGTCCTCTTATTATACTGTCTTTTTTGTTTATGTGCATTTTTACCTGTTGTTATGAGATCAATGAGTGATATCGAGAGAGCAATTGAAGGATTGTCTTTCATTGACTTTGTGTCTGATTCTTATGTGTTTACTTATCACGGTAATTGGTTTCTTCATTCTTATTTAATACAGGATTATCTCACTGTGAAATATAACTTGACATTGCTGTCCTCACCATGATTTAATATACTGCATTTATCTGATTTATATTTCCTTTTGTAGTAAGGTTTGTACTTTTCCTTGGATAAGTACGTCCGTCAACATTGTCCTAAGTCATGTAAAGATGCACAATATGAATTTTTGGTATGAACTTTATCATCACTGAACATATAACTGGGCGCTATAACAAATGCTATTATACTAGTTGTTCTTTTCTGGATACATATCTGTATCACGTTCAATTAAATAGAACTTGGAACGGATTGGAATGCAATAATGATTTTGTAACGAGATGTTAGATTGATATATAATTGTTGTCCCTGCAGCCCTGAAGCGGCGAGGTAAGTACGTGTTGACGGTTGCAGGTTGTCCATTCGAGGACAATAAATTGGGCTTAACTAAGCTGTCTGGCGTGAACTGTATTTTTTGGAAACAATGGAAGAAACATGGGCTGACAATCCTGTTATTCAATTAATTTCGATTTGTGTAATAAGGGAACAAATTGTGATAACTAATACAAAACAGTTTTTACTTGATGTAGGAGTGCATGTTGATTTATTGCATTACATATTGAAATATTGGACTTTTATAAACTCCCCACACCTTACCACTATTTAACTTTTTTATGCTGTGACTCCTAGTAGTCTGTTTTACAGAGTTCAAGTTTACAATAATAGTACCAACTCTAACCTGGCTGACTCCAAGACCTATAGCAAGAGTCTTGGTTGTTTTGCAGATTTCAACAGAGACTGGTAGAGTGCCCCCAAACATCTTGGCTGTGGTTTTGCAATGCTTCTTTTACATTACTCACCATCAGAAATGTATGCTGTGTTTTTTTGTTCCCCTGAGTTCCCGGCAGCTCTACAGACGCTGAACTGGGCCCTGAAGGCCACTTGCAGTGTGCCGTGGGTTGCACGGGTACTGCAAGAGGCATACATATTTGAATGGATTTTAATCCCATTCAAAGATGGCTGTCCAAGGGCGTACAAACACAAGTGAACATCTTTGAATGGGACTACAACCCTATAAAAAATATGATGCTTGCAGTGTCAACTACAACAAATCGATGGAAAAAGTGCTTGAATTAACCTCAGCCTCTATCAATCATTCAGGCCATGTTCCAGTCCATTGTTTATCACAAACTATACTGCTCTAGACATATAGGGGCATATGTATCAAGCCCATTTCCCGTTCGCAAACGGGCCGATTGTCAGAATGGGCCCGTTTGCGAACGGGAAAAAGCCTTTTGGGATGTATCATCCCAAAAGGCCCTCGCAAAATAGGGAATTGCAAAATTTGCGATTCCCTATTTTGCGAATGCATTTAAGGAATCGCAAATTGCAATTCCTTAAATGCAATGCAGGAAGCACCCAAGTTGTGCGATTTTGGCTTAAGAAATCGCAATTTACCACCAACTTCAAGTTGGTGGTAATTTGCGATTTCTTTGAAAAATGCACTTTTTGCATTTTTCAAAGTGCCATGTGGCGCACATACATGCCCTTAGGGCATGTATGTGCGCCACATGTGCACACATACATATTTCAGGGGTGCAACAAGGTGTCCTTTTGACACCCTTGCACTTTGAAGTGCATTCGCAATTTGCGAGTACCTAATGGGTACTCGCAAATTGCGAATGTCTTCCCATTCATTCCTATGGGCCTGTAGGCCCGTAGGCCCATAGGAATGAATGGGAAGGTATTCCTTAATTGCGATTCGCAATTTGCGCATCGCAATTAAGGAATATGTAGGAATCGCAATTATTGCGATTCCTACATACATTGCATTTGGCGAGTCCTTAATAGCGATTCGCAAAAAATCACTATTAAGGACTCGCAAAAAAAATGTTTTAATACATATGCCCCATAGAAACCTACTCCCAAAGGAGCATTCCAGCCTGCAGTGTCAGCCCTCCCTCCCAATCTTGGTCCTGGGTCAGTAGGAACAGTCCAGCTCAAAATACCAGGCAGTCTCTTCCAGGTAGCTGGAGCAGCTCACTGTTGGCGGCAGCAGGGAAACAGGAGCAGTGTTTAAATGTTTCTGTAAAACTTTCGTACAAAAACAGGTAAAGGCTGTGCATTTACAAAGATTTAAAGTAGATTTAAAAAAAATATGGTAAAACCAACAGGCTAGCTGCCAACACCATACCTTTGTCAATGCTTGTTTCATCTGATCACTGCTAATGTGATTGGCAAACGTTTAAAGTGTCAGTGGCTTTTATAAACCGACTTTTCTTTAAGCACCTCTAAAAAAATAAATTTCTGTCAAAACCTTAACATTAATTTTCAGACGTTAATGTTTGTTGTTACTATACTAAAAAGTCACCTTAATTATCCTTTGCCTCATACTTTGCAGTTGCAAACAAAATTGACAATTGTTGGTTAGTGAACCATATTAAACATTATCAGAGGAATATGGTTTACAAGAGATGCTCTGAAAATGCAGTGTGACAAACTAAGACAACACACTTGAAACACTATCAGCACAATATCTCTTTAACACAAAGAAGAAGAAACAATTTAAACAGAAAAATACCTGCATACCTGGCCATCGCTGTCTTTAATAACTAATAAAACTGGTGTGTCTAGGCCCAGCATAGTTCGGTACAGCGTTTTTATGCTCATGCCGTGTTTTGTAGTACTGTAGACAAGTGTCCAAGGGTATCCAATTGTTCTTGGAGGTAGATGCTTTGTAAGCTGGTAAGAATTAAAAGCATATCAATTGTAATTTTTCACAATAATAACTTGCGTCCAAAATATTACTGAGGCACATCCTGACAATATCCTTTTTCAAATATAACCAAATGATTATGGAAATACATCTCTGTTTGCATCAGTAATGTGCCACAATCCATTACATCATTTTCGATCTAGACATTAGTACTATGAGGATTTGTATAAGCATGTAACTTGTAGCCAAACGTCTGCACGAGGCGTCATTCCCTATATAAAAAAACATTAATTGTTCAATAAGAAGGACGCTACATCACGTTTTAGATCTCGAAATCAACTTCATAAAAACCTTGAGGGAATTACATGGTTTCAAGCACTGAAAAAGTGGTTACAATGGTGGAAAGTGCTATTTAATGTCAAGTTGGATTGTTCTGCTCAGAATTCCACACCGTGCCAAAAATGTTTTGTTGTTGTTGAAACGCGTTCTCAGTGTTGCGTTTAAAATAACAGTGCTTCATGTGGCAATGAATATCAGTCGTTATCATGGGTTCCATTAGAAAGCAGCACAACATACTAATTACAAAGTGATTTACCTTTACAAAACGTTTTATATCATGATACTTTTATATGCAGCTTCATTGGCAAGTAATATTTTTAATCCGCGGGGCCAAAATAATAAAAAAAAACCCAGCAGTTTCTGCCGTGATCCTGCAGGATCACAGCGGGGAAAAAAATGGCAGCCGGGGCTGCTTTCTTTTATTAAGGGGGGGGGGGGGGCTCAGACCCCAGGGAGCCCACACACAGGGCCGAAATTAATAATTAAAAAAAGGGGGAGGGGGAGCGAGGCTCCTCCTCCCAGAGCCACCACAGGCTCAGGGGAGCCCACACCCGAGGCTGAAATTTCTCAAAAGGGGGAGAGGGGCTCCCCGAGCCTCTAAAGGCCTGGGGACCCCATTTCCCTGGGCCGGTTCACATGCTGTGTCCCGGGGAGCCCGAAGCCGGGAGACAGCGTTTTCCCTGCCTGCATGGGGAGGGAAACCTGTGTTTTCTCCTGCTTGGCGGGAGCATTTTTAAATCTCCTGCCACACAGGAGCAAACACAAAGTCTGGTTTGAAAATGCTACCGTCACCTGGGAGCAGACTTTTGATCTGTTTCCCTGCCTGCACTGAATCAGGCAGGGAAACAGATCGAGAGATTGCTTGCGCCCAAAGGGAGCAGGAGAATAAAATAAGTTACTTACCTGTAACTGTAATTTCCCAGTACTGGAATCTTTCATAGATTCACATGCTTAAATCATTCCCCGTTGCCGAGATGGGAGTGTTAAAGATGGTGCATGAAGGCCCTAGGTCCATCAATTTTGCCACCCATCAGTCTATTTAAAACAGAGACCAAACTTATACTTCAGCTAATCAGGCAGCCTTGCCCTCTAGAACACTCCTGAGAGAGTTCCATTTCTTCAGATTTTCCAGAGCATGAGTGAAAGAGAACCACTTGAAGGAAGGAAAGGTGAGCCTTTCAGAAGAAGAGGGTGGGTTGCATGTGAATCAATTAAAGATTCCAATACTGGAGAAGGATAATGTTGCTTACCCAGTAAACATCTGTTCTTTGCATGTACAGCTGTAGATTCACATGCTTTGCATACACCTGCCATCTAGTGATGGGTCCGGTTTGTTTGCAAGTTGTTATTCTTCGAAGAAGTCTTTTCCAGTCACAAGGTAGGTGACTCCTCCTTTCGGTGATACTGCGCATGGGCATCGACTCCATTGTTAGATTGTTTTCCCGCAGAGGGTGAGAATGGAGTTAGTAAGTAAAGAATAGAGATGTCCATGCGCATGTATGTAGAATAAGATGGAGAACTGCGACAGTTAGAGGTACCCTGGGAGGCGGGTGGGCGCATGTGAATCTACAGCTGTACATGCCATGAACAGATGTTTACTGGGTAGGTAACATTATCCGTTCGAGGCATGTGAGCTGTAGATCACATGCTTTGCATAGATTATACAGCAGTATTCTCCCAAAGCGGTGGCTAACCTGTAGTTGTCTGAAACAGTGTTTTAAGTACTGCCTGACCAACATTAGCTTGTTGTCTCGCTAACACATCTACCCAATAGTGTTTGGTGAATGTGTGCGGTGTAGACCATGTTGTAGCTTTACAAATGTTAACTATGGGGATGTTTCCTAGGAAAGCCATAGTAGCCCTTATTGTGCACTTATTTTGCGAGTGGAATACGCTCTAGGGGGTATAGTTAAAGTTTTTTTTGCTTTTGCATAACAAGTTTGAATGCATTTAACAATACACCAGGCAATACCGGACTTGGATATGGGAGCATCTAGATTTATTGAAAATGAGCTGTCCCTCCCGCACTAGGTTTTGCGCCTTGGACTTGTGCTCATCCGGTAGAAATTGGAGCAACTGCTCCATTTCATCCCAATGCGCCCTGTCGTACCTAGCTAACAGTGCTTCTGTATTGGTGATGCGCCAAAAGTTCACAGCCTAGGAGGCTACCCTTTCCCCCAAAGCGTCTAGCAGCTTAGATTCTTTGTCTGGGGGTGGAGCGTCTCCTGTTTGTGAATTGGCTCTTTTGCGTGCATTGGAAACTACCAAGGAATCCAATGGTAACTGTCCCCTTATGTATGCTGGATCTGATGGTGCCGGCTTATATTTCTTTTCTACCCTAGGGGTGAGGATACGTGCCCTGACGGGATCATTAAAAATATTGTCTACGTGTCTGATCATACCCTTGAGCATGGGGAGTGTGTGCAAGGACGTTTGTGTACTACTAAGAGTCTCGAAAAGGAAATCCTCTTCCAGGGATTGTGTTACAATGAAGAATAATGCGCAGGCAGGTCTTGTAGAATAGGTTGTTGATTTATTCTTGAGAATATAGGTTACAGAAAGATGATATGATCCATAAATGTGCCCCACCAGGAGCAGCCTCCTCGCTGCTCAGCCCTTCCACACCAACTGATTCTCCCTTCAACACAAACACACTGAACATTCTAATGACCTCACCATTGGCTGAGCAGCAAGGCAGAGAACCTCAATAGGGAGGATGCATTAAGTAACAAGTACATTATAACACATCTCCTCCCTTATAATGATCATAAACAATCAAATGTATGAAGAATGTTAAACACACATATGACAGCAAAGGAGGATGCATAACAAGTACATTATAACACATCTCCCCCCTTATAATGATCATAAACAATCAAATGTATGAAGAATGTAAAACACACATATGACAGCAAAGGAGGATGCATAAAACAACAAAAATATTACAACACATCTCTCCCCTTATAGTGATCATAAACAAACAAATGAATGCAAGATGATAAGACACATTTTTTAAAACAGTGGATGCTAATCCACCATAACTCACACTACAAACTACGGGTACCACACCACCACATAACAAAAAGTACCCATCTGACCTCACACTAAGGCACAACACAGCGGCAGGACCAGGGATTCTCAACCCTCTACTGCACATACTAATGGCAGGACCAGGGACTCTCATCCCTCTACTGCACTACATACAGGGTATAATTACAACCCTAAAACAGTGGATACTAAACACCACCACACCTCAAATTCAAGGCACAATACTAATGGCAGGACAGGTCTAACCTCAAAGAAAAAGGATAAGACTCAACCCATACCAAAACAGGGTACCTCAAAACCCAAAACACTCTTGAAACATACAATGGGTATCCTTAAACCCAAAACAAATTCAGGGTATCCTTACACCCAAAACACTCTCGAAACATACAATGGGTATCTTTAAACCCAAAACAAATTCAGGGTATCCTTAAACCCAAAACACTCTCGAAACAGACTATGGGTATCCTTAAACCCAAAACAAATTTAGGGTATCCTTAAACCCAAAGCACTCTCGAAACATACAATGGGTATCTTTAAACCCAAAACAAATTCAGGGTATCCTTAAACCCAAAACACTCTCAAAACATACTATGGGTATCTTTAAACCCAAAACAAATTCAGGGTATCCTTAAACCCAAAACACTCTCAAAACATACTATGGGTATCTTTAAACCCAAAACAAATTCAGGGTATCCTTAAACCCAAAACACTCTCGAAACATACTATGGGTATCTTTAGACCCAAAACATACTTAGGGTATTTTTAAACCCAAAACACTCTCAAAATATACTCAGGGTATCTTTAACCCAAACATTCTCAGAGTACTTACATAAAACACAATCTCACAACAATGACCACAGGATAACCAGAGTGACTTCAAGAGTGAAAGTCAATTCACACACATACACTAAGTAGGAGCCAAAACCGAGTCTCCCACAACCGGACAAGGTGGTAACCAAGAGTGACAAAAAATAAATAAAAGACACCACACACAATGCGCCAAACTCCACCCCTTCCTTGAAGTTTAGAACAAGTTGAGATAACCCAGAGTGACTTCACGAAGCACAGTTATACAAGGACCAACATTTGCAAGAAGAATTAAACTTTTAAACCCAACCATTATACTAGGAATACAGAGCAGGTCAAAGTCAGGGAGGTGCGAGAGTTCCCAGGGTGAGATCACACCCAGAATCTGCATTGAAGCGATAACCAAACAAAATGAAGACATTGTAGGTTGACACAACACCGAGGATGATGATCAAGTGCCGCCGAGAAATATACTTGTGGCTTGAATGTCACATCTAACCATTCGCACCAGAGATCCTCGTTGATCCAACACCGTTGCTTGCACACATAAAAACCCATACCTCTTAGCTGAACAAAATTGTAGTTTCCAGAACTCCTCAGAGGGGCACACAGACACGCAAGTCTTGAGAGTTCGCTCCAAACGCTGAGGAAAGACATCCGACACATCCCGGCTTCAGTCTTACCGCAATCAAGATGGCGGCACAATGACTGACGTGGGGCCGGGTGGCTCCCGGCACGTCAAAGCTGGAAAGCGTCCCCAAGCAGTCACAAGCTGCTTAGATACCATTACGTCAGAAAGGGATCCCACGAAGACAGCACAGCAGGGCTCGTGGAAGCAGGTAAGATCGCGTGCAGAGAATCACGCGCTGTATATTTTTCAAATCGCAGGAATATCAGTTAAACTGCCAAATGCCCAAACTTGCCCAAATTTATGCAAAAAAAAAAAAAAAAGAAATCGATGCCCCCAACAGCTCCTCTAGTAACTTACAGCATACTTAGCGGTGCAGTCCACATGACAAGGGTCACCCAGTGCAATCAGAGTTGTGCACAGGATCAAACAGTTCACACAATGAAAAGCCCTGGCATGAGCTCTCCACCACAGTCAATCAATCAATCAATCATCCATTTGTATAGCGCACTACTCACCCGTGAGGGTCTCAAGACGCTGAGGGGGGGGGGGGAGGAGGGAGTAGCAGCTACTGCTCGAACAGCCAGGTCTTGAGATGTCTCCTGAAGGTCAGCAGGTCCTGGGTCTGACGCAGATGGGTGGGGAGGGTGTTCCACGTCTTGGCGGCGAGGTAGGAGAAGGATCTGCCGCCGGTGGTGGTTCTGTGTATGCGTGGGACGAGGGCGAGGTCGGCGGAGCGAAGCTGGCGATTCAGGGTGTAGAAGGTGAGACGCTTGTTGAGGTATGCTGGTCCGGCGTTGTGGAGTGCTTTGTGAGCGTGGGCGAGGAGCTTGAAGGTGATCCTCTTGTTGACTGGGAGCCAGTGCAGGTCCTTCAGGTGGGCAGTGATGTGGGAGTGGCGGGGGATGCCGAGGACGAGGCGTGCGGAGGCGTTCTGTATACGTTGAAGTCTTTTCTGGAGTTTGGCCGTGGTTCCAGCGTAGAGGGCGTTGCCGTAGTCCAGTCTGCTGCTGACGAGGGCGTGGGCGACCGTCTTCCTGGTTCCGGTGGGGATCCATCTGTAGATCTTGCGATGCATGCGGAGGGTGCTGAAGCAGGAGGAGGAGACGGCATTGACTTGTTGGGTCATTGAGAGTGATGAGTCCAGGATGAACCCCAGGTTGCGTGCGTGGTCGGTGGGCGTCGGTGCGGCTCCCAGCGTGGCCGGCCACCAGGAGTCGTCCCAGGCGGAGGGGGAGGAGCCGAGGATGAGGACCTTCGTCTTGTCTGAGTTCAGTTTCAGGTGACTGTAACTTCAAAGTTATGTTTGACACAATCCAACACAGTTGGCACACAATACCACGCCACTCCTCTTGTGTGCTAAAGATCCTCCCTGCAAAGTGACACAGCAAGCAAATCCATACAACATAAGACAGAAAACTCCACAGTAGTAACAGCAGGAACTGGTAGGCCCAGGTTAGGGCTGACCGGTCACAAGTGATGAGGGACACCATAAAGAGGTTGTAGGAATGTCACTTTGCGGAAGAGGAACACAAACGCTCTACCATGCAAAGACAGAGAAAAATACTTTATTCCTCAAGGCTGTTAGCTGTTAGGCTAGTTACACGTTTGGGGAACTCCACGTGATGGAGACACTCGCCCAAGTCCATCATTAACTGGCACGTCCACGATTGGGCCGACCGATCTTCTGGTCACTGGTGGGGCTCAGGACTGCCAGCTAGCTTCTTTCAATTGCGCTTCTTCAGTTTCTATTGACTTTAGGTTTCATAGGTACCAGTCCATTCAATGTAGCTCACGCAGGTTCTTTAAGATCGTCGCCAGTGTTACAATGAAGAATGATGCGCAAGCAGGTCTTGTAGAATAGGTTGTTGATTTATTCTTGAGATTACTTCTTAGGTTATAGGTTACAGAAAGATGATATGATCCATAAATGTGCCCCACCAGGAGCAGCCTCCTCGCTGCTCAGCCCTTCCACACCAACTGATTCTCCCTTCAACACAAACACACTGAACATTCCGATGACCTCACTATTGGCTGAGCAGCAAGGCAGAGAACCTCAATAGGGAGGATGCATTAAGTAACAAGTACATTATAACAGATTCCTTATGCAGCTGAACCCCATGGTAGTTAGCAGCTCTACCCAACAGTTCTATGTATCCTACGCTGTTGTGTGGTGGAGAGGGCTTGGTAGGGTACAGATCAGGATCATTCCCTGTGGGGTAATTGGTGTTGTAATCTGTCCAAGGGTCTGCGGGTATTGGCTCATTATCCCAGCCCCATCCTCACCCCCGTCATCCTGATCTTCAGGTGTATGTGGTGGTGAGTGCTCAGGTGAAATTAATAAAGGTTGAAACTGAGGAGAAGGAGGTGATGGAAGAGGAGGAGGAGAAGGATTAGTACCGACATTTTTCCTTTGTAAAGGAATATGGTAGACCTCTTCTGTGTCAGTTTTGCGTTTTATTGTCACTTTTGTGTTAATATGTCCAGTTATTGGGTGAATATATAACTCCCGCTGTTTCGGATCCGGTTTGGAGGGTGGAGTATCGAAATGCTGCTCTCTGGATGGAATGGGCACATCCGTTAGTTTCGGTGCCGGGCCTTGGATGCAGAGGATTTCGGATCCGAACATGTTTTCGGTTTCGAAGGGGGTGGGGCGGAGCCTGTCTTTGACTTCGATCCCAAAGGTTTGTGCTCGGTGCCCATTTTGGAACGTCTCAGTTCGGAGCCGGAAGGCTTTTGGGTATGTTTCGGTGCCGAGCCGGAGGGTGGGGTGTCGGAAACATTCTCGGTGCTGACCGTGGCCCGGAGACGGAGGTTGGACCGAAGCCTTCTTCTTGGGCTGAGGTGGACTTTGGGGCAAGGGAGGATCTGTACTCACTGTACGCTGCCCTTGCGGGATGTCTTCATCCCCCTCGGAGCCATAGTGTGAGATGGAGATCGGGTCTTGGTCCTCTTCGGCTCCCATTGCATCTCCGACCTCTTGTTCCGAATCTTCTCCGAAGAGGTCCGGAATGGAACTTGTGTGTTGGCTCTGCATGTCGCGACGTTGAGCCCGACGGTCGCAAAGCGTTTTCTTTGATCGGAAAGCCTTACACGCGTCGCAGTCCTGTTCGCTGTGCTCCGGAGACAAGCACAGGTTGCACACTGCGTGTGAGTCGGGGCACGGAAACTTCGCGTGGCATAGAGGGCAGAATTTAAATGGAGTCCGTTCCATCTACTGCGAGGCGGACCGACGGCCTTCCACGAGCTACCCGATCGAAAGAAGGTTTTTTCAGTAAATACGATACGTAGAGAATGGGATTACGCGATTGAAAACAATTCCTTCTAGGGTGAGTGTCTTGCGCACCGAGGTAAACCGGAGAAACGGTGTCGAACTGGAGCGCAGCAATTCACGTCCGAACCGGATGGCGGAAAAAAACAATCTAACAATGGAGTTGATGCCCATGCGCACTATCACCGAAAGGAGGAGTCACCTACCTTGTGACTGGAAAAGACTTCTTCGAAGAAAAACAACTTGCAAACATCCGGACCCAACACTAGATGGCAGGAGTATGCAAAGCATGTGATCTACAGCTCACATGCCGCGAACCTACAGTTACAGGTAAGTAACTTATTTTCTTACTCCAGTATTGGAACTTTCATAGGTTCACATGCTTGAATCTGGTGTAGAAACAAGTAGTGAGGCACATTGAACTGTGAGTTGGCAGGGTTATAATTCTACAGAGATATCCCTTTGCCATAGAATAAACGAAGACATAGACATGAACATATCTTATAATATTTTGTTCAACATCTGAAAACATTTCAGTACACTGTGAAGACAGAAAACACATTATCTTATGGGCAATGTGCAGAACTAGTAAGAGGTTGGTGGGAAGCAAGAGGTAGCTCAGCTTTACCGGAAAAGATGTCCTAGAACCACTTGTCCTACTGCTACAGCCCCTTGAGGAGTGGAATCCAGGCAGTAGTGTTGCGTAAAGGTATGCATATTCTTCCAGGTAGCTGCTCTGCAAATGTCCTGGAGTGGCACACCCGCAAACAGTGCCGCAGAGGTTGAAATAGTCCTTGTAGAGTGAGCATGCACAGAAGTTTGTAATGGCTTTCCTGCTGCTTGGTGACAGAAGTGAATTGCAGCAGAGCTCGGTTTGTAAAGGGGTTGCCCCTTCCGTGGTGCGCTGTAAGTCACGAACAACTGGTTAGACTTATGAAAGTTCTTGGTCCTGTCCATGTAGAACTTGATGCATCTCTTGATGTCCAAAGAATGAACAGCCCTTTCAGCTGGTGTTGAAGGGTTTGGAAAGAAGGTCTTCAAAATCAGTGGCTCATTGAGGTGGAAGTCCGAGGGGACTTTAGGGGTGAATTTTGGATTTGTACGAAAAATTAACCTGTCTTCTCTAACTAGTAGGAAGGGTTCCTGAATAGTGAGGGCTTGTATCTCACTGGCCCGTCTGGAGGACGTCAAGGCAGCAAGGAGAGCAATCTTCCAGGACGTGTGCTTTAACGGTGCTCGGTGAACGGGCTCAAATGTGTGCTTCATGAACTGTGATAGCACCGTGTTCAGATGCCAAGATGGCGGAGGAGGTCTGACTGGTGGAAAGACCCTAAATAACCCTTTAAGAAATGGTTTGATTATCCCGGAGGACCATAATGAGGGTGCTCTGGATGATAGTCTAAATCGAGAAATGGCTGCCAGATGGACTCTGAGGGATGCACGAGCTAAACCTGAACGTGCCAATTGCAATAGGTATGATAATAGGTATGATAATATCTGTTCAGGTAAGGAGGAGAGGGGAGGGGATGTAGCTGCTCCTGTTGACACCAAAAACAAAATCTCTTCCACTTGTGAGAATAAGTCTTGTTAGTACGGTCTGCTCTGGCTTTGGATAGTATCTCCCCACATTCAAAAAGGATGTTTAGATGGGCAAACTCATTGTGCTCAGGAGCCAGGCCAAGTGGAGAGTCGGGACATAAGGTGAGAACTTCCAACAGATGTGAGGTTTCTTCAACAACAAGAGGAGTTTTGTAAACCAATGCTGGCGAGGCCATGTTGGGGCTATCAATATCATTCTGCACAGTTCGATCTTCATTTTCGTGAGAACCTTTGGAATCAGGGGAATGGGCAGAAAGGCGTAAGCAAAGATTCAAAACCATGCCATAGTTGGGAAGGATAGGGAGGACAAAATAGGCGGCGGGATCGCCTTAATTTACAAAAATGTATACAGTTGTAAGTTTGATGCCTTACAGATCACTGGCTGTGAAGCCGCAGTGTTTAAATTGACTCTAACCCCACACTTTAACTTTTCAGGTATGTTGGTCTATAGACCCCCCGGGCCATCTGGCCCTAGGGCCCCAACCTTCCCCGACCTGGTTACCCCCTTCCTGCTTAGCTCGGCGAATTTCTCGATTCTAAGGGATTTGGAGGACTCTGCTTGTACTATTAGTAATACTTTTATCTCAGACCTAGCAGCAATTAATATCCTGCTCCATAATTCTGGTCCTACGCATAAAGCCTATTGGACCCTATATTTTCCAACCTATCCAATATTGAATGCTCCACAGCAACTCCACTGTGCTGGTCCGACCACTTTTTGGTTGGTTTTAAGATGGTGATTCCGAAGAATTCGCAAGTGGCGACATGTGGCACTCTAAAACTAACAAAGAACTGGAAAAGGCTAGACATTGATAATTTTAATACATTTCTTTTTAATAACGCCCCTATTTTTAAAAATATTTTTGATATCGATCTTGTAACATTTCAAAATTGGATCCGGAAAGCCACAGACATTTGCCTCCCTTCCTCCCGTAAGAAGGTAATCAATCACCGTCCTCCGGCCCCCTGGTTCTCAGACAAGTTAAAAGCTGATAAAACCAAATGCAAAAACATGGAAAGACGGTGGAGAAGGGCCTATGCGCCTGATGCCAAACTTGCCTATTTGCGCGCCAAAAGGGAGTATCACTCCCTCTGTAGGGCCGCTCGTATAAATTGTGTTTCCTCAACTATAACGGATGCCAAGAGCTGTTCCAAAACACTTTTCAAAATGGTAAAAGAACTATCAGGCTCCGCAACTGAGCCCACTCCCCCCAGTTTGAATGAAGTGCAACGCGAGGATCTTGCTCAATTTTTCACTAACAAAGTGGAAGCAATATACTCCACCATGACTGAGAGTATGTCACTGCCCATCTTCACCCAACCTATTTTAGCACCTGTTTGTAAAGATGCGCTCACGACAAACTCCATCCCTTAAGTAGAAAATTGGTTACCGCTTGACATGATCTCCCTTAAACAGCATCTGGGCTGTATTAAATCTGGTTCCCCTTGTGACCCCCTCCCGATTACTGTACTACAGCAGCTTGAATTGCCAGTACTCACAACTATCCTGGAACTTTTAAATGCATCCATAAAGGAATCACTCGTTCCCCCAGAATGGAAGCATGCAATGGTCATCCCACTATTGAAAAAGGCCAACCTTGACCCTGCGGTGTTTTCGAACTATCGGCCAATCTCTTTGCTCCCTGTACTCTCTAAACATTTTAGAAAGGCACATCAATAGCCAACTGTCTCAGTTTGTTGAAACTAACAGGCTTCTGCATCCTTCACAATCTGGTTTTCGTACCGGCTACTCCACGGAAACTGCTCTTCTTGGCGTCACCGAAATGCTACGCCAGAACTTGGATGCAGGTAATACGGTAGCACTTGTTTTATTGGATCTAAGTGCGGCCTTTGACACGGTGTCTCACACCGTGTTGATAAACGCCTTACAATCCCTAGGGGTCACCGGTTCCGCACTTGGCTGGTTAACCTCCTTTCTCACTGGCCGTACGTTCCAGGTCTTTTCTTCTGCAGCAAATTCTAAGATCCACTCATCCCCGTATAGAGTCCCCCAGGGATCCATCCTTAGCCCGATGTTGTTTAACATTTATGTTAGACCCCTGGCAACGATCGTTGAAGAGTCTGGGCTGTCGTTATTTTCTTATGCTGACGACACACAGATCATTTTTTCACTTTCGGCATGGAAAAATTCAGAGCAATCTGCTCTCCGGGCTGGGCTTAGTAAAATTGCATCATGGATGCACGCCAATTTTCTCAAGCTGAATGGTGAAAAAACTGAGGTTTTGGTGCTGGGGAAAAACAAAGAGCTATGGGGTCCACAACATTGGCCCTCGGAAATGGGTGCAGTACCGCAACCTTCCCATCATGTGCGCAACCTAGGCTTTATTATTGACGATTCACTATCTATGCGTCAACAAGCCATGAAGGTCGCTGCAACATGTTTCACCATACTGAAATGGCTGAGAAAAATTGTGTGGATGCTACCAAGCCCTACTCAGAGAACCGTAGTCCAGGCTCTTGTTACATCTAGACTGGACTACGGTAACATCCTCTATCTTTGGAGCAAATAAAGATGTGCTACGAAAGCTACAGAGGGTACACAACTCCGCGGCCAGATTGCTCTGTCGAATCCCTAGAGCAGCCTCTATTTTTGCTTCCTTGAGGGACCTTCACTGGCTAAGGGTCGAAAATCGGATCAAGTTTAAAGCTCTGAACAATATGTTCAGAATTAAGCATGGCATGGCGCCCATGTATGTGCAAAATCTAGTCCACCCCTATTTGCCATCACGCACCCTCAGATCTACTACTCGGGTTAAATTTCAGGTGCCCAAGATTAGACTATCCCTTATGGGTGGTCGCTCTTTCTCCTACCTAGGCCCTGTTTTGTGGAATGTTCTCCCGATGTCCCGCACACAGACTAACTCTATACTTTTCCGCAAGTCACTTAAAACTTGGCTTTTTAATCAGTAAGTTCCATTTCCTTATCTTTTGCTGTTTCTGATGGGCGCCGGGAAACCCTTTTTGGGTAGCTGTTGCGCCTATATATAAATTTAAATAACATAACATCAAAAATTCATTCCCCCATGATCCCAGATGGTGATGCCAGCTTGCAAAGACCCAGCACTTGGTGTTCTATGGGATCTCAAACAAATCTAGATTGGGTTTTCCCCACTGTGAGAATATGTGGTTGACTGTTTCCTGGTCCAGTTACCACTCGTGGAAGGATGACCTCAGCCTGCTTAGAGTATCCGCTATCTTGTTTTGCTCTCCTGGGACATGCTCTGCTCGTAGATGCACTCAATTTCGGAAGGCCCAATTCCAGATGTCTTGTGACTCTTGAGAGAGGAGAAGTGATCTTGTACCTCCCTGCTTGTTAATGTAGTGCACTTACCACTGACTTGGAGGTCTTAAAGGTATGCTCCCCATCCCTCCAAGGAACCGTCAGTGGTAACAAGGCCGACTGAGAGGTTCATCTGTTGAGTCCACCAAGCTAGGGCTTTGATCATGGCTATAGTGACTCTGATGATATCATTGAACAAACCTGTCGCCTGTACCCACTGGAGGTCTAGTTCTTCCTGTAGAGGTCGCATCCTTAACCTGCAGAACGGAACTAGAGGAATGCATGATGACATCATCCCCAATAATGATTTGTAGAGACGTACTGAAAGACTTTTTTCTCTGAATGGATGTTGCCAATTACTTTAGTTTCTCTTGCCTTTCTGATGTGGGGCAAGCCTTGTTGGTTATAGTATCTTGTGTTGCCCCCAAAAAGGTTGTGGGTTTGACTTTTTCCAATTCAGAGTGAGACATAGACGACTGGCCCTGTTCAGCGAGCTAAGTATGGGAACATTTGGTGTTTATGTTTCCTTAAGAAGGCTGCTACTGAAGCCAGACACTTTGTAAATATCCTGGGGGCTTACTTCAGACCAAAAGGAAGAACCCTGAACTGGTAGTGGCTGCCGTCTACTGTGAACTTTAGGAATCTCCTGTGGGAAGGATGGATGGGGATGTGGAAATATGCATCCTGAAGGTCAAGGGTTGACATATAATCTCCGTGGTTTAGACGTAGAATGTCCTATAAAGTTACCATGCGGAATGATTGTTTTTCGAGATACTTGATGAGATCTCTGAGATCAAGGACTGGCCGCCATTCCTTACACTTTTTGAGAATCAGGAAGAAACAGGAATAGAATCCCTTTACTTGCTGCGAAAGAGGGACCCTCTCTACCCCTCCCTTCCGGAGCATTGGTCTTGACCTCTAGTTTGAGCAGGTGCAGATGTTTTGGAATGGAGGTGTGCAGTGGGTTTGATGGTGGGTTCTGAACGAATTCTAGGGTGTGGCCGAATTGAACACTGTCTAGGACCCATTGGTCCGATGTTATCTGTTGCCAACGTCGGATGAACTGGGATATTCTTCCTCCTAGTCTGAAAGGTGAGGAGGGAGGGGTACCCGGAGCCTGTGACGGGCCATTGGCGACAACCAGCATCCTTTCCCTGATGTGCTACTTATCCTCTAGGTGGAAGCCTGCTCGAGGCCGCTTGAGTTGGTGGTTGCCTCTGGGCATATTGTAGATGAAACTTCTGGGAGGTAGACGTGTAAGAGGGATACTGGTATTACTGGTAGCCTCCCCTATATGAAAATATGCCTCTTTCTCTGGTGCCCCGAAAGCTCATCTTTTTGAATTGGAGTGTCCCCAGCGATTTAGCTGGCTCTATGTCAGTCTTTATTGCCTGAAGGGCTTCATCGACATGCTTGCCGAACAAGGGAAGACCTAAGATTTTATTCTGTACCTCCGATCTAAAGGAGGCAGCTTTGAGCCAGCCTTGCCTTCTGAGCACCGCAGAGTCCGCAAGCTGCTTTAATGCAGTAGTGGCGATAGCCATGGCACAGTCTATGATCTCTGCCAATGTGCGCTCCCCCTCCTGCAAGATCTTTTTAACTTCAGTTTTCGCCTCTTCTAGAAGCTGATCTATATATGGGGCGATGTCAGCCCATAGCTGCCAATCATACCTCCCCAAAACAGCCAGTGAATTCACCGCTCTGTCAGCCGTGACACTGATGAAAAATGCTTGCCAACATTATCCAAGTGTCTGCCCTCCTTTTCCGGAGGCCCAGAGATCGGAGTGGAGGGGTTCTTCGATCTTCTCTGGACTGCCTGCATAATTACTGAGTCTGGCTTTGGCTGGCTAGTCGAACATGCCACGGCGTCTTCAGGGGCTTTATATTTTTTGTTGAGGTGTGGAAGAACCGATGTTACTGTAGCCGGATTTTTCATGACTTTTCAAGACCTCTTCCCAAATAAAGCTGACAATGGGCATGGACCTTACGCTTTTTTGGAAAGGCTCTTTAAAATCATTGAAAAACAGTCCATCTGCTTAGTGGGCATCGGGAGGGCAAATCTCTTAGCAGCCCTTTCTAACCAATTATGAACTCCCCCCCCACTCCCCCCAATATCCTCCTGTGGTGAGTCCACTGGTGTGGCTGACGGAGATGATGGTGTATGGATGAGTTAGTAATCCCATTCTGTCTGGGCATCGCGGAGCTCTCCCTCTTCCTCGTCAGAGGTATCGGAATCATGAAGCAGGGCTGTCTGTGGTGTATGGCTTACTGGGATAGGCAATGACATAGGTCTTTGTGCTGGGGTGGATGGTTTAGCAATGGGTAATCTGGCAGGCGTGGATGACTGTGGCGCATCAGCTGTAGAAGGTGGGAACCGCTTTCTATACCTGCAAATCATGAACTGAGAAACCAGAGTAGACAAGCCATCTCCTCCTGGTATGGGTGCCGATACTGGACATGGGATGAATTATAATGCTGTCATCTGAGGAGGCAGGTTCTTTTTTTGTTTTCAAAGAAGATGATTTAGATCTGTGAGGACACTTTGAAGGACTATTCCTTTGTAAGAACCATGAGTTGTCTTTTCTCAGGCTTTTCTTGGCTGCTCAGAGGAGGACCGAGAATGGGGTCATCTCTCCCTCTTATGAGATCTTTTAGAGGAATAAAAAAGTCCTCACTATCGAAGTCTGACACTGTCCCTTTTCTTATTTTAAGCCAGATTAGCAGCCTTCCTTCTCTAACCTTTAAAGACTTGGATGAAAAAGTACAACATACCTTACAGTCGTTGGCAGAATGAGACGGGTAGAGGCAGTAAATGCAATCTTGGTGCGGGAGTGAAGTCTCTTTTTACTGCAGATATTGCAGAACCTGAAGAGAATTTTCTTCTCCTTGTCTGACATGATGTTAAAATAGAGACGAAGTCAGATCTGTATGGTGAAAACTATGTGGGTAGCAGGAAAGTCTCCCACAGCACCAAAATATGGGAAATATTCTGAGAAAGTATCCAAATAGGAAAATAATGGAGTGGAGGTCAGTGGTGACTCCCTAGCACGACGTGTGGTACAAAATCTGAGGGAATGGAACTCTCTCAGGAGTGTTCTAGAGGACAGGGCAGCCTGATTGGCTGAAGGATAAGTTTGGTCTCTTTTTTAAATAGACTATGATAGGTTGCAAAATTGAAGGGCCTAGGGCCTTCATGCACTACCTTTAACATTGTATTGCTACTATATGGTACCGAGGACTCCCATTTCGAAGACAGGGAATGATTCAAGCATGTGAATCCATGAAAGTTCCAATACTGCGGTAAATAGCTGCTCCCACTGGACGGGAGCAATGCCAGCTCCTACAGCATGCGGGGAGTCCGGCTGGGGCCCTGGGGCTCTGCCTGTGACCCTCAAGTGTATGGCGGATGCCCTCGGTGGACAGCCGGGCACCCACCTTTAAAAATGAGGGCCCCTGGGGGATGGGGTCCCCAGGGCCTAATAAGGCTTGGGAAAGGGGGGCCATGCAACCCCCCCTTTCCCTTTAAGTAAAAGAAAGGTCTTGGGTGATGGGGTCCCCAGGGCCTTAAGAAACTTGGGAGAGGGTAGGTCACACGGCCCCCCTCCCCTTGAAAATATATATCGTCTGGGGGGGGGGGGTCCCCCATGGCCATAATAGGCCCGGGGATGGGGGCCCTGCGTCCCCTCCCCTTTAATAAAATAGAAAAAGGCCCTGGGGGATGGGGTCCCCAGGAACAAATAAGGCTCATGGAGCAGGGCCCATGTGGCCCCTTCCCCCTTTTATTAGTATCGTCCTGGGGGATGGGATCCCTGGGGCCTAATAAGGCTCGGGAAGGAGGGCCCCGCACCACCCTCCTTTTTTCTTGTATTTGGCCCCAGATGGGGTCCCTGGGGCCCAAAGGCCAACCTTGTACTTTGCACAGCAAAGGCCCCAGAAATAATTATTTCCCCAAATTCACAGACTATCTCAAAATTAAAAAAAGAGCAAAAAAATAACCCCCAAAAACCCCATCAGAATGTCCTCTCGCGCTACCGTTACATGCCGCCCAAGATGTGGAGGAGTGGGGGGAGGGGGGGATGTGGACGGGGCGAGAGGTGCACATTGTCCCTCCTCTCAATGAGCAGGCTTTTGATCCCTGCCCGAGCTCTTGCAGGCAGGGAAACCCACATTGCTCCCGCCTGGAAAGATCAAACAAAAACAGCTGCTCCTGCCGGACGGGAGCAATGCTGGCTCCCGTAGAACCAAGGATGGATGCATTCCGGGAGCCGTGAGGCCCACCCTCCCAAATGGAATTCCGCCCTGAGGGATGGGGTCCTTGAGGCACATTTAATTTTGGGAGTGGGGGTGGGGGAGAATGGCCGCCCTCCTCCCCTTATTTCACATTATCGCCCAGGAGGATGGGGTCCCCGAAGTCGCCCCAAAAAGGATTATGTTACTTACCTAGTAAGCATCTGTTCTCGGCATGTGGAGCTGTAGATTCACATGCTTTGCATACTCCTGCCATCTAGTGTTGGGTCCGGATGTTTACAAGTGGTTTGTCTTCGAAGAAGACTTTTCCAGTCACGAGGTAGGCGACTCCTCCTTTCGGTGATAGTGCGCATGGGTATCGACTCCATTGTTAATTTGTTTTCCCACAAGAGGGTGAGAATTGAGTAAGGGAATGTAGTAAGAGATGTCCACGCGTAGTTAATGTAAATAAAGAGATCTGCAACAACTACAGGTGCCCCGGGAGATGGGTGGGTGCATGTGAATCTACAGCTCTACATGCCAAGAACAGATGCTTACTGGGTAAGTAACATAATCCGTTCGAGGCATGTGTGCTGTAGATACACATGCTTTGCATAGACTATATAGCCGTATTCTCCCAAAGTGGTGGCTAACCAGTAGATGTTGCAGTTGTCTGGAAGCACAAGTTACTAACTTGTGTAACAATATATCTGTAAGAGACAGTAGTTAGTGACAGATTCCTTACCTTAGAATATCCCCAGGCGTCAAGCTGGATCCGGAAAGGTTTTGCGTAGCAGTACCCTTGCGCGTCGGTAGGCGGCGTCGTGCGGCTCCGCGTCCGTCGTCGGGATCGCCGGGATGACGTCGCGGGCAGTACTTAGACGCCGCCCCTGCGCGCTGACGTCAGTTCTGTACACGACTTTCCGCGCCAGGAACGCAGAGCCATGCAAGAAGCTGACATAGGTGTCTGAAAAAAGTCTAGGGCCCTGAAAGGGATGTCCTTAACCCTAGAAATCAGTTCGCAGAACGGGGAGGATGGGTGGGGCGGTAAGGAATCTGTCACTAACTACTGTCTCTTACAGATATATATCGTTACACAAGTTAGTAACTTGTGCATCTGAAAGAGACACGTTAGTGACAGATTCCTTACCTTAGAATAGATACCCCAGCAATACCAACCCCGGTGGTGGGTCTGCGAACAGATTCAGACAAGGAAGTCCCGGAGGACAGAACGGCCAAAGAAGCCGTCCCTCCGGACCTGGCTGTCAAGGCAGTAATGTTTGGTAAACGTGTGCAGCGAGGCCCACGTAGCTGCCTGACATATATCCTGCAGCGGAACACCGCGGCCTAAGGCCGTGGTAGCAGCCGTTGCCCTGGTGGAATGGGGACGCAGCCCAACAGGAGGCTCCTTCTTAGCCAAAGAATAGCAGGCTTTGATACACAAGATGACCCAGCGGGAGATGGTCCTCTTGTGTACCGCCCGACCTTTTTTGGCGCCCATGTAGCCAACAAAGAGCTGGTCGTCCACCCGGAACTGTTGTGTGCTGTTGATGTAAAAGGCAAGCGCACGTTTTGGGTCCAGACGGTGGAGCCTCTCTTCCTCTCTGGAAGGATGAGAGGCGGAAAGAAGGTGGGCAAAGTGATGGTCTGCCCAATGTGGAAGGCAGTAACCACCTTTGGCAAGAAGGACGGACGCGTCCGAAGAACAACCTTGTCTGGATGAACAGACAGAAAGGGAGGTTTGCAGGAAAGAGCCTGGAGCTCACTCACCCGCCGAGCGGAGGTGATGGCCACCAGAAAGGCTGTCTTCAGAGTAAGAAGACGAAGAGGACAGTTATGCAGAGGCTCAAAGGGAGCGCACATTAAAAAAGTAAGAACCAAGTTTAAGTCCCATTGAGGCATTATAAACGGAACAGGAGGAAAGAGGTGTGTAATGCCTTTAAGAAACCTGTTAACAACAGGGGACTTGAAAAGGGAGGGCTGATCAGGAAGCCAGAGGAAGGCCGAGATTGCACACAGATAGCCCTTGATGGTACCCAGGGCAGAACCCTGTTGGGCCAGAGAAAGAAGGAACAGAAGAACCTCAGAAAGAGGGGCAGAAAGGGGATTCACAGCCTTTGCTGTGCACCATGCCACAAACTTGTCCCACCTGCAGGCGTATACCACCTTAGTGGAGGGACGCCTGGCTGCCAGAATCACATCACAAACTTCGGGAGGCAAGTCGAAAGGAATCAACTGCCGCCGCTCAATCTCCACGCAAGGAGGTGGAGACTGGACAGGTTCGGGTGGAGGACCGTCCCCATCTGCAGCGACAGAAGATCCTCCCGAAGAGGCAGACGGATCGGGGGATCGACGCTCATACTGAGTAGCTCGGGATACCAAACTCTTCGAGCCCAGTCCGGAGCCACAAGAATGACTTGGGCCCGGTCGCGCCGAATCTTCAACACTCTGGGTAGAAGTGGTAGAAGTGGTATAGGCGGAAAGGCGTACAACAGACCCCAACTCCACTCGCGACGAAAAGCGTCGCCGAGCGAGTGCCTCCTTGGAAATTCCAACGCGCAGAACTGATGACATTGCGCGTTCTCTTCGGTGGCGAATAGATCTAACCAAGGCTCTCCCCACTGTAGAAAGAGTCCTTACGCCACCTCCGAGTGAAGACGCCATTCGTGATCCATCATGCACCTGCGGCTGAGTTCGTCCGCCCTGGCGTTCAGGGAACCTGCCAGGTGTTGAACCATCAGGAAAATGCCCTGATGTTCCAGCCATGTCCAGAGACGCAGAGCCTCCTGACATAGGGTCCACGACCCCACCCCGCCTTGTTTGTTGCAGTACCACATGGCGGTGGTGTTGTCTGTGAACACCTGCACTACCTTCCCCTTGACAGAAGGAAGGAATGCCTTTAGTGCAAGTCGGATCGCCCGGAGCTCCAGAAGGTTGATATGGAGCCGGGACTCCGCCGGAGACCAGAGGCCTCTGATCTCCGCCTCTCCCATGTGACCGCCCCATCCCAGAAGGGACGCATCCGTCACAACTGTGTGCTCTGGCTGGGGAAGGGAGAGGGATCTGCCCGTGACCCATTGCCGGTTCGAAAGCCACCACTGCAACTGTCGTGCAGTCCCCTCCGAGATCTGGACGTAATCGGACAGGTTCCCATGATGCTGCGCCCACTGGAACTTCAGGTCCCACTGCAGAGCCTGCATATGCCATCTGGCTTGATCGACCAGCAGGATGCAGGAGGCCATGAGGCCCAGCAGCCTCAGGGTCATCCGTACCGAAACCCAGGATAGAGGCTGAAAGATCGGAATCATAGCCTGAATATCCTGGACTCGCCGTTCGGGAGGATAAGCCCGAAACTGCGTTGTGTCCAGAACTGCTCCGATGAAAAGGAGCTGTGGAGAAGGAATCAGGTGCGACTTCGGCACGTTGATGGAGAACCCCAGCAAGTGCAGGAGTACGGCCGTAGTCTGGAGGTGGGAGACGACTGCCTGGGACGAGCCCGCCTTCAGCAGCCAGTCGTCGAGGTAGGGGAAGACTGGAACCCCTGCCCGGTGCAGATGAGCTGCGACCACCGCCATCACTTTCGTGAACACCCGAGGGGCGCTGGTAAGGCCAAAGGGAAGCACGGTGAACTGAAAGTGCTCGAGGCCTACCGTGAACCGCAGGTAACGCCGGCAGGACGGGGATGTGAAAATATGCGCCCTGCAAGTCCAACGCTACCATCCAGTCTCCAGGGTCGAGGGCAGTCAAGACCTGAGCTAGCGTGAGCATCTTGAACTTCTCCTTCCGGAGGAAGCGATTTACGTTCCGGAGGTCCAAGATAGGACGCATGTCCTCCTTGTCCTTTTTGGGCACCAGAAAGTAGTGGGAATAGCAACCACGCACTACTTCTGGGGTCGGAACGCGCTCGATGGCCCCCTTGGCCAAGAGGGCCGCAACTTCCTGCTGAAGAAGCACCAAGTGATCCCCTGACATGCGGTGGTATTGAGGTGGCATGGCTGGGGGGGGGTAGTCTCGAAGGGGAGGGAGTAGCCCCTTCGGACAATGTCCAAAACCCACCTGTCCGATGTGATGGTGCGCCAGTGGGGAAGGTGATGGCGGACCCTGCCCCCCACTGGCGTGCTGTGGACTGGAAAGGAAGGACTAGGAGGGTTTGGAGGCCGTGGAGGAGGTGGTGGCCTGACCCGCTCGCTGGTTGCCCGACCCGCCACGGCGGGAGCCACATCCTCGGCCGCGGGAAGACGTTTGCTGCACGGGCCGGTGGCTGGGCAGCGGACGTGACTGGGCGCCCCGTCCGTGGCCACGAAAGGGTCGAAAAGCAGACGGTAGCGGAGGGCGTACAGCAGAAAGGCCCAGGGACTTGGCTGTAGCCTGTGAGTCCTTAAAGCGCTCCAGCGCGTGGTCTGCTTTGTTGCCGAAAAGGCCGACACCATCAAAAGGCATGTCCATAAGTGTGTTTTGGACATCGCCCGAGAAACCAGTGGTCCTCAGCCAGGCGTGACGGCGCAGCGCCACTGTCGTCGCAAGCGATCTGCCTAGCGAGTCGGCGGTATCTAGGTCACATCGGATGGTATATTTTGCCGCATCTCTTCCTTCCGCAATGGCGCGGGAAAGCAGTGCCTGGGCCTCCTCAGGACACTGGGGCAGGATCTGCGCCACCGAATCCCACAAAGAGTGGGTATATCGGCCCAAGAGGCAAGTGGTGTTGACAGACCTCAAGCCAGCGCTGGCGGAAGAAAAAACCTTCTTCCCAAATTGGTCCAGTTTTTTGGATTCCCTATCCGGGGGAGCGGTAGGGAAGGCGCTTTGAGAGGCAGAGGCTTGGACAACCAAGCTCTCAGGGGTGGGGTGTTGGGAAAGGAACAGGGGGTCACCCGGAGCAGGGCGATGGCGTCGGGCTACGTTCCTATCCACAGGAGCCCCTGTGGTGGGCTTGGACCAGGTGCCCAAAAGAACGTCCGAAAGTGCATCGTTGAACGGCAGCAGTGGTTCCGAGGAGGTAGCCGCCGGCTGAAGCACTTCCATCAGGATGTTAGTCCTGACAGCCACTGTAGGTAACTGGAGGTGCAGGGCCTCAGCTGCCCTACGCAACACCGTAGCAAAGTTTGCTCCCTCCTCCGTTGCCACGGAAGGAGGAGACAGCATGCCAATGTCAGGAGAGGTGTCCAGACCACTGGCCTCCCCAAGTTCCTCAGCCCAGTCCTGATCATACTCACATTGGGCAGTGAGAGGGTCCTCAGACCCCTCCCAGGTCTCTTCGTCCTCCAAATCAGGGTCAATGTAAGGAGGAGGGACATGTGGGACCCAAGGTCTCGCCGGAGCCGGCGTCGATCGATGTCGGTCCGGCGCCGAGTCCGGAGAGAACCTGGGGATGACGCCGCCCAGAGCCCCGGGCGGCATCGTGAACGGCACCGGTGAAAACGACGCCGGTGGAGGTGTCGTTAGGTCAACAGGCGTCGACGGGGGTTGTGGCAGCACCGGAGCCGGGGCTGGTGTTGCTAGCGGCGCCGGGGCCGAAGCCGCCGGTGGAGCCGCAGGAGGAACCCCACTAGGGCCCGAAGGCGCACCGGGTGGACCTTTAGGCCCAAAGAGGCGGGCCATGGCCAACAGGAACTCCTGTATTTCGGCCGGAGTCGCCACCGGACCCGGGAAGGGCGGGTAATGCGGCGGCTCCACAGGCACTCCCGGAGCCGCGGGGATGGTGCCGTCGGGACCCTCAGCCGAGTCACTCGACCGGCGAGGGGAAGTCGTCGAGCGATGACGCTTCTTCGACTTCTTGTGCTTCGACTTACCGGAGGAGTGCGAAGACTTTGACCCCGAAGAACGATGAGGACTCCGCGACTGGCCCCTCGACCTCTCTCGTGACCGGGGCTTGGATTGGCGCGGAGCCGACTGCCGGATCTCGAGGAGCTTTCGAGACCGCTCTCGCAAAGCCTTCGGATGCAAGGCCCGACAGTCAGGGCAAGACTTGGAGTCGTGGTCGTGCCCAAGGCAGTAGAGACAGTCTCGATGCGGGTCCGTGATCGACATCATCCGACCACAGGCGTCGCATGGCTTGAAGCCGGGCATCCCTACTGACACCGTTGAAGTCGAACGACTCGAGAAAACAGTGACAAAAAGTCACAAAAAGTTCAGTCAAAAAATGACTGGGGCACTGCTCTCTCCGGATCTGCGCTTACTGGCGCGGAAAAAGAAAGAACTGACGTCAGCGCGCATGGGCGGCGTCTAAGTACTGGCCGCGACGTCATCCCGCCTACCGACGCGCAAGGGTACTGCTACTCAAAACTTTCCGGATCCAGCCTGACTCCTGGGGATATTCTAAGGTAAGGAATCTGTCACTAACGTGTCTCTTTCAGATCCCCTATTTAAGACCAGAGGCAGACCTGGTGCTTCCCGATTGCCTCTCGATGATCTTGCCTACGGGCTTCCCCAGAGACCCACTCGACATTCAGACCGTCTCCTCTACGAGCTGGGCATGGCATAAATTACGCCGGGTCACAGGAGCGGATGGGCTATATTCCTCTGCTCTTCCTGTCGTCAACCCCCGACTAATTCCCATTACGGGTGAACGACTGGTGCAGCACACCCTGACGAAATTCGACCTAGCACGCCTGGGGGATGTTTCCAAAAGGCCACATTTTTTCACCCACAGAAGATACACGCTTCATCTCTGGTAGCATCATGGACAAATTCGTCCTGGGCCGCATCCACTCCGCCTTACGCTCCACTTTCCCGACATTCCCACTAGAGCCGATCTCGTTCCCCCCCCTAACACTGGTCATAGAAAATGCGGACAGCGCGCACTTGATCTCTAAGCTTTACAAGGCATGTGCCTCACTGAAACCTGTTCACTACAGCAAAATTCGCAGCGCATGGGAAGAAGACTTGGGAATCACAATTACAGATGAGCAATGGGTCAAATGCTGTTCGGTCACACTGGATGTCTCCCTGAACAGCAGGCACAAACTTTTACATTTTAAATTCATACGCCACATTTATTTTACTCTGGCACTGGCACACAAAATAGACCCATCCAATCCACACAACTGTCGCAAATGTGCCGCACCACACGCGGACTTCGCACACCTCACCTGGACATGCCCGAAATTACACGACTACTGGGAACATGTACACCGCACGCTAGGGCAGATGTTGAACATCCCTTTGACTCCAACTCCAGAAGTTGCCCTGTTGGGGTACACAGTTAACTTCCCCAAAAAAATCTGTAGGTTCGCTGCACTGGGTCTTCTATTGGCAAAGCGAGAGGTGGCCCTGCATTGGGGGCGGAAGACTGTCCCAAATACCCAGAGTTGGCTACACAGTCTCGCCTATTGCAATGTAAATAGCGAGCTCTATGCAAGTATGATGCCCAGTACATCCCGCCCCAAAGACATCTGGGGACCCTACAGGTCGTACATCGAGACCCTTCGACAGGAATCAGAGTCCCAGTTGGAACGTGGCATTGTCCCGGAGGGAGTGGGGTGATTTCGTCCTTCCGCTTGCAATGGTTTTATGTGTACAATGGCATGTCAAATCGAGATGTGTGTTTGCTGTGGGGAAACTAGGGGTGTATTTGCTGAACTCTTTTATAATTGAGAGTGGGGAGGATACAAATTGGACCCTAATGCAACATATGATTATTAATGCAGTTGGTTCTACCATCTGGTGCCTGTTCGCATCGATTTGTATAATGCATAGGACACTAATTTTGAATTGATGACAATTTTTGACTACGAAATGATGTACGAACATACATGTGTAATACTGTTGAAATGAAGAAAATGGAAAATAAAGTTTAAAAAAAAAAAAAAGATTCCACACTGGTGCGGTGGAATTTTTTTTAAAGAGTTTTATATAGCGTGAACTAGACCCGAGACATCGGGTATCAGAGCGCTTTACATGCATGAGCACCAGTTTCGTTACAGATGGACACATTCATTTTTTTTTGTTAGGAACAGGGAGATTAAGTGATTTGCCCAGAATCACAGGATGTTGAGCGTCGTTGCAGAGACTCGAACCCGGTTCCACAGCTTCGAGGTCGACTGCTCTAGCCGTAAGGCTACATCCTCTCCCCAAATTCTTGGTGGTATGACTCTTTAAGCCTTCCATAAAGGTTTGATAACAGGAACTTTGAACAAAGACAAATGCTGACTGTTTTGCAAATACGCAGCTACTGCTGCAAGGTGCAACCGAATAGATGTGTAAGCTAGCCCACATTGCTGTAGGTTTACAAGGCAAGAGAGAATGTTCTGAACAGAATCATCTAGAGGTAGAATTGTGTTCTTATTGCAGTAAACAACAAATAGTTTCCCTTTTGCTGCATAGCAAGCTCTAGTAGGTTTTCTTGCTTCTTTCAGAATAGTCATACAGTCTAGTGGTAAATTTAAATATCCAAACTCTGACTTCAGAAGCCAAATCGCTAAGTTGAGCTCCTTGGGATTTGGATGTTTGATTTCTCCATGGTTCTGAGTGAGGAGACTGGAAGTGAGATGTAGCTTTTGATGTGGAACTACTGAGAGCTTTAACAGGGTGGTGTACCACAGTTGACGGGCCCATGTGGGAGCTACCAAAATCAGTATGAGTGATGTTTGCCTGAGTTTCCGAACTAGAAACGGAAGGAGTGGGAGAGGCGGAAAAGCGTAGGCAAATATTCCTGACCAATTCATGCATAGGGCATGGCCTGTGGAGAGAGGGTGTGGGAACCTGGAGGCGAAGTTTGGGCATTGTGCGTGGTCTACTGTGACGAACAGATCTATTTGTGGGTATCCCCATTGTTGAAAGTATGGAAGGAGAACTTGGGGATGAAGTTCCCACTCGTGTATTTGCTGTCTCCTTCTGCTGAGGAGGTCGGCAATTTGATTGATCACTCCCGGAAGGTGTTCTGCTAGAAGGTGAATCTTGTGATGGATTGCCATTTTTCCAAATTGTCTGAGACAGGCGTGACAGTTGGAGAATGTGTGTCCCGCTCCCCCTTGTTTTTGTACACAGTACATTGCTGTCATGTTGTCTGTGCAGACTAGAACAACTTTGCTTGTGAGATGAGACTGAAAGGCTTTCAGCCCGAGAAACACTTCTAGAAGTTCTAGATAGTTTATGTGGAGAAGTTTGTATTTGTCGTCGTAGTGACCTTGGATTGTGTAATGATGGAAATGTGCACCCCAACCCGTGAAAGATGAGTCTGCTGTTAGCACGACTTGTGGAGCAGGGTCGATGAAAGGCCGCCCTACTGATACATTTTGTGGATTCCACCACTGCAGAGAGTGATGGGTGCGGCTGTCCACCAACACTATATCTGTTAATTGACCCTGTGATTGATTCCACTGACGTGCTAAGCATTCTTGTAATGGACGCATGTGTAGTCTTGCATGAGGTACTACTGAAATGCATGACGCCATCATTCACAGTAGGCGCATGAAAGTTCTGGCTGGCAAGGCTTAGTTGTTTTGGAACTGAAGCAGTGGAGTTTGAGATTTGAAATTCTGGCTGCATTGGGAGAGGCTAGAGCCGTGTGATTGTTGAGTGGCTCCTAGATAAGATTGTATCTGTGAAGACTGCAGGTGAGACTTTTGAATGTTGAGCGTGAAGCCTAATTGGTGGAGTAGGTGTAGCATGGTCTGAGTGTTTTGTAAACACTTTCGGTGTGTGCTGGCTTTGATGAGCCAGTCGTCTAGGTAGGGGAAGACATGAATTTGTTGTCTTCTGAGATGAGCTGCTACCACTGCTAGGCATTTTGTAAATACCATGGGAGCAGTAGTTACGCCGAATGGAAGTACTTTGAATTGATAGTGTTTGCCTGCTATCACAAATATGAGATATTTGAGATGAGCTGGATGAATGGGAATGGGAAAATATTCATCTTTTAAGTCCAGTGTGGACAAAAAAAAATTGCCTTGCTGTAGGAGAGGAAGAACCTGTTGAAGCGTTACCATATGAAAACGTTCTGACAGTATGTAGTGGTTTAACTCTGAGATCCAACATTGGTCTTAAAGAACCATCCTTTTTGGGAATCAGAAAATAAAAAGAGTAAACCCCTGAACCATGGTAATGAAAAGGAACTGGTTCTATGGCTCCCTTTTGTAAGAAAGATTGCACCTCTTGTTTGAGAAACTGCAAATGGTCTGACGACAATTTGTGAATGCGAGGTGGAATGTTTGGTGGATTGGAGGTGAGCTCCAGGCAATAACCATGTTGGATAAGGTCTAGCACTCATTTGTCGGTTGTTATAGATTGCCAAATGGGGAAAAACTGTTGAAGTCTTCCCCCGACAGGTGTTGAGTGATCGGGGGAAAGTGTGGGCAAGTCACTGTTTACTAGGGGAAGGGGTGTTTCGTGGTGTGGTGCCTTTACTCCTACCTTTGGAATTGTTTCCTCTATATCCTCCTCTGTAGAAACCTCTAGAGGGAAAGGATTGATTGCTACCTTTGTAAGAGGAAGCATTTGGCTCTGAAGATGTTGTTTTGGACCCTGCTCTGTAAAATGAGCGTAGAAAGGAGCCTCTATTGGATGGGGACTGGAGCGCTCCCACAGATTTTGCCACTTCAGTGTCCTTTTTAATTTTTTCTAAGGATTGGCCGAGTTCAGGACCAAACAGGTGTTCCTTATCAAAGGGGGTGTTCAAAATGGAATGTTGAAGCTCTGGCTTAAACCCGCGATCCTAAGCCATTCATGCCTTCTAAGGAGAATGCTGGCATTGATTTCTCTAGCTACAGTGTTGGCTGCGTCTAAAGCACATCTTATTGAGGAGTTAGAGATGAGTTTCCCCTCTTCAAATAACTGTTGTGTCTTATTTTTGTGTTCGTCTGGGAGATATTGGAGCAGTTGCTCCATCTCATCCCAGTGTGCCCTGTCGTACCTAGCTAGTAGGCCCTGTGTGTTTGCGATTTGCCAGTGGTTAGCGATTTGAACAGCTACTCATTTTCCAGAGGCATCTATAAGTCTGGATTCTTTATCTAGAGGAGGTGCATCCCCAGAGGTTTTTGAGGTAGCTCCTTTACGAGCATTAGACACTACTAGGGAGTCAAGAGGTAATTGTCCCTTAATAAACACAGGATCTGATGGTGACGGTTTATATTTTTTATCTACCCTTGGAGTTAAAATACGTGCTCTGACAGGGTCTTTAAAGACATCATCTGCGTGCCTCATCATGCCTTTAAGCACAGGGAGTGTTTGAGTTGACCTATGTGTAGACTCAAGTGTCTCAAATAAAAAGTCCTCTTCTAGTGTCTCTTTATGTAATGGTACTCCATGATACTCTGCTGCTCTGGCGATGAGCTGTTGATAAGTCATATTATCATCTGGTGGGGATGGTTTTGCCAGATAAAGGTCTGACTCATTGTCTCCTGGAGGGCCAATGGTGTAATCATTCCATGGGTCTGCAGGCAAATTAGTATCATCATCACCCTGATCCACATCTGGGTCTGTGTGTGGAGACCCATGAGGTGTTATGTGTAATGGATCTTCAATGAACTGTGGAGAAGATGGTGGAGAGAGTTGTGGGGCAGGATAAACAGGGCTAGTAGACATGTCCTTTTTCCTCTTTAAAGGAAGCTTATCAGAAGTGTCTTCTGCAGGAAGCTTGTGTTTTGCTGGTGTTTTAGCTAAAATATGCCCAGTATCAGGATTAATATAAATTTTCTTTTGTTTGGGATCCAATTTGGTCTTAAGAACTTCTAAAATTGGTTCTGGAGGCTCAATAACAATCTTTTTGGATTTCGAAGTCGAAATCGACTTGTCTTTGGCAGTGGAATGTCACGGCTCCGAAGCGTGTTCGTGTTTCGGAGCGGAGGGTTTCGGCTCCGAAGCATGTTTGTGAATTGAAGCGGAGGGTTTCGGCTCTGAACCAGATTTGTCCTTGGAGCCCGAAAATTTTGGATCCGAAGGTACTGTCGGAAACATTGTCTCAGTGCCGACCTTGGCCAGAAGCCAAAGGTGGTGCCGTAGCCTTATGAGTCTTGGAATATGATTTAGGGGGAAAAGGGGTCTTCGTCTTGTATAATGCATCCTTAGATAATGGTCACCTCCCCCCCTTACGCTAGAGAAGCACGGGTTACATTACTACTGAAACCCGGGAAGCCCGCTCAAGAACTGATCTCATATCGTCCACTATTAATCCTGAATATAAGATAATTGTCAAGATCCTCACCTGACGATTACTGCCATTACTCTCACGCTTGATACATTCTGATCAATGCAGATTTGTACCTCGCCGAAATACTTCATTAAATATCCGGTAGCTGTTCCAGATCATGGATGCTAGCCAAAATCTTCATCATCATGCTGGTTGGCTCTTATTGGATATCAGCCAGGCGTTTGAATCCCTGGCTGGAGACTTCATATTTGCTACCCTGGCACGGATCCCCCAGACCTACATAAGATGGGTCTAATTGCTCTATTCTGCCCCCACAGGTCAGGCCAGACATCTCTCTCTCTCTCTTACCTGCTATTGTGAGGTACTAGGCAGGGCTGACGCCTCTCCCTGCTCCTCTTCATCCTTGCAATTGAAGCCTTGGCACAAAGACTTCGGCAAGAAGCCGGACATAAAGGGATTACTGCAGGTAAATGTGATTCATGTCCTCTCGCTGTATGCTGATGATTTGATCCTTTATTTCAAGGATCTCAGGGGGAAACGGCCCAACTGCTAACAAATTTTGGAACCCTTTCTGGCCTTCGCATTAATGCAGGCACATACACATAACAAGTCTTGGGGCAGATGAGATTCTGGTAGCCCCTACCACCTTCCGCTGTCTTGGGATACAAGTATAAAGGGAGGGCCCAGATTTACTGGAGGGCAATCTGTCATGCACAATTGCATCGCTCAAACCGCAGGTAGCCTTTTGGACCTCGCTGCCCCTGTCTGTTGCAGGACGGTTAGCACTGGCCAAATGGCAATGTTGCTGCACCTTTTCTATCACTTTGTGAATTTGCCAATTGTGATTCTTGAAGGGATTTACCAACAAACCTGATACGGGGGCAGGGGTGACAGAGTTAGTTTAGCAAAACTTCAACTCCCATCGGATAAGGGTGGGCTGGGGGTGCCTAATTTTAACGCCTACTGTATAGCTGGGCAATTGCAATGGCTGTCGTACTGGCTTGCTGGCCATAACCTGTCGGAAATGGATTTCACTTAAACGTAACTAGAGCATGGTTAACTACATTGCTTGCTGTGTCCCAGCATTTCGACACCTCCCACATATACACTATTATTATGAGTAGCAATGTCATACTGGAAAGTGGTGCTCAAACACTCCTCAGTCGGGGTACCATAACACACAATATACCCTTGTGGGGCCTCCCCACCCTCCCAGGCACATTAACAAATTGGAGACTGGCTTTCTGGGAGTGAGAGGGGGTTCAAACAGTGAGCGATTTGTTCACAGAGGGCACCCTTACGAATATATATATATATATATATATATATATATATATATATATATATATATATATATATATAAATATCCATCACATCAGGTAGCACCAAAGAGGAAGGCCACAGGAAGTTCATTTCAGTTCCTTTAATTAAGATCGGCAACTTGCCCGCAGTCACCTCACCCGATATCAGGCATCACTTATCTATAGCCAGACGCGTTTCAGGAGTCTTCAATCCTTTCTTCAGTGGCACAGTAAAAGGAATGAAAGTCGCGCTGCACACGCACAGTTTTATTCCAAACACCTACCCATGTGGGCGTGGCGCTCCCACAGCCTCTTGGTGTTTGTAGTCCGTTTGAAGTAATCCCAAGTGGGTGCGCTTTCATTCCTAGATTTTTCACAGCAGAGTAAAACCCATGTGGGTTGATGCACTGTACTTGGCGCTGTGGCTGCTCTGCTTTGTAGAAGTCGATACGAACTTCGTGTAGGCTGCAGCCCTGAACTGCGACCTTTTAATTAAAGGAACTGAAATGAACTTCCTGTGGCCTTCCTCTTTGGTGCTACCTGACGTGATGGATTTATAACGGCTTTGCACAGCCGCTGAGGAAGGCTCACTGCTGTGTTGCGGGTCCGTTCTGGTTCCAGTCAGGAGCCAGAATTATCAGAAGGAAGATGTGCAGGTCGCAGTTCAGGGCTGCAGCCTACACGAAGTTCGTATCGACTTCTACAAAGCAGAGCAGCCACAGCGCCAAGTACAGTGCATCAACCCACATGGGTTTTACTCTGCTGTGGAAAATCGAGGAATGAAAGCGCACCCACTTGGAATTACTTCAAACGGACTACAAACACCAAGAGGCTGTGGGAGCGCCACGCCCACATGGGCAGGTGTTTTGAATAAAACCTTGCGTGTGCAGCGCGACTTTCATTCCTTTTACTGTGCCACCGAAGAAAGGATTGAAGACTCCTGAAATGCGTCTGGCTATAGATAAGTGATGCCTGATATCGGGTGAGGTGACTGCGGGCAAGTTGCCGATTTTAACTAAAGGAACTGAAATGAACTTCCTGTGGCCTTCCTCTTTGGTGCCATCTGACGTGATGGATATGGATATGGATATATATATACATAACTTCCCAGATACTCTCTTCTTGACACACGCCAGTCTCCTACGGTATGTGAAGCGGCACTGGGCGGCAGATGACCAAGAACTGGAGACACATGAATTACTGACAGCTTTGCACTAAATGGGTCAGGGCCGGCACCTATTGCGATGGTTATATAAGGGACTCCGAGACAAACTATGACTCCACTTACTGCACTGAGAGAGAAGTGGGAGACCGACCTGTGCAGAGTAATCTATGATAAGGAATGGGAGTGAATATTAGAATACCCAAAGAAAGTACCTTGTAATTCGAGATTTAAATCCATTCAATATGAGAGAATGCATTGAGCACATTTAACACCACATAGACTTAGTCGGATATACCCAGCAGTGTCCTTGATGTGCCCACGGTGTCAGGTGGAGGGAGAAGACCTGCTTCATATGCTGTGGGCCTGCCCACATTTGTCCGAATACGGGGCAGGGATAACAACTGCACTGAACAAACTTACAGGCCAAGCTCGCATAGATCACTTAGAACGTTGTATACTGAGGGTCCCCAAGGATCCTAAGGGTTCCATAGTGGAAACATGGTTTACTAACCTGCCACTATTATTGGCAAAGTGTCTTCTTACAAAGACGATGGAAGTCGCAGAGAACCTCAAGTTTAATAGATTGGAGGGAAGATCTAAATTCATGGGGCCTCGCCAAAAGTGTAGCTCTTAGGGGAGAGGAGAGTAGGGGCTCCACAAAACTCCAATTTTGATGGAGTGGGACATGTTATAGGAGAGGTTCAAGGAACAGACCCGAGACTCCGAGGAGGAAGTGGGCTCTCAGGTAGCGCATGTGCACTAATATATAATGCATATCCTCCGATGACTGTACAAGAGTAGGCTCCGTAATAAAGGACATCCCCAGGATTTATACATAAAGAGCACCAGACCAGCATAGGCACCTCCCCTGCAACATGTTGATGGTTTTCTAGTGACATGCAAGGGTTATAGTTGGGAATTCGGGTGGGTGGGATATTGCATTTGACCATTTGATCTAATGCCCATGGTCACCATATGTTTATGCTTGGCATAGATCAAAATGCAGTTGACTGTACTGAAAATGTAGATTGACTTGAATGTATTCTATGATATCTGTCACAATACAGTGACGGACATGTTTCTGTAACACAAGTAGATTTTTATAATAAAATGCAATAAAGTTTGTGGAACAAATAACACCTTCATGCTTGAAGGCATGTACAACTGTTTATCATAATGGGGGAAATTGCTTTATATGTGCTGTAGCCAATACATCAAATAAAAAAATGTCTAATTCCCTTGCAGTTTCTTTCTCCAAGTCAGAATGCATTGCCTCATTCAATGAGTATCTGCTGAAACTTTGTTTATTGTGATGGGAGACTCATGAGGATAAGTGGCTGAAGGGGCTCGGGGTCTTACCCAGTGTATCAGTCGCAATACTGTTGACAAGGGAATTTAGATGACTGGTTGGTCAAAGACATTATTATCTTCAGTAGAGAAAATGTTATCAACTAGAATTACCCTTGGTGACAAGGTTGCCAACAGTGGGTGGATCAAAGAAAAGGAGTGTGAGTGTTGGACAAGCAGAGGCAGAACAGATGCAGTAGTTTGTTTTGGCTCCTTTTCAAGACGCTGACTAAGGAAAGGCCGACAAGGTATCATTGATGGGATGAATTGAGTGGGGCTGGGTTTAAGGGCATGGGTCACATTGAGACACTTCATTCATCTTTACTGGTATGTTACACTTCAATTTCCATTAAGATGACTTATCTACAGACAAAGGATTGGAAAGAAGGAAGAAGATGCATTCATGACAGGTTCTTCTCCAGAAGAGAGCAAAACACTCTCCTTAATGAATGAAATCAAAATCAACCTGTTTTGCCTAACTCAAGATTTTTCAAGAGAAGACCTTACATACATCACAGGGTACAGAGTGTAAAATATGTTTGTCTGGCTCCAAGAATTACAGTTCTTGAACAAAAACCTTTGCTAGCGACTTCAGGAGTGTGACATTTTCTCTGGTTTATACACACACAATGGCTGACTCGGAGACAACCTCTCTAAAGTTGCGGTCTTAAGAGACAGTCACCTCAGGACAAAAGGAAAACCCCTGATTTTTTACCTTCATCAGGTATAAACTGTAGCAGATTTTGAGTTGAAATGGTCATATTAGTCTGTATATAAAGCCTCAGATAAGTAGACCTCAGACAACTCGGTTTCAAATCTGAAGGGTTGGGGTTTAAGGCCATCTACCTCAATGGTGAGTCAAACGACCCACAAAATGAGCTGAAAAGGGTACATACAACATTGTACTAAATGTATGTTATTAATTTTATCCCCTGCCGAATTATTGTAGCCGATCGAGGGAGACAAGTCATTCAGTGACCCGGGTTGCACTGCCGAGCGGCCGCCAGGACAGTCTAACAGGACAACCCACCCGGGAACTCAGAAGTCCGGACAGCCCGATGATCCCTGTGGAGGCCGCAGGCCAGGCGGCAAACCCAAAATGCTGTGGCCTGTGGTGGTTCGCAGCCTCGCCTGAGCTCAACCTGCTTGCCGCAGCCAGCCCTTACAGACTACAGTCGCTGCCTGCAAGCGCTACCTGCCTGCGCCACAGTCCTAGTCTCGAGACTCAGATGCGGCCGGGTGGTGGCCCAAGTACCAGCCATAAGACAGTGATGCCAATGGCAGCGCGTGATCACATCAGACAGCTGCAGCCTGCTGGTGTTAGATAAATTGTTACACTATTCTAAAGCCGATATCAATGGATGGATCCGATAGACCGCCGTGACGTATGTGTAACTGACAGATGTTTATGTTGTTGGGGCTTTTCTGTTTAATATCATGGTTACACATCGTTTAACAGTACGATCAGGTTACAATGGCACTAGGTTATTGCCCTTCAATTTCTGGTGCTTTGCAGCAGTTTTAAGATCTTCTTGGAGTTTCTTGTTGCTCAAATGGGTGTCATTTCTGATATTTATATGTTTCACTCGTCTTTGTTGCTTGATTCTGCTCACGGGAAAGTGTCCCTCGTACTCGTTGAAATGTCACTCATAATTACACTTATGGCTGCATATGACATGGTGCTGCTCTGTACAAACCTACTCTCACCCAATTTCAGTGTGGTCTTATAGGTGATCAATAGGGTTTTAAATTGGATTCTTTTATGAATTTGGAGTTACTGAAACTCGCTCTCCCTTAGATCAGAGGAAATGGGCTGGTGGTGAGGAATATTAATAATAATGTAGGCAGATGCATTTTGCACCGTCTTGAGTATTCTGAACAAAAATTTGTGAATACACTGGTTGAGAGACTTAAGAGTAGTCCAGTCTGGCCGTAATGATTAACAAGTACTTACCTTCGGTAACACATTATCTGGTAGAGACAATATCTAGCTGCAGAATGCTTACCTTTGAATTTCCCAGGCATCAGACTGAATCTGGAAACTTTTGCGTAAGCCGTATCCCTGTGCGCCGTTTTACAGGGTTAGGGTTGCTCCCTTTACAGGGCCCTGGTTTGGACGCACTCTAGTTAGTTCACTTCATGGCTCTGCGCTTCTGATGTGGGAAACTTGAAAAGTAACTGACGTCCGCTCGCCTGGGTGGCGTCTATACAGGTGACCGCAATGTCACAACCGGACCAGCGACGCGGATAACACCACGTGGAACAGAACGGAACCATCCGACGGTGCGCAGGGGTACTGCTCATGCAAAAGTTTCCGGATCCAGTCTGAGTCCTGTGAAATCAAAGGTAAGGAATATGCGGCTAGAAGTCTCCATCAGATAACATGTAATATATCCTTGCACATAGAGATGGGTAGTGTTCAAACCTTTTCTGAGGGAAAGAAAGTAAAGTAGGAAGAGACTGCAGAAATTTGAGAGATGGGAGAGCGGTCTTGATCACATTTCCCTCCCAGATTTCTTGCTCACTTTACAGGGAGAGGCAAGGAGCCAAATTCAGCTGACCACCAGGCTTGTGACAAGATGGATTGAGATTCGCCAAAAATAAGTTTTTCGGTGTTATGTGCCCAGAGTTGTAAACATTTCTCCTTCATCAAGATGAATATAGAAATAAGACAATTTAAAAAACAGTGTTGAGACAGGGAAATGTTCTGATGAACAAGTTACTTACCTTCGGTAACGCTTTTTCTGGTGGATACAGTATCTGCCTGTGGATTCCTCACCTTATGAATATCCCCTGAACAGACTGACCGCGAAGGGAAGGGAGAAAAGCCTCGAGTGCCAAACGTATCGCCCGCAATTCCAGAAGGTTGATGTGAAACAACCTTTCCTCTGGAGACCAAAGACCCTTGATCTCCAGATCCCCCAGATGTGCACCCCACCCTAGGGTAGAGGCATCCGTTATCACTGTGGCCACCGATGGAGGAAAGGTGGAAAGGCTTTCCTTGAGACAGATTGCCCTTCACGCTCCACCAAGACAGATCCGCTGCAGCTTCTCTGGAGATCCTCACAGACTCCCTGAGATCTCCATTGTGTTGATACCACTGCCTGCGGAGACACCACTGGAGCGCCCTCATGTGCCAGCGTGCGTGGTTGACCAGCAGGATGCAGGAAGCGAACAGACCGAGTAGGCGAAGGACCTTCAGAACTGGAACAACCGCTCCATTGTAAAACAAGGGAACCATTTCCTGTATGTCGAGAATACTTTGCGGAGGAGGGAATGCTCGACACACAGTGGTATCCAGTACCGCCCCTATGAACAGGTTGCGCTGAGAGGGCACCAGGTGAGACTTGGGTACATTTATCGAAAAACCCAATTTGTATAACAGCTGGGCTGTAACCTGCAAATGATGACTCACCATCTCTGGGGACTCTGCCTTCAACAGCCAGTTGTCCAGGTAGGGGAAAACTGGAATCCCCAACCTCCTGAGATGGGCAGCCACCACTGCCATCACCTTGGTGAAGACTCGAGGTGCGGTAATAAGACCAAACGGAAGGACCGCAAACTCTTAGTGTTGCGATCCAACCGTGAAACGGAGATGCACCCTGTGCGACTTCAGGATTGGAATGTGGAAATACGCATCCTGCAAGTCGATGGACACCATCCAGTCCTCTTGTTGCAGCGCCTGAAGAACCTGCGCTAGAGTAAGCATCTTAAACCTCTCCTGTTTGAGAAACAGATTCAAGATTCTGAGGTCCAGGATGGGACGTAACCTGCCATCCTTCTTGGGGATCAGGAAATACCGGGAGTAGCACCCCTGACCCCTCTCCTGCTCCGGGAACCACCTCAATCGCACCTTTTTGGAAAAGGGTAAGAACCTCCTTCTGAAGGAGTAGCAAATGATCCTCTGTGCAAAGCCCCTGACAAGGATGGTAAGGAGGGGGAAATTCCCTGAAGGGAAGAGCGTACCCATTTTCTACAAGATCTAGAACCCAAAGGTCCGAAGTTATTAATTTCCAATCTTGTAGAAAATGAGTAAGCCGGCCTCCCACAGGACCCACATGATCCAGGATGGCGGATCTAGGGCTGCTTTGCTGCATTACCGGGAGGGGTTGGGGAGGTAGAAGAGGAGGAGGAAGAGGGATGTCGTCCAGCTCCACGAAAGCGACCTCTGCCTTTACCTCTGTAGGATTTATACAGAGGGTTTTGTTCCTGCTGCTGAGGCTGACGGGAACGAAAGGAAGATTTCCCAAACCCACGGTACCTTTTGTAGCCATAGACTCTTGACTGAGACTGTAAACCCAAGGATTTCGCCGTGGCCTTAATGTCCTTAAATCTCTGCAACGCAGAGTCAGCTTTTTCCCCAAAAACGCTTAGAGCCGTCAAAGGGAAGATCCAAAAGAGCAGCTTGGACATCCGGTGAAAATCCCGAAGACCTCAACCATGCATGCCTCCTAGTAGCAACAGATGAGCCCATCACCCTTGCCACTGAATCTGCAGTGTCCAGTCCCGACTAGATTACTTGGCGAGCAGCCGCCTGAGAGTCCGCCAAGACTTCACTCAAATTACCCCGATCCTCTTCAGATAACTTCGGGAGAATCTGCTTGGCAGAGTCCATAAGGGCGTGAATATATCTGCCCAACAAACAAGTTGCGTTGGTGGATTTCAAAGCCAGACTGGCTGACGAAAAAACTTTCTTTGCAGACTGCTCAAGCTTTTTTGAATCTCTGTCAGCCGGTGCTTGAGGAAAAGAACCCACAGACTGCTTTGAGCATGAAGCCTGAACCACCAAACTCTGAGGTGACGGGTGAGAAGAAAGAAATTCAGGGTCCCCTGGTGCTGGTCTATATCTTCTAGAGACAGATCTAGAAACTGCAGGAGCAGTAAGAGGATTACTCCAAACCTCTAGTATTGGCTCCGTCAGGGTTTCATTGAAAGGCAAGAGAGGCTCAACTACAGAGGAAGGAGAATGAAGAACCTCTGTAAGAAGATTAGGCTTATATTCAGCCATAGGAAGCTGTAGATCCAACAGTTCAGCCGCCTTTTTAATAACGACATGATAAGGAGCAACATCCTTTGAAGGAGAAGCCTTCTGTGAAGCAAAATCCACTTCTGGTGAAACATCCAAACCACTTGCCTCACACAAGTCTTCAAACAAGTCCTCAGACTCATTTATTTCACCTTCTTCCATGTCACCAGCTTGATACTGCTCTTCTTCAATCAACCTTTGAGCTTCTCTTCTAGAACGCATCCTCGGCTGCGGCGCCGGCGGCGCCATCCGCGGCGTCGACGGCTCCGGCAGCGGCTTCGAAGGCGGATCCGTGACAGCAACCTGCGAACGAACCCGATGAGAAGGGACGCCAGATGGAGCCGGGGACTGACCATACGGCGTCGACATCTTCGGCGCCGGAATCTGCTAAGACGGCGCCATCGGCATATATGGCATAAAGGGGGCCGGAGGATAATGCTGAGGCACACCCAAATTAAATGCCAATGGGCCCATGGGACCCGAAGGTGCTCCAGAAGGGCAAGTGGCTCTGGCAAAAACGCCATACATCGCGTTCAAGAACTGCGATGGATCCGAACCTGGCGCCGGGAACGAAGGATACTGCGCCGGTTCGACCTCCGCAAGAGGAACTTCCGGAGTCGGGCCACTGGAGCCACAGGAGCAGCAGGAGTCACATCATCCACTGGATTCGATGCACCATCCGGAGCCGGAGAATACACCGACGCCGGAGACTGCGCCGGTGTGCCCACATAAGGAGACCTGTCCGGAGACATCTGTGGAGACTCAGAAGGAGAAGGAGAAACAAAGTCCTTGACACGACGTCGAGAAGCCGGCGAAGGCGACTTCGAAGCTCGAGGCTTCCACAAACGACGTCGAGACCCATGTCTCTTCTTCTTCTTGTGCCTTCTCTTCGATCCATGCGAAGTCGACGACCCCGACTTCGACCGTTTACGACCCCTTTTCTCCTTTCTCACCTTGGACATGTAGAGCTTAGCCTCTCTTTCCTTCAACGCCTTCGGGTTCATCTTCCTGCAAGAAGAGCAACCTTCGACGTCGTGATCACTTGAAAGACACCAAAGGCAGTCATCATGCGGGTCAGTGATCGACATGTGACCTCTGCATTCCTTACAGGGCTTAAAACAAGACTTCCTTTGAACAGACATGTCTAAAACAGAAACAAATAAAGTCTCGAAACAAAATATCAGTAGAAAGATAGGAGAGTCCCAGAAAATCCGTTAGCGTCGACAGCGCGGAAAAAAGGGAACTGACGTCATCACGCCGACGGGGTCTTCTTATGGCTCCGATGACGTCATGCGGAGCCGCGCGCGGAGCCATGATGCTATGACGATCTCGTCGGCGCGGAGAGCTACGAAAAATTTCCGCGGAATGCTGGCGTAGGGGATATTCATAAGGTGAGGAATCCACAGGCAGATGTATCCATCAGAAATGTAAAACAATAAGCTGAGTGTAATCAGCGTATGAAACCACTTTAAAACCGAATGATTGTACCAATCAAATCACAGTCCTCTGAATAACCCCCCACACTGATCAAATGCATATAATGAATAAGAGTGTGATCAATGTAGCAGAATACTTTAATACACAATAGAGTAGTGGATACAGTGGCAATAAACCATACACAGACCCATACTGATCATTTAGTTTACATTTAAAGCATTAACTATGAGCTCACTCTAATTTAAGAAATGGAATAGGCACTCAATAATGTAAAATTAATATTGGCAATATATGGGCGATCTACTGAAAGCACTCGTCAAATAAATCCCACCTTTTCAATTTGGTCAGGCTGCAGTAAATGACTTGGATCACTAAGATTTGGTTTGAACGTTTCAGGCTCCAGATTAACTTTAAAGCTTGTAGTTTGACCAGAATTCACGTCTTCTCTAGTTATCTGCAAAATTTCATAAACAAATTTAAATTAGAAACCATGGTTTAATATATGAACACATATCTGATGCATATTTTGAACTGAAACTCAAAATGAGAGTTTCCTATAATGCTCTAACCCTAAGCTAATTACTACTGTTTAGTAAAAGCTGCATTTCTTACTCTGTAAAGGAAATTTCAATGTATAGAAACAATTGTGTGGACCTTCATTATCTAATCTTGTTCTATCTGTTGGGTTTACAGTTATGATCCTGAAGCTAGCAGACATTTGATCCATCAAGGCTAAGATGCAACATGACATGCAAGTGTAAATTATTCATCTCAGTCACCAAATCGTATTGCTGGTAGAACCACAACAGTATCATAAAAAACGATAGAGTGTTTTGAGTTGAAGACCTAATATACTGTGTTTAACTCTGATGGACAACTTTGAGACCTGAATAAATTGGAAGTGGAAGCGTTTCAAGTTTAAGTGGAAAGCAGTGGAAACAAAAGGAAACACCACAAGATGTCCATTGGAAAAGCAAACGAAACAAGGAAGGAGTTACTTAAAAAATAGTTTTTAAGAAATATCTTCTGAATCAGGCCTCAGAAACATCGCGCTCAATGATATGGAGTTACTGTTATGTACTGAAAGAAGCAGAAGTCTACTGTATTAGCACACCACATCGAATAGCAAGCTACATAAAGTGCTGTCGCTTTACCTGAAACTTGAATTAGGCTCTTGCTGATTGCCCTCGTTGCTTGGCATCGTACTGATCCAGGGCTGGGGCAAACGGTTAGGGGAAGGAGGAGGAAGGTAACGAGTCCTTGTGCTGTGGTGGGGGTAGGAGAGCGGGTCATCGTACTTGGCTGGGGGACTTTTAAAAAGGGCTAGGGGTTTTGACAGAGATTTTCCATTAGCTTCTGTGTGAGCGGCTACAAAGACGACCATACAAGGTGAGATGCATAATTTATGTCAAATAATATAAACCATTTGAAGGTCAGGATGCAGATGATATCCTTGGGTTCACAACTATCAAAGACTATTGAACGTATGTGTGAGAAATTACCCTATTTCTGTTGAGGTCTTCCCATTTATTCTTGTCTGATTTTGCTGGCTTTAGTACTCTGCACACTTTACTACTACTGTAGTAAAGCAGCTGTTCATTGAATTAGAACTCCACGTTAGGCTTATTTAACTTCTACTGTAAAAGTTGTTTAAAATGCACCTATGTATGGAGAGTTAAATGAAGGCTGCAGTGTGTATTTACAAAACATACATAGAGTGACAATCATTCCATCACTTCAGGAAGAAACTTAACCGCTTCGCCGCGATCGGAATTCCGCCCAGGTGCTGGACATTCCGATCGCGGGCGTGGTAGTGACGAGCTCAGCTCGTCATGCGCACACGCCCACCGCGCAGCATGACGAGCTGAGCTCGTCATGAGCATAGAAGGGGTTAAACTTCTCCTTGTCAATAAATTTCTAAAACCTCACCCCTAAGCCTTCTGACTGTCCTGTTGCTCCCCCGCACTCTCCAAATAAACCTGAGCATCACTACCTATACCTCGGGGGGAAATCTGTGCCTCTACTCCACCCAGTTTGCAACACCCTACCGTATCTACCTCAGAACTATACCGTCCACATAACCTGTCTATCCTATACTTCCTGCATATACTATTACTATGTATTTGTATTCACTCCTTGTGTATGGATTTACTCCATGTCAAGAAGGCACTTGAAAATACCCTAGAAGGCTTGGAGGAGTCCCAAATGATAGTAACTGAAAAGGAGACACTTAGGGGCCAATTACGATGTCGGAAGGAATGCCTCCGACCACTAGACGGATGCTTTCCGACCGACACGGTAGGGTTGCAGTCCCACCGCCCAATTATGATGTCTGCAGTCGGAACGTGAACCAGCCGGTCATTCCGACTCGGTTCCGACCGGCTCTTAGAGTCTTCATGCCAGTCGGAACCGCACCGTAATCCCCTATGGACGGTGTTTCTGCCGTCGGGATTACGATGTCGGTTTCCCACAGCCTTTCCGTGCCAGCCTGTCCGACACGGAAAGGATGTCAGAAAGCGACTTTGGGGGTCCCCTAGCAGGGTCCCCTTGCCTCCGCGGCCTACGGTTGGTGGTCGAGGGTGTACCTAGGTTACCCCCCGTAACACCCTGCACTGTGTGGCAGGCACCATGGGGTGCCTGCCACAGGATGCAGGTTTTACACACTGTTGCAAAGTCATCCTGTGCCCTGGGCACCCCCCAACCTTTTGCTGACTGGTACTGGTGGTAACTGATTCTGACTGACCCTGGGCTCTACCTAACCAGGCCCAGGGCCAGTGCTATGCTGAAGACACGTAGAATACAGTGAAAACACCTGCATACATAGGATACACTATGGGTTAGGCTACCCCTGTGATTTGCATGACCTGCCCTATATAGCCCTCATACATAAAGGGCAGAGGGGTTGAAACTACCTTTAAGTCCCTAGTATAGAATAGGGCAGGGCAGTTTAGGGACCAGCGGCCTTTTCGGTACTTGCATGGGTGCACTGCTAGAGCCTGAGGTCAGTTTAAAATCAGCCCTGTGTTGCAGGACTGTTTTTAAAATGCAAATTGTGCCCAAACTCGACTTTTGTGTTTGGGGCACTTAAAAATGAACAAACTACAATGTTTTGCCATGGTAGGTACCCCCATGGTCTCCCCTAGGTGTTCCAGGGTTGGGGGATCAGGTACTTATAAGGAGAACCCTTATAAAAACGTTTTTATATGCCCTGGGGTTTGTGAAATTGCACATTTCACTCCCCACATTGTTGTAAAGTGCTTCCCCCAATCGACATTTGTGCTAGGAGCACTGTGAAATGAGGATCTGCAATATGTTTATATAATCAGCACCCCTAAAGTCTTTCCTAGGTGTTCCATGGGTAGGGTGTCCTGTGGGTATAAGCAGGGTCGTTATAAAACCTGTTTTATAGGCCCTAGTATTGGAGAAATTGCCCAGTTCATTTTCCATTGCAGATCCCCAGCCCATAGGTTAACGTTGGAAAAGGTTATTAGTTAATAACTGGATAAAGAAAAGCCATAAAACTAGGATTAAAGGACTCAGTAGAATGGTAATGATAAATCCAACAATATGGTATTGCTGAAATTATTCTAAAATGTACAGACAAGAAGTTATAAGACTTTCTTGACTGTAAGACAAAATTCATCCCTCTATTGCTCTGCCTTGATTGGTGAGAGATAAGTGGATTAGCCTGGCTGCTTTGAAGAGGTGATAAATGACCCCTGGGGTGAGGAAGCCTTTCTGGGAGGAGAGGTTGCTGGGCATAGGAATGTCGGAGCCAGGGGGAGGGTAGTAAATAATGCTCTTCAAGGGAAGGGGGAGAAAAGCTAAAGACATCAGTTTCATTTACAATTCTCCTCTTTGACCCAAGGCAGATGCTAGGCTTAAGAAAGGAATGAGCAGATGCAAGAGGGAGAGACTATGAAAATTAGCCATCCTAGGGGTGTGTTTAGCCAGCTCTTCTCCCTCTGCTGAAAAATCAGACATATTGAATTTTGGAAGAATAGTGGTTTCTGGGTTAGCATTTTGCAACACTTTGGAGGAAGTGGTCATGCTCTGGAGTGTTGCCCAGCACCTCATTAGACAGGAGTGCCCTCCTACTTGACCCCAGAGAACACTGAATAAGTATCTGAGAGGGGCAGAGCCTCTCAGATCTGCTTTTGAAACCTAAGAGAATCAGAAGGGCCCACGCTGAAGAGTTTGATGTGCATTCACCAGGCCTGCACTCTGAAGATTGCGCCTTTTGCACCATCTGAAACTACAGCCCTGTGGATCAAACCTGCTTCAAAAGGACTAAAGAGTGGACTCCCTGGAAGCTACAGGTTAACAGAGCTCATCTGGACCACCACCACAAAGAATCCCCAGCCTGGAGTACTACCAGTGGATTTGTAAGGGTTTTGTCCAAGTGGATTGCCGGAATTGAAGTCTCACACTTTCAAGGACCCTCTTGGAGATACCAGACCCTTGGATTGTGTGTGGGACACTTTGGGACTCGCAAGAAGAACTTCAGGAAGGAGTTCTAACAGGATCCAGCCTGCTGGAGAGGGCTGCACAAGACTGGTGAGAGATCCTCCAGAACAATTGCTAAATGTGAATGTGTCCCTGTCAGAGGCAACAAAATGACCAAAAGTGGCACGGTTGGTTTCTAAGCACTAAAAAGTCACTAATCTTTAAAAATTCATATCTGTTTCCCTACAGTGGATTTTTTTCGTTTTGGTGTCATTTAAAAGATACAAGTATTTCCTATTTTTATAAATTTTGTTTGTTGTGTCTTAATTATTTACTGAATTGGTGTTTTTAAATGCTTTACATACCTGTCTTTGAAGTTAAGCCTGCCTGCTCGAAGTCAAGCTACCAAGGGTTGAGCATGGGAATAATTTTCTAAGACCTATTCTGAGCCCTATATCGTGTCAGTTGTATTATTGCCAGTGGTAAATGCATATCTGCCACTACTAATAATCCACTTTCCAACACACACACACACACACACACACACACACACACACACACACACACACCCATTTCTCTAGAAGTGCCTGTATTACGGCCGTGACACAAGCTCCCATAGAGAAAAGTGAGTATCTGTCGCATCGTAATCAGGCGGTCGGAACCGCCGACCAGAGGTCGGCCAGTCCCGAGACCGAGACAGTAGGAGGCAACTCCGACCGACTTTGTAATAAGCCCCTAAGTATTTTGAAGGGCATCCGGAAAGATGGGGCCACTGGACCAAATGGCCTACCGGGCAACATCTTTAACTCCTTAACCGTGGCGCAAATTCCGCCGCGGTGCGGGAGTTCTATTGAGTGGGCGGGGCCGCGTCGGCCAAAGGACGTGCGCAGCACTATCGAGGTAGTGCTCGCCACGGCAGTTGGCCGACGCGCGCACGGAACTGGTTAATGAAGACCGGGATTACTGGACTCCGTACATGCATAGCCTGTTCAATGCAAGCATTTCAACATCGATCATTCCGGACTCATGGAAGGGTTCCATTCTGCATCCCATACACAAAAATGGAGAGGACTCCCATTCGAAAAATTACAGGCTGATTGCGAAAGTGATTCTAAACGAGCTGGAAGCCTGGATCAGTGAGAACATCATACCTCCATACCAGACGGGGTTCAGACCAAATTCTTCCAACATGGACAATGCTACTGCCCTCTCCTATTTGGCAGCTATGGCTAGAGAAACCACATTGCCGCCACTTTATGCCTGTTTTGTTGACTACAGTGCTGCTTTTGACGGCAGTGGCCATAACATCCTTTGGTCAAAATTGATGAAGTGGGGAATACCGAGGAGGATACTTGCAGCCATTACAGCATTGTAAACGGGTACATGGGTCTGGACCAAGATCACCCAGAACCATGCTACTGAAAAAATATACATTAATAAAGGGCTAAAGCAGGGATGTGCAATTGCTCCCACCTTGTTCAACCTGTACACGGTGAACATAGGCGTGGAACTGATGAAAGGACACACCTTTTCACCTAAGCTGGGCTCTAACTCCCCTTCATGCAGTATGCGGATCATCTGGTGATACTGGACCAAACAACTTTCTTTATGCAAATGTCACAAAAACTAAAGTCCTGATATTTGGACATAGAACCAAGAAACATCTGCTGGAATGGCAGTTGGGCCCGCTAAGGATAAGCACTGCCAGAAAAAATTATTATCTAGGTGTTTGGCTGTCAGACACAGGTAAACCCACCTTGCAAGCTAAGGCACTGGTGGATAAAGCAGCGAAGACCATGTATGCACTATGCCAACTACATCACAGGCTGCAAAGCTACTCAGCAGAGGGGATCCGACTATTACGGGGGGCGAAATTGATACCAACGATAAACTATGGTCATATGGCCTTCCTTGGCATGCTCACTTAGTCCTTAGAGCGATGGCATACAGGAAAATATTTTGTATCCCAAAATCAATTCGGCGCACATTGTTCGGGCTACAATTCAATCTTGTGAATATGGATATTGAATGCAAAAAAGATCTGATCAAGTTTCACTTTTGTGTGTCCAGAGCGGATCCTGAATAAATGAGAGGTGCACTGGATGTGATATTTCGGGACATAAAGAGCAGATGGGCAAAGTTTATTAGCAGTGCCAGAAATGCATTAAACTTGCCCCTAGAGTGCACAACAGATCCTACAAGGGAACTCCTTTCCAGAGCCCTCTCCCTAGCAGCTACCCGGCGCACCTGCCGAGCTAACAGAGAAGGCCGCTCCTTCTCCCACCTGGCAGCAAAGACCTGGAACACCCTCCTCCTGCAACCCTGACTCAACATCGCTCCAACAGTTCAGAAAGGACCTCAAGACCTGGATGTTCAACTAATAAGAACAGACAATCTGATCCTGCAGCAGGACCCCACAGTGCCTCAAGACCCTTATGAGTGATGCATCCACGCTATACAAATCCTGATTGATCCATCGATAACAATGGACAGACTAAAGAGGCTGGCAAATGTACAAGGCAAGTGCGCATCTAGGAAGCAGGACATAGAACAAATTAGAAACACCCGAAGTGCAGAGGGCCTTGCCAAATCACACAAGGACATCTTGTGCCAGTCATATTTGAAAGCGGCTCTGAGAAGACAAGCCCTACAGAACATACTGCGGACCAGGCTTCTAACTATGCCCATACGGGAATACAGGCTGCACTGGAAAAGCATTCCCACTGGCTATGAGCAGTGTTGTTTGTGTCAATACCATTCTGAATCGGCTGCGCATATTGTTTGCTGCTGCCCTGATACACCAGAGGCAAGTGCTCCTAAGATCAATCTTTCTCAAAAATGGGATAAGGACTTGCAAAGAGGTGTTGAGAAATATTTATACAACTGCTGTCATAATGAAACTACCATGTATTGGCATGTTCTTCACTGAAGAAGGAAGAACTCAGAGCGCTGCTCGGCAACTGAGGGGTCGGATCTTGGAAAAAAACCCTCAGCAACTTGGAGTGAATGCTAATGATAGCTATGATCTGATGCACTGGGTTTTATCTTGTGATATCATTACCACAGGGCACGTCACACTTTTTGTGATGCATGTCTCCTATGCATGTGTTTTGGCCTACCATGTGGCATCTTTAGTGAATAGTTTGCTTCTCTCACTGGATACTTTAAGCATAGGGCACGTCATACTTTTTTGTTATGTATGTCCTCTACGCACTTCTGGACTAGCACATGGCACTTTTAAGCAAATAGCTTGCTTCCCAGACATTTAAGCATGCGGAAAGCTTTCTATTTGGGTAAACTGCACTACATCATCTTGCATGCCTATCAAACTTTTTATGACCAGCACGTGGCACTTTAAACTGAAAGCTTCCCCCCTCTGAGAATGGGTACAATAAGCCATAGTTTGATTTCCTGCTGGTACCATAGGTAGGAGTCTTATTCCGGGGCAACTTATTGAATAACTTGGTTACATTCGGCCTTGACAATGCACAGTTGTGCACTAGGGTACTCAACACTTAATTTTATGCATTTGCATAGCGCGCCCCTGCATGCTTACTAAAACCGAACTTGATAAGGCTGTTTTGTTTTGGGTTTTAAAGTCTTGTGTTGCTAACGTTTTAAACGTAATCAGTGCAATTTTTTATTCACACAGCCGATGCATTGTCGTTTTCCGTCATATTTATTATTCTTGTAACAATTTTAAGTAATCACACAATGAAGATGATGATAATACTGTTACTATGTATTTGCTACATATGGAACTTGTGTAATTACTCCATATGTAGCTCATGTAACAGCAGCACTTCGCAACACACTACCGTAACTACCTCAGAACTATATTGTCCACATATCTTACTGTCTACTGCATACATCTTGTACATACTGTTACTAGCTATTTGTATTTTCTCCATGTATTTGTATTTACTACATATGTAACTCTTATAACTGCTGCTTTGGCAACTCTGTAAAGTGCTCTGATACCTTCGGGTCAAGTTCGTGCTATACAAAATTCAATAAATAAATAAAAATAAAATAAAGAGGAATATATATATCTACAGGAGAACCACCATGCTCAGGCTGGGCTGCAGTTTAAACGCACAGTGTAGGGAAAAGCTTCTTTTAAATTTTCGCAAGCCATCCCTAAAATGTGCCTTGTAAGCCCAGAAGGCAATGTACTAAAATATAGCAACAGAGCATACTATATATTGGGATTACTGTGTTCTCACAGTTAAATAAAATCTAAAAGCTGAATCACTGTAAAGCCCTTACTAGACATTTTCCCTAAACAATCCTAAGATGTGAAAGGAATCTTTATTCCTTCTGCTTGGGGAAATGCTAGTAAAAAGATTTAAAGTTATTTCCTACTTCATTTTTAAAATCAGATTTACAGGTGAAATCAGATTTTAGAAAACAGAAGTGGAAAAATAACTCTGTAAAAATACACTTTATGCATCCTGAGCCAGAACTGCCTTTAAACCACTCATCACACCCCCAGGACTGGAATCGATATCCTCTGCGGGAGAGCTAACAACTCTGGCTTAAAGGGCAATATAAAACCTCTGAGCTCATGAACAGCAAATAGGTGATAAATGCTCCACTTAACAGCGATATGCCATCTCGGAGTGGACAGGTACAGTTGGCAGAACAAAGAGCAGCTTTAGCACTACCTCTTGACTTGAGGATGCCAAGGAGGGCTTCTCCTATTCACTCCCATACTCTCCCAGACAGTACAGCTCCAGCCAGTAGGGGAGACAACCAGTTCTGCCCCTGTGAAATGGGAGTAGAGTTCATCTGAATAGAGGAGTGACTAAGGAGCTTTTAACAAGCTTGCCTGGTGGCAGTTGAGTTCTACCATTTTAAAACAGGTGTTCCTCTGTACTTTTCCAGTAAGGGGGTGGGGCTTCCAGAAAATAGTTAGGACTGGGTGGCAGAATTTCTCCTATCACTGGCCAATGCACATGATAAATACGGCACCTCAACCATCACCTCCTCAGAACATTCCTGAACCTGGGAAGACTCCATTGGAAAAAGGCGACCCTGCTCAAAGAACACTTCTGATGAAAGAAGAAGACTTGCTAAAGGATCCAAGAATTAATAAACTCTGCTGGCAGCCAGGGAATGGAACTGCCCATGAACGGTCAAGTGGTTGGTCTCTTGTTTGTCTAAGTCAGGGACACAAAAAAGGAGAAGGACTCTTACTCAGTGGGAGAGAGACTGGGTACCTACAAACCTTACCCTCCTGAAGAGCTAGGAGCTGCAGAATGGGGCAGGAGAAACCTTTCCAGAAATTTGAAAAAAATATGCCGAGGCTTGTCCAGGAAGGTTGCACCAAAGGCAGGCAAGAAAAGCAATTTTTTCCCTCAGGGAGCTTGTTGCTGTTCTGAAAAGTGGCTCAGGGGGACCTCTGAGGAAAGGTATCTGCCCTCCTGAAGCCCTGTTAGGGTACAGGTTTCAGCCTTAACTTGCTGTAGGAGTTTGACTTTCAAAAAAGGAATAAAGTCCGAAGGCAAAACCTTGGACCCTGGAGAGGTAGGAAATCTATAAAACATGCGGAGTGACCTCAGCAGCTATGAAATCCAGGTATGTCCTGCTTGGAGCTTGTGGCATCAAAACCAACAGCTTCATCGGAAACTCCGCGTTGACATATCCGACTTCGAGGATCCTCACTGGCCATAAAATGTTAAAAAAAAATGTAAGTCCGTTTTTATATAGCGCAGCTACTCATCCTTATGGGTCTCAAGGCGCTGGGGGCCGTCGTGGAAATTAAGTGAGCTATTGCCCAGAGTCACATGGTGCTGAGCTGAGCTGCCGCCGGAGCCGGGGATCGAACCGTGAACCCTGTGCTCCCAAGTCAGCTGCCCTGGCCGCTGCACCACACCTCTCCTCTAACACTGGGCCATGACTCACTGAAGGATGTGGACTTCCATTTGAGAGACTAAGTGCAAAGATAAAAACTTTGACCAGGATGACCCGCTTGATGTAGCCGACTTCTGCTCAATGGCGGTAAGCCTGCAATCACGCCACTACCAGTAACTTTTGGTTGGTGTTATACTTTTTCTTGGTGCTTTTTGCCCTAAAGTTTAAATTCATATCTACCATTCACCATAACCTACATTAATTATTCTGATGTCTTTTTACTCAGTTCATTGTTATCTATTTCTCTAGATTGGCTTGGGAACATAGGTATGTTGTGCTCTTTAGAATTGTTGTTATTGCTTGAACTTGCATGCATTGTTATGGGGATTTCCTGCTGTTTATGCTATAGTTAACATGGGTTCAGAAGAAATTCTCTCATAACTGTGTTTTAACCTAATTGAGGGCCCAGGATTGTGGTGGGGGGGATTGGGACTTATTGAGTTGGTAGGTATTTGGATGCGAATGTCCCTTGCATGGTACACAGTTGTATTCTCTTGCCCAACTGTGAGCATCTGCTTTCCTGGTTTTTGATTTTAGCCCCACCCTCAGGCTAATCTAGTATGTGCATGAAGGCCAAGGCCTTCCCTTGACATGAGCAAGGCCCTGGTTCTGGCACGGATCTTGAAGGACGCACAAAGCATGCCATCATTTGTTAGACAGTCTCACATTAATCTAGAGTGTGTGTGAACAACAAATTAGTTACCTTCCGAAAGCTTTTTCTGGTATAACTATCTCACCGCAGATTCTTCTCCTTGTGAATATATTTTCCCCAGACATCAGACTGGATCAGGAAACTTAAAAGCAGTACCAGTGTCACCAGTAGGTGACATCGGGCGGCTCTACACTGACTCCAGGAGGAAGGCAAGAAACTGCACTGTATACAGGATGACTCGAATGAACGGGAGCATGTGAAGTAGTCAGATGTGACTTCAACACATTGGTAGTGAGCCCCAACCATTTAAGAAGTTCACTGTTGTTAGAGATGGTCTACTCATGCATGGGGTGAGCCCATCGTTCAACAGCCAGTAGTCGAGCTACGGAAAGACTGGTACGCCTAACCTCAGAAGGTGCGCTGCGATCACTGCCATCAATTTCGTGTACACCTATGGGGAACTAGTGAGGTCAAAAGGCAGCACGACAAACTGAAAATGCTCCCGGTCCACTGTGAACCTTAGAGAACATCAGTGGGCCTACAGGAGAGGCATATGGCAATACGCATCATGCAGGTCCAATGCCACCATTCAATCGTCGGGATTCAGAGCAGACACAACCTTGACCAGCGTGAACATCTTGAATTCCCTCTTCCACAGGAAGGTATTGAGAGAAGATAGAAAATAGGACTAAGGCCTCCATCCTTCTCGGGCTCCAGGAAGTATCAGGAGTAACACCCTGTTCCTACGTCTGAGGCTAGTACCATCTCTGTGGCTCCTTTGGCCAAAACAGCCTACACTTCTTGCTGCAAAATGGGCATGTGTTGCTATATCAGACACGCTGATGGAGTGGAAAGTGCAATGGAGGAGAAAGAAATTGGAGGTCACAGCCCTTTTTGACAATTTGAAGGACACGTGTCTGAAGTAATGGCTTGCCACCCTTCAAGGAAATGTTGGATTCTGCTTCCTACAGGGTAGGTGTGTGTTGAAAAGACACACTATAGTGGTTTTGCAGTTGTGCTTGCTAAAGGGGCGGGTGCAGTGAGATCCATGTTTGCCCTGATGCCTTGCATGTGGTCTTAGGGAGCTGCAGCCTCAGCCACAAATTGGCTGAAAAGGTTGTTTTGCCAGTGGAAGGATTTGTAACCAAAAAATGAGGCGGAACTGTTGAGGAAATTGCCTGGTAGAGGCAGACCGTTTCAGACAATGCACTGTAGCACGAGTTTCCTAAAATCATTCATGGGGAGAGTCCACTTTTTGTCAAAGAGAAGAGAGACAATGAAACAGCATGGCATTACAGATATCTGAACATTCCCATAGACCTCATCCAGGCATGGAGTCAAAGTGCCACACTGGTACCAAATTAACTGGTCCAAGCATTCAGTTGTGTCAAGGCCAGACCTAATAACGAATTCTGCCTCATCCTGACTGACCTGTATGGTGTGGACTAAAGATGCACATAGTTGCTTTGGAACTGCCAGCAGGATTTGACCATCTGCATCCAATAAAGAATGACCGTAGTGGCCAAGACGCAGCTGGCATGGACAAAGTGTAAAGCAAGACATACAGACTAAAACATGCGCTTGCCAAAGGTCTCCATGCATTTAGACTCACTGTCAGGAGTTGCCGTAGGAAAGGCATTAATGCGGACTCTACTTGTGGAAGCCTTGACCGCCAGATTGTCTGGCTTAGGGTTTTGAGTCAAGAAGTCGGGCTCGCCTGATGCTGGTCTGTGGTGGCGAACTACTTGTCTGTTGACTGGGGGTAAGAGCAGGGCTTTGCCAAGTGGGTATCTGTTAATGATTCATTAAATAGTAAGAGAGGTTCAGTAGGTGCCTGGACAGGCTATAGAAACTCCATCAGAACATTTGTTTTGACTTCCATTGCAGGAAACTGCACGTCAAGTACCTCCACAGTCATAACCATAGCAAAAGATGTGCTCTCCTATGTGGCAGGACCAGTGGGAGAGTCAAGTCCAGTGCCTGGAGAGATGTCCAGACCACTGGTATCTTGCAAATTCTGCATACCAATTGTCCTTGTCGAATTGTGGGGCAAAATCGCCCCCTCATCATAGTCGTTATTGTCAGAAGTAGAGCTAAAGAGCTGATATAAAGTAAGCGCTCTGTCATGAGGTAAAGGTAAGGTATCGGAGTCAGAAGGGTTAGCTATAGGCTGACTCAGGGTGATCAGGGCAAATTCGAAGTCGAGACAAAGCCAGTTAGGACTCTGAAACCAATACAGGTAGCAGCGCCTGTTCATTTGCACAAGATGGAGATAAGGTTGTTTTATTCCCAACACCATCAGTATACTGCTGACTTAACTGGAGGGAGGAGACCTAGACACTAGGGTGACGAGTCAGGGCTCCAATCAAAAATTCAATTAGGCCCTTTTGCTGCATGGAGCTGCTGATCAGTCTTTCTAAGCACTACCATTTGGGAGATGATGGGCGTAAAGAGCGGCACTGCACTTTCTGTTGTCCCTTTCTGACCTGTGTTGTACTCTGTATCTGCAAGCAACAGAAAGACCTGGCCTTCAATGTTACAACAACAAGAAGACCATTTGGTGCCTGCAACAATTCCAGCCAGGCATTAATGTGTGAACAAAGTGCAAAGATGCACTCAGCTGGGGATAGCTGGCATTTTAAAATGTGGGCAAGATCCTCAGGTATGTAAAGTGCCCCTGACAACATTGCCTAACCGCATGACGTAGTCAGCTGTGGTGCCGGGTAACAGGAAACAACATCTGCAATCCTACTTCACAAACCTGGAAGAAGCAAGGAGACTAAATCCATGTAGGAGCGGCCTCAGAGTAAAAATATATAATAAATAAACCAGCGGAGTATCTTGAAACCAGTAGACATCAAGGTCCACAACCTCATGGTTTCATTAGGGGTTTCACTAAATAGACTTATGTGACTGGTGATGTTATCCACCTAGAGTTTAGCAAGGTTGAAATCAGGACAAATCCAAGCAGAAGTCTCATAGGGACCAGTAGTTGATGTGGGTCACTTGGATTGCTCTATGTTGCCCAAATAATGAAAGACCAAGTGTGGCCTTTACCAAGGACTGAAAAACAAAATATGAAACAATTAAACCACCAGAAGAAATGTAAAGTGTTTTGATGGCAGAACTGGGACAGTGTAATTCTTATTCTGTTATGCCACTTAGAAGGAGCTGTAGACCATGAATGCATGGTCTGCTGTTACCTAGGAGAATATTAATTGGGCAAGGGGGAATTATATAAACAGCTGGTGATAAGGATCTTCAGCAGAGTGTGTGCTTCGGCATCTTTTATCTTGACTTTTTAATTCAATTCAGCAAAGTCTGAGGTTGCAGAGAAGGATTTCCTCAGAATCTACTTTCAAACAATGGGATTATCCGAGCTAGGACATCAGATGCAAGCAGGAAGGAGAGTTTGGGGAACAGAATTAGATTTCCAAATACCTTTGAGGATGCTTTGTTTGAAATTGATGTATATGGGCTGTAGGGTTGCTTGGGCATTCACCGTTCTCTAAAGATCAAGCTGCAATGACTAATTTCACTTATTATTTCCATGCTTAAGAAAGCAATGTATGCCTTGAAGATTGCATACAAACATAAGCGAAAGCTTGATAAACAAGACAAACAAAACGAGCAAAGGTTACTGATAATTAAAAGGCTACGGTGAGAGTAGACCAAACACCTCAAATAACAATGTCCACAATTAGCATTGGGTACCAAAGATGCTAAGTGACTTATTCATATAAGGATATGAAGATTTGAATAAACAGATTGAACTATAATCTTAATTTGTTCCGAGTAAAAAAAAAAAACTTAAAACACCTATAGCTAAATTAATGATAGCCAGCTGCTAATTTCTTCCAGTTCAGATAAGGTTGTCCAAGGCCTTCAGTACGTCCCAACTTTGTGCATGTTTTCTACCACTGAACTGAAGGTATATACATAGATCAACTATGTGGTGGATGTTTTTGGGAGGGTAATGAAATAGCTACAAGCTACAATGTCTCTTCCTTCAACACGGAAGACTGAAGAGCTTGCCCTTACTTAAAATGACAACAGAGCATAATCTTTGTTACCTGAATGGGACTAGTCAAGATGATGCTCCTCCTCTTGCGACAAGACATGCAGGAGCTAGAAGCTCTATTGATCTCTTTTTAGCAACTGGGTTAATAGAGCTATGAATAAAAGAAAACATTACACACAGACTATGGCATTTAGATAAAGTTATATTATGTCACTTAAAGAAGTACAAATAGCCTGATATATGAGCACGGCCTTAATAAAAAAGTGGTAAATGGAGAAAAAAAAAAAAAAGAAAAGAAATAAATGACAGCCCAAATTAGAAAAGATTTAATAATTGGAAATGTTAATTGTGTGATTAACTTTCACTACAGAAGGAACAAGCTGCACCTGGTTTTATACTTCTAACTAAACATCTTCTGGGAGTCCTTCAGAAGGTAGAAACCAAATGGAAGAGAAAGAAATATAGCTCTACGTCTCCTGAAGAAGCCCAAATAACCAGGAAAAATGTATAGATATAACAAAAACCTGAGGAGGTCAAATACACAGTCAACAAAAGAAAAATCATTCCAGACAGATAATTTAAAGCTACTTTATAAAAATGTGCTAACACGTAAAAGATGCAGCTTATTCTCAGAGGTATTCGGAATGATAAAGATTATTGCTAGGGCATTATATTCAAACCTGTATGGTTGGGTACACTGGCAAATAATTACCCCAATCACAGTAGCTTTAAGAGAATACTGACACGAAGTAAAATCTGGTAGGGAATAGGGTCCCAGCAACTTCATCTGTAAGGGTGGGAACCTATTGCTATATTGTGCATCTGTGGACACAGCATTTAATAATGGACCCCACTACGGATGTCTACTATCTTTTCAGATTTATACATTAGCTACTGGGCTAGAGGGTGAATAAATAACAATGGACATTACTCACATAAGGTTGCTTTTTAAAAAGTCAGAACGGAAAGGGGAGCCTATCTTTTCAGAGGACTAGGCTTTATTTTTGACTCTTATTAGTCCAGTCAGAGTAGTTCTTTAACAAGTGTGTCTGCCACAGATTTTTGTTTTTTTGCTAGAGGAATCACTAATTTATGTATGCTTCAAGGGGGCGGAGGGAAGATATTGTTTTTATTGCAGGAAGCAGGTCTTTGGAAACCAAATGATTTATAGGACCACTACACCGGAAAAGGGGAAGAGAAGTAAGTCCATGCTATCAGAAAAAGTTTCACTTTTTAATTTTTTTTAAACATTTACTTAGACCTAGCTTGACAAACCTTCATGACTGAGGAGATGTAGGGTATATACAGAAAATACAGGCAGCTAGGTACATACACAATAGTCTGATGTAAGGAGTGGGAGGTTGATTTGCTGTGCTCATGGGCACATTGAACAATAAAGGAGGTAGTGCAGGAAAGAACACGATTAAGGGAATTATCAATATAAATTAAGTACTTAATATGTTTACCAAAGATTCATTTTTTTTTTTTTTTTACTTTTTTTGGACGAATGTTTAAATATGTTAAGGTATTCCTGTAAGAGAAGAGGAACTGAGTTGTATAACAGATGACACAAATTAACTTTCTCAACCTGAGTCTAGGATTTGTAGTGAGTATTTATACATGATGAATAAAACATGTAATTATGACAAATACCGGACTAAGTCCTTTTCTCTTACTGATAAGGTTTAAAAATAGCATTTGGAATAAGTGGAAGAGTGGTTAGACCAGAGAATGGTAAAGATCTGCATCAAAAAAGAAAAGAATTGAGATAACAAATTATCAAAAAGAAACCACAGTTGGTGGCTCATCTTATACATGGTTACAGCGAAAAAGTGCTGCTCTAATGTAAAACAACTCCAAAACCGCATTAAACTAGATTGGTTGGTTGCAGCAATAAAGTGGAGTGGATAATCTACAGATTTAACAAACAATGAATTAGACTTTTTGAAAAATTAATTCCGGGTAAGTGGAAGCGTCTCTAGCTCTACCTGTGCCGAGTCTCCTTTCACTGCAATGATATCATTTTCAAGTCTCCATTGTATTGCCAGAAAAATAAACATGTTTGGGACCTTCTAAATCGTGAATCTTCAGGAGATTGTATACAGAGCATGTTTTGTTGAGAACTGTGGCCTCTGCCTATTAGGAAATGTAAATCATTCTGAGAATCTACACTGTTAAAGTTCCTTAATAAAAAAAAAGGCTAGAACATTTTTTTTAATTAGATTGAAAAATATTTTATAATTATCAGTATTATGAAATATTACTGCATTGTAAGGGAACAAGAACACTTATAATAAAGGAGTACAATACATGTTTGTAAATGACATTACAACATAGATAGCAAAAACATTTTTAACTTGAGCTGTGGGGGCTAATTTTGTAATACATGGACATCAAATGCAATATACCAAATTTGAGCAATAATATTTATATGCGATTGTGCTAATAGCATGTCCTAAATAAACTAACGTCCTGAAAATTACACTTTAAAATTACTCTAACCAGACCTGTTCATAGAAAAAATACACATTGCTAATCTTTTGATGAAATACATGACTGCTCACCAAAACTATCACTGACAGATGTTATTTAAAAACGTTATAGTTAAGGTAACAATTTGCAATAGGGAAGTCATACATGAGAAATGTTGTGAAAGCAATTTTCTTTGTATTTGCATAAGGCGAAGAGCTGTAAAATGTATAACAGCAATGAAACGTAGCGTTTCAGGTCTATTCTTACATTATTTAAACAAAAGAAAATGTGTTCGTATTTAATGTGTCATGTGCTTTCAGCAGTTTACCTAGAGCGCATAGCAATTCAAATGTATGATAAAGTATTTGAAAGCATGAATAAGAATGCAAAAGTACCTCACCAAAGGTAACCCCAAAGTTACCACAAATAAAATATTTACCATTTATTTTCCCAATTCTGGAATTTTCAAAAAATATTTAAATAGTTCTTTCACATACATTGCCACTGAATAATCAGTATAAATCAAGCCTTTTACATCCTCTTTAGCAAATACTGAATCCAAATGCAAATTTAAAACATCAAAGAATTTGCGTACCCATCCACTCATTTTCAGCCACTTAAACATACACTTCAGAGTACTATGTCTGCATTATTCGCATTTACTGCAGTTTTTTGGCTAGAATACGAGTCGTGGCATAAATTAGTGCTGGAGCCAAGCTAATTGTGTGTACAACATAATATGTTTTATTTGTATTATTAGATTGAGGACGCACGTGAAAATGGGTATATTTTTTCTGTTGTGCATTTTTCTGTGCGGGCACCGATAAAAATAAAAAATCCTTTTCTGCAGTGCTATTCAACAATTGCTAGTAACTTAAGTGCAGCAACAGCCAAAACAGCAATTTACACTAGACTACGTCAGAACGTTATTTGAGCTTATTGCAGAAAACGGAAAATAAATATCGTCTAGAGGCGTGAGAGTGGTTCTGCGCATGTTTACTATTGGATGCGAACAAAAATAGACAAGACAAAAATATTCCCACTGGCATGACAACAAAATATTAATAAAAAGTGTAGGGAAACAACAACCATGCAGAAACTCCTTACTTTAACAGTGGTAGCATTCAATGAGGACCTAGAAAGACATGAAAAATAAAATCGTCCCCGACACCTGCACAGTGTCTACAGGATTATATTTTTAAAACGAATTTAGAAATTGCAAGAGAACAAGCCTTCCACTAGCAGTCTCCGCCAGCCCCTGAAATGATTGAGGAGGATGAGAGTGGCGGGTGGTCCTTGACAAATTCAGGGTGCAAAGGGATGCCGGCAAGAGATACTCTGCCCCACTAATGCATCTGGTGTTCTAATCTCTTTAGACTTACACTTGGGTAGGGTGGAGGGAGTCTCTTCATACACATGAACAAGGCTGTGTAACATCTAAGGATAGATTCTTCTACCTGTGACTGGACAAAAGTGAAAAAGGTATCTCACGGAGGTTGTGAAAACAGTGGAGAAGGGGTTCGAATTCTTATTTTGTGGGAGTTTCCCTTTAAAATGTTGGAGGAATTAGTTTTGAACTTGCCAAATGGAATCCACAAGTGCAGGAAAACCTGTAGCGTTGTCTTGACCGATCAGAAACTCAACAAAGTTGCATAGGAAGATCGTGGCAGTAGAAAGAAAAAAATATTTAATATAACCTTAAGAATGGTCCAAGTGACTACAACTATGGCTCAATCTAAATACAGAGAAAGCCATGCACTGAGGGGTGAAGAATGCAAGAAGAGAATTAAAGCATGCTGAGAATGCAGATTGGACGGTCGAATGAGTTAATGTGTTGTGGCTATGAAGTGTTCTAATCTTCAGTAAAATAGTCTGAAGTAAGAAGTGATTGAGCGGGTAGATAAGAAGCATAGCCATCAGAAAGAACTTGTTTTGCTGCCGTTTGAATTATTGGTTAAGCCTCACTAAGAATAGTGCGTCAAGCTCAAGGCCAACCTTCCTAAAAAAGCCATCACTATGGTGCAAGTTTTGCACAAATAATCTTAGTAACCTTATTAGGAGATACAAGACATGCCTCTACAGCCCGAAAGAGAAAAGTTAGAGGGGGTGATATGAAAGATCGATTACATGTCTCATCAACATAACCATATTCAAACTGGGATGCAATGGAAAACAGGCCATGAAATTAAATTTGCCTGCGGCGTGCACGGTTGGGGGAATTTTGAATAACAAGATGAAGATCATTGCAGAAAAGATAGCGAATTAAAGAACCGCCTTATAAGGAAGTGGGTGTGAGGAGAAACAAACAGTCGGATTTTAAAAACTCACGAAACAAAAGGAAATGTTCAGATAAAACCTTTTGTATGTTTTACTGTCTCATGTGGAATTGCGTCTAAGTGTTACTACGAATAATGCAGCTGTGGTGCCACATTAAAAGTGTATGCTCTTGTTTTTTGCCAACAGGAGATATGGTAGTAGCCCTTTGTGTGTTTAATCCAATATTCCAGATGAATATACCTGCGCAAACCCTGGAGTTTTATGCCTTCATTGCTTTGTAGTCTGTGGACTGTGTTGTTTCAAAATAGCATCTGGAGTTATAAAGTTGTAAGTGTTTTTTCATTATAAAGGGTGCAACCATTTCAAAGTAGTATCGAAATGGGATAGTGGAAGCATAAAGACTGAGCGAAATGACCTTCGGGTATTTATAACTTGAGAACTGAAAATGGAAGCCTGCCCAAAATAACTAAAATGTTATACAGTAAAGATCAGATTTCAGTACATTATATCCGATCACAGGAAACCTAATGGCTACAGCGGAATTAGCTCGGGCTTGTAAGGACATTTCCTAATTTCAAACTGACATGGTCATGGGCAAGCTTCCAGCCTTGACTTTAAACAGTATATGAAGACACGGAATCCTTACAGTACATACGTAGATGCACAATACACTGCATCCTCTTTGCTCTGCCAAACCGCAAGCATAAAAATGTAAAAGTTTCAAACTAAATAAACAGCCGGAAAGGGCAAATCCCATGAATATCTGGGCACGCCATATAGTCCTATAAGTCACCAAACAGGGTTCACTAGCTGGCGCCAAAATGATATGGAAAGGGGATGTAGGCAGAGGAAAGACGAGTTCCTTCCGGGGTCCGAGCCTGGTCTGGGAGTCACAACATGAACCCTTATCCATTAATGAGAATTTCACATCTGGATATACTTAACAGGGAATAGCACTCGTTACTTAGCATGCGTTTACTACGCATGCCATTACAACGCGGTCGTTAGAACGACCGCCTTGTTAGTTCGCATACCTTTACTACGCAATTCGGAACAACAAATTGCAGTAGGGGGCGCTAGATGTTGGAATAGTATAATTTACTATTCCAACTCCAGTCTGTGCGGACACTAGGGAAGGTGTTGGATTTTAAATCCAACACCTTCTCCCCCCTAACGCAAGTCGTTGTTCCGACTTGCGTAGTAAAGGTATGCAAACTAACAACGCGGTCGTTGTAACGACCGCGTTGTAATTGCATGCGAAGTAAACGCTGTTTACCCTTAACAGGCAATCGTGCACTGATACAGATGGAAGCAGGTGCATGGATGGTAAAATTCTCTTCGAAGGTCAGAATCCAAGATAGTTGGCGCTGTAAAGCAGAACTAGAGAGGAGTGACCTCCCATCCAGGACCAGAAGAGAATGGGCTGCTGACCAGGCTTTGAGCAGTCGACTTTCTCTCCCCCTCTAGAATGGAGCTCAAAAGAGAAGTGGTTAGGGTGGAGCAAGATTACGAGTAGATTCATGGTAAGAAGGCAGCTACAGGAGCAGCAATAGAAGGTCAAGACGACCTTGAGTGGCCCAGGTAGGAGTAGAGGGAGGCCAAAGTGGTCATGGAGCGAGGTGGCAGAAGAAAGGGAAATAAAAGGAAGAGAAAATGGAAGAAATGCATAAAGTACAGAAGGATAGGAGAAAACCTGGGAAGGCCAAATGGGGACTAGGCTAGGGCAGACATTTGCACGGCAACTGCAGTGATGGATTCTGAGTGCAAACTGGGTATAGGTGCAGCCCAAGTGCTAAACAGAGATAAATAGAGATCCTAGTGAGAGAGTGAGAATTGCTTAAAGCGAAAAAACTGAGTGGATGTGTACAGGCTGGGCCCACGATATAACTATGTGGGGATCAGGCAGCCTCTAGGAGTCCTGAAAGTGTGTGGAAGAGCAAGTGAATTAATACATTTGAACTCTCCTAATCGCTAGATTTACCTTAAGACACACATAGGACCCTGACCCATATCAAAACTCAGAAATCACAATCTATAGAAGAAATGCTAAATCCATGGAAAACAGATAAATCAGAGACCCTGAATCTACAGAGCTCATCACAATCTGATAAATAATCTCAACCAAGCACTACTTCAGAATTTAAAAAAAGACCTCAGGTCTTTGTGCCAAGATTTTCTGAAGGCCCTAACTAATTCAGACCACCCACTCCTTCAGGGAAGAGGCCAATATTAAACCATTCATTGCTTAACCAGCAACAAACGACATGAACTGGAAGCCAGGGTGGACCACCCAGGTACATTACCAGAAAAGCTAGCAGACTACGAGAACCATTCTCGAAACAAAACTCGGATATGGCATATCAAAAGTAAAGAATCCAATTCTGAACTGGTAAGCCATGTACAGGCTCTGTTTCGGAATCTGCTACAGCTTCCAGATGACAAAAGAAATCTTGTTAGATTGAACAAACTCTGTTTTCCTCATTCCAACAATGAAACAAGCATTTGCAATGCAATAGGCCTCGCATTTACGCGAGTTTAAGCTATTGCCACTGTAAATGACAATGAGTTTTATTTATGTTTCAAAAACCAAAACATAAATAAAAGGCATTGTCATTTACAATGCCAATAGCTCAAACTCGCGTAAAGGCGAGAACCTATTGTATTTCAATTGCAAGGCATCACGGACAACCGGAGGGCGGGCGGGTGCGCGGGGGATACGGGGAGGGAGAAGGCACGGACAGCGGGCGGGCGGGGGTGGAGGACGGGGAGGGAGAAGGCACGGACAACGGGAGGGAGGGGGTGTAAACAAGGCACGACAACGGGGGGGGGCGGGGGTTGGGTAAAGAAGGCACCAAAGCACATTGTGCCTGCAGTAAGAGAAACTGAATAAAGAAAATAGTGCTCACAGTCTAAATAACACTTACCGTGTAATAACTGAAGTAAAGGGGCCAGTCGCCATGGGAGGTGATAAATTAAGAGGCGGCGGTACCAAGGAGTGACTAACAAGCCTATTTTCGAATCAGAAGCCAGCATTTAGGACAGACAATGACACAAGCCAATGGCACATATGGGCGAAGAGTGGGCGGGTCTTCTATTCGCTACTCCACCACAACAAGTCTTGCAGAGCAGCGCATTCGCGCTGGCTCTAGGCTCGACCTAAAAAGCTGGGTCAAGGGGCCTTGATTCGTGTTCACTACTTTAAAAACTTAAAGACGACATCATCATGGCAGCTTGCAGATGAGACAATCACGTTAGCAAGAGATAACGATTTGTTTCAAGACGTATCTTTCTCCACATTTGCAAAGTACAAAGATAATAAGGGTATCACAGTAAACATGCACCTTGAGAAAATCCTCTAACAGTGGGGTTTTCCATTTTGCTTTTCCTTCAACTTGAAGAATACACAACACTGAGTAAGACTGCCAAATGAAGCCAGAGAGATTCTTAATATGCAATGCCTGGAAACACCAACAGCAACAGTTGAGTTACAGGAAGAAACCTAATTGTGAACAAAATGGCTTACCAACAGCCATCAAAAACATAAAAGGTGATGGGAAGAACGATTGCAATTTGTCTAACCATTGTCATTAGCTCTGGGTAGAATTCCAAATTAACTTTCTTCAGATCCATCAAAGAGGGTGGCCTCGATTTCCCCAACACTGGAAATTATTTACAAGCAGTACAGACATGTCTCATCCTGGACTGGATTACTCCCTCGCATATTAAGCTGTGGGTCCTTGTAGAACAAGACCAATCCCCATCCCACTAAAATACAGTATTTAACAAGCCCCACAAGAAGGAACTACCTTACTTTCTGCCATGACTTACGAGTCATGAAGTTCCTCTTCCCACCGACACCACTAATTCACAATCCAGACTTTAGGCCTGGCATACAGGAAGCACAGCTGGGGTAAAGGAACTCTCACAGTCCGCCTCAACTAGGTAAGCTGCTTAAGGCAGTCAAATTGCTCAGCAGGACAACCTGCCTACAGAAGCTTGGTCTCAAACGCACAGAAGAATACCACTTGACGCAATTCTTGCATTGTGTAGGAACAAAATCACTGAAAGAAGCAGTGAGCAGGGACAAGACACCAACAGAGTCACTGTTCAAACATAGACAGTTACAAGAAAGGGATCTCTGGCATCTATTACCACATAAATAATGTATGACCAAATCAGAACCATTGCTAAATGAGTAAGTGGGAAAGACAACTAGGCACTGCAATCCCTTATTCAGTTTGGAAAACCTTATGGGCTAGAACAGTAAACTCATAAACCTGTACTCGGCACAAAGAAAATACATCCAAAATACTAACTAGTTGGTATTTTACTTAAAGACTGGGGGTGATGTTTGGTTGTTCTGGTAAGTGCTCTGCTGACAGGCTTTTAGCATCACAAGTAATATGGCCTATATATGGTGGTCTTATGAACAGATTCAGTCACATCAAAAAGATCTCATAGCACACATTAAATTCACAGGTGTGTTTCGCCCTCTAGATCCTACAGTACTCTTATTTGGCGCACTAAGTGAGGACTCTAGCTATCTGATGACAACAATCTGGGCAAACCGATCACACAATTTTGCTGTGAAAACTGTAAAAGTGCTGCGTATCATGCTTCTTCTCATTTCAAGATGATAGGGTATTTCATTATATCAAAACTAATGTTCTGTACAGATGTTGCTGCATAGAATGTCTTTTCCTGTATTTCCAAACATAAAAATGGAAAACTCAAAAAATAAAGTGGTTAACAGTAGTACGGAAATAACTCTCCTTGGCCTGTGATCAACCTAGAAGAGAAACACTATGAGCACCGAACATCTTGTCTGTATACTACATGCATGAGCTTTGCAGCTCAGGTGCCATCATTACTTCTGCAGTGTACACCATGTGAGTATGTGCACGCAAAAAGTTTCTCACTATCCCAGTTATTTATCTACAATTTCAATTCCTTTCCTAAGAAAACTAGAAAATTCTAATTAAATTAAGGGCATCTCTATTCAAAACTGAAAAATTAGCAATTGCAAAATTAAGGTGATCTACGTGAACGACCAAATGGTATCCATGACAATCTATCTGTAAAAGGAAGGAAAATATTTAAATATTCTACTGATAAGAGATTACCTTATGGTGACAAGTAGGCCCTAAGAATTGGGGGCTACAAGGCCCTCTTGAACATCTGAAAGTGATGCTGGGTATTTAACTGCCTAAACTATTGATACTATTAACTGAGCAAGAAGTCTCTAAAGGAATGACGAACAAATAAACAGCTGCCCCCATCACGTCATGCTGGGTTCACCTGTAAACCTTGAAATAGATGTGGCCCTACAAATTTCTTAGGGTAGCTGTAACTCATATCCCTCCACAAAATAGTTGCTAAAACTCTTGACAAGGTTAAGTTTCACTGTGATTGTTATCGGGTCTAAAGACACCGAGATGACTAGGTACTCAGATCACTGATAGCTGATAACTTTCCTTTTAAACAGCAGAGTTCCATGCTACACCTGTAGGTACTACTCCATCAATCTAGATTAAGTCTATCTGACAAGACCCTCTAACACTGCCATGGAGTGAAATCATACAACACCAATAATCAACAATATGGTGTAACTGCACATTACGTTTTAATTCTAGGCTACTGTGCTGAACTCTGTCCATTATATAGTGAAGAACAAGTTACTTACTTTCGATAATGCATTATCTGGTAGAGACACTATCTAGCGGCAGATTCCTTACCTTTGAATATCCCAGGCGTCAAACTGGATCCAGAAGTTTTTTGTTTGAGCAGTATCCCTGCGTGCGGGTAGGTGGCGTCGATCAGCTCCGCACAGCGGGGTTGGCCACACCGGACGTGACGTCCATGTCACCTATATAGGCGCCACCTCAGTGTGCTGACGTCAGAGACTTTCCATGCCAGAAGCGTGGAGTCATTAAGTGCACTTACACTGTGTCCAAACTAGGGCCCTGAAAGGAATCATCCCTAACCCTAGACGTCTGTCCGCAGAGCAGGGAGGATGGGTGGGTCGGTAAGGAATCTGCAGCTAGATACGGTTTTAATCAGATAATGCGTTACCGAAGGTAAGTAACTTGTTCATCTTATATACATCTAGCCACACATTTTTTCCCTATGAATAGATACCCAAGCAATACTGTCCCCGGAGGTGGGATGAGGACAAATTATAAACTAGAAAGTCCTGCAGGACCAAACAGGCGAAATGCCTATCCCTGCGGACCCGACTGTCCAGGCAGTAATGTTTTGTGAACGTGTGCAGGGACGCCCACTGTGCTGCCTTGCAGATGTCCAGGACAGGGACTCCACATGCTAATGCAGTGGTCGCAGCTTTAGCTCTGGTGGAATGAGCCGTTAAGCCCTCAGGGGGCTGTTTCTTGGCCAGTGCATAGAAGATTTTAATAAAGAGAACAACCTAGTGCAAAATGATTAGTTTCTGCACCGCCAGACCCTTCTTCACTCCAACATACCCCACGAAGAGTTGGTCATCCACCCGGAACTCTTGTGTGCGATAAAAGTAGAACGCCACTTTTTGTTTTGGGTCCAGACGGTGGAGTCGCTCCTCTTCTTTTGAGGGACGTGGAAGAACATAGAAAGTGGGCACATGGAATAATGTTACTACTTTCGGCAAGAAAAAGGCCTTAGTGCAAAGCACCAGTTTGTCTGGAAAAACGGACAGGAATGGACGCTTGGATGATAAAGCCTGCAGCTCACTCACTCTTCGGGCAGATGTTACTGCCACGAGAAATGATGTTTTGATGGTGAGCAGCCAGAGGGGACAATTGTGAAGAGGCTCGAAAGGAGCACAGATGAAGAACGTTAGAACCAAATTAAGGTCCCATGAGGCATAATGAAAGATGAAGGGGAAAAACATATTTACAAGACCATTAATAAACCTATTTACAATAGGGGACTTAAATAAAGAGGGTTGGTTAGGCAGCCGTAAAAAGGCAGACAGGACAGAAAGGTAACACTTTAGAGTACCCAGAGCCCTGCTGGGTAAGGGTAAGAATAACAAGCATTGGCATAGCCAATAGGTCTCGCGTTTGGGGCCTAATAAGTGTTTAGCCATGCAGCACATTATCCTGGGTGGTTCAATTCTAGTTTAATTCCTCAATATGTGCACAGTTATATCAAGCCTAAATTGGAATATGTGGAAGCTCACGGCATTGAGAGCAATGCCGGGTAGCTTGCAGTGGTGTAGGGCTAGTCGAGGAAAGCTTGCAGAAGTGAGAGATGTGTGGAAGGTCGTGGCATTGGGAGCAGTGTTGGGAAGCTTGAAGTGGTGTAGGGGCAGCCGAGGGAAGCTTGCAGAAGTGAGGAACGTGTGGAGGATCGCTGCATTGGAAGCAATATCAGGTAGCTTGCAGTGGTGTAGGGGCAGCCAAGGGAAGCTTGCAGAAGTGGGGAACGTGTGGAAGCTTGTCGCATTGGGAGCAGTGTCAGGTAGCTTGAAGTGGTGTAGGGACAGCTGAGGAAGCTTGCAGCCTCAAAACTGAGCTCCTTTAACCAGTGCTATAAATGTTAATAAGATGTACTATTCACTTATGCTTAGATGTGCAAATATATATTGTCTTCCCAACGTTTTCTTAAGTAAAGCACTAATACCCCAGGGGCTAATTTCTGTGCTACAAAAAAAATAGATAAACTGACATAACATTTAATAAATATAGAAAATAAACCTTAACTCATAAGGCAAGGCAAGAAAGAGGGCCTGCAGCAGCGGGATATGAGATGTCTGCAATGGTCTACGTGGGAAGGCACGATAGAGGGCACAGCTGATATATATAATAATAATAAAACACCACACACCTCTGTCGTCCTTAAACCGCTTTCCCGTTCTGCCTGAGCTACACTGCCACTTCCCCAGCAGGAAGCAGGGCCCCATTTGCAAGACAATAGTTAAACAAGAAACCCAAAGGTGCATTTACCCGGGTATTGTTCTACATACCCTAGTGTGGGCCGAGGGACTGGGTTTATTTTCTTAGCTTACACTCTGGGAAATGCAAACAGTTTACTGCTCAGCCATTTATATATTGATTCATGACAAAAAACTTCTACTAAATCTAGCAGATTATCGGAATGCTGGGGCCTAGCATGGGGTTTGGTGCTGCATGGATTCCGGCAGCTTATCAAAGTTACTGTCACATAAAGGCAAATGTGAGTTCAAGTGCGCCTTTGTGATGACTATCAAAAACACATACTTGGAGCTGCAAACACCCCGGACTGTGCCAGCTCGAGAGCGGCGTTGGCTTCTCGGCGAGTTGTTGCACGTCTTCTGCACACAGAGGGAAGACAGTAGACGCAGAGTTCATACATCAGAGCTCCAGCCAGGAAGGAGCCCTCAGTTGGTTCTGCACAGAGGAGCCCAGGTAAGACAGACTTGTGCACTCTCCTAAATGACGAGGCAGAATTAGAACCACCTGGATACTTATACCAATTGCACCGCAGGACACCGACAATTAAACCGGGCGGGCAGAGTCCACACACGTACTTACAGAAACAAGGAGGAAAACTGGACCTGCGATTCCCTAATGGATTCCATCCACGCCCGGACACAGACGTGGAAGCCTTCGGTGACTGCACGCAGCAAGAGTCCTGGCGATGGCTCAATGTGTGCTCTTCATTAGTTTTTAAAGGATGTGGCGTCTCGTTTTAAATGTTTCTCACGAAATCTACAGAATTTTCAGCCGCAAGTCATATAGATAGTGTATGTCCGACTGGACCTGGCGTGCTCGGTTTGTAAATTATCTGTATGGGTTCACTGATGTCTATCACAAGTGCACCAGCCCAGGTGCCGAGAGGCACTCACCCACTCGCAGATGAAAGGGCTCTCCCCTGGCCGCACCCAAGCGACCCTCCTCCAACAGAAAGTACAGAACATTCTAACTGAGAGACCCCCGCAGACAGACAGCACCTGGGAGTGTAAAGGAGAGAGAGGGCGGAGAAAACGAAGGCAAGAGTCATCTAGGTTGGACAATAAACGTACGACCCACCCGTACCCTTTGACACTTCCTATGCACACATGTGTTAGAAACGGTGTATCCTCCTCCTTTCGAGGCACTCTCCGCTGGGACTGCTACCTACACAGACCAACGTGTGAGCAAGAGACGACGCCAGAAGACACTTAATGCCGCAGGAGTCGCTCTTACGGTAGAGCTCGGCATGCCCAAGTAACGGGGAGTTTTATGGTTCTCGATTCCAGCTGCGGCAAAGCTCGTCATCCAGTGGCTCGCAGTGGCAGTGTACACAGAAAACATAATAAGAGACGCCTCTAAAGTAATTTAATTTATTATCTGCCTCTTTCAGGCAACACAGGGGGAGGGAAGTCGGCTGCCTGCTTGCAGCACAGAAAAGACGGGAAGGGAGGCAGCGTCAGCACAAGTGAAGCGCTGGACAGCAGAGACGTCGGCAGCGTGAGAGGAGCGGGGGCGAGCGAGCGCGGCAGCCTGCTGAGCTGATCACACGCTCGTGCACAATGGGCATGTGTTTTCAATTATCGCGCCCGCGTCTGGGCACGATAATTGCAAACAGATGGCGGCCCGGCGGGTAACCGCAGGGAAAAGGCCATTGTGCACGAGCGTGTGGTCAGCTTTCAAAAGCCCCTTACATAAAGTCTCGCAGAGCAGCGCTTGCGCGCTACTCGAGGCTCGACCTAAAAAGGACATCAGAAAGGGAAGCTGAAAGAGAGTCAATAGACTTTTCTGTACAATATAGTACAAATTTCCCGCACCGACAGGCGCATACCATTTTGGTGGAGGGACGCCTGGCTGCCAGAATAACACTGCGGACGTCGGGAGGAAGGTCGAAAGCTGTCAACTGTCGCTGCTCAATCCCCATGGAAAAAGGCATAGAGTTAATAGGTTCGGGTGGAGAACCCTCCCCTGCTGCTGCGACAGAAGATCCTCCCAAAGGGGCATCCTGATCAGCGAATCAATGCTCATACTGAGAAGCTCGGGATACCAGACTCTTCGTGCTCAGTCTGGCGCCACAAGGATGACTTGAGCCTGATTGTTCTTAATCTTCTTGAGAACTCTGGGCAGAAGTGGTATGGGCGGAAAAGCATACAGGAGGCCTGAGCTCCACTCAAGACAAAAAGCATCTCTGAACGAGAGCCGTCTCTGAAACTCTAGTGCGTAAAACTGCTGACATTGGGTGCTCTCGGTGGAGGCAAACAGATTTAACCATGGTTCTCCCCGCTGCTGAAAGAGAACATGTGCCACCTTCGAATGGAGATGCCATTCGTGATCTGCTAGGCATCGACGGCTGAGTTTGTCTGCTCTGGCGTTTAGAGAACATGAAAGTGTTGAACCACCAGTGATGTGCCCTGCTGTTCCAGCCATTTCCTGAGAAGCAGGGCCTCTTGAAACAGGGTCCACAACAGCACCCCGCCCTGTTTGTTGCAGTACCAAATGGCGGTGGTGTTGTTCGTGAACACCGGCATCGGCCTTACCTTGATGGATGGTAGAAAAACTTTCAATGCCAGTCGAATCGCTCGGAGCTCCAGCTGGTTTATGTGAAATCCGGATTCCAACGGAGACCAGATTCCTCTGATCTCCACCTCTCCCAGATGGCCGCCCCATCCCAGAACTGACGTATCTGACACTGTGAGATCTGGGTGGGGAAGGGAGAGGGTTTTGCCCCCGACCCAATTGCGGCTTGTTAGCCACCACTGCAGGTCTTTTAGAGATTCCTCTGAGATTGGGACAATGTTGGAGAGGTGTCCCTGGTTCTGCGCCCATTGGAACTTCAGGTCCCACTGCAGAGCCCGCATATGCCATCTGGCATACGTCACAAGCAGGAGGCCATGAGGCCCAGCAGCCTCAGTCATTCCCATTGAATTCCAAGATTAAGGCTAAAACATCGGTACCATAGCCTGAATATCCCGGACTTACTGCTCGGGAGGATAAGCCCAAAGCTGTAATGTGTCCAGAACCGCTCCGAAGAGATATGTCGGGAGTCGGGTGTGACTTCGGCACGTTGATAGTGAACACCAAAGAATGCAGGAGGTTAGCTGTAGTCTAGAGGTGGGAGACGATAACCTGGGACAAGCCCCCCCATAACAGCCAGTTGTCGAGTTATGGGAAGACTGGCCCACCTGACTGCCGCAGATGAGTTGCGACCACCACCATCACCTTTTTGAACACCCGAGGGGGCGCTGGTAATGCTAAAAGGGAGCACGATTAATTGAAAGTGCTCGTGACCTACCGTAAACCGCAGGTTACACCGATGGGCAAGCAGGACGGGGATGTCAAAATAGGCGTCCTGTAAGTCCAACGCTACCATCCAGTTTCCTGGGTCCAGGGCAGACAAAACCTGTGCCAATGTGAGCATCTTGAACTTTTCCTTTTTGAGGAAGAGGTTGAGGGTTTTCAGATCTAAGATAGGGCCAAGCTCTTTGTTTTTTTGGGAATCGGAAAGTAGCGGGAATAGCAACAACTGACTACTTCTGACACTGGAACCCTCTCTAGGGCATCCTTGGCCAAGAGAGCCGGGACTTCCTTGTGGAGCAAGGACAAATGATCCTCTGTCAGCCGGTCGCGAGATGGAGGGGCGGATTCAAAGGAAAGGAAGTAGTCCCTTTGAATAAACTGTAAAACCCACCAGTCCCATGTTTTGGACTGCCACGGATGGAGATGATGGCTGATTCTGTCACCAACTGGATGCCCATGATCTTGTAAGGCAAGGTTAGAAGGGCTGAGAGGCTGCGGCTGCAGGGGGATTGGTGGTTATGACAGACATCTGGCTACCTGTCCCACGGGATTGGTATGAACCGCATCCTCGCCCCTGCGCAGTCTGGGAAGCTTGCGTGGGTCAGTGGATGGAATAGGGTTGCCGAGGTTGAAAGCCCCTTCCTTAACCATGAAAGGGGCAATAGGCAGACTGAGGATGACGCGGGGAAACTGCGAGGCCCAAGAACTTGGCCCTAGCCTGCGAGTATTTAAAGTGCTCCAGAGCCAAGTCTTTCTGGTCTCCGAAGAGACAATTGCCATCCAATGGCATGTCCATAAGGGAAGCCTGGACAACCCCTGAAAAGCCAGATGTTCTCAGCTAGACGTGGCGTCTAAGTGCCACCATTGACAAAACCACTCTGCCCAGCAAGCTCATCGTATCCAAACCACACCTAATGGTGTCTCCGCCGGGACCTGTGGCAGGACTTGCGAAACCATGTCCCACAGAGTGTGGGAGTAGCGGCCCAATAAACATGCGATTTTCACCGACCGCAATTCAAGGCAAGGTTTCTTCCACAAGCTATCCAGCCTCTTGGATTCCCTGTCCGGGGTGCGGCAGGGAACACTCCTTGGAATGTAGACCACTAAGCTCTCAGGGGTGAGGTGTTGGGCGAGGAAGATCGGGTACCCAGGTGCAAGCACGGGCAATTGTCTTGTTCACAGGAGCCTCTGAGTTGGGCTTGGGCCAGGTTAAAAGTAGGACATCTGTTAGTGCTTCATTGAAAGGGAGCAGGGGTTCGGAAGCTTCTGGTTGTAGCACTTCCCTCAAGATGTTAGTTATGACTGCAACTGAGAGCAACACGAGATCCAGAACTTCAGCTGCCCTTTTCACCACCACTGAATATGATGCTCCCTCCTCCGTAGCCATGGAAGGGAGAGAAAGCATACCAGTATTTAGGGATGTATCCAGACCACTGGCATCACCGAGTTCCTCACACCAGTCCATATCCTGACCTTCTAACTGGTATTCTAAAGGGTCCAGTGACCCCTACCAATCTTCCCCAATGCCTAGCCCTTCAGAATAGGGCTCAGGCTCCGATCCAAGACGCAGGGGCCCTGTCTGTGCCGGCATCGGTCGACATGGCTCTTTGTCGTTGGGTATCAGAATGGGGGTGGTGCTTCCAGCGCAGTTGGGACTCGCAGCAGGGAAGGTCACAGTGGCACGACTGGCACCAGTCTGGATCCATGGGAGCCCATTGGAGGAGAAGGAAGGCTGCTGCCAGCGCGAAATACGATGAGACTCCCTCCGATCCTGCGGGGCCCAAAGGCGCACCAGACAGGTTGGGCGGCTCAAATACTCGGTGCATGGCCTTGAAACATTCTTTTACCTGAGTGGGGGTTCCTCCGGCTCCTGGAAAAGCTGGGAGGCTCGAAGTAGGCCCTGGCAACGATTTCAAAGAAAACTGTCCCTTGAACGTCAACGGTCTTTCGTTCCGTCAGCTGCACGATATGGGGAAGTCAAAGCACACATCTACTTCCTATGCTTCTTCCCCGAATGTCCCAATGACCTGGAATGGGAGGAAGATGACTTGGGGCTCCCGGAGAGTTCCTGCGACCTCCCACTCGATCAGGACAGGGATCTCCGAGGAGTGGCGCAACGCGGCGTCGCCTGCTGGGCTGCTAGTAGCTTCAGGGACCGCTCCATCAAAGCCTTCGGTGCCATGGCCCAGCAGTCTGAGCATGACTTGGGAGTCGTTGTCGCGCTCAAGACACCAAAGACACACGAGGTGTGGGTCTGTAACCGACATGGTGCGATGAAAGGAGCCACCTGGTTTAAACCCTGTCTTTCTTGAAGACATCCTCAGTTAAAACCAGGAGGAAGAACTTCTCAAAAAAGAACAATGAGGTACCTCAGGGCTCCTCTCTCAGTTTTCCCCAGCTCTATATGCTCCCAAAAGCTATTATGAGAAGATTATCTGGCATTTCTGTCAAGGCTTACCCCAATCCAGCCTGCAGTCACTTTTGGTGACAATGTGTCCGTCACCCAAGCCAAGGTCACAGAGTTTGTGTGTGAAGACACAGCATGTACGAACAGTAACTCATTAAAAGCCAACAATAAGACTGAAGGCCTCATCTTTGGCAAGAACTCCAATATATGGAACTCTTGTCCATGCTTCAAGGAACTCAGTCCTATTGCCAAATCAATTGCTTCAGTGCACAACCTAGACTTCATCTCCGATTTTACTCTTTCTTTGAAAGAGCAAATTTCCAAACTTACAAGTACTCCACAAACTGGTTTATTTTCTTCCCCTTATCTGTAGCCAGCCAGTAATGCTGCCCCTTATTCTTTCGGTTTAGACTATATAGTCCTTTGTAACATTCTTCTTGTCTCTTTGCTCCACTGTTTGCAATCAGTACAGATCTCAGCTGCTATCTCATTCTCTGATTCCTGCCTGGTCGTCTGTTTCTTTTCATATCAATGATAAACACGGTTGTATGACATTACCACCTATCCATTACAACACAATGCCTTTACCATGCATATACCTTTATAACATATGCCTTTACAATGCAACTTAAGTATATATAAGTCAGGTGAAACCCCTACACACACAACATATATATATATTTTTTTTTTTAACTGTGGGAACTCCCCCAACCCCCTCTTTTTTTAATTTTTTTTAAACTATTATAAAAATAAATATTTAATTTTGGGGGTATTCTCCAATCCCCCATTTCGTAACCTTGCTACCTAATTCCCTTACCACCCCTAAACCCACTCTTACCTTCCAATTCCCTTACCCACCTCATAAAAACTAAAAACACCTTAGTACTCAACTACCTTAGCCACCCCTAAACCCTAAAAATGCCCTTACACTATATGCCTACCATTTTGTTGTAAAAGCATGCGTAGTAAAGGCATATGTGTAGTAAAAACATGTGTGGTAAAGGCAATGCATTGTAAAGGCATTGTGTGCTAATGGATGCGTGGTAAAGGGATTACATTGTAATTTACCATTGTTAAAGGCTGCTTCTTATAATCACAGGTCTCTTGCGGCCAAACGGAACCTTTTCAAAGTGCTGTGTATCTGTCATTACTGCTATCACAGAATCGATCTAGGTACATCTTAGGCCCTACACCCCCAGCAGATCGCTCTAGTCCAGCAAGTCCGTTCTTCTGTGACCTAACTGCTATACCCAGAGCCAGGCTTATTTTTTAGTGTGAAAGCTCAAAATAGAAACAAAGAATGACAGGGTGGGTGGATGGGGGCAGAGGAGGGAGATGGGGAAAATAGCACTTTACGGAGAGACCAACAGTAGGATATGAGGAGAAGAAATATATGAGAACAGCACACAAGGGAGAGCACCAAGGGGGCAGGGAGAAGCACTAAAGGAAGAGAGCAACACAAAGCATTGGAGGCAGGAGAGGTTAGGGGAAGCACTTGAGAGCTCAACATGGAGTGCGGGGCAGGTATTTGGTGGAGGAGTGGCACATGAGGGAGAGAACACACATGCACTCTCATGGAGTGATTAACCAAAAATAAGGAAATAGCTACCTAAAGGTGAGCAGTGGAAGGGTACAAGTCCACCAGTCAAAAGGATGGTAAAACGCTATGCTCCGGGGGAAGAACAGACACAACAACAGCAAATGAGAATGACAGCCACTCAAAGGTAAGCAACGGGCGGCCTGTAAGCTCACTGTAAGGTCACAATGGGTCTTTCCCATTCAGACAGCTTGGCTGTTTGGTAGGAAATACCTAAAAAGTTTAAGAAAATTGACAGCACATGTTCCTAAAAGAGATTACCAGTGAGCTTTCAAATGCTAACATCAAGGACATTTAACCACGTTTTATTTCCATACAAAGACTTTGAAAACAGAGACACGTATCATACTAGAAGACACCATACACCTATAGACTAAATAGACCGACAGAAGACACCACACACCTATAGACTAAATAGACGGAAGGAAAAATTAAAACTTTAAGCACACATAGTAAGGTTTAAAAAAAAAAAAAAAAGAGCAACTTCCTTAAAAAAATGCAACGGTGATGAAAAACAAATGACTGCTTTGCGGAAGTAGAGTTGCCAACACCAACTTCTGACAGCAGGAGCGAGGAATTATTATTATTTATTAGGCGCAAAACGAATCATCCCCAAGGGGATCTCTCGGCGCCACAATAACAGGCAGAGCAGAAGCGGAGACAACTAGTTAGTGATTGAACAGCCAGGTTTTAAGAAGTTTTTTAAACTGAATGAGGTTGGTGCAGGCGCGAATGTGGTCTGGCAGTTTGTTCCAATGGCAGGGAGCCAGATACGAGAACGAGCAGCCGCCCATTCTGGTTTTATTTATCCTCATAGGGCACAGCAACTGCTGGCCGCTAGATCGCAATTGAGGGAAGGAATATACGGTTTTAGCTTCTTTTTTAGGTAGCCTGGGCCATTCCCCTGTAGTGTTTTAAAGACCAGACACACAAGCTTAAACACTGCTCGTTTCCTAATGGGCAGCCAGTGGAGCAGTCGCAGGAGGGGATCGGAAGGTGTTCAAGAGGGCCGATTAAGGGCTAGGCGAGCGGCTGTGTTCTGCACTACCTGCAGCCTTGAGAGTAGATCTTCCCTTATCCCTACCAGTAGGGAATTTCCATAGTCTAGTCTACTTACTAGTAGTGCCTGAATAAGGGAGTTTCTTGCTGAGAGAGGGATCCATGGGAATACCTTCCTGAGCATTCGCATCAGGCCAAAGCATGTGCCCGAGATGCTTTTCACATGTTCTTCCATGGAGAGTTTGTCATCCAACAGGACACCAAGGTTTTTCACCCATTTTTTTTGGAGTGGGGGGTTCACCCAGCTCAGAAGGCCACCAATCAGTAGACCAGAACTCCTCCGCCTTTCCGAATAGTAAAATCTCGGTTTTGTTTGTGTTGAGCCGTAGAAAATTCGGGGTCATCCACACCGCCGTTTTTAACATGCAGTTTTTAAAATTTACTCTGGACATAGCGGGATCTGTGTCTATGGTGATTATCAATTGTGTGTCGTCCGCATACGAGATGGTATCAAAGCCACAAGATCTAATAATGGTGGCCAGGGAGGACACATAGATGTTGAATAAAGTGGGGCTTAAAATGGATCCCTGGGGGACCCCTTTGTCTACAGATGTGGTTTGAGATGTAAACGAGTCTAGTTGGACTAGCTGTGTTCTAACCGCAAGGAAGCTTTCGAACCATTTTAGCGCCATTCCGCTGACACCTATCTCTCGTAACCTTTGCACTAGGATTCGATGAGAGATGGTGTCAAACGCTGCTGACAGGTCGAGGAGGATCAACATGGTTGGTGTCCCCTTAACTAAGGCCAGCTTAATCGTACCCGTTATTTCCGTTAGAGCGGATTCAGTACTATATGACGCACGGAAGCCTGACTGGGAAGGGTCAAGTGAGTTATTCAATTCAAGAAATTCAGTTAACTGCTTATTAACTGATGCTTCCATAATTTTAGAAAAAAAAGGAAGAAGTGATATGGTTCTATAGTTCTGCAAGTCCTGTGGATCGGCCAGGGTTTTTGTTAGGCTGGGTCTTATTCGAGCCTTCTTCCATTGCTGAGGGAAAGTGGCTGTGGTTAGTGATAAGTTACAGACTTCAGTGATAGGAGCCGCAAGGGCCGGGGCAAGAGCTGAGATGATGAAAGGGGGGGTTAGGTCAAGAGAGGAGCCTGATTTTATTTGTGCTAGTAAGGACTGGACTTGCTCCGGAGTAATAGCATTAAAAACTTCCAATGGGGGAGAGATAAGATCTGGAGCTTCATGGTTACGTGATGCCGCGCTAAGTTCCTCCTCTATGCTAAAAGAGCTATAGATTTTATCGATCTTTAACTTGAAGTGATTTGCAAGATTATCACAGAACTGATTGCATCTTGAGCGATGGCCAAAAAGCAGGCCACTAATCAGGGATATTTTCCCCTTACACCTTGTTTTTTCGATGTTGTTTCCAATCTCCACGAGCAAAGATTTTGAGTAAGAAAGTAGGGGCATTTTGATCTACCTTTTTGGAGCGAGAGGCAGCGCCTCTGGCGGCGCTCAGGCGCGGACGGGCTTGCCTTAGGCGCGCCCCCTGCGCGTCCGCGTAAGGGCCTGTTTTATGTACGTGGGCCGAGGCCCAGTACACGGAGCTATGTGGAAGAACTAGAGCGTAAACCGCTGAAAGATGGTGGCCGCCAATGGGCTAGTCGACCACCAACAGGGCTGCCTCTCTCCACGCAATCGGTCTCCTAGCAAGACCGCGGTGGACCGGAGAGTAGCCTCGGAAAGGTCAGGTGCCCTAAGGTAGGCAAACAAAGAGTAAGGGCAATATCACACAATAGCAATACTATGCAAACAGTTAAAATGATGTTTCAAAGTTAAAATTCATACAAAGATACTCAATATGCACAGAGCGTAGTTTCTGGTGCCAAATAGCTAAGAGTAAAAACAATCTCTGAGATCAGATGTCCGCAATTCTGACATCACCTGCTATTCAAGGAAGGGAAATGTTTGAGAGTTGGTGTTCATTAATAACGAACAGAAGACTAGGCGTCCAAGCCATTCGCTGCATACTGAAACTTGTAAACTAGAGCACCACAGGTTGAAGCCGATTAATCAACTGTGTCGAACTCTACACAAGTTATGTTTTTACACAGCACAAAGTTCATCCTTTACAGGGCTTCTTGGTAGTGTGGTGCATGGGAGAGTGGGGTCGATCTCAGGGTTTATACTCATGTCTCGTGTCGCAGTATGTATCTGAGGTTGCAGGTCCCAGTGTCTGTGGCTCGGTGTCTTACAGATCTGCAACTAGGTGACCATGAGAAGCAGAGTGATGACATGCATGCAGATGGGAAAGAGCACAACACAAAGATACTAGTAGAAGAGACTCCCTAACAACATATAAGATGAAATGTGATCGTTAGCTAGAGAAGCATCATCAATTCTTAGAAGAGGGTAATAAAGGTACAGCATCTTATACAAAATAGTTTGTGTGCGGACTATGGCTGTCTATGTTGTTTCAAACATTTATAAAGTTGTGAAAATCCATATTTGCTTCCCTCCTTATTCTAAACAAAGTACGTCTTTTAGAAAGACTCGCTTTTTTATGTAACGTCCCATAAACGTAACTACTTGGTAGGTTCTTCGCACCTTCGTGTAACAATGTGGGAGTAAAAGACGAGTATAAAATGAACCCGCATTAAACTACCATGGCTTTATTTCATGCCTTGTCATTATGACATGTTAGCTTGATACCAGCACTAACTCAACCCGAGAAAATGTCGATTCCCCTCTTTGTGAACAGTGTCCGTTCCAAATAGACACTTCGAGTACACATGCTACGCTAAGATAAAACAATCTTGTCCCAAACATTTATCTGCAACAACAACATTAGGCAGGACTATTTAACCTAGAATATGATGATGAAAATACCATTATACAGCTACTGGGGACAGAAAATTCCTTTCTATATTATTTTAAATTTAATAAATAGCCGATTGGAAAGTGATAGGTGGCAGGTCGCCTTAGAATCTCTATATTCGAAAAACAATCATTCACGACAAAGGAATTTTCTGTTCCATTTTTCAACTACTGTATGGTAGCTTACAACAAGCCACCAAGTGTGGCTCTTGCCCCGGTCAAGCACACAACAAATAAAGCAGACGAGCTAGTGTCTGGAGAATACGTGTAACTACTGAAGAGGGCACCTTGAGACGTCTGCAGAGTATGCGCAGTTCTTCAGTATTTAGAGCATCGATCCTGCGGTGATACTCAGCCACTGACACTACCTGAATATGGAGACAGGAAGACAATAATTCCACTGACAGTTGAAAGAAAATAAATGAACGAAATAGGTGAAACAGATGATTATGGATTAAGAAATCTTTAGAAAGTTTTGAAAAAGAAATTTAAAAAAATGTTTAAAATACACTGCCAGTCATTTTTGATGTGCTTGGGTGGTAGATAGTCATTTAAGATGAGAACAAGTGAAATTAAGATAGCAGGAAAGCAGCAGAAAGTTCGTTTCAACACAACATTAAACAGAAATTGTTAGATGGCAACAAACACATTGCTGAAAGTAACGACATTAGTAATGTTAAATCAACATGTCACGACATACAAGCATTACAAAGCAGTTCAACATTGACACAACAAAGCACATGGTTTGAGAATATGCACTACATTCAGGAATCTTGTATAAAATGTATTCCAGTGTATACAGAAGGTAACTGTGCTCTCTGCTTAAAAATAACTCTGTTATTGAAATGTATAAATCTTTATCAGGTAGTAGTCCAGACTGTGTTGACGCTGAAAAGTAAGTTGATAACATACAACCATTTCAAAGCATGTTCCAACCATTCAGAATGTAAATTTGAGTGTGCAAACAATATTTACATGTGGAACCGACCTTCACGTATGTCACTACTGTGTGGTACATACTCCCTAAAGATACGTTTTCAAGTAACGGGAATCCATGTAAGGTGTTTGTAGAGCACAAGTGTACTCACCAAGTTTTACAACATGCTCCCATATTTGAACGGTTTTGTATTGAGAAAAAACACACAATTCCTATTGGGGCACTTGACTTCTCTCCCCAAATTATGTTTAATACAGCTTATTGTCTGTTTCTTTCTAAAGTTGTGATATTTATATCTGGCGCTGCTGAGTAGACCAACAATGAGGAACCCTCAGCTTTTTAGATTATCAGTAATAATGGTTCAAAGTGGTTACACTTTAAATGAAAGGAAAGTTAGGGGACAAAATTCGAGTGAAATAATTAAGAGGTACGTACCCATCGCCTTATGACAAGCAAAGAAAAACAATATTCAGAAGTAAAATGGTATTGCATCTTTGATTCATTTAAAACAATGTTTTAAACAGAGCAACTCAATAGCACAGTACTTTGACCGTGTCCTGTACTTTGAGTGATCGCACAGTGACATTGGTGAATATAATATTTACAACAGAAACGACAAGGGACCAATTGCAAAAAGACTGAGTAACACAATAAGAAAACTTTCAACAGCTTGCAGGTTTCATTACTAATCCTCGAACTTTGATTTAAAGCGATTTGGAAGTGGGGACCTCTTGGCTAACTTTTTCATTCTGGAAACGCTGGGTTACTATTCGAACACCTGTTGTATTCTTCCATTATATGCTTTGAACTATTAAGTCTAGCCTGGCAATGATGAATGGAAGCTGCAATACCACTTTTACATCTGAATATTTCATTGACTATCACAGGGTAATACAAAATTATTTTATTAGTTCCCTCAAATTGTCCCAATTCTTTTCTTTAAAGCATCACTGCAAAAGTATCACTGCAATGAGTCACTGTTGCTGTTAATGATGAGTTACTTACCTTCTGTAATGCATTATCTGGTAGACACATAGCCTAGCCGAAGATTTCTAAACTTTTTAAATCTCCCCAGGCATCAGACTGGATCCAGACATTTTTCAGCAGTACCTCTGCGCGCCGAGGGATGGCGTCATATGACTCCGTGATGACGTCGACTCAGGTTGTGACGTCAGTGAAGTCGTATAAGTCCCCTCTGGCATGCAGACGTCAGTTTCTTCTGTGAAACCTTTTGTGCCAAAACACAGGGTCACTTTAGAAACTTGTGTCTTTGAAACAACAACAAAGTGGAAATAAATGGTATATTAATATCTAGACAAGGTCCAAAAGGAAAGACCAAATGGTACGACAAAACACAAGGCTATGTGAAACACTGAGGACTGGTGTATATATCAGCGTCATAAAAGGAAATACCTCTCACCCTGTAAATTGTTCGCAGAGCGGGGAAGATGGGCAGGGCGTCAAGGAATCTGCGGCTAGACTATCTCTCTACCAGATAATGCTATACCCCACTCAGAGGAGAGGTGGAGAGGTGTGGTGCAGCGGCCAGGGCAGCTGACTTCGGAGCACAGGGTTCACGGTTCGATCCCCGGCTCCGGCTCAGCTCAGCACCATGTGACTCTGGGCAATAGCTAACTTAATTTCCACGACGGCCCCCAGCGCCTTGAGACCCGTAAGGGTGAGTAGTTCGCGCTTTACAAATACGGATTTAGTTAGAGGAGAGGCTGCGAACCAATCACACAAACCGGTCAAAATTAACCAGACGCAGGTAGGATTTGATGAAAAGGAGCATAAGCTCCTTACAAAAACTGTGGCAAATACCACAAGTCATGTAAATAAAAACCAATATATATATATATATATCACACACACACACACACTAGCACATACAGCTATACACAACCTACTGTGAAGAGAAAAGCAAACTGCATCTCATAGAAAAATTCACAAAAATATAATGAATATTTTGCCTTATTGTATATAGCAGAGCTATATGCAAGTATGTATAAACACATATGCAATACACCTGTGTATACACTCTATACACACACACACACACATAGATAAAAATGGAACTGAAAAACCAGCTCATGATACCATACAACAGAAAACTGAAAGAGATCACCCCCTCAATAAAGCAACCTGGTTGACTTAGCATTAAGATAATGCTGGCTGCCCAAAATACTCCTAATAGGCTGTTACTACCATACACCTAAAAGAAAAACAACAACAGCAAAATGAACTTTTGCCAAAAGAAAACACTTATGAGCACACTTGGCCAAGTAGGTCATGATGAAGAAAAAAACCCAACCCCTGGAAATCTCCAAAAGAGTTATCCAGATGGCATATTCGACCACAAGGTATACCACACAGAACTGAAAACTGACCGTAAATCAGACAAGGATATATACACACACGCACACACCTATATATACACACACACACCTATATACACACACACATATACACGCACACACACATACACACATATATATACACACACACATACATATATACACACACGTAAATGCACACATATATATATATCCTCCTAGCAACACTCCGCGTTAGCAAAGTATGAAGTAACAGACTATCAGCTCAAAAAATGTAGCCCTAAAAGAGCTGTAAGCCACAAAGAAGGGCAACTGCTGATTAGAGAAAGAAAATGTCCCCATGATCCGAGGGCATCCAACCTCCAGACAGGAGAAGTGTAACTACACCCATAATCCTAGCAAATCAAAGTATATAGGAAGGAAAAACACAGAATGTTTTCAAGGAAGAGAAAGACCAAAAAAGTGAACATTCCCTTAAGAAAAGAAAGAAATTCCTCAAAAAACATAGGACATGGGTTTATTGGGTAACCCCTTGAAGGTTAAAATATGACAGTGCATCAGAATCTTACAAGCAGTGTTCAAAGAACCACATGTTCTAATAACATAAGTAGGGAACCATATAACCTGCCAAAAAAAATGGAGGTAACCATTAGTAATATAAATATTCAGAAGAATATAAAATAAAGACCTTTAACCTGCCATATATAAAACAACTCCAAGACAGAGGTGTACATTTCAAGGAAATGATATCCAATGTACAGTCAAGGAATGCACAACACTGTAAAGTTGGTATAACCCTGATCAGGTGCACCACCTGAATGCCGTGAAAAGTGCACCCTGCCGAAAAATGGTGAAAAGGAATGCAAACAGAAGAACCTAGGATCTATCAAAAAAGGACGTCCCAGTGGGAACCTCGGTCAGGTCAAAAAATAGGGACCGCCAGAAGAACTCGCAACTCTACTGAATTGGAAATTCAGAGTAGTTAAAAAGAATAAGCATACTCTATATAAAAGCTCTCACAAAGGACATAACAAGATGTCCCTATAAGAGATACTTAAAGTCAAAAGTAATGCACACCAGAGTACCAAACTGCCTCCAAAGGAGCATGTAACACAGGTAAACTTCCTAACCGGAAGAAACATCACAAGCAAATGACATCTTGAAGCTCCTCATCAGAGGAAAAAAGGGAAGGGAAAAAACCTATGCCATAGGTATCCCTGCATTACCTGTCAGAGACAGTATTGAAAGAATAATATCTGCTAACCGCAGAGAACTACATATCAGGTTACACCAACAAACGGAACTTACCCAACTATGGAACTGCCATAACATGGCCAGCTGTGTAAGAAACAAAGGATTAGTATCCTCTCATACAACCCTAGTATAGAGACAAAATGAAAGAAGCATATAATCAGGAAAGGAGTAATTAGAACACTGTTTCACCTTGTCTATCACGGAAAAGCGGTAAAGCAGAGTCGGTCTGGGCACCAAAAAGATGGGCGCCATCAAAGGGCATATTGACCAACGCAGCTTGGACAGCCTCTGAATAACCCAAGGTACGTAACCAGGCATGACGCCGTAATGCCACAGAGGGATGCCATGGCCTGACCTACTGAATCAGTAGGTATCCATGCCACATCTAATGATCAGTTTTGCTGCCTGTTGGCCATCCCGAATCAACTGTTCAAGATTAGATTGGAGGTCATCTGGAAGTGATGGCAACATAGTTTGCAAGAAATCCCACAAAGAGTGAGAACAACACCCAAAAACACAAGACGGGTTAGTGGACTGTAAAGCGGAACTAGCAGAGGAAAAACGGTTTGCCATCCGAATCTTGTCTCCTAGAATCTCTATCCGATGGTACATTAGGTAGAGAATCCCTATTCTGTGAGGCTGAAGCAGCCTGAACTACCAAACTACGAGAGGTAGGATGCCTGAAGAGACAAGCTGTATCTCCAGGAGCAGGCAGGTGCCTGCGAGATATAGAAACGATCCACCAAGACCCTCGTATCAGGCTTAGCCCAAGTGCCCAACAATATGCTGTATAGGGCCTCACTATATGGGAGAACAGGCTCAATAAAGGGCATCAATCATGGGATCAGTGGACTTCTCCAACATAGGAAAAGATCATTCTAAAACCAAAGCTACTCTCCTTTACATATCTGCAAAAGAGGAACTCGTCTCAGTAGCAAGACTAGGAGGGGAAAGTAGTTCGAGGCTGGGGAAGACTCCAGCCCACTAGCCTCACCAGGAGCAGAGAGCACATTCTCCTCCATGAGAGGTGGAATAGTCTCAGAAATAGGCTGTAATAGCCCAGACGCCTAAATATCACCTACGACAAGATGACTTTCAGAAGCCCCACCATGAGAGGGAAGTGGAAAAACAACATTCCCCCCCAGTTGGCTCTATCGACTCCGCACCTGACACCGAGAGGAGGAGGAGAACTGGCTTCAATCAGCACCCCGAACATCAATGCCTGAGTCGGCTAATCAAAGAAGCGGAGTCGGCCTGAGCTGACCCAATGACTGAGAAGGCCCAACTGACACTGAGGGCAAACCCACCGGCATGGCTCCTCTAAACGCCATGGGGCCTGACGACGCCCCAGGGGAAGGTGGAGGCCCAAAGATGAGATGAAGAGAATTATAGTATTCTTTCATTTGAGCCATCGACGCCCCGACTCCCAGAAAGATGGGGAGGTGCGGGCGAGTTGTGTCCAGACTCAACCGGCGAGCGGGCAGAGCCGTGAGAGACAGAGTCTCCACGCGGCGAAGTCGTGGAGTGCTGCAACTTCAATCGCCTACGCCTACCTTGGGACATTGATGCAGAGCAATGTCCTCATGAACAACTCCGGCTCCTGGAACGGCCCTATAAACGGACCTCCGAATGAGAAGTAGAAGACCGAGGCCGACGTGAAGTGTCCGAAGACCGCATAGGCCGCGGTACCAAGAGTTTCACCCAGCGTTCCTTGAGCGCCTTTGGCTTCAGCTTCTGGCAGGAACCGCAATCTTCAGAGTAGTGGTGTTCTCCCAAACATCACTACAAACAGAATGCGGGTCTGTAGCCAACATCGGTCATGCACAAGGCTTAAAGCCTGAAGACATGAGAAAGGGCACACTGTTTCCAACAAAAACTGTCGAAGTAGGCCAGAAAACGACCTGAGGAACTGCTTCTCCGGATCAAAGTTGCAGCGCAGAAAGAAGAAAATGTCATCTGTGCGCCAGAGGAGACTTATATGACTCCACTGACATTACAACCAGAGTAGATGTAATCACGGAGTCGTACGACGCCATCCCCCGGCGCGCAGAGGTACTGCTGGAAAATCTCCGGATCCAGTCTGACACCTGGAGAGAATTCAAAAGTTAAGGAATCTGTGGCTAGATCTCTCTAACAGATATATATTTCGAAAGATGAGCACCTATTGTGCAGTACAAAATCCACAATCCTGCACAGACATTCACAAACTTCTTGCCTGCTTTGAAAGAATGTAGAATGTTAAGTCAATATTTTGGCAATTTGCTTCATTCATATTCTGTGTGAAATGATGTACCACATACTTGTCTAATGAATTCTGTGGAAGCTTATTTCCTTTTGGGTCTAACTTCAGCGGTTCTTCTGCCCCACACATTGACAACCAATTAAACATCCAATACATAAAATTTGACTGACAAAAGGATTATAATATGTGAACAGCAGAAAACGATTACCTTAGATGTGATTTATTAGGTACTGTATTCCACAAAATGACAACTTACACTGTACAGAAAGAAAAGAAGGAGAAAATATTTCAAAAGAAAGGGTGCTAGAAGAAAGAGGTCTCCCTTCTGCTCCCAGCATAATTTGGCACTGGACAATGAACAATCAGACACTGGTAAGGTATAGCATTTATTCCCTCGGTAGTCCATGGATGAATTTCCAAACTGCTCAGGTTTCCATCGCAAACCTGAGACTTATCAAGTTTGTGAAGATATGCTATCCATAGTACAAATGGGTTTATTTCTCTGTTAAGCTAAAGTATCAACTGGGCCTAAATTCTTAGTATTTGACAGGTCAGATCAAAGGGCTTAACCAATGCGCATTTCATAGGTTAGTAAACCTCGCCATTGCATGGAAAACGTATGTTAAGACTAATGGGTGGAAATAAATGCAGTTGGGTGGAGGGAGAGGGAGCGCTGTACGAGGAGCGGTCCTGGTAGTGTGTTTAGGTATTTTAGAGCAACTTCATTACAGTCAATGGCCGGTCCTCCTGATAATAGGTATGTTATTGGCAGGCAGGGTCAGGGGGGAGGTTGGGGAGGTGTCCTGAAGCCCTGTTACAATGATATGGGATATGGTGGGGCAGAACTACAAGTCTCACCCCTCACACAACAGGATATTTCCACAAGTTAAACAAACACATAGGCTTTGACTCTAGAAAGCGGTTTTCCACAAGAAAAACCAAACAACACGATTTGTCATCAGAGAAGTTATCCTTGAGGTGACAGATTTCACATGCTTTGGTTTTAGAAAACAGAGCCATTTCCAAGATATACACACGCAGAGCTATATCTCAAATATCACAAAGCTCACAGGCTCGGACTCACAAACAGAGCTATCATGTAAGTTACACATAACCACAGGATCTGGCTTGCAACAAAATCATGTCAAATGTTACACAGATCTTATCACTTGCTTTAGGCAGCAGAGCTATCCTTCAGGAGACAACTTACAGGGAGGACCTGGCTTGGCAATTCGGGCTGGACTGTTCCCATGAGGCACAGGGTCAAGACTGATTTGCATATGGCCAGGTCTAAACTGGGGTGGCATGGTGAGCAAAAGAATGATGGATTTAACCCAGATCTCTTGACTGGGGGTGAATGTTTTGATTTGTTCTGCATTCCGTCCATCAATTGTGTGCCTTATGAATGAATATAGCACAGATCTATCATACGAGTAGTACAGATTCCCAGAGTCTGCAAGGAAATTAGAGCTTAGAAGCTAAAATACCTGTCCTTTCTTGCCACCCCTGCCCCCGTTCCCTGATGTACCACGATTTTCAGATTTCACTTGTGTTATTCCGACCAGGAGTATTTGTCTCAGTTATCCAGTAAACTCTGTTGTTGCATAGTTCATTTATTGGAACCCAGCATACAGAATCTGACACTTATGATGTATTTAAAAAAAAAAATCTATCTTCTATCTCTTGCTTTTTACTGCTCGCTTCGCCCCAGTAACTGCCCCAGTAATCTCAACACTCAAAATGGGGAGTTTATTTGCAAAAGACTGCAAATTCGACCTTGACGAAGGCTTGACATAGTGTGTTTCCACGGTTCCTTGTGCCTGGCGTATAAGCAATGGCCTTGCATGAATGTCCTGCTGAATGGGACAAGTTTCAACTGATTATACTTTTTCCGAGTGCACACCCGGTGCAGGAAGATAAAGAGGTGCGATGGTTATCAGGTATATGTGTGTGTCCGCCCGAAGAAAAACGTTTGCAATGGCGAATGGCCCAGCCATGACAAATGAAACTTTTATTTAAGTGCTACACAGTCTGACTTCTTTAAAACTTTAATCAGATAGCATTATTGTAAACTAATCAAAGAGTATTTATGGTGTTGCAAATATAGACTATGGGGGATAAAGGAACACCCCTGAAGTGCAATGGAAAATTTGCAAATGGAAGCATCTTTCGGATAAATGCTGGGATTTTCAAAGTGGTATTACCAGAAGTATAAGAGGCTGAATATTATTATGAAGCTTAATTTATAAAATTCAAACGTAACTTATCTGGTGGAGTTATGCAATTGAGATTGGGCAGTCAGTTGAGAAAAGGAACACAAGAGACAAATTGTACGTGGGAAAAATTATAGCAAATAATTTGCATGTTCAACAGAGGAGCTGTGAACTGCGGGCTGGAATATGCAATTGTAGGCTTCATGATTAGTATGCAAGAGTGATATGCAAGTGCATGAATAGGGACTTAAACTTAGCTGCTGGGAGGGGACCACCCTCCTTCAACTCCTGTACAGTGCCACGCGCCTGGATTTTTTACCTCCGGCAGGTAGAGTAGTGATACAGCTGTGGCGGTCCACAGTCCGACAGATGGGGTGGAACGGGACACTAACCCAAACAACCCCACTTTGGCAGGGTACATACCTCCGCCCAGTGGCCACCTTGGGGGGGTTCCGGGGGTGGGATCGGGATATCGACTCTTGGCGATGTGATGCGGGGTACCACATTGAAATCCTTCCAGCAATTACAGGAGGAGTATAAATTACACAAAACACAATTTTACAAATATCTTCAACTCCGCCATGCCCTGATTCCCCTGATCCACACGCTTGAGACCCTCCCGGAATTCCACCAGTTAGAGGGCCGTCTACTGATGGGAGATTTGGGCCTACACAAGATCAAGCAAATATACCAGACGCTGACGACCCACACACAGACAACGCTCGATAAGACACCGCGTGCGTGGCAAGCCGACATTCCTGACTTGACAGATGACGACTGGGCCGAAGCCATTGCCAGCCCACGTGGCGCGGCGGTATCTACACGGTATCGCCTGATACAGTTCAAATATCTTCACCGAGTATACTATACACGGACCAGACTTTGGCAGATGGGAGTTATCCAGTCCCCTGCATGTCTACGGTGTGGGAGGGAGGATGGGACGTTCTTACATACAATTTGGAGTTTCACGGCGTTGCAGCCCTTTTGACGTAGAATCCGGTCCTGCCTGAATGAGGTACTTTCGTGGGAGCTCCCGTTCGACCCACGACTTTTCCTCCTACATAGTACAGACGACATTGGGGGAAACAAATATAAGCAACATTTATTGTTTTTAGCTCTCACTATTGCCAAACGAGATATTGCCCAAATGTGGAAAGGGACATCTCCCCCGACGCTAGGTAAATGGAAAACTGAACTTGACAGATACATGGGGGCGGAAATAGCAGTATTTCTAGCTCGGGGCTGCCCCAATAAACATAGGAAAATATGGACCCGATGGGCGTCATATCGTGGAATAGAGCTCCCCCCCCTGCTACCCACAGACCCCTTATAAGCGACCCCACATCCCAATGTTCACTGACCGGACCATCCCGTATTGTATGATAATAGATCACTCTGTTAATATATCATATGCACATGTATTGAGATCTAGTACTGTCTGCAGTTTGTTAAAGTTACATCACCTGCATGTTTGGCAGGATTTTGAAAATAATCAAAATGTCGGAACTTTAGCAATGCTCGTTTTTTCGCTCCTACAAGTCTTTGTAGGTCTGTTGCCCAACATTCAAACGAATAACCGAATAAAATTTGTTGTTAAGAAAAGAAAAGAAAAAAAACTTAGCTGCTGGGTCATAATGAGGACATATCGACTTCTTTTATGGAGAAACTTATTTAACTTTTTATTTTTTTATTCCGGCTTTCAAATGATCAATGGCCTGGGTACAACATCTTGCATACACATTAATTGCTGGTTCATTAAAACATTTTCAGGGCCATGTAAACTCGGAGGAATGGCAAGGAGAGCAAACGAATTTGTGATCTGGGAGAATTCCTTTTTTGTTTTTAGGTCGAGCCTAGCGCAGCGCGCATGCGCTGCTCTGCGAGGCTTCTTGTAACTGCTCTGTGTGGGTCTGACTCCCCTCACGCTACTTGTTTGTTTGTTTTGAGCACGCTCGTGTTTTCAGTTGCTAGTTCTCAGTTGGGAATACATCTCGCCGGTCCTTCTGCCATGACTGTGCGCCCGTATGTGATGGGACTCCGTTTCCTCCGACAGCTCTGCGCTGAATCGTCGGCAGCTTCAGGTCGCTTTTGACAAAACAAGAGGGGGTAAAAGAAACTTCCAGTGTGTGTACCTATGACTATTGAGAGAGGGATTTATGTTTGTTACCCATTGCTTAATTGAGCGTGTCTTATACAAAATGTAAAAAGAATAAATAAAAAAAGTCAGTACGGTCTGAGGAGAAGCTTAATAAATTATTTTGCAGAATACCATTCTCATTTAAAGAAAATGGCCATTTTTACAGTAAGAACATGCACATGTAATTACGGTTCGTCAGCCCCACCATCCATTCCCGATGCAGACAGAACAGTTGTTAAAGATTATGTTTGTGCCACAGGCGCCTCTCTGCCTTATTAAAATAACTTCCTTTTATATAGCGCTTGCTACAGTTGTGTCTTTTCATAGCACCGCAAACAGCATGCGTTAATATTACAGGACACAATAATACTTCATGTATCGACATCAGATGGATTTACGGTGAGTGAGGCCCTCAGAATAAAACGCATTCTGCCCCGATTCTTCAAAGGGGGAGGGGGCGTAAAGTTCAAAGGCTCGACGGAGCCCCCACAAGTATCCGTATTAAAGTAAAAACACAGACTCTGGGGATCGGACTCCGAACCCTGGAATGTTATGCTATGACACTATAAACCTTCTTTCGCACGGGGTCATATTTTGAAGCTTCTGTGCGAGTGCGCCAAGAGGCCCTTCCTGATGAGAGAGGCTCTAGAAATAAAGGATAACATTACATCGCGGTTGGTAAATTTCACTCGATTCGTCTGGTAGTACAGCCCCTCACGAGTACAAACCGATAAAATCTGGAAATGGCGCTATAAGGCGCCCCGAAGTGGCACGGGCGACAGATAGTGCTTTCTAACTTTGCTTACACATACCTAATTATTCTGCTGTATTCAGGACCAATGGTTCGCAGCGCTCTTAATAAAATATTTTGGCATTTCCACTTGTTTCCCCCGCCTTAATTATTTCAGGCACGAAATACTCATTTGATTCCTCAGACCACGGGCTGTAGAAGCTCATGGGTTTAATACACCTCAGTTGTTTGTGTGTCACAGAGCTTGAGCCACACTGGACGACTCAGCCTTTCATCCTTCGGAGCTAGATAACATGAGTACCAAACTCACGAGATGGGTTATAATAACGCCTGTTTTCTTTTAAAACAACAGAAGGCCCTTCCATTTCCAAAATCTAAACATCGGTGATCGCAATAATCGTTCCCCAAAGCGCTACGAAGCAGTAATAGGTAGCAGGCGCTATTTGTAAGCATCGCTGTTCCGTGGGTTGCAGTGACCCGTGCGGCGCAGCCCTTTGAACTGCACTCCAGTGACTTTAAAGAAAGACGCGTGACATAATGAGGCCCAGAGGTGAGCCACGCAAGCCTGGGATATTCATTAGTAAGGCCCGAGGGCCATAACTCACGGGGAGCGGGCAGCGGCCTTTCCCGGATCACAGGAACGTCAGGGTTCTAGTCAGAGCCTGTATTCCACACAAAATATATATACAAATATTCCGAGATCTTTCAATATGTACTATCTCTGTGTGTTTCAGACAAGTGACATCATCTTTGTAGTTATGGTTGAGTCACACTTTAGATTAAATTCATTTTTAAATGTTCCTTATAAATTGTGCAGAATTTGTAAATAAATAAAATAAGCGCTTGGCCCAAAGCTTTCCCAGGAGCCTGCACCTGGCATTGCCAGATGCCCAGTTTGGCGAATACCAAAGTTGCTAATGTTAATTCCACCTCACACCACCTTCGTCCACATGCCTACGCTTCCGGTCTCTATCTCATGATTACCACGTCTGGCTTATCTTCATTCCACGGATATCTCCTTCTGCTACCTTACACTTCCAGTCTCCTTAACCAATAAATACAGAGGCTGCCTAGTCTTGATTCCACATCATGCCTCTTTCTTCCACCCTTACACTTCCCGTCTCCTTAACCAATGAACACCGAGGCTGCCTGGTCTTGATTCCACCTCATGCCTCTTTCTTCCACCGCCCTACACTTCCTGTCTCTATCTCATGAACACCAAGGCTGCCTAGTCTTGATTCCACCTCATGCCTCTTTCTTCCACCACCCTACACTTCCTGTCACTTTATCTCATGAACACCGAGGCTGCCTGGTCTTGATTCCACCTCATGCATTCCTTTTACCACACAAGTGCTTAATTTGAGCCTGTGGTTGCAGGTGGGACGCTCCATCACTCGTATCTAGGTCGAGCCTAGCAGCGCGCATGCGCTGCGAGGCTTCTTGTGATTACTCTATGGGTCTGACTCCTCCCACGCATTGGGCTGGCTTTTGCGTGGGTCTTTTTGGAATCAAAGCCTGCAAATGGTTAAAGGTGGGTGCATGTCCCACCTCTTCTAAAAGGTTCACTCCCACTGCGTTTTGCCTGCGGGAGCGAGCAGCGGCACGCAGGGCGGCAGCTGCAGTTCCTCCTCCCCTGCACCACTCCTGAGTATTTTCCCCGAGCTGGCATGTGCATTCTGCATTATGCACAGTGTTATTTGTGTAAACAGCATCTCTCCACGAGTGGTTCTTTTTTCTCTCTCTAGAACGGACTGGTGCAATTTGTATTCACAAAGTGTTAAAAATATCCCAATTTTAAACTGCATCGAAAATAAAATAAATACAGCTTAGTTTCACATTGTATTGCAAAATTTAGTTCAATTGTAGTGTTTCTGAGTTCGTAATAGGTCCATTTTTTTTTGCATTTTTATATTGGTGCGCTTTACGCGAGGGGCCTGTTACACTCCTCTCGGACACATTCATTTTTTTAAGCACAAGCAGAGTAAGTGATTTGCCCAGGATCACAGGATGTTGAGTCGACGCCGACACTCGATCCTGGTTCCCAAGTTCCAAAGTCGGCAGCAGCTTCAGGTCCCAAGGCTGTGGTCAGAAGCTCTATGTAAAATAATTAATACATTACTGTTGCTTATATTTCAGCCTTCGCCATTTGTGTACCTCTGTTGTATTTTGTACGTGAAAAATAGTTATTATTGTGCTATCGATAAGAATTGGCTCGTAGAAGGTGTTCAAGGCGCTGGATTGCGTGGTTCGCCGTTTGCTGCTAAGAGGCGCGTGGTAGTCCAATCAGTGTGACAGGGGCTGGCGGGCTGCAGCCGTAGGCAACAGAGCTACTGCTACTAACGGCAGAATATTGGTGGTCAGCGCTTCTTAGCGCTATGTTTTTTTCCCCTCCATTTTGAGTGGTTTAATTTTGCAGTACAAAGAAGGAGACACTTCGAGTATAAAATATTCCGAAATGCCAACAGATTAATACAAGGTATAAATATAGACCACACTGCCGCGCGCACCCTCGGCATCCCAAGAAGAACCCACATTGTTATGGGAGCAGCGTCACCACGGGTACCAGGAGGCTGTGCGAGGGGGGGAGATGGGGGGGGTCAGCTTCAGCCCAATGTCAGGGACCACCATGTGATTGGGGCGCCGAGGACCCGTCATAGACTCTGCCAGAGACGGCACGTGCTGCGTTTCGAACATATATTGTGTTCGTACTTGTAATATCAGCCACGCAGCATTTTCATTTCATTATTTATGTGCAATTGCTCTAGCTAAACACATAAAAGGTCCGAAAGGCGAGACCTATTGGCTATGCCAATGCTTGTTTACCTAATGCTGCTGCAGATTGCTATCATAGGTAGCACAATTCCTTTCAAAAGTGGAAAACAAAATGAGGTGAAATTACTATGCATGTTTCTGTACCAAAGGAAACCTGGAAAAGGTAATGTACACACACACACACACCTAACACGCAGCCCCACCCCCCTACTATTCAACTGAACTGTATACCTGATATTTGTTTGCAAAAGACAAGCACAGGACTGTGTGGAGGGTTCAGGTTATATGGCTGGATTTGGTGACCTTAAATGTGAACATATGTTAGTATCAGAAGAGAAATTTACTGGTGTGCTGAAACAACCTTGAGCTCAGAATGTAAAATTTGATTTTCGTTAACCATCATCCTCACTAGTTTTTCACTGCATCAAAGCAAATTATCAATTGCTTCTGCCTTGGTCGCCTACATGTTTTATCCAAATATATGATTATACTTGAATCAAAAGCACATTACACAGGAATTTGCGGCTAACTGATATTGCCAACTAACGCTAAACGTACTGTCCTGAATACTGATTTAGTGAGTTCATAAAAGGCGTACACTGTGGTGACAAGATAAATATGGACCAAAATCAAGATCCTGGTGATGTAAAGGACCTTGGACCCTTCTACCTGCTCTTATGTTATAAGACAAAGGGCATATATGTACAAGTTACTTACCTTCGGTAACGATGTATCTGGTAGAGACGATTCTAGCCGCAGATTCCTTAACGTAGAATTATCCCCAGGCGTGAGACTGGATCTGGAAAATTTTGCCACAGCATCCCTGCGCGCCGGGGGGGCGTGGCACCACACGACTCCGCCCTGACGCTGTCCGCGGACGTGACGTCAGCGAGGTCACATAAGTCCCACCCCGCTGACGTCAGTTTTCCTCGGAGAACTTTTCCGCGCCACAACGCGGAGCCATCACAAACAAAACTGGGAAAGCATGGGAACAGTGTGCGAAAAGCAGTGAAACAGAAAGGGAAGAAGCGAATGGTGAAGGACAGCACCATGAGGGACAGTGCCAGGCACTGTGTCACTGAAAGGCATGGAAGGGACAGAGCAGAGTACCGCCTCTGAGAAGCAACCCTGCAAAGCCAAAGCGATATCCACCCTAGAGACAGAAAAAACTGGTGAAAAATGCCATAACAGACGACAGAAAGTCTGCAACCACAAGCTATAACAGTGAAGGGCAACAAGCCGGAACAGAGGAGGAACGACAAATGACCCCAAGACAACACCACCAAGGAGTGTCACATCCCCTGCAAAGAGCCAAGGGCTGAGGCACAGCCAAGAGACCCTAACCCAGAGGACTGCAGAGGAGTCAGAAACCCCAATTAATGAGAAAGGGGGAAGAGCATAAGTAGACCCCACACTGGAATAACCAGGGTGGAGGGACGCAGAAAGACATGTAAACCCACCGTCCAAGTACCAGAAAGGAAGGGGTGGAACAAGAAACAGAACAAAGCATCCCGTCAGGGAGGAAGTGAAAGAGGAGACCCGCAGAAGACAAGCCACCCCGAGGGAGGCGATTGCAGAAGACCAAACTGAAGGTCCTCGCAGAAAGGAGGAAGGGCGGGCCGTGAAGGAATCTGCGGCTAGAATCGTTTCTACCAGATACATCGTTACCGAAGGTAAGTAACTTGTACATCTGATAGAGACTACTAGCCGCAGATTCCTTAACGTAGAATAGATACCCTAGCCATACCCAGAGGGGAGGAGGGTCTGCGAGAGAATCTCACCAGCTTGGAAGAACACAGGACCCCAACAGGGGATGTGTCATGGGGACAGGAAGGACGGCCCAGGCCCCACCAAGCAGCGGAAGAACAAGGAGAAGGGAAGGCCAGGATACCACAAGCCTACCCGAGAGGCCATGGGTGTCCGCCAGAGAACCCAGAGGGACAGGCGCCGGAGAGTCCGCCATGGGCACTGGTGTGTCCTTGCATGGCGCCGAAGTGTCCACCAGGGGCGCCGAGTCGACCTCCACCACCACACGCAGTCTAGGAGAAAGGGGCGGGGTTGGAGCCAAAGCGGCCAATGAACGGTGCCGAAAAGGCGCCGGCTCGACCCCCGACGAGGCAGCCGCCTGTGCAGGGGTCCGAGAGGGACTCGGGGAGGCACCCCGGGTCCCGGCCTCCACTCGTGGCGCCGCCAGGGCCGGGGAGGAAAGCCGTCGGCGCCAGAAAGGCGCCGGCTCGGCCTCTGGTAAGACAGCCGCCTGCCCAGAGGACCGAGGGGGACTCGGGGACGAGCCGTGAGTCCCGGCAACCACCTGCGACACCACAGGGAACCCCGCGGGGTTTTGCGGCGAGGCAGGGATGCCATGGGCCGAAGAGGGGAACCCCGGAGGGCCGCACCTCGACGACACCACACCTCCAAAACCTGAAGCCGAACATGTCGGCGCCGGGGGCGAATCCGCCGGCGAGTCCGCGGAAGGCCCCGCGCATGGCGAGGGATCCGCAGAAGTCTCAGGAAGAGGAGGGGGGCCCAAAGAAGCCCGCAGAGCCGAAGCGTAGGCCTTCATTTGGGCCCTTGTCGCCCCAACGCCAGGAAACGGCGGATAGGTTGGCGAGGGCGCACGTCCCGAGAGGAACCCGCGCTCTCATCAGAACGAGGACAGGGCCTCGGTGACAAACTGCAAGACTTACCGGCGGGCGAGCGACGCCCGTGGGGCCTCGGTGAAGGACGATGCCGCAACCTGAATCGGCGGCTCCTGGACCCTTCCGAGGTAGGGGATGGACGCGGTGACGAGACCGATCTGGACAAGCGGGCCGAAAGCAACTTCATCCGGCGCTCCCGCCGGGGCTTCGGCTTGAGATGCTGACAGGCGTCGCAGTCCGTAGAGTCATGGTGCTCGCCCAAACACCACATACAAATAGGGTGAGGGTCCGTCGCCGACATCTGACGCGTACAAGCACACGTTTTGAAACCCAAAGGCATTGCACACTGTTCCCAACGCAAAGCGTTAAAAGAGGCCTGAAAACAGGCTAAGGGAACTCACTCCGGATCCGCGTTGCACGCGGAAAAGAAGGAAACTGACGTCAGCGCGCCGGGGTGGGACTTATGTGACCTCGCTGACGTCACGTCCGTGGACAGCGTCAGGGCAGAGTCGTGTGGTGCCACGCCCCCCCTGGCGCGCAGGGATGCTGTGGCAAAATTTTCCGGATCCAGTCTCACGCCTGGGGATAATTCTACGTTAAGGAATCTGCGGCTAGTAGTCTCTATCAGATACTCAGGTTTTCCCCATAATGAGCAAAAACCAGCTGAGTTGCAGACAAAGATAAATTTGGCTTAGCATTATCATCACAAACGACACCGTGAAGACTTTACGAACAACACAAATAATGCTATAATCCCAAGACATTAAACGCAATCTAAAGTTGTCTCATAATACAAAGGCTATCAAGCGATATCAAGTGTGACTTTTGTACTCAAAGCATAATCTTGACACAATTATCTTCAAGCAGATGAAAGCCCAAGGGTAAATCGCATAATTTGTGTAAATGTGATTATTAAACATATTATGTTTAACAGAATCAATCGGTGTAGCTCACTGCCAAACGTATGCCCCACTGTTTGTGCTTGTTTTCCATTTGGTGCTAGTATTCCACATAACTTTATAACACGCTACTTTACCTTGCTTTAGTAGGTATTGATCTCAATGGACTCATGTGGCCGTTAGTGCAGTTTTTGCCCTGTAACACCCACTTCATATATTTTAACAGATTTCGAGCTATGCGACAATGCATTTTAGCACTGCACTCGCAAATAGTTCTGCCAGAAAAACCATGAGCAAAAGCAGATCAACGACACCATTTGCTTTACATCACAAGAGCACTTGGGTAAAACTTTAGTAAATATGGGTGTATATTTTTTTCAATTTGTTACATGGTAAATATGATGCTTTGCAGTACAATTTTTGCAAAGTCATTAATGTATCAAAATCAAAGTCTCCTTATACAAATTTGCAATAAGTTCTCAGACACGGAAATTCTTTGCCAATGTATTACTTTTAGCATCTTGTGTAAAAAGCAGATCAATTGGTGATTAAGTCACTGCACAGTTTGCACTAATTAAGTCCTGCAGTCAAAACATCTGAAAGATGTTCATGTTCAGTTATGTAAGGCTAACTGCATGGCAGTAGTAAAGGAGGTTGTGGGACCTCTGGAGGGGAATCTCGGTGTAGTAACTTGCTATGAGTCGGGTACTATTAAGGGTGGAGGAGTACACCAAGACACGAAGGGTTCAGTTTATGTCTCAAAATGCTCATGTTAGTTAGGAAAAGGCAATATACTTTTGGGTCCCATAATTTCTCCTCAGGTTATTATTTCTTGCAGGGGTATAGAGGGATGAAAAGAGGAGTAAGGACATCTGAGATGAGGTTGGGTAGAGGGAACAGGGAAAACAGGAAGAAAAGAATTGTCCACCCACAAAAAAAGAGCTTGAGGTTAAAAAGGAAAAGAAGCTCTCCTCACCAGTTTAGCAGTACGATATCAGTCCCTGTTACCCCCAATCCAGTGAAGGAAATAAAGCATGATAGGAGCCGGTCAACTAGGAAGTCCGAGCTAATAAATGACAGCACTACTTTATGTAATGACACCTTGGCAAGGGGAAGGGGCCCAAAACTTCGGGGTTTAAAAGAAAGAGGATATCCATTTGGCAGAGAAGCGCCTCGTTCTTGAATCAGGAACGCACGTCTTGATGTTGGATATAATTTGTCCGGGGAAGAAAGCTAAGAAACTGCACCCATTGAATCGCTCTAAAATTCTGACCATATTCCAGCAGATGCCCTAACTCTCTGGAATCTCCTCAGGCGAGCCCAGGTGAGGTTTCAGGTTTAAAAGCAATGGTGGGAATTAACAAGAGTTGAATTTATTTCACCTTGCATTGCAAATACGGTAGCCAATGCAGAAATGGATCTAGCTAGTGCCGGTTTGGGAATAAAGATCCCCATAAAAGAGAAGACAATGGTGAATGGTCCAAGTACCACCTCCTTTTTAAGAATGCATGGTGGGTTAGCTCCTAGTCAGTGGGAGTTTATTTCATCTTACCCCCTAGCTGAGTCAATGCCAACTCCTAAAAGAATTTCGGCAGAACCGACAGAACCCAAAGAATGTAACGGTAGTAATAGTGAATGATAGGATAACGGAACGTAGTGGGATCCCAAATTTGGAACTGTATAATAGATTTGTCCCCTTGATGAAGCTTTGAGATACGCGAGAGTGGGATGACTAGGTCGACACCGTAAGAGAGAGAGAGGATTCCTCTCCCAACCTGAGAATCCTAAGCTTCAACATACATGGGTTTGCGCGTCTTAAGAGGGATGTCGACTTGGAACAAAGTATAAATTCTTACCATGTGTTGTTCCTTCAGGAGTCCTGGTTGAGAGCAGATAAAACAGTGGAAGGATTTGTAGCCATAAACAGTAAAGTCTCTAAACAGGGGAAAGGAAGAGCGTCTGCAGGGGTGCTAGCCCTAATCTATACTAAAGTAATTAAAAAGTCTCTTGAGGTTGTCAATCTGTCCAGTGGCATACAGCGGTCTGTTGTAGAATTAGGGTTGAAGAACAAGGTATGCAGACAATTCTGATTGATAAATACGTATATCCATAAAGAGGAGTATTGTAGAATAAATAATTGGCTGGAGTCTTTTGATCAAGCTTTACAGAAAGTTTTGAGAAATTCCCAGGAAGGAGATTTTAATGCTCGTTTGCACCCCAATCAGTTGGATTATCAGATGCAAGAGGTACTGGAATGCTATAATATTCCCCCAGCCTTTTTCTCGCAGGGTACGATAAAGAAGGAAGCTAAGGTATTGGGCCAATGGCTGGTAAACAATGGTTTGATATGTCTAAATGGACATTTTGAAAATGACATTCCAGCTGCTGCAAAGTTCCAACATGCCTGCCTAGAGGGCTCTATTGACTATATGTTTATCCCAGCCTGGCAGTTTGGAATTTACCGGGATTTTAAAGTAACAAAATATGGGGGAAGTAATCATTGCTACCGAGGCGGTTCTGTGTTTTCAAGAATCAGCAGTCGCTATGGTACTACCCTTGAGGATAAGCTTCCCACAGAGGTTTACAACTCGTCTTGATCCATTCCACCTCCAGCATTTGGCCGCGCATCAAATCTCGGAAAATACTGATGTTTCTTCTGTGCAAAATGAAAATAGAATTGTGTGGTTTAATGAGATTATAGAAAATGTGCTGGATTGTATACGTGTAAACATTAAAAAGTGCGAGGTATGGACAGCGGGTCAACGCAACGGGAAAGGCTGGTTTGATTCTCAGGAAATAAAAAGCCTTTTGAGAAGGGTCTCTAAACAATCTGAGAGCAGAAGAATTTTCCAAACAGGAAGTGGATAGGCTAAAATCTCAGTATAGACAGTTGCTTACAGGGAGAAAAAAACCCACTTTCTACCATAGTCAGTGGGAAAGAATGTTGGAGGTAATCCACTCTGGAGATCAGAGAGAGAGTTTTGGAAGAAAGTAAATGAAACTTGCAATCCTTATAAGGGGGCTCTTGCATGTATGACTGAAGAGAATCATTTGAGCTACATTCTTGGAGGGTCTATATGGCACCTCATCAATGCTAACCAGCCCCCAGGTGGGCTCTTCTAAGATTATGGAGCCAAATTGGTTTTCTGAGAAAGCGATCAGGACGGTAATCAACCATATTAGACCTCTAACAAGAGCAGCTGGATCTCATAACCACCCAGCAGTCTTAATTAAGACAGTTATTGGTGGGCGAGGGTCTTCTCACATTTGTTCTGCTGGATAGCCACAATGGGCCAATATCCCCCATCATGGAGAAGGTTAATAGTAAAACAGATTCAAAAAAGGGTAATGGCTCGCATCACTCGCATTATAGGCTGATTAGCATCTTGGACATCTCTGAGAAGGTGTACTCAAAGATTTTATTCTGATTTGAAAGATTGGGTGCGAAAGAATGAGATTATCCCAATTGAGCAGGGAGGGTCACCATCATAGATCACTGGTCTGCTCTCTGGGCCATTATTCAGAAATCTATGGAACTTAACGAGATTTTGCCGTTTTATTGATTTCCGTACAGCCTATGAAACATTAGACAGGGGTCTGCTTTGGGGAAAACTCAGCTCCTGGAAGATACTTGATAACTGAACTTCTTAGTGCGATGCAGGCATTACATACAGATAATTGGGCACAGGTGAAACTTGATAATACTGAGATTATTGCAAAGATTCCAATTCGGAATGGCCTATGTCAGGGATGTGTCTTAGCTCCATCGCTATTCAGCTTATTTTTGGCAGACTGACCAGCAACCTTAAAATTATCACAATTGTTTTTTCCTAAAGTTGGGGATGTCATATTCCATGCCTGCTGTATGCGGATGATCTGACTTTGTTAGACTACACCCCCATTGGGTTGCAAAGGAAATTGGACTCTCGATGCATTTAGTAAACAGAATTCCTTGGAAATTAATCTGGAAAAAACAAAGGTAATGGCTTTGGGAAATAAGTGAATAATTTTAAATGGTTCTTGAGCTCACTAGCGCTAGAAGTGGTGGGCTTCTACCAGTACTTAGGGCTGACTTTTTATAGGAACTTATAGGATACTCATATGGGGAGAGGCAAGTTCAGGTCCATGTTACAACCTGGATGTCTGGCTAAATTTAACCAGAGGTATGGGGGCTTGGCACTCACTCCTCTTATGAAAGCTCCTCCAATGAAAGGCATGTAGTAAGGTGTCTGTAGGTACCATTTTTTTTACAAATTTTTAACGAGTCTGTTTTTAACATCAAATGCCTAACTTGAATTTGCTTGTGGGTGGGGGGACATTGTGTTTTGCTCACATCAGTGTATATCCGAACATCACGGAGCAGCCATTTTGGTAGGCCCACTTTCCTAGAGAGGTTAGCGCTCCAGTTGTCCTTGGATCATTTTTTACTGCTCCCGGCCTTATTTAAACGCAGAGGTGGTGTAGACGTGCCACTGGCATGCCGAAGGCAAGCCAGTCTGCGCTCGAACAAGTCCAGGGGCTAAGTATGCTGGCTCTTGTAACCTAAAATGTCTAATCAACTAAAAATGCTGTCCCATCATTCCAGAGGTATGTCATTCTCCTATGAGCTTAACCACTGAGGCCACGAGGTGTGGCCATGGTAATTTTCAGTTCACCATTCAAGGTACAATACCAGGCCTCTTTTCGGAGGTCCCCATTGTGACGGTCCTAGATGCAACAAACTCTAAAACCAATTCTTATCTTTTTTTTTTTTTTTTTTTTTTTAATATCAACTGCCGCTCTCTGGCCAAGCATCTGCTAGACCTATTAAATTTCCTCCTAATCAACCAGATGCAGCTTTTTTTAGGGAAACCTGGCTCCATGAGGCCTCGACCCGGATATTATTGCTGCGCTTCCTTCAAACTATAGTCTAGTCAGACTTGACCAAGTGGATAAGAGAGATGGCTGAATTGCAATTGATTTTAAAAGCCTCTACCAGTGTAGAATACAAGATCTCTCAATCCCGGATTGAGAGGCCCCATTCTTTGCTCTCTGCCTTTCCCACAACTTTCCTTTGTCGGGCGCATTAATTTATCATCTGCCGGGATACACTGGCAATTGGAGTGCCCAGCTTCCAGATGCCCTTTGTCCCATTATTTTTAAATGTTCTAATTTTAATGTCTTAAGTGACCTTAATATTCACTTCAAGGACCCAACCTGTAGTATCGCTTCCTCTTTGATAGAGGATTTTAAAGCTACAGATCTTCTTTTAATGAACAATGCCCATAAGCATAGAGCTGGTCATCAGCTCGATCCTCTCTTTTCAAACCAAAAGGGTATTAAGGTAGACAGCCCGACTCCTCTACCCTGGTCGGATTATTATGCTGTACCATTTTTGACTACAATCCTCTATGGCAATAGCAAAGCCCGGCAGTCCAGCTGCCCTTTCAAGAAATTGGTCTAAGCTTTATCTCCCTACTTATAACACCATACTACAAAACACAGCACTTATCTTGAGCCATTCAATTGATTCGGACTCTCTCAAGATTGACGATTGGATGCAGGATTCACTTGAAGAAGTTTTTCCTCTTCAACCTATCACTCATTCCTTCCTGCTTCCTCCTGCCCCATGGTTCAGTGACACTCTTCAGGAAGCCAAAAAGCAATGTAAGCACTTAGAAATGATTTGGCAAAAATCCTATGATGAGGAAGCTAAACACAAATACAAGTTAACTTTGAAAGAGAATCACAAAGCTTGATAGCCCACGCGTGCTTCTTTCTACTCCGACAAAATCAATATGGCCCAGAACTTCCCAAAAACACTATTTCGAGTGGTGACAGAGCTATCCGATCCTGAAAAGATATCCCCCTCTTTCTCACAGCTGCAATGCAAAGAATTAGCTTTTTTCTTTGGAAAAAAGGTGGCAGACATTCAGGCTTTTTTATTGTCCATGTCTTCTCAGCTTCAGCCACATGCAGACCTCACGATTGCTGGGATTACGGCTGCAGTTTTCCAAAAGCAACCTGGCAGTAGTATGCCATCTGAACCTTATTCCTATTGTTTTTTGGACTCTTTCACCGATTGACGCTTTGTCCTTCATTCCTTTGCAAAACTCTATAAAGTCTGGCTCACCTTTAAACCCTAGGCCTCTTCCACCTTCTTATGTGAGCAAATTATACCCTGACCTGTTGGAAATGTTGACTGCTCTCCTCAACTCCTCACTTTGAGAGGGTTGAGTTCCTAAAGCATGGAAACATGCTATAATTATGCCCTTATTTAAGAAGCCTAACCTTGATCCTCTTAAATGGTCTAATTATAGACCAATCTCGCTTCTTCCTTTATTTTCGAAGGTCCTTGAAAAACATGTAAATCATCAAATTTCATCATTTGCTGAAACAAATGACCTTCTCCATCCGTCTCAATCTGGTTTCAGGGCTGGCTACAGCACAGAATCGATCATGCTGGAAGTCACAGAGCAGCTCAGACTTCATCTCAATAGTAGAGCCACAGCTGCACAGAATCCTGCTCTTTCTCAGTGCGGCTTTTGACACTGTATCACACAAGCGACTCCTAAAAAGACTGGAAGAGATGGGCGTCTGAGACTAAGCTTCGATATGGCTAGCTTCCTTCTTACAAGATCGGACACACCTCCAGTGCTCATCCTCTTCCCTCAGGAGCACCCCAGGGGGTTGCTCTTAGCCCTATGCGGTTTAAGATTTATATACGCCCCCTGGCAGACATTGTGGAAGGCTGATCATACCAAGATCATCTTCTCCCTTTCACCTATGGAAAATCACAGTTTGAACATCTGTCTTCTGAAGGTGGCCATCTGGATGAGCAATAATTCCCTGAAACCTAATGGAGACAAGACAGAGACCCTGATAGTGGGTAATTACCCTTATCTCTGGGGACTTCATCTCTGGCCAGATATCCTTGTAACCCCTCCAGTTCCTGTCTATGAGGCTAAGAACTTGGGTTTCTGATTTGATAATGAGCTCTCAATGAAAGTTCAAATCACCAAGGTAGCCTCTAACTGCCTCGCTGTCTTAAGGTGGCATAAGAAAATTCTTGGCTACTGCAGCACCAGCCCAATGAACAGTAATCCAGGGCTTGATTTTGTCAAGATTGGTTTATGCAATATTCTCTATCTTGGGGCCTTTAAGGCCTTGCTTAAAGGTGGTCCAGAATGCTACTACTAGAATGTTAATCGATCTTCCTCAAATTTTCTCTGCGTCCAATCTCCTCTAAGACCTTCACTGGCTGCCGGCCGAAAAGTGGATCCAGTTTAAAGCATTTTACTACATGCATAAAGTCATGACAAACGTAGGTCCTCTGTATCCAAGATCGTTGGTGACAAACTACCATTCCAGCAGATCCCTCCGTTCTCTTAATCGTAATCTTTGTGCAGACCCCAGATTCAGCATAACTGAACAGGGCAGCAGTTCTTTCTCTTATATCGGCCCTAAACTTTGGAATGCACTACCTGATTCAATGAGAATGTGCTAATACCGTACTGTTTTTAACGAACTATTGAAAACCTGGCTCTTTTAATTCAACTTTTGGTATACTAGTCCTGATACTTTACTAACATGCCTAGCACTGGGAAACCCCGCTGGGTAGCTATGCGCTCTATAAAACCACAATAATAATAAAGCTTATGAAGGGAAAATAACCCCTAACCCCCCCCCCACCCCCCCAACCCCGGTGCTTTATGGGCAGAGGTTCTTGCACTAGACCCCTCCTGTAACTGGGCTACGTTGAAGGGGGTTTGTTCTTAGGAGGCTACTGTCACTTCCACCAGGAACCATGATTCGAAGTATAAGGAGGGAACTTAATTTGGTCTCTTGGAATTTACAGGTGAATACCCGTGTTTTGAGATTTCTTAAGTTAGTTATCGATAGACAATGAAGTTTCAAAGGTTTCTAGATTTTTCTAGGAGGAACTCCTTGCCAGCGAAAAGGAGCGGGCCATGCAATGCTCGGTCCAGGATAAAAGATCTAAAAAAAAATCCTTTCTTCGTGGGGCACAACTGGAACATGATCTCCCTTTCCAAGTAAACAAGCTCTGAGAGAATCATCAGAAAAGGTAGGCTGTACATTGGACATTGCCTGCTTGAGGAAGAAACCTTCTATTAGATACACATTAAAATCTTTTGGCCAGCATACGGTATTTCCCTATTTGGCTCAGGCACCAGACCTCGGGCTACATAATGAAATCTTAAAAGTGAGACTGGGGTGTAAACCAATTTTCTCGAGTCTTAAATGGTGTAATGCTGTACGGGACGAAAATGGTTTCTGTACGTGTGCCCTGAATGTAAAATGTTCCCTGTGTCATGTTCTTATGGATTGCGCTTTTTATAAGGCTGCCCGTATTAAGTTTTTGAGATCCTGATCTTTAAAATATCAAATACATTCAACGTTGGATGCATTGGGGCTACTGTCTGAAATTAGTTTTATTGATGTTGCAGTGGGAATCGCACGTTACATGCTTGTTGTTAAGTAGTGTTTTAATGTTTTTAAATAAGTCGGGGCACATTTGGGGGGGTATTTGCGATTTTTTAAAGATGGTTTTATTATGTAACTGTTTTATAGTTTTAGAATGTTTTATGTATAATTGCCCCAAATAAACTTATTTTGTACCTATCAACCTACACTGCACAAAAGTAAAATCCGCCCTAAGAAATGTAAAGCAATAATCTCCCCATATAGAAAATGTTTCATAACACATCTTTTCTAACTGCTACTAATGTGAGCCTTTTATTTTCCATACGGAGCATGGGCATCATTGAGCTTTGTTGCTTAAACATAAAATGGTTTCATTGATGTTTAAATATAAATTGGTTTTATTTAAATCTTTTAAACTAAGATGTATGTATATCTTCCTTGGTTGTATGAGGGCACATTTACACAAACAAGGATGGTATAAAATGTAAGTAACAAAAGCATTTTAAAACATGCTTATTGCATTGGCAGCAGAACAAGAAAGAAATAAAGATATATATATATATATTGTTCACAATTTTGGATTAAGTCTCTGATAATTTTGAACACCTCTACAGAAAGGGAAATCCTGTGTTCCAGACAACTACATTTAACCCGATATGCAAAAAGTAAGAGAACCTTACCGACCACCAAGTCCTCTACACCACTCAGTCTGGTTTCAGACCAAACCACAGCAGAGCAACTGCCCGCTTCGCTGCCACCGAAGACATCCCCATGACTCTGGACAGAGGGGACACAGCGGCCCTCATCCTTCTGGAAGTAGATAGCTGCATTTGACACTGTCTCTGACCCCATCCTCATCCAACGCCTACACAACCTCAGAATCCAAGGACATGCACTCCTATGGATCTGCTCCTTCCTGACTGGAAGAACCCGGTCAGTGAGACTGGCACCGTACACCCCAGACGCCCACAACCTCATCTGTGGAGTTCCAAAAGAATCCTCCTTGAGCCCGACCCTCTTCAAAGCATACATGATCCCTCTAGCCAGCATCATCCGCTCTCATGACATCAATGTCCTTTCCAATGCCGATGACACGCAACTCATTCTCTGCTTAACGGACAAGATAACCAGTACCCGGGATCAAGTTGAAGGCCTGCATGACTGAAATTGGCCACTGGATGAACACCAACTGCCTAAAGCTGAACACCAACAAGACCGAAATCGCGATCTTAGTGAACAACCCATCACCCTGGGACTCCACCTGGTGGCCAACAGAGCTAGGACGACACCCACCCCATCACCCATGCCAAGAAGCTCGGGATCATCATCAACAGCAAACTCGACATGACTGCCCAAGTCAAGGCTGTCACCTCCTCATGCTTCCATACCTTGAGGACATTGAGGAAGATTTTCAAATGGCTCCCAATCAGCACTCCAAAACCATAATGCACGCCCTGGTCACAAGCAAGCAGGACTACGAGAACATCCTCTGTGCCGGGATCCACACAAAAACTCACCAGAATGCTGCAGACCATTCAGAACTTGGTGGACAGAATCACACTCAACCTCCCATGCTGCACTCGCATCACACCACACCTGAAGGAGCTCCATCACTGACTGCCCATTCACAAACTAGCACAATTCAAACTGCTCACCCACACTTTCAAGGTACTACATAACACTGGCTCAGCATACCTCAACTATCGCTGCTGCTTTCACAAACCTTCCAGACACCGCTACATGTCTGAACTCCTACTTGCACAAATCCCGCGCATACAGGAATCAGATCTGGCAGTCGAGCCTTCTTGAATTCTGCAACAAGCTGAAGACGTGGCTTTTCGAGTAGTCCCAACTAGGGTTAGACACACCTGCTCACCGCCAAGATACCCTTCCAAGTGATAGTGCACTCTACAAATCTGCATATCATAACATAACTCTAGCTAAAGAGGTTTTAGATTATATAAATTCAGAAGTACCTTCAGAAAATGGTAAAATTTAAAAGTTGAAAGGAAAATGCTAACATATAAAGTCCTAAGAACATTCATATGTCTACACTGTACTTGTAAATTGGAACCTGATCACTAAAACATTCAAATATCAATGTACTTACCTTCTAACATTTACGCTTAAACCTCCCCAGATGTCAAACTCATGGTAAATATTTTAACTGCTGGTGTGAAACCTTTACCACAATCCGTAATGGGATGTGGCTATGTTTCTAAGATAGAAAACATCAAGAATTGAAGTGGACTATTGCATTTCAATTCATCTGCTTTCTACTATCTGCTATGTGCCACAAAACTCACAGTAATGCCCTCCAGCTGTCATGAATAGCCAGAATTGGTTAAACTTCTGCAGGGCCTATTGTTAACCAACAAAAACGAGAGCTCATGGTTACGTGACAGGCGAGTATAAATCTTTGTCAGGACTAGACACTCCTAATGCACAAAGGGAGAAAAGTGCCTAAAATCATCTATAATAACAGGGGGAAAAAAATGATTGTTCTAGCAAACGTAAGTATATGTATGCAAGTAGGATTTTACAAACAAAAGGCAGTGGGGCACTGTACAGGGTGAAAGACAAGCATAGAGTCAACGACTGATGGGAGAGGTAGCTGGTCTGTGGACGGTTAATGCATTGTGATGCAGTGTTCTTTAATGAGATGAATCTTCAACTCTTTACTAAATTGGAGTAGAGTTGAGGATGTCCCGATGGATATGGTGGGTATGGTGGCTCAGTGGACTAATGCGTCCATTGCAGGGGCCTGTGTTCGACCTCATGGTCACAGGTTCAAATCCCGGCGGGTTCACTCAGCCTTTCATCCATCCGAGGTCGATAAAATGAGTACCATTGAGTTGGGTAACAATAAACATCTGTTATTCAGCGCCAAGATACCTCCGGGTGAACGTGCGCTTTACAAATACACATGTTATGTTATGGGGATATTGCTTCAGATTATGGGTGGCGAACCTAAGCAAAAGGCAATGGACTTTACACAAAGGCTGTACACAATCAAAGAAAAGCATATGGTGAATGAGTGATAGGAGAGGTAGCTGGTTTGAGGACTGCTAATGCACTGTAATGTAGTGTTCTTTAAAGAGTTATGTTTTCCACTTTTCTCTAAATTGGACCATGTTGGGGTAGTCCTGATGGATACAGTAAAGTTGTTCCAGATCCTGGGCTCATACATGGAAAAGGTCTGCTGTCTTCTTGTTTATTTTTCACGCTTCTTGGTATGTACTCTGATGGTGTCCTGGTTGAAGGTGTGCAGAAAACTGCGTACGCAGGGTGCTGGTCGTGATGGCTTTGTTAATGATGCAGCTGGCTTTGAAGATGGTGCAGCAAGCAAGGAGAGGCAAAGGAGGTCCATCAGGAGAGGGATGATGTGATCATGTATCTTCACAGCCTGGATGTGATATGCTGCAGTGTGTAGGATGCCTCTAAAGGGGTGTCCGTGTGGAGTTTGGGAGGGCGTTACCACTATTGAAAAACAAGCATTTACAATGCAATAGGTCTCGCATTTACGCGAGACCTATTGCATTGTAAATGGTTGGCATCACGGACAATGGGAGGGAGGGAGGGAGGGGGGAGAGAAGACACAAACAACGGGAGGGAGGAAGGGCGGGCAGGGGAAAGAATGCACGCACAACAGGGGGGGGGGGGCTGTTAAAGAAGGCACCAAAGCATGTTGTGCCTGAGGAGGAGAACCTCCTTAAAGAAAATAGTGCTCACAGTCTAAAATATCACATACGGTGTAACAGCCGAAGTAAAGGGGCCAGTCGCCATGGGAGGTGACAAAAGAAGAGGAGGCGGTACTAAGGAGGGACTAACAAGCGGATTGACGAATCAGAAGCCAGCATTTAGGACAGACAATGACACAAGCCAATGGCAAACATGGGAGGAGAGTGGGCGGGGCTTCTAATCGTTACTCGTTAGGTCGCGCGTATACAAGAAGTCTCGCAGAGCAGCGCATGCGCGCTGGCTCACGCTCGACCTAACAAGAGTTTATGAGGGCTTGAACAGAGGTTCTGTAGTCACTTTCTCAGGAAGAAACAGTTTTACTTTCTTTAGGAAAAAGGTGGTACAGAACATATCTTTTTTGGCAATGTGTTCCTTGAGGGCAAGGTTGGTGTCCAAGATGAATCCAAGTGACGTGGGAGTTCCTCCAAACGTCCCAAGCTGCCGAAGCTGCACGGAATAGGAGTAGAAGAAAAATGCAGCCAATCCGAAGGGGGAGGATCAGGGGGCCAGCTCGAACTATCACAGCAGCTCCAACTGCTCTGGCCTTCTCCTGGTAATCCCTTTGCATGACTGCGGCTGGCAGAAGTGTGTGTGTGTGTGTGGGGGGGGGGGGGTGGGTGGGGGGATGAGGAAGCGGACCGGGCACCAAAGTGTCATGCCTGATCCTCGGCAGGGCTGCTTTTTCGCTTTTTGCACGCACAGCTGTTGTAGTAGCAACAGTTGTAGCAGCTACTTGGCCCTTACTGCAGACAGCCCTGCCTACTGTGGCCTTTCTGGCTGCACTGGTCAAACCAGGGCATATTGTTTTCTCGTGCTTTTGATGGCCTTGAGCAGCCGAAAATTCTGATGAAAACAAAAATATCGAGGGAGGGGGCCTCACCGCATCTTTACCTCCATCCGTCCTTTTTTCCAGCCCTGTCTCTGGATGAGAAGCCCAGCGGGCCAGGGATTTAGTACTCCACTCTGCCACCTCTGTCTGCGGGCTCACTGAAGGGCCCCATTGGAGGTCAGGAGTGTGGCCACCACAAGTACAGAGTACAAGCTAATGCAAGATATGGCAATACAAGGCACATCATACTATTGTGGTACAACTGAGGGTGTTTGAGTCTCGCTACTGCACTGCACTGTTGCTGTACTGTGGAAGCAGATGGGTGCATTCATGGGGGTCTGCATTGTCAGAACCTTCCACGCGAGCCACTAGTGCCACAGAAGCAGGTGAATTGGGAGCTAATCCCTGTTTTTCCGTGGTGGTGGTTGTCTGGAAGTCGGTGGAGGCGGGGTGGGGAGGGAGGGGGGGAGGGGGGGGAAGGGGGGCGGTGAAAGTCCAAACCCAGCAAATGCAAACCTGATGCGGCATGTTGCTCTTATTCTACTCTCCTCTCTTGGAAGTCCGTGAGAAATCTTTGCTGGAACCAGTCTCTGAACTTGAGTAGTTCCACAGCCATACTGACTCCCATTATTTTAAAGCATTATTAGCACCTTTCTAACACTTGCTAATATTTAATGATCCTTGGGTTGCCTGCAAACTTTGTTCATCGTCTATAATTGCCACCCCTCAAACGGATTCCATGAAGATCACTGCAGATCTAGATTACGCTGTTCACCTCGCTACCAAACGTCAGCAGTTCTATAAGAGTAAGCGTGTGAAGTCAAATGGAAAATGAGGGCCAACATCTAAAGTGTGCAATGCCCACAGTGAAGTGAGTAACTTAAAAGTAAAGGAAAATGCTAAATCTGACTGCAACTTGAAGCTAATTACTGATTTTCATACAGTTGGGCCTTGTATTGATTATACACCTGTGTGCACAAACAGAATAAAAATAATTAATGAACGACAAGGCTATTGTAAAAGTGCATGCGTCAATAAGCATGAAGGCGAATGTTCTGGAGCGGTCTGTGAGACTTGACCCCAGGGGCTCTACAACAATAACATACATGTGTATACATTCAGCACCAAAGAGTCTATGAGCGACAAAACTATTATGGAAGCTCCCAAACCCCACCACACCCCTCCAGCCGTTTCTGAGTGTAGGTGACAACGACAATTCAGTCCATTGTTGTGACTCTGCTAATGAGATTGGCTACAAAGCTAACAATACTTTATCCTCTCTTTCTGCTCTAATCCCTGTTAAGAACAAAACACAATCATGAACATTCTGCGCCATCTTGTCTGATGAAAGTTCCTACGTGCACATAAACTACAGTCATTCTGATTTACCACAGCCATTTTGTACTCTGTTGGTCACCTTCATTTCACCCTGTCCTCTAGCAGCCTTCTGACTCTCTGACCAAACCTGATATGTGTGCTGGGGGCTATAAACTATTTCCACGACAAACATCAACATCACCTGCTGCCTCAAACTCGTCTTTCCTCTCATCCCTGCACAAACGGGTTACAAATACCAAACAGACTCTTGCAAACATGGTTTATTGCACTACACACAGCAAGACTGGTTTTTTGCCAACAATGGGACCTGTTCTTATCAACAGAACGGACTCTTAGATCTGGCCGGTCTCACTCGTTTTTAGACCCTGAAGCAAGGTCCAGCTGCAATTAAATTGTCTGTTTTTGACCTGGGTGGGAGGAGAGTTAATGTTGGGCTTGTGTAACCATGTTGATAAAACAATGTCAGGCTTGTGTGACAACCTGCCCGGGGCGGAGACTCCAAGCTTGTAACCATGATAAAAGAAACAAATACATTGTGTAAAACTGTATAAAAGGAAGAGTCAGAAGCATTGCCAGTAGAACACCTCCCTGAAGACATCCTGGTGTCAGCAGTTGACGTGGTCTCCTCTAAGAGTAATAAACCTTTTTCTTGCCTTCCAGCTTCCAGCGCCTGCCTCGTTATTTTAGATAGTGAATCCAAAGTGGATTAAAGGTGACTTTGCGCCGGGCAGCATTGGGGATCCCAGGAGACTCGCTGCTTTTCACAAATTGGCGACCCAACGGGGGGCCCATCAGAGACACGTGGGTCCAGTAGAGAGGTCCTAACGACGGAGTGAACGACTAAATGATTGGAGTGCACCTGCCTGAAAGAGACCCTCGTCTGGCTGCCAATTGACTGAACTTCACCGGTTCCGAACGGACCTCTCTCGAGTGACCTGCGGTCCTGACTGGGGCCTTACAGGAACGCCGCATTGATTGTTGGAGTAAGAGGACAACCAGGCGCTGGAAGGGGAATACGAAGAACTGTCCATACGGTCCGGGTAAGGTCGTGAGAAAACATGACTTAAATTGATTGATTGATAGAAATACTAGTATTCCTTTTTGAGTTATTTGAGACATTCCCTGCTTGCAAACAACGTAGAATAGGAATATTCTCTCTTTGCAGACAGCGAAGGACAGGTAGTGCAGACTTTTGTCTAACATTAATTGAGATATTCATTTTGACCTGCTAAATACGTCATGCCTGTTTTCTCTAGATTGTTTGATTGTTTTGGACCGGACCGTTTGTTAGAGGTCAGTCATCCGGCACCGCCGGAAGGCACCCTAACAAGGACATGTACGTAAAATATGGATTAGCCACCGTAGCTTATAGCAAACTATGGCATAAGTACACTAGGAAGGACCGGGTAAATCAGTGGCCACTGACGGGATCTTTCGATCCCGCTAAAATAGAAACGTTAGAATTAGCTCTCTGCAAAAAGAAAACTAGACCAGCCATGTTTGATAGTTTTGGTTTATGGCGAAAAGAAGCAGCTCAACGAAAGAAAAGAGACGAAGCTAGACAAGATAAAGAAACGCGAAAATCAGCTTACCAAGCCTGTAAAAAGTTAGAAGAAGAACTAAAAGAAAAGGAAATCGATAAAAAGGAACAGGAATCAAAAATATCAGGTCAATGCCCTGTTAGAACGCCCTTAACTCTTTACCCCGAGTTACCAGCAAAACAGTGGGTAGATGATGATTTATTGTTAGGTCCCCCAATGATATACATGCCACCCCCTTATGCCCCTACTCATCCCGTAGTACAACGCCAGGACCCCCAAAGTATAGCTGGAGATGGCACGATCGCCTCAGTCTCCACCACCTCTGCTCCCACCGAGCCACCCACACCAAATGCCTCATCAAAGGAGGCAGTAGTAGAGGTAGGAACCAAGGAAATAGGAGCGCCCAGGGTCCCGCGATTAAGTAAAAATGAGCGAGCAGGCATTGATAAAATAGTTAAAACCCTCATAGATAGGAAAGAAACAGAAGAACACGTAACAGACATATGCGACTCCTATGTTGAAAACCGCAAACGATACTTTATTGTACGTCTCTGTTACCACACCCTTACTGCATATGAAGAGAAGTACCAAAACGTAGGGCCCGAGCGATTAGTGGCTCTCTACAGGAAGGTAGACATCGGAGATGAAGGCGACAACGATGTTGCAGAACTATTTTCATCCACACTAGAAGTATTGCGTCACCTCATAGAACAAGGACAGATAGATAGGGACAGGACAACTAAGGTAGCAGGACCCCCAGTGGAAAAAACAGATAGCATGATGCCAATAAAAGAAGCTGCCCCTTACTGGGTACCTCCTAGAGGACAAGGGACTAATGACGATATAAACCATCAAGACGCTAGAGGAAGGGTGGTCTACAATTGGGTGTATCAGCCATGGGACAGACAGGACATCCTGACCTTCCGTAAATCTTTGCCGGATTTACGAAAGAACCCCACCGCCTTTTACGCCGAGCTAGGTACCGCTCTGGGATCAACAATAATGACACTTGCCGACATAGACTTGTTCTTCGGGTTATGTTTGCCAGCAGATGTGTGGAAACAGGTTAAGAAAGTAAACCATACCGAACTGTTTGGTCATACCTGGGAACAACTCGACACACTAGATAAACAGCGGAACCCTGGTCAAAAACCAGTTAAAGCAATATTAGACCTCCCTGACAAAATAGTGCAGAAAGTGAAAACGCTGATCCCAGAGAAAAAGATAGACTGGTCCATAGTAACCGCATGCCGCCAGAAACCACAAGAGGACGTCTCAGAGTACTTCTCCAGATTTGAAACTGTGTTCTCTGATTACAGTGGACAAGACATGTCCACCGCAACCGGACACCACTTATTTGTGCAGAACTACGTCAAAGGATTACTGCCAGATGTATCCCAGAAACTACAAGCCAGCGAAAGTAGTTGGGCAGCATCTAAACCGACGGCCATTCTCCAAATGGCCCAGTACTACGAGCATCAGAGAAACGAAAATGACAGGGCTACAGAAAGGAAAAAGAAGGACTTGAAGGAAAGGGTAATGATAGCACAACTCCAGGGGCGAATACAGGAGGGGAGCAATATAGGGGAGGAAACCAGCAGAATACCCCTAGAGTACAGCCACCTAGGAACAATCCATCTACATCATATGTAGGACGCCAAGACCTAGGACAGGATCAATGTGCATTTTGCAAAAAATATGGACACTGGAAATCCCAATGCCCGGCTTTGTTAGGAGCTGCTAGGGGCAGAGGGGCGAGGGAAATAGCAAGTGGACAGAGAGGAAGAGGACGTGGGAGAGGGTACGCGAGTGAAGCAAGCGAGGAAAGGCCAGGAAGAGTGAACGCATTTGACCATCCCAGACAGAATCAGTACCAACAGACAGATTATGACAATACGTACGACTTTGCATAGGACAGCCAGGGGCAAGGGAGGGATCCAGTCGAGCTCTGCGTTGATCAGCAAGGCCCTTATGTTACCGCTGAGGTCCTGGGCACAAGGTCGCCATTTTTGGTAGACACAGGAGCAACACGTAGTGCACTATCCAAACGACTGATTCCAAGGGCACCCTTGTCAGGCTCACATGTGACCTCAATAGGATTTGACGGTACGCCCTCCACCAACCCTTTGTCCCGACCCATCCCTTTTAATCTTGACAGCAATGGCGTCGAAACGACATTCCTCCTCTCATCTAACACCCCAGACGCCATTATGGGCCTCGACCTTTTGAAACACTTCCATGCGACTATCAGATGCTCACCAGACGGAGTGCGTGTCATCCTGTATGACAACCCCCAACGCCATAGAGAGAACCCTTTTCAGCACATGTTTTCCATCTCTGAGACTGACACATCCCTACTGGACACTTTGCCATCACACTTATGGGCTAGGGCTGATTCAGACGTAGGACGAATGATGATTGACCCAGTACACGTAACAATACGACAGGACGCAACCCTACCGAAGGTACCGCAGTACAAAATATCGCCAGAGGGTGAGAAAGCACTAACAGAGATCATACACTCTTTGGTAGAGGCAGGGGTGGTAGAGGAAGTAGTGAGCAACATTTGTAACAGTCCCATACTACCGATTGTAAAGAGACAGGGAGAGGGAGATAGGAAAGCCTACCGCTTCATCATTGACCTGCGTGAGGTAAACAAAATCATAGTACCACAATACCCAGTAGTTTCCGACATCACGACAATTTTGACTTTAATCCCCTCCACTGCCACCACCTTCACTGTGATCGACCTCAAGAACGCCTTCTTTTCCATACCTATACACGAGGACAGCCGCTATCTTTTTGGATTTACCCTAAATTCCCGTTCGTATAGATTTTGTAGAGCACCTCAGGGGTACACTGAGAGCCCAAGTATCTATAGCCAGGCGCTTAAAAGACAGTTGGACGCCATACAATTGCCAGATGGAGTGGCACTAATACAATATGTAGACGACATCCTTCTAGCAGCAGACACCATACCAATAGCCGTCACAGCCACCATCAAACTACTCCATTTCCTTGCTGAGAATGGTCACAAGGTCTCCCGAAAGAAACTGCAGTTCTGTAAATCACAAGTGACCTATTTGGGTCACCTTTTATCAAAAGAAGGGAGAAAACTCACGCCTGACAGGATCCAGACAATTCTAGACACCCCTGTCCCCAAAAATCAGAAGCAAGTCCGCTCTTTGATAGGCCTCACCTCGTTTTGCAGACAGTGGTTACCGAACTTTAGCCTCATTGTCAAACCCCTTCTCTCCCTCCTAGCTAAGGACATCCCCTCACCTCTCCCCTGGACCCCCGAATGCCAGACAGCCTTTAAAGAACTAAGCAATGCCCTTTGCTCAGCACCAGTCCTAGGAACCCCAGATTACTAACCATGACACGAATGTATGTGACCAGGTCACAAGCTGAACAATGGACTGATGCTAGGACCACTGTAAGGGACATACAGACTACAGGCACACAAGACGAATTGACCGAGTGGGAAAAGGTGGGACTAAAAGACGAGGAAAATTGCTGGAGAACTAAAGACGGAAATAAATGGCTGTTACCCAATGCCTACCTCATCCCCATATTGACCATGGCACATTTACCAGCACACATAGGCTCCACCCCATGATTGAACTAATCACAAGAGTATGGCATAATGTCAAGATAACAGAATCTGCAAAGCGCCTAGTACAACAATGTATAGTATGCCTACAACACAACCCAGGGAAAGGGACAGTAGTACCACGGGAGGGTTTGGAGTCCCTGATCACCCCTTTGAAGTCCTTCAAATGGATTACATCCAACTAGAGAGATGCCATGGTCTAAAATATGTCCTGGTGGTTGTGTGCGCTTTTAGCAAATGGGTGGAGGCATATCCCACCCGCGACAATACTTCCATAGCCACTGCAAAAGTATTGTTGAAAGAATTCTTTCCCGGTACGGCCTTTGCAGAATTTTATGGAGCGACAACGGCCCACACTTCGTAGCCGAAGTGATACAGAACATACTGAAAGGGTTGGGGGTAAAACAAAAATTCCATGCCGTCTTCCACCCCCAATCAGCGGGCCTGGTAGAGAGACACAATGCAACATTGAAACTAAAGCTAGCCAAAATAGTTGCCACAACCGGGTTGAAATGGCCCGACGCCCTTCCATTGGCATTGCTATCAATGCGCTCCACCCCGACCAAACACAGACTGACCCCATATGAAGTGGTCTTCGGCAGGCCTATGAACATTTGGGCGGCACCAAGACCCACCTCCATTAACGATGTCCCGAACATATTAATGTCAGACTATCTGCATAAATTGACAAACGAGCTAACAATTATCCACCAACAGGTGCAGCAAGCCTTGCCTGACATATCCAGGGGCCCAGGACATGTGATAAAGCCTGGGGACTTCATCCTAGTTCGCAACTTCCAAAGAACGAAGAATCTGGAGCCCAGGTGGACGGGCCCCTGGCAAGTCTTGATCACCACTCGAACTGCCCTCCGAGTGGAAGGAAAAAAAAATTGGCTGCACGCCCACCACTGCAAGAAAGTCCCTCCAACGCTGGCAACCTGTGAAGAGGTGGAGGTGCAAGAGGAAGTACTCGCAAAAGACCGACCAGCTCTGAGTTGCTACCCACAAGAAGACACCCTCCAACTGTCTGAATTTCCCGACCCCACGGTGCCATCCAAGGAAGGGTACAACCTAAGATCGACGAAAAGGGGGAGCTCCAACAACCAGGCCACTAACTGAGTCAGAGTCTCAGATCGGTAGCACAGCCAAACGACGCTACCAGGAAAAACACCAGACAAAAGTCTGTGGTCCTAACAGTTGGTGAGCTCCTCGAAGATGATGGAAGAAACGGAACACCTGCAAAGCCACCGCAAAGACACCAAGACTTTTGAACTGCACAGTACAAAGACAATTGCACTTGTAGCTGCATTTCTCACCTGCCTCCTGCTAATGGTCACACTCTGGATCATTGAAGAGAATGCACCTGCATACAGAACATTGTCACCAACCATGCAACCAATCACAAAGAAAGAACACTACCTGGTATCACTACCGCCACATCTCCGAGAACGACGCAAAGAATTCTGGAATAATTCTTTCGTACAGATGCTGCACCAGCACAATCTTGCCACCAATGCCACTAACTGTTGGGTCTGTGGGCTGCTACCACATGCCACTGAACATTCCATCCCTTTCATCCCTTCACCCTTTTCTGTTCATGGATCTTGCCTTGCCTGGATGATGCTCCTACAAGAAAGTTACAAAGACAATGCCACTTCCGATGGGACAATCGCTCAGTTCTACAACGAGTTCTGGCTAAACCAAACAGGAAGAACAGCAGCTCCCTTTTGCCCTCACACCTCCAATACGACATTCCCAATGAATGTCCCCTCCAAAGAACGAGTGGAAATACAAGTGTTCAATAATCCTGTCAGAGCCACATTTTCCTACCTGAAGAAAAGAACTGCTGCAACACTGACTGTGGCCCTATCTGTGGTGAACGTCTCTGGCCTTGTATGCATTGAAGGCCGTGGGACTAAGAATGTGGGTCACAGCACTTGTAACATTGTAAGGACTTTGAACACTGCCAATCCTCCAGCATTTGTTGCATCACCCAATATGTACTTTGTCTGTGGAACCAAAGCCTACACCTGGCTCCCAAGAAACTGGGGGGCACGTGCTACATCGCCTTTGTTTTGCCACCGACCTACACAGCCCCTGCAGAGCATCATCGAGAAAAGCGTTCTAAAGACACTGATCAAGCAGACTCTGCCGCATCACAGTTCGTTGACGCAGCAAAAGGGCTCGTCCCGCTATGGGGTCCGATGGCAAACAGCCGAGCCATCAGACATCTGTCTCAAGCGGTAGAAACCGCCCTGAACGTCACAGCTGGCATCCTCACCAACAACACTGCCGAGCTTCAAGCGGTCCGTCTGGTGGCCCTACAAAACCGCATGGTCCTGGACGTGGTACTAGCGGATCGTGGAGGAGCATGTCGCATCATTGGTGCCAGTTGCTGCATATACATCCCTGATAATTCACCCTCTGTCTATGAAGCAATCGAACATCTCCACAGACTGTCTTCAGAAATTCATCAAGGATCAGAGACTTGGACAATTGGAAGTTGGCTTTGGGGCATCTTAAAGGACTGGGGTTGGAAAATATCAATGTTTCTCTTGGTCCCAGTATTGGCAATATGTGGTTGCTGTTTGGGTGTACACTGTATACCACCTTTGTGTTCTCTTTGCATAAGTGCCTTGCGCCCTAAGACTATGGACACTCAGTTAACAAAAATGAGAGTAATGTATGAACAAGAAATACAGGACATTATGGAGATCGAAATAGACTGACAAGATGGCTAGTTATGTTCAAAGGGGCGACTGTTAAGAACAAAACACAATCATGAACATTCTGCGCCATCTTGTCTGATGAAAGTTCCTACGTGCACATAAACTACAGTCATTCTGATTTACCACAGCCATTTTGTACTCTGTTGGTCACCTTCATTTCACCCTGTCCTCTAGCAGCCTTCTGACTCTCTGACCAAACCTGATATGTGTGCTGGGGGCTATAAACTATTTCCACGACAAACATCAACATCACCTGCTGCCTCAAACTCGTCTTTCCTCTCATCCCTGCACAAACGGGTTACAAATACCAAACAGACTCTTGCAAACATGGTTTATTGCACTACACACAGCAAGACTGGTTTTTGCCAACAATGGGACCTGTTCTTATCAACAGAACGGACTCTTAGATCTGGCCGGTCTCACTCGTTTTTAGACCCTGAAGCAAGGTCCAGCTGCAATTAAATTGTCTGTTTTTGACCTGGGTGGGAGGAGAGTTAATGTTGGGCTTGTGTAACCATGTTGATAAAACAATGTCAGGCTTGTGTGACAACCTGCCCGGGGCGGAGACTCCAAGCTTGTAACCATGATAAAAGAAACAAATACATTGTGTAAAACTGTATAAAAGGAAGAGTCAGAAGCATTGCCAGTAGAACACCTCCCTGAAGACATCCTGGTGTCAGCAGTTGACGTGGTCTCCTCTAAGAGTAATAAACCTTTTTCTTGCCTTCCAGCGCCTGCCTCGTTATTTTAGATAGTGAATCCAAAGTGGATTAAAGGTGACTTTGCGCCGGGCAGCATTGGGGATCCCAGGAGACTCGCTGCTTTTCACATCCCCATGGGTTGCACAAAGGTCAACGTCGTCCAAACAAGGTACCTATCTAGTCCATCAAGCCCTCTCAATCAAACCCATCCTTGCTTACCGATTATACTCTTCTGGACGTGCCTGTCACATTTATTAACACTAGGATCAATGCACAACTTCAGTACTCATGTGACTGTATATCTTATTAATGGAACCTCCTCCAATGCAAACTCTGTGGTGAACTTAGGCTAGTTGAATCTTGTCCATCTTCACTATGTCCTCCTCCTGAGTGCCCAAGTGACTAATCCTCTCTGACACACTGTGAGAAGGAGGACGATTTTCGTCATGCTGCCCCAATGTTGGGAAGATAAACCATATCACAGCGGATAAGTATTTGGAACACCTCCAATGGTGAAAGGGCTTTCTTAAAAACTGGCATTGGACATAGTGAAGACAAAGAGGATTCAACTGAGTCAACTAGTTCACCACAGAGATTTTATTGGAGGAGGTTTCATTCATAAGATGTATATAAATATATAGGACGGGATCCCCAATGTGGAGTTATGAGACCAGGATGGTGCCAAGTCTCCTGAGAGCCAAATGAGGCCTCAATTCATGTCCGAACTAGGGCAAGTATCATTTTGAGAATTACTGGACTCAAAGGCGATGTTTCTCATAATTCAATTTTAATTGACGGAAGACAATAAATAATTTTTGTCCTGAAGGTGGAAATACAGATATCCCACCAGTCCAGTGGGATATCTCCATCCCACCAAAATGCATCAAAGATTAATTCACAGTCCATCAACACTGGACATTTGTATATGATTGATATATTCCATAAACACTTTGTGATATATATTGTGGATGTATAAGACAGATGGTTTTGTCTAGGAAAAGAGTTTTTCTTTAATATTTATGAAGAGTTATTTTATGTTGTGTAAATGTATTTTTAATTATACAAATTATTATTTTTCTAAATAGTTGTTATTCTCACTAAACTCTTTTCACACGAGAGTGTGGTTTTGTATTAATTGAATGTGTGAGAAGTATTTGGGATTCTTTTGTTTAGAATTATTAGTGTACTACGGGGAAATATTTGGTGTTTGGTTATCTGTGAGTAGAGCACCAAGCAGCTCCATGGAGAAGTTGACAAGGGACAGTATGGATCTTGGGGGACTTCGCATGTGATGGGCACCTCCAGGTCTCAGAAGTTCCCTAAGTGAACAAAGTGCGTCGCTTGGAAAGGTAAGAGGAGAACCAGTGAAGGACATTGCTGGTTATTTCCATTCAAGACTCGAGAGTGCATATTAGAGTGGGATGATCGACTGTGTCGAAGCAAGATGAGATCCAGCAATATCATGCGGCAGGAGTCCTCTTCATCTGACATCAGGAAGGCATCATCTACGATGTGTGAGGTAGCAGTCTCCATGCTGCAGATTTATCTGAAGCCATACTGCAATGCATATTCAATTTGCTGCTGTTCTGGCATGTTGGCTAAAGACAATGGAAATTTTAATCGGGTATGACCAGTGGGCTTAGTTCACAGCCTATTGGTGTCTTTGCAGTGACAATACTTCTCGGAGTGTATTTGTCGATCTGAAAAAACAAGTTCGATAGAAAAGTGCCATGAGCAAAGTTAATGTTTACAACGGTATTGCTCAAAGGATAAACCCTGTATTGCAGGTTAAAGATGAGGGTGTGCACTAATAATGCCTGGCCAAAGTGCAGGATGGATTCGTGCCATGTAGGGTGTTGCCAGATTTATATAGTGCATCATATATCATCTTCATTGAGTGTTTTTGAACTTTACATATCATTAACTATGAGGGTTTTCTCTTGAGTTGGGACATTATCTGGGGAGGCTGGGCAGCACCAGTGGTTGGTACTGTTGTTTAATCCATACACTTCAATTATAATGCACAATTACACTCAGCTAACTCAAACTCCGGTTTAATTTACATATTTGAAAAGTAATAGTTAGGGCAGTTACAACGAGGACACACTGGGACATAGCTAGAACCCCCCTCTTCCCAAGCTTGTGAACTTCTATCGCTCCTGCGAAAAACTATGTTTTTAGCAGGTGATGACACTTCGATCATCTATGGGGGAAAAAGGTACAACCGCAGCAGAATTATACAACTTATATGTTAAGATACTACTAACTATTATATAGTGTTGTGGTCGTTTTTGTTTTCTTTAGCTATAGACGTATCGCACTCCAGGATCTCATTTTTAAAAACAGACCAATTCGACCTACTGATAATTCCCGCCTAGAAACTTTTGTGACCCACATAAAATCATTAAAATACCCAATCCACTTTCTAGTTGGAGTAACCGGATGCTCACTCCACTCCCACCAAGAGAAACACTTAATATGGGGGGGGGAAAAGCCTCTAATTGCCCGATAGCAAAATTGCCCACACTGTTAATGTTCAACTAGTACCGGATTCCTGGAGCAAACGGCCTTTACTAAAGCCTTCCTTTTCTCATCTGTGAAAATGTTGCTTTTCATAGAAGCACAAATAAAAATTAAAAAAATTAAACACTTAACGAAACGTACCGGATCTCTTCCTTCCTATGCTTTCTTCCGCAGCAGCCTGGCCACCAAAAACCTCGCTTGACCAATCCTGGCGCTGCTCTAATACCATGAGGGCAACACCATGGTTGGAGGGAGCAGCCTCACTCGGCGCTCCACAGCGCTCTGGAGGCCTGCACTTGCTCTAACCCAGCTGTCTTAAGACAGGTGGGTTAGAGATGTTTGAAGTGCGCATGTGTGGCTAGCCATCGCAAAACAGCCAGCCAAAAAGACATGCACACTTTGAACAGTGCATTTAATAGCCCACCAACCTTCCTGCTGCAGTCACTCAGCAGTAAAAAACACACAAATGATGGACTGAATGCAGAACAAATCAAAACATTCACCCCAGTCAACAGATCTGGGTTAAATCCATCGTTCTTTTGCTCACCATGCCACCCCAGTTTAGACCCAGCCATATGCAAATCAGTCTTGACCCTGTGCCTCATGGGAACAGTCCAGACCGAACTGCCAAGCCAGGTCCTTCCTAGACCGGAAACAAGCATCCTAGGATCGATTTGGGGGTTTTACCCCTCATCAGCCAGGCTAGCTTGAATGCAGTGGCACAGTGAGCCCAAGACCCATGTCTGGGCATACCCGGCGCACTTAGGGTGAGAAAGCAAGAGACACACAATTGATGGACGGAATGCAGAACAAATCAAAACATTCACCCCTAGTCAACAGAGCTGGGTTAAATCCATCGTTCTTTTGCTCACCATGCCAACCCAGTTTAGACCCAGCCATATGCAAATCAGTCTTGACCCTTTGCCTCATGGGAACAGTCCAGACCGAACTGCCAAGCCAGGTCCACCCTGGACCTGAAATAAGCATCCTAGGACCGGTTTCGGGGTTTCACCCCTCATCCGCCAGGCTAGCTTGAATTCAGTGGCACAGTGAGCCCGGGACCCACGTCTTCTTTTTGCATTTGTCACCCTGAGTGGGACGGGTATGCTCAGACATGGGTCCCGTGCTCTTCATGCCACTGGAGTCAAGCTATCCTGGCTGATGAGGGGTGAAACCCCGAAACCGGTCCTACGATGCTTGTTTCCAGTCCAGGGAGGACCTGGCAGTTCGGGCTGGACTGTTCCCATTGGGCGCAGGGTCAAGACAGATTTGCATATGGCTAGGTTTAAACTGGAATGGCATGGGGAGCAAAAAAACGATGGATTTAGGCCCAGATCTCTGTACTGGGGTGAATGTATGACATTGTTCTGCATTCTGTTCATCAATTGTTCTTTTTGCATTTGTCACTCAGCAGCGGTTCCGACCTCGCCCCTGTCCTGATGCTTTGTTCAGGACAGGGGATGAAAAATGAAAAATAAAATGGTAATTCATTACCATTTTATTTTTCATATCTGGGGCTTTGGGAGTGATTTAAGTGGGGCGTCGCTCCTCTGCTCCAACGGAGGAGCAGCCCCTGTTTACAGTGGGCTTTGGGTAACCCCACAGCTCCGGGTCCAGCTTTAGAATCTCCAACTTCACCCTAATGCACAAGTTACTAACTTGTGTAACGATACAGTAGTTAGTGACAGATTCCTTCCCTTAGAATATCCCCAGGCGTCAGGCTGGATCCGGAAAGTTTTTTGCGTAGCAGTACCCTTACGCGTCGGTAGGCGGCGTCGTGCGGCTCCGCGTCCGTCGTCGGGATCGTCGGGATGACGTCGCGGGCAGTACTTAGACACCGCCCCTGCGCGGTGACGTCAGTTCTGTACACGACTTTCCGCGCCAGGAACGCAGAGCCATGCAAGAAGCTGACATTGGTGTCTGAAAAATACTAGGGCCCTGAAAGGGATGTCCTTAACCCTAGAAATCAGTTCGCAGAACGGGGAGGATGGGTGGGGCGGTAAGGAATCTGTCACTAACTACTGTCTCTTACAGATATATCGTTACACAAGTTAGTAACTTGTGCATCTGAAAGAGACACGTTAGTGACAGATTCCTTACCTTAGAATAGATACCCCAGCAATACCAACCCTGGTGGTGGGTCTGCGAACAAAGATCAGACAAGGAAGTCTCGGAGAACAGAACGGCCAAAGAAGCCGTCTCTCCGGACTTGGCTGTCAAGGCAGTAATGCTTGGTAAACGTGTGCAACGAGGCCCACGTAGCTGCCTGACAAATGTCCTGTAAAGGGACACCACGTCCTAAAGCCGTGGTGGCGGTTGTCGCCCTGGTGGAATGGGCACGCAACCCAACAGGGGGCTCCTTTTAGCCAAAGAATAACAGGCCTTGATACACAAGACGACCCAGCGGGAGATGGTCCGCTTGTGTACCGCCCGACCTTTTGGCGCCCACGTAGCCAACAAAGAGCTGGTCGTCCACCCGGAACTGTTGTGTGCGATTCAGATAAAAAGAAATCGCACGTTTTGGGTCCAGACGGTGGAGCCTCTCTTCCTCTCTAGAAGGATGCGGAGGCGGAAAGAAGGTGGGCAAAGTGATGGTCTGCCCAATGTGGAAAGCAGTAACCACCTTTGGCAAGAAGGACGAATGCGTCCTGAGAACAACCTTGTCTGGATGTACAGACAGAAAGGGAGGCTTGCAAGAAAGAGCCTGGAGCTCACTCACCCGCCGAGCGGAGGTGATGGCCACCAGAAAGGCTGTCTTCAGAGTCAGAAGACGAAGAGGACAGTTATGCAGAGGCTCAAAGGGAGCGCACATTAAGAAGGTAAGAACCAAATTCAAGTCCCACTGAGGCATTATAAACGGAACAGGAGGAAAGAGGTGAGTAATGCCTTTAAGAAACCTGTTAACAACAGGGGACTTAAAAAGAGAGGGCTGATCAGGAAGCCTGAGGAAGGCCGAGATTGCACAAAGATAGCCCTTGATGGTACCCAGGACAGAACCCTGTTGGGCCAGAGAAAGAAGGAACAGAAGAACCTCAGAAAGAGGGGCAGAAAGGGGATTCACAGCCTTTGCTGTGCACCATGCCACAAACTTGTTCCACCTGCAGGCGTATACCACCTTAGTGGAGGGACGCCTGGCTGCCAGAATCACATCACAAACTTCGGGAGGCAAGTCGAAAGGAATCAACTGCCGCCGCTCAATCTCCACGCAAGCAGGTGTAGACTGGACAGGTTCGGGTGGAGGACCGTCCCCTGCTGCTGCGACAGAAGATCCTCCCGAAGAGGCAGACGGATCGGGGGATCGACGCTCATGCTGAGTAGCTCGGGATACCAAACTCTTCGAGCCCAGTCCGGAGCCACAAGGATGACTTGGGCCCGGTCGCGCCGAATCTTCTGCAACACTCTGGGCAGAAGTGGAATAGGCGGAAAGGCGTACAACAGACCGCAACTCCACTCGCGACGAAAAGCGTCGCCGAGCGAGTGGCGCCTTGGAAATTCCAACGCGCAGAACTGATGACATTGCGAGTTCTCTTCGGTGGCGAATAGATCTAACCAAGGCTCTCCCCACTGTAGAAAGAGTCCTTGCGCCACTTCCGAGTGAAGACGCCATTCGTGATCCATCATGGACCTGCAGCTGAGTTCGTCCGCCCTGGCGTTCAGGGAACCTGCCAGGTGTTGAACCATCAGGAATATGCCCTGATGTTCCAGCCATGTCCAGAGGCGCAGAGCCTCCTGACATAGGGTCCACGACCCCACCCCGCCTTGTTTGTTGCAGTACCACATGGCGGTGGTGTTTTCTGTGAACACCTGCACTACCGTCCCTTTGACAGAGGGAAGGAATGCCTTCAGTGCAAGTCGGATCGCCCGGAGCTCCAGAAGGTTGATATGGAGCCGGGACTCCGCCGGAGACCAGAGGCCTCTGATCTCCGCCTCTCCCATGTGACCGCCCCATCCCAGCAGGGACGCGTCCGTCACAACTGTGTGCTCTGGCTGGGGAAGGGAGAGGGATCTGCCCCTGACCCATTGCCGGTTCGAGAGCCACCACTGCAACTGTCTTGCAGTCCCCTCCGAGATCTGGACGTGATCTGACAGGTTGCCCTGGTGCTGCGCCCACTGGAACTTCAGGTCCCACTGCAGAGCCCGCATATGCCATCTGGCATGATCGACAAGCAGGATGCAGGAGGCCATGAGGCCCAGCAGCCTCAGGGTCATCCGTGCCGAAACCCAGGATAGAGGCTGAAAGATCGGAATCATAGCCTGAATATCCCGGACTCGCCGTTCGGGAGGATAGGCCCGAAACTGCGTCGTGTCCAGAACTGCTCCGATGAAAAGGAGCTGTGGAGAAGGAATCAGATGCGACTTCGGCACGTTGATGGAGAACCCCAGCGAGTGCAGGAGTTCGGCCGTAGTCTGGAGGTGGGAGACGACTGCCTGGGACGAGCTCGCCTTCAGCAGCCAGTCGTCGAGGTAGGGGAAGACTGGAACCCCTGCCCGGCGCAGATGAGCTGCGACCACCGCCATCACTTTCGTGAACACCCGAGGGGCGCTGGTAAGGCCAAAAGGGAGCACGGTGAACTGAAAATGCTCGAGGCCCACCATGAACCGCAGGTAACGCCGGTGGGCCGGCAGGTCGGGGATATGAAAATATGCGTCCTGCAAGTTCAGCGCTACCAACCAATCTCCAGGGTCGAGGGCAGTCAAGACCTGAGCTAGGGTGAGCATCTTGAACTTCTCCTTCCGGAGGAAGCGATTTACGTTCCGGAGGTCCAAGATAGGACGCATGTCCTCCTTGTCCTTTTTGGGCACCAGAAAGTAGTGGGAGTAGCAACCACGACCTACTTCTGGGGTCGGAACGCGCTCGATGGCCCTCTTGGCCAAGAGGGCCGGAACTTCCTTCTGAAGAAGCACCAAGTGATCCCCTGACATGCGGTGGAATTGAGGTGGCATGGCTGGGGGGGTGGTCTCGAAGGGGAGGGAGTAGCCCCTTCGGACAATGTCCAAGACCCACCTGTCCGAGGTGATGGCACGCCAGTGGTGAAGGTGATGGCGGACCCTGCCCCCTACTGGCGTGCTGTGCACCTGAAAGGAAGGACTAGGAGGGCTTGGAGGCCGCGGACGGGGCGGGGTTGGTGGCCTGACCCGCACGCTGGTTGCCTGACCCGCCACGGCGGGAGCCACGTCCTCGTCCACGCGAAGACTCTTGCTGCGCGGGCCGGTGGCTGGGCAGCGGACGTGACTGGGCGCCCCTTCCGTGGCCACGGGGCGAAAAGCAGTTGGCTGCGGAGGGCGTACAGCAGAAAGGCCCAGGGACTTGGCCGTAGCCCGTGAGTCCTTAAAACGCTCCAGCGCATGGTCTGCCTTGTTCCCAAAAAGGCCGACCCCATCAAAGGGCATGTCCATAAGAGTGTTCTGGACATCACCCGAGAAACCAGTGGTTCTCAGCCAGGCGTGACGGCGCAGCGCCACTGTCGTTGCAATCGATCTGCCCAGCGAGTCGGCGGTATCAAGGCCACATCTGATGGTGTATTTAGCCGCATCTCTTCCTTCCGCAATGGCGCGGGAAAGCAGTGTCTGGACCTCCTCAGGACACTGGGGCAAAGCTTGCGCCACCGAGTCCCACAGAGAGTGGGAATATCGTCCCAAAAGGCAAGCGGTGTTGACAGACCGCAAACCAGCACTGGAGGAAGAAAAGACCTTCTTCCCAAATTGATCCAAGTGTTTGGATTCCCTATCCGGAGGAGCGGTAGGGAAGGCGGTTTGGGAAGCAGAGGCTTGGACAACCAAGCTCTCGGGAGAGGGGTGTTGGGAGAGGAACAGGGGGTCGCTCGGAGCGGGGCGATGGCGTCGGGCCACGTTCCTATCCACAGGAGCCCCTGTGGCGGGCTTGGACCAGGTGCCCAAAAGAACGTCGGAAAGCGCGTCATTAAACGGCAGCAGTGGCTCCGAGGAGGTAGCCGCCGGCTGAAGCACTTCCGTCAGGAGGTTAGTCCTGAGAGCCACCGTAGACAGTTGGAGGTGTAAGGCCCCAGCTGCTCTACGCAACACAGTTGCAAAATTTGCTCCCTCCTCCGTTGCCACGGAAGGAGGAGACAGCATGCCAGAGTCAGGGGAGGTGTCCAGACCACTGGCATCCCCAAGTTCCTCAGCCCAGTCCTGTTCGAACTCACACTGCTGTGTGAGAGGGTCATCCGACCCCTCCCAGTTCTCTTCGTCCTCCTCAGGTTCAAAATAAGGAGAAGGAGGGACACGCGGGACCCAAGGTCTCATCGGCGTCGGAGACGGCGTCGAGCGACGTCGGTCCGGCGCCGTGTCCGGATCCGGAGAGAACCGGGGAACGACGACGCCCGGAGCCCCGGGCGTCGTCGGGAACGGCACCGGAGACATCGGCGCCGGCGGTGGTGTAGTTAGGTCAACCGGCGTCGATGGGGGTTGCGGCAGCACCGGAGCCGGGATCAAGGCCGGGGCCGGGACCGAGGCTGGTGTGACAGGCGGCGCCGGGACCGGAGTCGCCGGCGGCGCCGGGGAAACCCCATCAGGGCCTGCGGGGCCCGAAGGCGCACCGGGGGGACCTTGAGGCCCGAAGAGGCGGGCCATGGCCGACAGGAATTCCTGTATCTCGGCCGGAGTCGCCCCCGAACCCGGGAAGGACGGGTAATGCGGGGGCGGCTCCACAGGCACTCCCGGAGCCGCGGGGACGGTGCCGACAGGAGCCTCAACCGAGTCGCGAGACCGGCGAGGCGAAGCCGTCGAGCGATGACGCTTCTTAGACTTTTTATGCTTCGACTTACCGGAGGAGTGCGAAGACTTGGACCCCGACGACCGATGAGGACTCTGCGACCGGCCCCTCGACCTCTCACGTGACCGGGGCTTGGTGTGGCGCGGAGCCGACTGCCGGACCTTGAGGAGCTTTCGAGACCGCTCTCGCAAAGCCTTCGGGTGCAAGGCCCGGCAGTCGGGGCACGACTGTGTCGTGGTCGCGGCCAAGGCAGTAGAGACACTAAGTGCGGGTCTGTGATCGACATCATGCGACCACAGGCGTCGCAGGGCTTGAAGCCGGGCATCCCTACCGACACCTTCGGAGTCGAGAGACTCGTTTAGAAAAACAGTGAAAAAATCACCAAACATTTAGTCAAAAAATGACTAGGGCACTGCTCTTCCCGGATCTGCGCTTACTGGCGCGGAAAAAGAAGAACTGATGTCAGAGCACAGGGGCGGCGACTAAGTACTGCCCGCGACGTCATCCCGGCGATCCCGACGCCGACGACGGACGCGGAGCCGCACGACGCCGCCTACCGACGCGCAAGGGTACTGCTACGCAAAAAACTTTCCGGATCCAGCCTGATGCCTGGGGATATTCTAAGGTAAGGAATCTGTCACTAACGTGTCTCTTTCAGATCCTCTTACCTACCCACACGAAGGACACCAGAAGGCTATTCAGTCTGGTGAAGGTGGTTCTCAGCATATGGCATAGGGAGTGCTGCAGGACGTATAGACAGAGCGGTAACAACAGCATGTTGCTCAAGGCTACTCTACCCGTCACAGATAGAGGCAGGCGGTTCCAAAAACAGATAGTGGTCTACAGGCTCTAAAGAACCCTACCCATGTTGAGTCCATAATTAGCCTCCGTCGTATGAGCCACCTGTATGTCCAGGTCTCGGAAGTGGTCGAACTCCCACTGGAGCTTCGGCTCTGGGAGAGCAGCACTGTACACCCCCACCAGCCTGGCTTGAGGGAAAGGCACTGATTTCTGTTGATTGACCCATAAACCCGAGACCTCACCAAAAGCAGTCATGATCTCCAAAAACGCACACAACATAAAGCAAAGTATCATCCGCGTATTGGGAAACAACGTGGGTTCGCATCCCCCCACCCCCACTGCAACACCCCATTATGCCAAGTCACAGCACAACCTAACTGCCAAGGACTCCATTGCCAAGGCAGAGAGGAGAGGCGATAGTGGACACCCCTGCCTCGTGCCCCATTCAATAGGCAAACATTCTGACACCACATTCCTGGACCGAACATGTGCCATAGGTTGGGTATAGAGTAACCGCACCCATGACAGAAATACTGGTCACAGACCCATCCTCTGCAGTACCTCCCATAGATAGTCCCAGCCGAGTGTGTCAAAGACTTTTTCAATATCTAACACCACCACCGCAGCCTTCAGATCCATCCCGGCCACAGAGTGTAATATGTGGGACAGCCTCCGCAGGTTCATCTGCGCCCCCCACACCCCTCCACCCCCCTTCCCGGGCATAAAACCGCACTGGTCTTCATGTACCAAATGGGTCACCACCCTACCCAGCCGCATCACCAGGGCCTTTGCTAGGATCTAGTGTCAACTCCCAGCATGGACAGAGGGCGATATGAACTCTGATTCGTGGGGTCTTTACCAGTTTTTCAGGGGCATGACAATCTGGGCCTCCTGCATGGATTGCGATAGCAAACCGTTGTGCCTGCACTCCTGAAGAGTCTTCAGTAGGCGGGGCACCAACAGCCCAGCAAACGTCAAGTAATACTCTAATGGAAGCCAGGCCAGGGGGCCTCCATCGTGCCATGGCACGGACCGACTCCTGCAACTCCTCCACCCAGACCTCCTCCTCTATGCCCTGCCCCTGTGGCTCTGTAAGACTAGGGAGTTCCAAGTCATCCAGAACTGCCTGGCCTCCACCAGGCGATCGTCCTAATCCGCACTGTAAACCGCCAACAAGTGGTCTTGCAAAAGCAAATTCATGCCAGCATGTGTTCCGACCATGGTTCTGTCCTGGCACTTCAGGGACAGTATCAGCGGGGGCAGGCGTTCACTTTTTAACAACCACACCCGCATCCTCCCCGACTTGTCCCCCTCTCTATGTAACCGCACCAGTAGTCGCGTCAGGTCTGACAGTCGAGCCTGTCCCATATTTCCTCAATCCACTGCTGCGTCGTCAGCAAATCCTACTGTCGCTCCCCATTTAAATGTGCGCTTTGCTGAAAGTCCGTCAGGACCCCCTTCTCCTCAGTCATTTACATCTCAGGGTGGCGTAGTGTACCACTAATGTAGGACATACATTCCAACATGTCACTAACTCCAGGGTGTCCCACTCCACCCCTTTCCGCACCGTCAAAAACCAGTTGGCCTCGAAGTAGCTGGTGGTCACCTCCCAGAGATCCTCACGAAATAGCGTGTCTCCCAACGCTTCTGGAGGAGGTGCCAAAGGGGATCCTTGACCTAGTTCCACCAATGCCCCATTCCAGCAATAGCAGTGCGTGGTCTTAAAGGAATCTGTCCAGAATACGGACATTCAATATGGCAACTGCCAGGTCTCCCGATACCAGAAACCTGCTGAGACGACTATATGCGTTTCATGTGTGGGCGCGTTGCAGGTAAATTCTCATAACTCCGGCTGGATCACGTCAGATATACCTGCACTGTAGGCGGTCAATCACAGCATGCAAGGCTGTCGACATGCTCGGTTTAGTGCCAGGCCATGGCGGATGTCGATCTAACTGCCCATCTAACATGCAATTGAAATCCTCGACCCACAGCAGAGAAATTCTGACATAGGGAAGCAGTTCCCTTTCCAACTCCAAGTAGAAACCCCCCATCAACATTCGGTGCATATACGTCCAACAGGCATACTTCCTCGCAATCCAAGAGATTATGTAATAAGAGGTACCTTCCCTCGATATCTGCATTAAAGCCACAAACCCAGAAGGGAACCTGCGGCGCCACCCAAGGTCATAACTCCACAGGCCTAGTTGGAATGTGTGGCGGAATATATCTGCCCCCTCCATTTCCTATGCACCTGGTGTACCTCAGCGTCCATCAAATGTGTCTCCTGTAACATTGCAATGTGTACACCCTGCCTGTGCAGGTATGTCTGTATCCTATAACGTTTCACATATGAATTGACCCCACGGATATTTCATGTCACCAACTTAAAGTGTGCCACCATCGCCAGCTCAACGACAAACAGAGGATGTTTTCGCAGACAGGATGGTCTCTGTAAACCAGCACTAAAGAAGAGTTCTGGGGTCTGCCCACCACTCCCTCCGGAAATCTCACAAACCGGAGATTGCAAAGTCTAGAGCGGTCCTCAGCGTCTTGGGTTCTGCACTCCAGTGCGGTCGTCTTGGCCGAGAGGTCAGTTAGCGTAGTCTTCAAGGTGGCGATCTCCTCATAGAGTTTGGTCACATCCTGTTCTGTGGCCAGTGACCATTCTGCCACTTTTCGCAGGTCCACACCCAACAGGCCAATGTCCAGAGAGACAGCTTCTATCTTAGCCTGCACCGCTGCACAGGACGCGTCAATTGCAGCCAGTATTTGAGCATCTGTGGGGCCCTACAACTCCACTCGATCCTCTGCAATTTCCTCCTGGGACGGATCTCCACTCACGGTAAGGGCCGTAAATGGCCAGTCTTGGTCTGCTGCGCCCATTCCTGCGGCCTATCCTTCCCCTTCGTACTGTAGTTCCCAAAGAGGACAGGGGGGAAAACCAGACCACAACGCCCTGCACCTTCGCACCAACAACCAGGACCCCTCCTGGCCCTCCACTAGCAAGTGTCTCCACCGGTGTCCCCACCCAGCAAGGGATAGAAGGGAGCACAATCCTCAGCCAGCCCCAATCTCACCAGCACCACTCAGTATCTAACAATAAGGCAGGAGAAGGAGGACAGGGACAGTCCTCCGCAACAGGACCACCAGTTCCTGGGGGGTGTGGGTGAGGGGAAAAGACAGTGCCCCCTCGGTCTAGTCAGGGCCCTCAAGCCGTGAGCACCACAATTAGCAGCCCCAAGACACCTCCTAAGAACCCCTCAACAATCCCCAGTAGCTCACCAATTGTACTGAGAAGGAAAGATGAGGGGCAGTCCGCCTTTAACAGCAGTCCTGAAGCTAGGGAAAACTCCAGCCGGCACTGCAAATCTCCCCTCAGGGCCACGCGGCAGTGAACCAGCTGCCCCCTGCAGTAGGCCAAACTCCAGGCTCCGCAGGGTGGGATGGGGCGCACCGCACAGGGCCCGCAGCACAGACATCCCCAGCTTCAACCTTCAACTCAAACTGCTGCCATCTGCGCTGTAATTACAGTTACTCTCCTTCCTCTCGGAGAGCTGCACCAGCGTTCAATCCCCTCCGAATGATCATGGGGTCAATGGCACATGAGCCCCAGCAGGCAGTGTTTATAAGCCTCAACGAGGCTAAGAAGCAGGCCCCATTGCAGAGGGAATGTTGCACTCTGGGGGAGGGGGTGGGGAACATTCGCCTGCGATAGAAATCCAAATCCGGGCCTTGTGGTGTTAGGGGACACCCTTCTGGTTAGACTCTGCCACCACCCTGTAAACACAAGCAGTCCTCTCTCCTCGCCACCGGGAGCACAAGCCGCTCCGCCCCGCTCGAGGGACCACCTGTCCGCTCCTGCTCGTGGTGCCTCTCCTCGGCTCCCGCAAGGCACCAATGCGGTCGCCCAGGGACCTCCTCCCACCTCAGTACGCCTCCCTCCGGCTTCCTCGCCGCAACAACCAGTGTAGAGCAGGCCGATAGCATGCACAGATGGGCCGCACTCCGCCACTCCGGAGCCCGCTCCCTCTGCTCAGTTACAGGACGCAGCTTCACCTCAGGCCAAGGCGCTCAAGGCTCCGTAGAGGCCTTGTCTGGCCAGTAACTCCCTCAAGAGGTATGGTGGATCTCTGCACCACACCACCTCACTCAAAGGCATCCACCAGGGCCACCAAAGCACGAGCTAGCTGCTCGGACATCGTACTAGTGGCTACAATCCCAGATGATGAAGGATGTTTACGGGCCAGGACGGGAGCTGTGAAAGCTACTTCCTGGCAGCATTATTGCCAGGCCACACCCCCACACAGACCACTATTAACTATTTTATCATCCTGACAGCAAGCTTATCTGTACATTATAATGGCATTAATTTGTGACATTTACAGCTAAATAACCTCTTACTCTGTATTCAGTTTCTTTAAAACTTAAAAAAAAAATATATTGTTCTCAGTGTAAACTTAAGTTTGAGCAACTTTTTAAAGCCTGGCCTGCAGCGCTTTTGAAGTAAGCTTGCACTGCAAAATGTGCTCTGTGGGAACAAGGTAGGGCGGCTGAGGTATTTCCTTTTATCTTGAGTGCATAAGAGTACTACTTAACCAACCATACATCACAACCCTTGACAGGTAATACAGCAATCATCGCTTGTGCATGCAAATCAATGTAAGATCACGAAGTAAAATCAGAACTCGCATCTACAACTTGTGAGAGGATCTAAACCCAGACCCATTTTTCATCATGTACACCTGGCTAGGTGATCATGCTACACCCATGATAAATGAGGTAATCCCCAATCAATATTTAACCCATTTAAGGGAATCCACAACAGTGGAGGGATCAAAGGTGGCTGACAAAGATACACTAACGTTTTTATGAAGGCAAGGGCTGCCCAAACAAATTTACTACAACTTACAGGAAACGGAAGAAGAATCAGGGCAGTTAACAAAATGTATATGAGCTCAAATACACTATTGCCTCAACCAGATATTGTATAAAGACAGAGGGAGGGGGATGGAAGTATTTTAACGGTTAAGGAGTAATGCCCCTGCACAGGTACTGGGTGGATTGCCAATAATGCCCGATTGAGACCTTGAAATGTGTAGTAAAATTGTTAATTACTATAGAGTACGGCGCAACCTGCATCACGGGACAATAAATGTCTGTTACACCAAAAAACGAATAAGAAAGATTGATAAATGACCATATGCACCTCCACCAATAAACAATCTTGAAATGCAATTCAACACTTGTTCACAGCTTACAATGCTGAATATTCTACGCCTCCTTCCTCCTTATCCACTACTTCCACCAATCAACCCAGTTTACAGACGCTCGTCTGGACTCAATATTGGACATTACAAAGGATAATTCATATTTCTCCAGGAGAGCTCAAAAACAGTACTATCCGAGTCCCCATGCCTACCAACCTTTTAAGCACTTGTTTGGTATCAACTGGTAAGTGGGGCCTTCCATCTAATGACAGGCCACTCTGATGCTATACCTCTAACCAAAAGTGCTAATCTCAGCCTCTGGTAGCTAATCTCAGTCACTGGCAATAAAGCCAATACATGGTGTCCATCACATCATTCATTTCAATCTCAGCCTCCCCATGACAACTGACCTAATAAAAAAGCCCTATCTCAACCATATCAACTAGATCCTGGAAAATTTTCAACTAAAAGCTCCTTCCAAAGAATACTCAGTGCTTTCCTTCAATGGGATCCAGCAATGCTCGTAAAACAGACAGTTAAGAGAAGCTTCTGGTATGATGGTCACACTCAAAGAAATATGTCGACAATTGCTGGGTGAAAGACTGGTTCATTTGAATTTAGACTCAGAGCTTGGAAACACTAAAAGAACAAGTTTCTTGCCTTTGGTAACACTGTTTTTGGTGGATAGTGAATAACCGCAGATTCTGCACTTTTAGAATAACGTCAGGAACTACACAGGATGAGGAGAATTCTTCAGCAATGGTCCTAGCGGATAGGTGGCTCCACTTAGCTCTTTGCTGACTCTGTACCGCTACTGAAAAGTAATGGAGCTGTGCCACATATAAGCACCACATCTGCATGCTAATGTCAGTTTCTTAATCTCTCTCCCTCTGCCCCCTTGGATGTGGAACACTTTGAACAAACTGCAAGTGACACTGTGCCAAATTATAACTTAGAACCTTATTAATATGTGCAGGAGGCCACTCCACAGATGGAGGGGGTGGGAAGGCAGTAATCTGGGGTTAGCTGCAGGAAGAAGATTAAAAAAGCATATCAAATGGAGACTAGGAGTTGGCGTAACTCATAATTTGCTGTGGCGTATTTATGTGAAATTACAGCAGAACTACACAGAATTATGCCAGGAAGGTAACTCTGCATTGCCCACAATCTTCTAAGAGCAAAATGCACCCTTGAGTCCAAAATGGACCAGAGAATGCATTTTACACTGAGAAAATAAAACTAAATGCAACAGAACACAACCAGCAGCTCACACTTTTTTTGCAATTCAGAGGTAGGCATTTTTACTCCAAATTACTTTAAATTACACAAGCAGACTTGACCACAGTTTTCAGTAATATTGTATCACAAGAGTAACGCAAAATTACCAAATTTACTCCAGTGTAATTAAAATTTCACCTAGACCTCGTGGAGACGGGCTAGAAGTCCAAGGTTACACAATTTCAACATGGGAAAAGTACTGAGGCAAAGACCAGAAAAGCTTCCTGCACAAAAGTACATTGTTTAGTGAGGTGTGAGGAGTAGACTGATATATAGAGGGCTAAAGGGGCATGCCAAAGAAAACAGGGAATGTCTGTCGCAGTGTAACTGTTTCACTCAAAATGACAAGTATCAGTGGTGAGTAGATGGCTGAACTAAGTAATGGCTGATAAAGACCATCCCAAGATCTCACAGACGGTTGGTCATTGCCAAATGGAGGATTAAAGAGATGAACAAGGCATGCACCCAAGATCACACACAAGGTCAGTGACCATGTGAGGACTGGCTAATAGAAGCCAGAAAGCTTTGCCATGTCTCTAAGGCCACGTAGGTCACCACTGCAACACGGCTATGGCAAACACCTGCATGGGGCACTGCCTATCCACCACTCTGATTTCTGCCCAGTGGAAGGGCCATGGAGTCAGACCTCAGAATCAGATCACAAAATTATTCTCTCCATAGGGACACCTTCCTGCAGGGACAAGAGAAGCAGGGGTCATGAGCCAAGGACTGCATCACCAGGGCACGGGGTTATAGGTATGGACATTACTTGGGTGAGGCCAGATTTTTGTAGGTCTCACTCTAGAGTCTGGCCCTGCAAGCTATCCCTCCAGTATCAGGCCAGTGTATTTATAGAGGCTCAGAACAGCATCAGGCCAGTGCTTCTCATGTCCACATCAGGCCAGTGATATTAAGTGTCCAATTCACAAGACACTTCACTTCAAGATTTGCTCCACTTCTCATAGTTTGCTCTTACTAAAAACCCACATAGCTGAAAGTGCCTCTCAGTACAGACATGCAAATTGTTGAATACGCTCACTAAGAGAAAAAAGATCATGAACAACAATTTAGAATTAAGGACTACAACGAAGACATGGCTTTTTCCAAAAGCAATAACCAAGTGATACTCATAATACAACTTTGACATGCCTGTAGCCCCAACATGCTAAGAAATCCCTGGCATTCCCATTGCAACCAACTCATTAAAATGATGCCCTACTTGCCGCTGCTCCAAGTCTGGAGCACACTCCCCAGGTCTTAGGTATGACACCAAAACACAACACTAATAGTTGTCTGTAAAATCAACACTGTTCTCCCATCCAAGTAGTATAGCTGGAGGAACTACTTAAGCAACCAAATTAAAAGTGCTTTGAGATCATAACAAGAAGTAAGAAATAGACCTAGAATTGCTGTGATAAAGTACAGTACAAAAGATGACACTCCAACCTCAGTTGCGTTCTGGACCCTTCTCTGCTCTCTAAACAACGGCTGCTAAGGTGACAATCTCTTTTTTCATTTCTACCTGCATCTCCTGCACATATAACAATTCCCACTGATCAGCTGCAATCAAGATTATACATTTTTCTTTATGCTCAAACCTGGCTAGACACTTCACCCTATTATGTTGGTCCACCAACAGCCTTTCCCCTGATACTCTTACTCATTCCGGTCTCTCTGATATTTTTAGTTCTCCATTCACTTGTTGCTGCTGCAGATCTCAGATTTTCAGCTCCAGCATGCAACTGTAGTACTTCATCTTCAGCAACACTACTGCAGTCAGGTATCAGTAACTTAATGTCAGGAAAAAACTTTGTTTCACACATCCCTTTATAGCAGGGGTCTCTAACATTTTGCATTGTAAGATATAAAATCACCCCAAGCTACTAATATGTACTAGTGATGTAAGATGTAATGGTGACCACCCTATAAAACATTTCAGCAGTTATCACATCAGAGCATCTGGCAGGGCTGCCAGCAGTTGTATCTGTAAATTGTATTTACGTACTGCTTACTACCCCCGACAAGGTGTTGAAGCTCTTTGAGCGAGTAGCACGCTATGCTGGAAACTAAGGGTAAAGGTAAATCAGTAGTAAATTAATAAGATGTGCTTCCTTTTCCTTGCAGGGTTAGTTGTGCTAAGTAGAAACAAAACATTACCAATTTGGAATGCTTCTACATGGGTAATACCCAACTGTCAGTGCTGCAATCCCACTTGACCTCCACGGTGATAATATGAGTAAGTTGTCTCTCCAATGCCACGTGATTTATCACACAAATATTAGCTTTAAATACCTGGAAATTCAACCATTTTTCTACATACATCAGCTTATTGGTTCTGAAAACACATTTTCATCTCAAGTATGTACTTTTCAATTTTGCTATACATATATTAATTCAACTTAGCAAAAGCTTCTATATTGGTCCACTACTTAAAAGTGGCTGGAGATCTTCCAGTGGCTCATGAACCACTCTTTGGAGACGCCTGCTTTACAGAAAGCAAAATCTCTAATCAATAGGCTGGTAATTGGCATATCATATTGTTGTAACTGTCTCAGAACTGGCCAGTAATTACATCAGAATTGGCAAGCAACAACAGTCCTACTCTCCCTGGATAAAGCAATTCACTTTTCTATTTAACCCATCTACTATAAGCTCTGGACCAGCGGTTCTTAATCTGTGGTCGGGGGCTCCTCAGATTCCAATAATGATTCAGTGGGGGTCCATGTGTTCCAGTATTGATTAGGCAGGGGTCCACAGAAGTCAAAAATGTAAAAACCACTGCTCTAGACAAACACCAATCTATCCTTAGACACACTAAGCCAGTGAATCATCTGACAAACACAGAACACAATTTACACTTCTTTCACCACTTTTCAAGGCTGTCCATGGCAAAATGTAGCCCATTTCTGTGTAGTTACTGTTATTTTCTAAATCAAACAGCTACTATGCCCAGTGCCACACGTATTTATCGAACACCACATCATATCAAAATGCTCTTGCGCGTTGAAGTTATGAAGATTTCCACCTAACACCCTAAATTCTATCAATAACTTCAACCACATTTAGAAAATAAGACCATTTATTTAAGCAACACCTACAGATTGAAGCAAAAGAACAAGTTACTTACCTTCGGTAACGATATATCTGTAAGAAACATTAGTAGTGATAGATTCCTTACCTTAGAATATCCCCAGGCGTCAGTCTGGATCCGGAAAGTTTTCGTCAGGAGTACCCCTGCTCGTCGGAAGGTGGCGTCGTGCGACAGCAACCAGGAATGCAGTCTTCAAAGTCAAGAGACGAAGAGGACAGTTGGGAAGCGGCTCGAAAGGGAGCGCACATCAAATAAGTAAGAACCAGGTTAAAGTCCCACTGTGGCATCACAAACGGAATAGGAGGGAAAAGGTGAGTAATGCCTTTGAGGAATCTATTCACGACAGGGGACTTGAAAAGAGAGGGCTGATCAGGGAGCCTGAGAAAGGCCGAAATTGCAGAAAGGTAGCTCTTGATAGTGCCCAGAGCAGAGCCCTGCTGGGCCAAAGAAAGAAGCAACAGTAGGACCTCAGAAAGAGGGGCGGAAAGGGGATCCACAGCCTTTGCTGTGCACCATGCCACAAATTTGTTCCACCTGCAGGCGTATACCGATTTAGTGGAGGGACGCCTGGCTGCCAGAATGACATCACAGACTTCGGGAGGCAAGTGAAATGGAATCAACTGTCGCCGCTCAATCTCCACGCAAGGAGGTGGAGGCTGGACAGGTTCGGGTGGAGGACCGTCCCCTGCTGCTGCGACAGAAGATCCTCCCGAAGAGGCAGTCGGATCGGGGATCCATGCTCATACTGAGTAGCTCGGGATACCAAACTCTTCGAGCCCAGTCCGGAGCCACAAGGATGACTTGGGCCCGGTCGCGTCTGATCTTCTTCAGCACTCTGGGTAGAAGTGGTATAGGCGGAAAGGCGTACAATAGACCGCAGCTCCACGCGCGACGAAAAGCGTCGCCGAGCGAGTGCCGCCTTGGAAATTCCAACGCGCAGAACTGCTGACATTGCGCGTTCTCTTCGGTGGCGAATAGATCTAACCAAGGCTCTCCCCACTGTTGAAAGAGACCTTGCGCCACGTCCGAGTGAAGACGCCATTCGTGATCCATCATGCACCTGCGGCTGAGTTCGTCCGCCCTGGCGTTCAGTGAACCTGCCAGGTGTTGAACCACCAAGGAAATGCCCTGATGTTTCAGCCATATCCAGAGGCGCAGGGCCTCCTGACATATGGTCCACGACCCCACCCCGACCTGTTTGTTGCAGTACCACACGGCGGTGGTGTTGTCGGTGAACACCTGCACTACTCTCCCCTTGACAGAGGGAAGAAATGCCTTCAGTGCAAGTCGGATCGCCCGAAGCTCCAGAAGGTTGATATGGAGCCTGGACTCCGCCGGAGACCAGAGACCTCTGATCTCCGCCTCTCCCATGTGGCCGCCCCATCCCAGGAGGGACGCGTCCGTCACCACTGTGTTCTCCGGTTGGGGAAGAGAGAGAGATCTGCCGCTGACCCAATGTTGGTCCGTGAGCCACCACTGCAAGAGCTGTGCAGTGCCCTCCGAGATCTGGACGTAGTCGGACAGGATTCCCTGATGCTGCGCCCACTGGAACTTCAGGTCCCACTGCAGAGCCCGCATATGCCACCTGTCATGATCGATCAGCAGGATGCAGGAGGCCATGAGGCCCAGCAGCCTCAGGGTCATCCTGACGGAAACCCAGGATAAGGGCTGAAAGATCGGAATCATAGTCCGAATATCCTGGACTCGCTGTTCGGGAGGATAAAACCGAAACTGCGCCGTGTCCAGAACCGCTCCGATGAAGAGGAGCTTCTGAGAGGGGATCAGTTGTGACTTCGGCACGTTGATGGAGAACCCCAGCAAATGCAGGAGGTCGGCCGTAGTCTGGAGGTGGGAGACGACTGTCTGGGGTGAGCCCGCCTTCAACAACCAGTCGTCGAGATAGGGGAAGACTGAAACCCCTGATCTGCGCAGATGAGCTGCGACCACCGCCATTACTTTCGTGAACACCCGAGGGGCGCTGGTAAGGCCAAAAGGGAGCACGGTGAACTGAAAATGCTCGTGGCCTACCGTGAACCGTAGGTAACGCCGGTGGGCCGGCAGGATGGGAATATGAAAGTAAGCATCCTGCAAGTCCAACGCTATCAGCCAGTCTTGTGGGTCTAGAGCAGACAAGACCTGAGCAAGTGTGAGCATCTTGAACTTCTCCTTCCGGAGGAAGAGATTGACGTTCCGAAGGTCCAAGATAGGACGCAGGCCCTTGCCCTTCTTTGGAATGAGAAAGTAGTGGGAATAACAACCACGACCTACTTCTGGCATCGGAACGCGCTCTATGGCCCCCTTGGCCAAGAGGGCCGCAACTTCCTGCTGGAGAAGTGCCAAGTGATCCCCCGATACGTGGTGGTACTGAGGTGGCATGGCTGGAGGGGTAGTCTCGAAGGGGAGGAAGTAGCCCCTTCGGACTATCTGTAAAACCCACCTGTCCGACGTGATGGTGCGCCAGTGGGGGAGGTGATGGCGGAGCCTGCCACCCACTGGCGTTTGATGGGCCTGAAAGGTCAGACTAGGAAGGTTTGGAGGCAGTGGTGGCGGGGGTGGAGGTGGACTGACCCGGCCGGTGGCCCCCTGAACCGCTGCGGCGGTTCCCACTTCCGCGCGTGGACTGTTGTGCTGGCCTGTGGCTCTGTTGCGAACGTGGTGGGTTGCCCCTTCCGCGAGCACGAAAGGAGCGAAAGGCAGAAGGCGGAGGAGGGCGCGTGGCCGAAAGGCCCAAGGACCTGGCCGTAGCCCGTGAGTCCTTAAAGCGCTCCAAACCACTGTCTGCCTTATTGCCAAAGAGGCGAATGCCATAGAATGGCATGTCCATCAAAGTGTTCTGGACATCCCCCGAAAAGCCAGTTGTCCTCAGCCAGGCGTGGCGGCGGAGCGCCACTGTCGTGGAAATGGCTCTGCATAGCGAGTCGGCGGTGTCAAGGCCACAACGGATTGTGAACTTGGCTGCATCTCTCCCCTCAGCAACAGCCTGAGAGAGTGCCGTCCGGGCCTCCTCCGGACAGCTTGGCAGCACCTGCGCTACCGTATCCCACAAGGAGTGTGAATAACGGCCCAAAAGACATGCAGTGTTCACAGAAAAAAATCTTCCCATACTGTTCCAGCCTCTTGGATTCCCTATCCGGGGGTGCGGAAGGGAATGCGCTTGGGGAAGCAGAGGCCTGGACAACCAAGCTCTCAGGGGTGGGTGTTGGGAGAGGAAAAGGGGGTCGCGTCGGGCTGCGTTCCTGTCCACAGGAGCCCCTGTGCTGGGCCTGGACCAGGAGCCCAGAAGAACGTCAGACAGTGCTTCATTAAAGGGCAGCAGTGGCTCCGCAGAGGAAACTGCTGGCTGAAGCACTTCTGTCAGGAGGTTAGTCCTGACGGCCACAGTAGGTAGCTGCAGGTGGAGTGCCACAGCAGCCCTACGCAACACCACAGAAAAACTAGCACCCTCCTCCGTAGCCACGGTAGGAGGAGACATCATGCCAAGGTCTGGAGAGGTGTCCAGACCACTGGCGTCCCCCAGCTCCTCAGCCCAGTGCGGGTTATACTCACATTGAGCTGTGAGAGGGTCCTCAAACCCCTCCCAGTCCTCCCCTTCCTCCTCCTGCTGATGCACAGGCCAAAAAGGAGGAGGATGGATATAGGGAAACAGATTCCCAAACGGCGTCTGAATCGGCGTCGGTCGACACCGTTCCGGCACCGTATCCACGTCGGGGCTGAAACCGGGGACGACGTCGTCCGGCGCGCCGGGCGACGTCCAACGTGGTGCCGGTGACGTCGGTGGAGGTGTGACTAGGTCAACCGGCGTAGACCGGGATCCACGACAGGATCTATGGGAGTCCTGCGGTGCCGAGGCCGGAGCCGACGGCCACCGGCGTCAATGGGCGAGGACTCCCAGTCGGGCCCGCGGGGCCCGAAGGCGCACCGGAGGGGCCCGACGGCCCAAATAGGCGAGCAATACCGGACAGGAATTCCTGTACCTGGGCCGGAGTCACCGATGAACCCGGGAAGGGCAGGTAGGTCACCGACGACTGCGTAGGCTCCGCCGGAGCCGCGGGGGTGGCACCATCCGCTCCCTCAGCCGCGTTGCGCGACCGGAAGTCGAAGAACGAGGACGTTTCTTTGACTTCTTTTTGTGCTTCGCCTTACTTGACCCAGAGTGCGAAGAGTTCGATTCGGATGACTTCCGATGAGGACGGCTCCGCGACCGGTCCCTCGACCTCCCTCTGGACCGGGACCTCATACGGCGCGGAGCCGACTGCCGGGCTTCCAGCAACTTTCGGGACCGCTCCCGCAGAGTCTTTGGTGCCATGGCTCGGCAGTCGGGGCACGACTTGGGGTCGTGGTCGCGCCCCAAGCAGAAGAGACACAAGCGGTGCGGGTCCGTCACCGACATCATGCGATGACAGTCCTCGCAAGATTTAAACCCGGGCATGCCTAACTGCACCAGGAGTCGATCGACTCAAAAAGGTGAGACAAAAATCTCAAAAACTCAGTCAAAAATTGACTGGGGTACCGCTCTCTCCGGATCTGCGCTTGCTGGCGCGGAAAAAAAAGAACTGACGTCAGCGCGCGAGGGCGGCGTCTAATTAGCTGCCGCGAAGTCATCCCGGCGATCACAACGCCTACGACGGACGCGGAGCCGCACGACGCCACCTTCCGACGCGCAGGGGTACTGCTGACGAAAACTTTCCGGATCCAGACTGACGCCTGGGGATATTCTAAGGTAAGAAATCTATCACTATGTGTTTCTTTCAGATACATTTTACACAACTCAATGAAGGTACACAGATCAGTGATGGTGAGGTGGTCATTTTTTTGCAGTTTTGTATAGTAAGAACTAGACCCCTCCCCCGTCTCCCTTCGGGTAACAGAATAACTCAATTAATGGTATACATTTAAACATAGAAGAGGATGTGCATACTACCTTTAGTCGAATTAGAGATTAGAAGGGAGAGAACTTAATCCGTGATATGGATATTTTAGATTGTGGTGGGAAAATGGACTGGAGAAATTTGGGGCAAGGATTCAACCCAGGTTGAAGTATGATAGAAGCCAACAGTATGACAGTCCCAAAAAAGACCTATTTAAGTACTCTATCCACTGCCACTGCAGATGAGCTACAAGGAACAGCAGAATGAAGGCTGATCAAGACCTTAGAAGTAAAAGTAGAGAATGGTTTTTAGTTCTTTCTTGATGGTGGAGTATGAGGGTATACTTATTTTAGCTGGGACAGAGTCTGTGATCTTATGGGCGCTGCCCGAGAAGGACTGGTTCAGAGTAGGTAGCTTTTTGAAGAGTGGGGTTTCAAGTCGGAGAGTTCAAGTGTGAGCTTGCGGAATCCCACTTTCCCCTAAATGATGAGTTTGTGGGCCATGTATTTTGGTGACCCTCTGTGTAGAACGATGTGGGTGATAACCAGCAATTTTGAACAGGCTTCTGGTGTCGGGAGCCAACTGAGGGTGATTAATGTATGGGGGAGATGTGGTCATAACTTTTGGAGCCTGAAATCAAGCAGACTGTAGAGTTCAGTGCTGCTCTTTGGGGTGCTAGATGAATTCTGGTTATGGCATTCAAGATGTTGTTACTATAATCAAGTATTGAGAGAACTAGAGATTGCACTGTAGTCTTGAAGTCTTTGGTTGGACTAAGGGGCTTAATTTTCAAGAATAGTCTACTTTGGTATTGTGTGCTATGTTGCAATGGTACCGATGTGTGAATGAAGATGTACACATCGCTGTCTTATCTGGGGAGAAGACTACTGGTTTGCGGTTTGAACAGTGGTACATGTTTGTTGTGTCCAACCATAATTGTACAAGAGTGGCACTATGATGAGGAGAGATCAGAAGGTATTCCGTGGACTGTGGGTTCAGTTAAGTGGATGTAAGGTTATCCCAGATTGTAGCTCCCTCATCGCTCTTACCAGCACAGCTATGTTCTCCAAAGAATAAACAAAGAATAGTTGTGAGTCATCTACACTAAGGTAGAACGAAAAGTGAACGGGAGAGATGGAGCCTTGTAGGACTCCTTGTTTAAGGGTTGCAGGCTTGAGATGTCATCTCTAAGTTTTATGTCTTGCGAGTGGTTAGAGGTTTGACTCAAACTTAGAAGTCTCTAAGCCCATTCGATCTTTCACAATTTTTAACAGTGAAGCATTAATGTCTGTATGAAATGCTTTAACAAATCTATAAAGGGGGCGTGGCCAAAATGGCAGACGAGTAACATGTGTTTTCGTGTCTCTCCGTCCCCAATGCAGATCCATTCCACATCCACTGCTGCTAGTCGGGGCAATCCGCCCCAATCGGCATGCTCCGGACCCGAAAGCTGTGGAGCACCGGGAAAGCTGTGGAGCACCGGCCGAAAGTGAAGAAGGTGAGATACTAGCTGCACGATGTGGGCGGCTAGATAAGACAAGGCGAAGCCAGAGTTAAGATGGCAACACCCCGGCCTGCTGCACCTAAGACCCACGGCCTCGTCCTTTGCCCTTGGAACCTTAGCGGTGGGATTGCTACGGGAGCTTGCTGCGCTGAAGACCTCTGAAGAGGTGAGCTTTGCACGCACTCTTCATCCCTGAATTACCCAGCGAGATCTTCACCCACCTGAAGCCACCCTGATGTGCAATCGCTTTGAGCCTTACAGGACCCCCTACCTACAAAGCGCTCTTGGGCTGGAAGCCAGGTGGCCCATTTCTTCTTCGACGGCTAATAAATTACCACCACTGGAGACTATGGCTACCGGACGGGGAAAAAAGGATCGCAATTTGAAAGACATGCTCACTAAACCTGCGGGGCTCCAGACTGGAGTGTCCATACTGCTCCTGGGTTTGGTAACTGCACCAGATAGTGAAGAAGCAGAAGCCCCAGTCACCTGGCCCTTCTTGCTTCACTCCGGAATGATCTTCAAACTCTCATGAAAGATCTCTCCACGGATCTTAAGGAGGTCCGCCATGAACTTGACAGCTTAGGTGACAGAGACTCCTCGCTAGAAGATCGCAACACGAACCGTGAGGAAGAGATCAAACAGCTACAACAAGAGGTCTTCCGGCTCAAAGACCAACAACTTGACCTCCAAGCCCATGCTGAAGATTTAGAAAACCGATCGAGGCTTAATAACAAATGCATTAAAGGCATACCAAATGGGGCTGAAGGAATGGCCAGAGACTGACAATATATACAGTATAAAGGTCATAAGCCGAATCCTTTATCAAGACTTCGCTGCTGCTACACTTCAAAAACGCAGAAAATTTGCCCTGTCAACTCCCATTCAAGAACTGAAGGCATCTCTTACTCGTGGGGGCATCCTTTCTGGCTCGTGTTCCGCAGGAAGGGCAGGCTATACCAGTTCTGCTCCTTTGAGGAGGCATATTAGATCTTGGGCAGTGACGACACTCCACTGGATACATCCCAGCCTCACCAGCACAAATGAGGAGCCGACAGACGTCAGTGATTGAGGAATGTCGGAGCCCTGTCATGACCCGGTGACTAATGCCAGAGAACAACAAGCTGCTTTAGAGGCTCTAACCGTAGACTCGGCGAACACAGTGGTGACATGATCCTAGATGAGATGTTTTCTTCTACCAGCTACGGCAGGTGGATTGGGAAGGGGGGGACAGAAACTCCAGCCCAACACACACCCCCTACTATTTTCCCAGTTGGGTCATTGACCCTGGACACTGACTCCATTGGACAATGTTCTATTTGATGTTTTCACAGTTTTTGTTTCTTTCTTGTTTATGTGGGGGAACCCACAGAGGATGGTCTTACTTTATTAGCTCACGGATACCTCCTCCTTCTCTTTCACGCCTCACAACATAGACCATACATGGCGACTCATCCTTTACTTATTAGCGACCTCACAGGGAAAATCTCCCACTGGTATTATGCAACATAATCTATGAAATCTTACCCTTAATGTTAAGGGTCTTAATAACTCTGTTAAGCGCAGAGCCATACTTTCTTATCTAGAGCACTTGAAGGTGCATATCTGCCTTCCCCAGGAAACACACCTGCTTGCCAGTGATTGGCACAGAATGAAATCTAGGACTTTTTCGCACCAATTCTTTTTCTTTCACCTCCTCTAAAATGGCAGGAGTAGCGATGCTTGTGTCTAGATCCTTCAGAGGCAAGATGGCCCTCAAACATGCGGAAAATACAGGTAGGTTATTAGCTCATTCAGCTTCCCTGGGCGACCACACTTTCACATTGAGGACTGTGTATACTCCCAACAAGGGGCAGAAACATTTCATAGGCTGCGCAGTGGCTGAGACAATGGCTACACAAGATTGACTGGTGCTCTTGAGAGGGGATCTAAATCTGGTTTTAGACAATGAACTAGATAGATCAGCTCAATGTCAAGGCCAAACTGGGTCTCTCTCATGGGCGTGTTCGCTCTGGCTGAGGGAAATGGGCCTGGGAGACATTTGGCATATGCTTCATCCACAGACATGGGATTACACATTTTATTCCCATGCACTTAAAACTTATGCCAGAATAGATTATTTCCTAGGCACAGCAGGCATCCAATCTTTAGCTACGACTTTAGAGATAGAACCCCGATCATTGTCAGACCATGCGTGGGTGTGCCTTGACCGGACCTTCCTGCCGGTGCGACCTACTCCTCGATCTTGGTGGCTACGGGAAACCCTCCTACATCGGCCTGCGGTCATTAAACAAATTAACAAGGCGTTAGTGGACTACCTTAAAATAAATGATAATGCAGAAGTCTCCATATCCACACTATGGAAAACCCTGAAGGTAGTAGTCGGAGGCGAATTCCTGGCGATCTCCACAGCAGACAACAAGCTCCGCCGGAACAAAAGGGAATGGTGGTCTTGCCAGGTCCAGGAACTCGAGCGTATCCACAAATGCACAGGGGCTCCTCGAGTTTGGTGACAGTTGGAGGCCGCTCGGACACAACTGGCAGGAATCGAACTCGAAACAGCGGAGCATGCTGCCCTTCCCCCGCGCCACTCCTTTTATGTTGGTGGAGATAGATGTGGACGCCTTCTGGCCAACAGATTGTGAGCGCAGTCACAGGCCTCCGGAGTTCAGGCTATACTCCACGCAGATGGTTCCGAACGGACCAGCGATGCTTACATCGCCTCTGCCTTTTGGGATTTTTCGAAAGAGCTATACGCAAAACAAGACCTTTCTGATGACAGCCCAGGCATATATCTCCAGGGTGCACACACCACAAAACTGACGCCGGCACAGGGACACACGTTCTCGTAAGGCGCCGCACTTATTATTGTTTTAACTAATTTTAAACTTGTTTTAGCATTTCTTTTGTACTATTTCACAAGGAATCTCGACCTCAATACATTGATTGCCCTACTTACCTGCATTGAGTTTCTCACTCTCCGGTCCGCCACAGGTGATCCCGATTGAGCGGAGAGAGTGTCTCTTTCGTTCTTTTGAGATTTGCGGTGACGGCCGCCATCTTAGGGGTGGTGGTGAAGGTCTAGCTTCTTCAGCACTTCCGGGGGGAGCATATTTAATCCTGGGAAATAGGGCGTGCAGCAGGTGCCGAAGGCACGCCTAAGGCAAGCCTGTCTAAACCCGTCGCGCTAAGACGGCGCTGAGCGCCAGGGATGCTGCCCAATTTTCCACTCACCCTAGGGAACGCCAGTTATACTCTGGTAAGGACCTGCACAAACTAAATACTCTTGCGGCAAACAGGTCCAAAGATTGTATTTGCCTAGATCTTAGTAAGCTAGCCGCAAAGACAGCAGAAAAATGTCCCAACTGTGGCTTGCTCTTTCAGCCAGAACTGACACCCCATATATCTTTCCCCTCCAACGTGCCACCAATGCCAAAAGTTACTAGCACAATTCAGTGCGCTCTCATTAACTCCCGGTCTCTGCCTAAACATAGGCTAGACATCGCTGAGTTGATTGAGGCTCAGCAATTAGACATACTTTTTATCACCGAAACCTGGGGTGATAAGGTGGCAGGACCAGATTTCTGCCAGGCTGTTCCTCAGGGTTTCATGGTATTTAGACACGATATAACTGAGAAAAAAGGAGGTGGAATTGCGCTGATTTATCGCGACTCCCTTAAAGCATCCTTTGAGCCCATACATAGCCCAGACTGTGAAGCCTTTTCTATTAACCTAAAAAAAGCCAACTGCTTTGCTTTCAAAGGGGTCTTACTTTATCTCCCACCAGGAAGGAAAACTGGATTTTTAAACAAATCAATCCCTGCTTGAAACTTATGCTTTAGAGAAATCAATCCATCTCCTGGGCGATTTTAATTTTCATCTCGAAGATGGCTTGGACTCAAACACTGTCGCCCTAACTGATCTCATGACTATGGCAAGGTTAAACCAAATAGTTGCAGGCCCTACACACCAAGCTGGGCATACCCTTGATGGTATCTGTACCAATAGCAAATTCATTACGATCAAGGAAATTCTGCCTTTAATATGGACAGATCACTCTGCTATTATTTTTGAGTTGCATGATCCTTTCACGGACAAGACCACCTGCCCAAAGCAACTTACTAGGACCTACCGTAGTTGGAAACAGGTTGACAGCAACATGCTCAATGATCAACTGTCTAAAACTCAAAATAAACTTCCGGAAGACGTGGAAGTAGCTTCACTTCAATTCAATAATAGGCTCTCATACGCGGCCGATAAGATAGCCCCTTATAAAAAAGCCTCAGATAAATGAAAACCACCCACGGCTCCTTGGTTTTCGGAAACCCTCAGAGCAAAGAAACAAGAGTGTAGGCGACAGGAAAGACGCTGGAGAAATAATTATAACGCCCGCAAAATCGCCATCTACAAATCTCTATTGGCTGAATATAAAAGCCTGATAATGACAGAGAAGCGCTCTTATTTCTCTAAACAAATTGAGGAGGCAAAAAAAACTCTACTAGGGAACTTTTTCAAGTAGGCTCTAAATTGTCTTGACCGTTAGAAACAAATACAACTGAGCCATCACAAGAGTTTTGTAACTCCTTTAGCGCAACACTTTTTGAAGAAAGTGGAGCAAATATAGATTATATTTGATACCAATACTCGCACAGATAAAAGCATTGTAGCCAATGTTGGCTCTTCTGAAGACACGACTTTTTGCCGATTTTAAACCAATTACCAACGAGAAGATCACCACTCTTATTCAGCAGGCCAAATCAGTTTCCCCCTACGACCCTCTTCCCCCCACTGTGTTTACGCAAGCCCCTGAGACGCTGGTTCCCAGTCTTACCACCATTTTTAATTCCATGTTTGCTCAGGGTGTATTTCCTACTATTTGGAAAAAGGCATCTTACTAAAAAAAGCCAATCTTGATCCCACGGAACTGAATAACTACAGACCTATTTCCCGCCTTCCTCTCCCTGCAAAACTGGTGGAAAAAGTAGTGAATGAACAGGTAACCCACTATCTGCATTTCAAGAACTGTCTGGACGAAACACAGTTTGGATTCAGGGCAGAACACAGTACGGAATCAGCCCTGGTTAAAGCCACAGACGGAATTAGAACAGTTCTGGATACAGGGGGAGCTGCTGCTCTGATTTTGCTCGACTTGTCGGCGGCGTTCGACACGGTCGATCACAAACTCTTACTAAAGCGTCTGGATTCCATTGGCATCTCCGACAAAGCGCTCACACTGGTTTCTTCCTTCCTGTTCGGTAGAATACAATCGGTAGCTTTGGGCAGCTACGAGTCTCCACCCTTTGTCCTCCCATGTGGAGTCACACAGGGCTCATCCTTGAGCCCCCCTCTTTTTAATATTTATGTATCCGAACTGGCAACACTTATTAGATCCTTCGGACTGGCTCTGACATCCTATGCATACGATACACAAATTGTCTTGTCTGTGTCAAAAAATACTCTACCACTGATGCAAAATTTTAAGGACTGCATGCTGGCGGTAAGGTCCTGGATGAGCTCTCATTGTCTTAGACTGAATTCAGATAAAACTGAAGTAGTCATGTTTGGCAATTTTCTGCCAAACTAGTCACAGAGTTGGTGGCCTGACGAATTAGGGACGGCACCAATTCCAGTCACCAAGGCTAAAATCCTTGGCGTGATCATTGACAATAAACCGAACTTTGAGGCACAGGTTAATGCAGTTTCCTCATCGAGTTTTTTTTTGCTTAAAATAATCAAAGAAATACTACCTTTTATTCCCACAGACAGCAGGAACTTTTATTCCCACAGATAGCAGGAAATCGGTGATTACCTCACTGATTCTTGCCAAATTAGACTATTGTAATGGTCTCCATCTTGGTGTGCCTGAGAAACAACTCAATAAGTTGCAAATGATCCAGAATGCGCCCGCCAGGCTTTTGCTGGGAATTCCTAAGCATCATTCAGTCCGGAAACATTTGCAAAAGCTGCACTGGCTCCCAGTCAAGAGCCGTATTAGCTTTAAGGTCCTTTGCACTACCCATAAGGCACTTCACGATTCTGGTCCTAAGTTCCTGAGACGCCTATTATACTGGCATGTCCTTAAAAGGCATCTGTGCTCAGAAGGAGCTAAATTGTTAGCAATTCCAAGATTTTTCAAAGCCAGTTGGGGTGGTAGAAGCTTTAGGGTGGCAGCCCCCAAACTCTGGAATGAACTTCCCTTCTCCATTAGAACACTTCCAACCTTGTTTGCTTTCAGGAAGGCCCTGAAAACTTGGCTGTTTAATAAATAGAGACCCGTGCCTTACATGAACTTGCTTCTCCAGATCTCAGTGCCAAGACACCTCTGGGTATTCGTGTGCTTAATAAATATATTAACATAACATTCGAATTGGATCACCTCATTCGGATTGAAGAGGTTATCTTAATCATTGACAGGCAGAAGCCACTTAAATCGCCAGGTCCCGATGGGTTACCTGCGCTTTTCTATAAAACCTTCTGCATGACCCTTGTCCACTCTTAACAAGATTGTTTATGCCATTAGAAGCCCATTCTTGATTCCACCCTCTATGTTTGAGGCTGCCATTGTTGTCACCCCGAAACCAGGCAAAGATAAGCGACAATGCACTTCTTATAGACCGACATCACTCTTAAATGTTGATATAAAGAACTTCACGGGGATCCGGTCAGCTCGCCTAGGCCCTCTTTTGCCAAGCCTCATTGCCCCGGACAAAGCAGGATTTGTTCCCCATCGCTAATGTAGTGATAATATGAAACAAATCCTCCACTTAATTGACAAAGCCCACCGTACAAATCGAGATCAAATGCTCTTGTCAATAGATGCTGAAAAGGCATTTGATCGAGTCCACTGGCTATATTTAGAAGCCACGCCTAAAGACTTCGGACTCGGCGAGCGCTTTCGTTCGTGGATCCTCAGAAATTACAGCCACTCGATGGCAACGTTAGGGTGAATGTGCAGACATAAGCCCCGTTCCCTATATGCAGGGGTACACACCAGGGGTGCCCCCTTTTGTTTGCACTCTATATGGAGCCTTTTGCCCAGAGTCCGAAAAAACACTGGAATTAAGGGGATCCCATTTTGCAGAGAAGTCCACGCCATCAGTCTGTATGTGGATGATGTCTAGATGGCTCTAGACGAGTCCAACACCTCACTCCCAGCCTTTCTGAATGAAATAGAGGCCTTTGGGAAAGTGGCAGGATTCCAAGTGAATGTACACAAAACTCAAGCTTTTAATCTTTCCCTTGCACCAGCGACAAAAGACCCTCTCCCAGACTTACCCAATACCATCCATCCCATACTTGGGTGTACAACTGGCACCCACTATTAAGTCAACAGCATCCCTCGATTATAAGACCCTGCACCAACAAATTTAAAACGGACCTAGCCAGGTGGAGGCCTTATTGCCTATCCTGGCTTGGCCGGGTGGCCATCCGGAATGTCCTCCTAGTCCAGAAGTGTTCCGAAGTTATGGTGGCACAGTTCCAGTATTTATACCAGTTTCAGCCTTTGAAATAGGCAAACTTCAAAGGAAGGTCTTTGTTGTGCATAAGACCCTGCCTTTCCCTGACTTGGCTCCAGACACACAACAGGGGGTGGAGACAGCTTTGTGTGAGGACAGGCACAGCTCTAATCAGGTGTCAGTGACAACTCCTCCCATCACTATAGCTCAGGAAAACCCATCAGCCTGGTGATGGGCCATTAGGATATGCAGGGCACACCTCAGCTCCCTTTGTGTGACTGTTTAGAGTGAATGCACAACCAGCCCAACTGTCACCCTCCCTCAGACGTGGATTGCACAGGCACAGAATGGCAAAGCAAGAAAATGCCCACTTTATAAAAGTGCAAAAAACTGTAGGGGTTAAGCCCAAAGGACCGGGGCCAGGTAGGGCTATTCAAAATTTAAAACACAAAAGGGCAGCCTGGCTCCGTTCTGTCTTCAACTCCTATTACTAATGGAGTAACAAACAGACTACTCTCTTGTCTGTTCGAATGGAATTTTATTAAACCATTCCTTTTTTAGGTCTCGCCTACGCAGTGCGCATGCGCTGCATAGGAGACCTTTAGTAATCGATTTAGTTTGTGTCCCAAAAACGTGCACGCGTTGCATTGCTTTCAATGGCAACGCGTGCACGTTTAGCATTCCCTTGCGGGAGCGAGCTTTAAAACCATCTGTTTGTAATAAACAGATGGTTTCAAAGCTCGCTCCCATAAGGAAACAGGCACAGGCCCCCTCCTCTCTCCCTCCCCTCCCCTGCTGCCTCTCCTGTTTCAGCGCGAGCGCTTGTTTTAGAGCGTTGCGTGTATGAAAAGATTTATTCCGCGAAAAGATTTTCGGAGGTAATAAATTGCATTTAAAGCAAAAAATGTTCTTCACCTAAACGCCTGTGCCTTTGGCGAGTTGCCTTGTGGTGCTCTTGTGCATGGCCGGGGTGCCTTTGGCGCTGTTAATAGTTAGTGATACACGTCGTTAGTAGACCTCACAGTGCACAGTTGTGTGTCTGTCCGTTCAGGGTGGATTCTAGTCGGTGTCGAGCCCGAGGCAAACTGCTACATTGCTTCAAACGTCGTTTACGCGTGCCTCTGCACCACCCCCACGAACAAAGCAGCGTGATGACTTCATGCCCTGCGGTTACGGTTGGTGAAACTGAGCTCTGGTCCAATTACATCTTTCCAGTCCACACGCCATGATTTTATTAGTTGAAACTCGAGCACAAACGTAGGAATTTAGGACAACAGTCTCCACTGCTTTAATTGGGCTGAGTACCTGCTCTTTTTCCGTTTGAAAGTGAGAGTACCTGCACTTCTCAGCACTGCTGCAGTAGATTTAATGCGAGACTACCGGCACTTCTCAAAAGCAAGCAGGCACTTTAACGAGTGAGTACCTGCACTTCTGTATTTCCATGTAAAGCGCTGACAATCTCAATAAAACAAAATGCACACCCGAAAGCATTTATTGTCCAGGGGTCACAGTTGGCACGAAGGACATGCTCCTAAACCTGGTTATTGCAAATATTTCGTAGCAGTGTAATCAGTTTAGGACCCCTAGACTCTCACTAGGCAAAAGAGCTAAAGCTATTATGTAAATATATTTAAAGGGGAAGCACAATGTTCGGTCTGTAAGCCTTCAAGGTGTCCCTGCATTCCCCTGGCTGTAAAATGCCACCATGTTATGTTTGCACCTTTGTAAAATCAGGGCTGCAAATCCCAGAATGCAAAGCAAACAAAACAACAAAAACACCTGAGCTATCGGGAAAACTGAGAGCTCTGTGGCCTGCATGTTGCTTTTACTTTTATGCAATAGTAGCACATCCTTCTAGACTCTGTCCCCCCCACCAACCCCTCCGGAGGACTAGGAGAAAGAACCGTGATCAATGACTCAGACTGGTGACCAAAGCAAGAAATGGGAAAAAAATAACTGGGTTCCTATGAATTGTCGCTCAAGACTTGGCAGCAGTAAGGGGCGGAGTCACAAAGGGCAGAGTCCAACCTATATATTTCTTTTTCAAAACTCTGCCCCTAATAAATTGGTAAAAAGGCCAGATGTGATACTAAATCTGTTCTGGTTTATTTAACTGGCCACAAACCGGCTGCATTTAAAACATCTTATGGGGTTCAGGCACCTGCTACAGGTGTCGTTGCGTACCCAGCATTTTCCAGGGTATGGTAAAGGTGAGAACTTTGGTGGTTAACGCACTTGCTGGACACACGTGTGCAGTCTAGTCTCAGGTTTTACTCATGAAATAGCATAGAGGGCTAATGTGCCTGCTGCAAAGCATCAACTGGTAACATGTCATCAACGACAGATTTGTATTTTATGCGGACTGCTCATTGAGTTACTGCTTTTCTTTCAGAGATATTTGTGTTACATACAGGTTACCAGTTACTATTCTTTAAATATAGTTCAACAAGTTATAAACCGGCATCGAGGAGCTGCATCAAACTGCAAGGCTTAAGTGTGGAACCTTACAGTTATTTTCTCAAGCCCATGTTGTTCAAATGTTGCAAAAAGGCTTCCTCTACAGGAGTAATAAAGGCTCATTAGTTAGTGTTAAAAATTGGTAATAACGTTATTGCTCATATAGGCTAATGCATCTGACCTTGCAGTGTACAAATCTCCCTTAGAAACAGTGCTATCAAAACTCAAAATCCTGCTTCCAAACCATAGTTTTTCTCTGAAGCAGTTGTTAAGTGCCATGTTGTGTCTTTGTTTCCTATAACTGGTGTCTAGGTGTTCTGTTCCACTAGCTCTCAGCCAGTATGAGACTTGAACAAAAGGATTGCTGATGGCCACGTAAGTGAGGCATTTATGTTGGACCCTGCTGGAACTGAAAATAAGTGTGTTCTGTCACTTCCTGCAGGTTATTGTTCTGAACGTAAAGCAGACACAGTGTAGGCACCTCCTGGGGTTGGCAAATTGCGTCAGTACGCAGCCATGACATTTGACGAAAGCTGGCCTTGATCTGGGTTCTGATTCATCAATAACTACTGGATTCAGCTAGACCCCTGCATTTCCAGCCCTTCTGGTGACCCTAACCTACCATTTGCTTCCGGTCCACAATTTCACTCTTTCCGGCAGAGCTAAAGCTAAGCACATGGAAGGCTAGAAACTTGGACCAGGAAAAACATGTCAGTAGGCTTCTTCCCACTATTTTAAGCTTCATCATGCTTTTTCCTTTAAGCACCACCTGTATATAGCAAACATTGGCAAAATAAGTAGATACGGACTGGGCATGCTGGTGAGATGGTTACGTTTTTAATCACTTTTTATTGCAAACCTATAGCCTGAAAATAAATATAAAAACATGCAGCCACTTCAACGTGGCAGCCACATGCTTGCAACAAAACCATTTAAAGAACATTCACTAACGTGGCTGTGTTACTATTGATGTTTTTAAAATATAATCATTTCAGTTGGGCCATGCATTTTTCTATTACTAACAACTTGTGAGGAGACAACAATACATTCTCTCCTAACCAAGAACTCAAATTGTAGGCAGCTACGATGTTACAATGTCACTTAAACACTTTATACGACCAGCTTTAAAAGGAATATGGAAAATACATTACCATCAAACTACCCACCTGAAGTGTTAGTACAATAAATAACTGGTATTTAAAGTTATTATTAAAACAGAAATAAAATAAGAAACACTAAAATAGACTTTGAACCAGATTTGTCACTGAAGGGAAAGAACTGCTTTTAGTGAATGCAGGATGACGTGTGCAGGCATTGTGCCTTCACTCAAAGGGAGCCCGTGGGTAAAGTGGGCGCCCTGATGGCTCCATACTGTATGCTTTGGTGGGCAGAAACAAAAAATGTGGAGGACAGTTCAACAGACCAATGGATTGGGTGGTGGGGGGGAGGGCTGTCTCTTCGCCAGCTCTCCTTTCTATGCTCCCATGTCCATTTTTCCCTTGCTTGTGTTCCATGCACGTGTGTTGTTTCCCCATCACCCTGTCTTCATCCTTTTGTGTTCCTCTGGCTACTTCCAATGTTTGTGTCCCACTGTTACTGTGTCCAAAGTCTTCCTGTTTATTGTCCTGGAGTTTCTGCTTCCCATGTTAATCATATGCAGGACCACTGGAATTGTGCGACTCTGTGGGCGTGGCTTTTTTCGTATAATTATCGATTTGCTTAATTTGCCACATAATCCAACATCTGCTGCATAATCTACAGATATTTACAATAAATTGTTCCACTTAAACCAGATCAAAAGTTCCTGAAATCACAGCAACACACGGCGTCCAGTAAAAGGCTGTTTGCTGGGCCGGTTCTAGCGTTGGTGTTGCCTGGTGCAACAATCTTTTTGGTGCCCCCTCCTCCCCCACATGACCTCCTCTTCGGATTCCCTGACTACCACTCTGCAAAAGTGTCCCTCATCTCTAGAAAGCCCCTCTGTCACATACATTTCTATAAGTGCTAGTAAAGGCTGGCTTTACTAATCCCCTCAGCTATCCACATAAAATACAGCTCTGTTTTTTGCAGCAGGCATATTAACCCTCTGTGCTACTTTATGGCGGTTCAAAACTGCCACCAGACAAAACTTCAATCTCTCTCTCTCTCTAGCAGGAACATTACTCCAAGTTATCTTGACATTTTTATTGCTGCCTGAAAGTTGGAACCAGGAGGAACTCTGCAGCAGGTGCCTTTGAATCATAAGTTATTGCTAAACACATCGTCCCTCCTGAGGTCAGTGCCTCAACCCCCTTTCCAGGTCAGTGCCCAGTGCGGCCACACCAGTCGCACCGCCCTCAAGTCAGCCTTGGATCTATGCAGATGTTGACTGGTCACGATTTTCTTGCTTGTTACTGTCAAACCTTTTCTCAGGCCGTATTAACGTGTACAAATTAAGAAGTAACACTATCATTTAATGTGCCACATTATGTCGCATAATTTGCCTTTTCTTGCCGCATAGTTTACTTATAATTTGGTACTTCCCTGCTGCATAATTCCGGTGGCCCTAATCTTGAATCTTTCATCTCCAGCTCTGTTTGTCCTGTGAGTGGAAGGGGGCAGTGAAGGAGAGCAGAACGTGAGGAGAGAATGTTGAGGAATGAAGAGTGGAAGCCGGGTTGGATTGGGATAAAAAATAGTCCGGGGCACCCTAAAAAACAAGCATTGGCATAGCCAATAGGTCTCGCCTTTGGGACCTTATAAGTGTTTAGCCATGCAACAGTTTACGTTGTTGCACCAAGGATATTGTGCTGGATAACCAAACACTTATAAGGTCCCAAAGGCGAGACCTATTGGCTATGCCAATGCTTGTTTTAATAGTCTTTAAATTATTCAAAAAAGTTTATAAATGACTGAGAATAAAAGAAACACTTATTTCTCAAATTGACATACAAAACACAACATATATATCAAACAATTCACAAAGGACTACAATCATCATAAACATCAATAGACATACAGACCATAACAAATTACTTTCAACAAATTACAATGGACAAAGGATCATCAAATTGCTATGTACATTAATTCAATGCCAGAACATTTACCATTTGCATCATAAACATGAAAACAGAACTAATAATCATGTAATTATCCAATTTTATGGACCAAACCTATTTTGTCAACGGGGATATTTTGAGAGTGTCTGGATAATGTATTAATCAAGGACAAATTCCCTCAAACACTCCAACAATCAAAGTTCAAATTTATACAAATTCCTCCGTATCTCGAAATGCCAACGCGTTTCAGGACCCAGGCTGCTGGTACTGGGGCTCTCATCAGGGCTTTATATAAATGGTCAGGATATTCTGATTTCCAACATAGAGCAGCCGCTCTAGACTTTATTTTCAGGATTTTGACTGTCTGCAAACGATATCGAATTTCAATTGCTTAGGAGCGCCACGCCTCCTGTGCCCGTGTGTGATTCTTCCGCCTTCACTACTGATTCTGATGGAGACGTTTTCCACTGTAGAATTGTGGATTTCCTACGAGTCTTTCCACTCCAGACTCGTTGGCCGGTATTCACTGCTCTTGTACTGAAATGCGGGCGTGTTCGCCTTTGCAGTAATTTTTTTTTGTAAAAGCTCTACGAAATTCCTAGTTCTCTGACTCGTGCAAACTGATGTGTCACTGTCAGCCACGGCATATTCTCAGTCATTTATAAACTTTTTTGAATAATTTAAAGACTATTAAAAAAAAGGAATGGTTTAATAAAAATTCCATTCGAACAGACAAGAGAGTAGTCTGTTTGTTACTCCATTAGTAATAGGAGTTGAAGACAGAACGGAGCCAGGCTGCCCTTTTGTGTTTTGCACTTTATAAAAGTGGCATTTTCAAATATGCAATTTAAAAACCAACTTCACTAAAAGATGTCTTTTTAAATCGTGAGTTCAGGGACCCAAAACTCCAAATCTCTATCTCTACCCAATTGGAAGTTACACTTGTAAGTGATTACAAGGCAGCTCCAATGATAACGTATGGGAGAGATAGTCCCTGCAATAGTGGAAAACGAAATTAGCAGTATTTCACAATCAGGACATGTAAAACACACCAGTACCTTTTAAATACACTGCACCCTACCCCAGGGCTACTTTGGGCCTACCTTAGAGGTGCCTTACATGTAGTAAGAGGGAAGGTTTGGGCCTGGCAAGTGGTTGCACTTGCCAGGTCGACATGGCAGTTTAAAACTGCCCACACCGACACTGCAGTGGCAGGTCAGAGACATGGTGGCAGGGCTACTCATGTGGGTGGCACAATCAGTGCTGCAGGCCCACTAGTAGCATTTGATTTACAGGCCCTGGGCACACTCAGTGCACTTCATTAGGGACTTATCAGTAAATCAAATATACCAATCATGGATACCCAGTTACAGACACAATTTACACAAGGAGCACTTGCACTTTAGCACTGGTCAGCAGTGGTAAAGTGCCCAGAGTCTTAGATCCAGAAAAAACAAAATGCAGCACACAGTAAATAACAGGACATCAGAAGCAAAAAAGACAGGGGAGGGAAAAACATGCCAAAATGCCAGGTCTAACAATCGTCATTTATGGATTGACTCCTGCATCTGATTTGCACTGCAATGTCTATCTGCTCTTTGCATTTGGTTGTTACTGCATTCAATGTCTAATATCAATAAACAGATGTATTACAAAAAACTAATTGCCTGCTTAAAACCTCTGGAGGCCTCTTTGTAAATATTCAACAGGTCACCTGGCAGGTTGATGACTCCCTTGTGGGGAGGTGTGAATTGCTCCCAAGAAAGGGACAATGGGCCTTGGGTGCGGGAAGGTGTTGTTCTCCCCTCGACAGGATGGCCTGAAGGCTGTGCCCAGACACTGAGTGAACTTCAAAGGGGCCTCCCCCGTCATTGGCAGGTGTAGTGACACCAGGCCTGCCCCCCCTTTTTTCCTTCTAGTGAGCCAGGCACCAACCCCAGTGGGAGGGAGAGCTGCCCCAGAACTAGTTCAATGTGACCATTGGGGTGGGTCTACAAGAATTCTCTTTGACATTAGTGTCAAACCCTGCTTGAAATGTCAGCTGGGTTTACATATAACATTTGGGACACACTTAAAAGGAGGGAAACAGAATGCCAAAACACTGAGTATCTACTGTCTGGTTGCTGAAAGCTCAGCTTTGATTTTATCAAACTTCGGTCTCTGAGGTTGCTGTGGGAACAGGGACTGCCTTAAATTGGATTTTGGCGTTGGATGCGAAAGGACACTGGAATTACTACAGTACACTCCCCATGCACACCCCCAGTCTGAGAGTCCAAGTTTAGTGTGTCAAAAGACATTAGTCATCCCGAAAATGCCCAAAGGGGTAGGGTGAGCCCCGGAGAACTTTAGGGCATCCCTGGGGGGTCCTTCCCACCCAATAAAACGTGGCATAATCAGGAACCCACTTCAGAACATTCCTGGACATGTGGAAGATCGAAAGAGGACTGAACCTTCAGTCTGAGACCTGAGAAGAGCTTAGAAGACAGGACCTGCTCTCCCTCTTGTACCCCGGACAAAAAAGAAGATTCCAAAGGTAAGAAGGCTGGCCTCCTTTTCAAGCTACAGTGATACAAGTTCAAAAATGCTTTTCACACAACTGCCCAGCTGATCAGTGGCGCCTGGACTGGACCCTCCTGTTGGCCTCTGCTTGCCACCTTGTGAGTCTCTAAGTTCCTCCCCTGATGTCCTCGTGGGCTTTAGAAGTGTACCCCTGCGGTGAATTGGGACTTAAAGGACTAAAGTTAGAAGCTAAATGTGCGACCAGGACGAACCTTGTTATTATATCTGACCTACGCTCCATTGCGGTCGGCATCAAATAGTGCCTAGGTCCAGTTGTACCACAACTATTGACTATCATTGGCACTTTGGGCTTCGGAGCACCATTTCTACTTAAACTTTAAAAATCATATCTCTGGTCCACCTTGTTGGATTTTTGTCATTTAGGTGTCATTTTATTACATTTCAGTATATTTTTCAAACTGATTAGTTTTTTTGTTGTTTTGCATTTCGACTATATATATATACTTTACACATTGCCTCTGAGTTAAGCCTGCCTGCTCTGTGCCATATTTACCAAGGGATTGAGCACGTTTATTTAGAGTCTTTAGTGATTCACCTTGACAAGGACTGTGATTATTACTTGAGGTGGGTACTTACCCACCTCAACAAATAAGCCAATTTCTTACAGTGAGCTTTACAATGTAAATTAGCATTTATTTGTTTGGAACAGTCCCTTAGACTGAATTCCTTGTTTGACAGCACTTAACAGGATATTTCCTCACAAAGAATACTAACTTTAACAAAGGAACAGTCTTTGTAGGCATACGTTTTAAAATGGTTACGTTAATATATCACCAAAACATAAATAAAAGTCATTGTCATTGTTATGCATCTTAACGTAGTACATTTTGTTTTCTTACAAGTGATCACGCATGGAGATTGTTCACACTAAGATTTTAGATGGGGAAAACAACCCACTGCCGCAAAGTACATTATGTTATAGAACACTTTATGTAAACATTTTGCTGCACTCTATTTCTGGCTAGTCACAAATGGAGGAATAAGAACTACCAACTATTATTCTTTATTCAGACCCCATTTAGGTAACCGATAAAGCGTAAGTACCAGAGGGTGGAGCACATTTGCATCGTGTAAAACTAAAATGCATACATGCAAACTGCTGATAAAGAGTTTCTATGCCTCCAGTAAAGGTTGTTAGCAACACTGAAAAAACTCGAACAGTAACTTCAACACTGAAACAGTGATGCGTCCAAGTTATATTCTTAAATTCGTTTTAAGATTACGTCACAAACAATATTAGTAAATGCATAAACGAAACGATATAGAAAATAATTAACGCATACTCATATTTTACGGGGCTTAAACAATCCATGACCAATTCATTTAGCCAATTTATATGCCCAGTCACTATCGATGTATTCAAGTAATAAACTGGTATAAGCACAATGTTTAAATCTGAAGTACACGGCGCATCTAACTTCCAACTGTGTGCCAATAATTCAATTTAGACGGTTCCACCATGGAGAACATGAAGGGATGGAATTAATTAACTAATAAAATTAAATTAAATCTAACTAGTGAAACAAATTCGGAGAATAACTTTGAGAAGCCACATCACAGAAAAATTAACAGGAACATAAAGTATAATTTACCAAAGTATATTTATGATTGATTACTTGATGCCTTCTCCCTTTTTTGCCATACCACGAAGACATTTCCTTGCGAAGATGAAGTTAATATTTCACTCGGGAGCATTGTTTAAACATCCTCACCGCCTACCACAATTCCCAGCTCAAATGCATCCACTGGTGCAAAGTACCATGATATAGCAAACCACATGATTGGCGGGGCAATCGGCCAATGAGAACACTCACTGTTTTTATAGATCAGGCCTCTCTCATTCAAGTATGGTTGCAGTACATTGAAATTGGTAGTGTGGAGGCTCATGATTTAAAGAAACAGTACACAAGAAAGCACGAGTTGTTTAGTTTATTAAGCAACTCGGGTAACAGACAGTAAATACTTGTGCAAAGGTGGCATCTCTTAATAGTCTGTTCGTACCCTTTCACACCGGATATCTCCGACTGTGTGCCCTGTCTTAAGTACAATTATACATGTTGTACAAAGCAGGGATAGTGAGCAGTTGTTTCTAGAAAGCAATTTAATTAACAGGGAAGCTTCTGGGTTTAAAAATTGCATTTTATGTATGATCTAACTACCTGTTCTGTAATTCTGGTCACCCTAGCTTAGACGTGTCTAAACGCGCTCTCGAATTTGACAGATTTCGACACCTGATACACTGACAGATTACGAGACCTGATACACGAGGGCAAAGTTTGTTATCTGGGTAACAGTTTGGTCAGGAGAGGAATCAGGAGTCACAACAAATTAACCGCTAGTCATAGGCGGATCCCCTCATTTGCCAAGACTTGGAACGGTCTCCCCCTCCAGCTCCGTACAGCCTCGCTGGCAGACTTCAGAAAGAGACTCCAGACCTGGCTCTTCGACAAAGCGCCCAGATACCCCTAGGGGTGTCAGTGTTGCGCTTTACAAATGCCGTTTGATTTGAATACGGTATCTTACTACTACTTTTGCTTTTGAGTTTTTTCTTTCGTGTCCTTCATTTTACTTCCTGTGCATCTTTTGTACTTCACCAATGTTTCGTTTCTCATTTTGATCAGCCATTTACATTTCTTTTGTCATTCACTGATGTTTATTTTTTAATACTACTGCTCGTCGTTTTGTTGGGATGGGTCATCCCATTAAGCATACTCGCAGAGGGGGTTTTTGGAAATAGACCCTGTCATTGTTGGGCTTGATGGTTACTGCAGTGACGTAACCGCCAAGAAAATAAATCGAGGAGTATGCCTCGTGGCGAGTGAAGTAACCACCATACAGTGTCTGTCTTGTATTTGGGAAATTACTGCAGGGCACATTGCCGACGAGACCCAGCAGACCCAACAAACTGGCGACGAGTGGGCTCTCACTACCCGCATGTGTGTAGCGTGCACTGCTGTTCGCAGTGATCGGCAGAGCGTCTCCTGTGGCTCCACTGTGCCTCCAGAGCCCACAGTTCCTCCGGCCCTTCGCAGGGCCTGGTGTCCCTCTTCATTTGGGTGCGGACCGTCTCCCATGGGTCCGCTGTGCCCCCGTAGCCCACAGCTCCTCCTACCCTCTCGGGCCTCGTCCACGCTGGAACCGGCTTGCCTCCTGTCCTGTGGCCTTGCAGGCAGTGTTTTTGGTGGTATTCAGAGTGCTGTAGTGCCGGGGAGGAGTGGCCGTCTTCGTCCGGCAGCTGGTTACTGGTCGCGCTGCCCAGCCTGCACATTCCAGACACTGCGTGCTGCCCAGAGTGCGTCCGGCAGTTTCTGCTCGAGCCTCCTGGTGCCTGTTTGCTTCTGGGACATCCTGCTCCATATGTTTGCAACGGTCTGAGGTGAGGAAGGCCTCTGTGTCCGTTCCACAGCCTGCCAAGTGGTCCCCTGGTATGTCCTGCAGGGTATCCAGCCCAGTAAGGTTTCCTGCAGGGGTATTCTTCAGTACCCTGGCCCAGTGGTCGAAGTGGGGGGAAAAAAGTAGGGGAACTGTGGGCGGAGAATCGGAGGGCGGGAATAACCCGTGGATTGGGTAAGTGGGCGGAGTCAGAAGTGTGGCAGAAAGAGCAAAATATCCCAATTTTTAGTATTTGTTTCCCATTTCACTAATCGGTTACAACTAATTAAATTATTTAATTAAACCAAATGGATACACATGTTTATTTAAGGTTTAATATGAGTTATTGACATTAGAATACATTCACAAAGTGGGATACGTTTCCAATCATAGAATGTCCCAAATATCCTTAAAAGTGGAATAGCATGCCATTTGTCTCCCAGCCATGGAGTTTCTGTCATCAGCACTTCTCCCTTTTTCCACAAGAGCAGTTCAAACATGAATGGCAAAATATCCTAGTTTGCAAATGTTTTCCACATAATTATGGCTCTGCCATATTTGCCACATAATAAATCATCTGCTGCATAATGACGATTTTAACTGATAAATTGTTAATAGCTCAAACGGATCAAAAGTTACTAAAAATGTGACTTGTGCTGCTGTGAAGTGGAGGGCCCTTTGCAAAGGTTGACTGGTCACCTTTCTCACTGCTGCAGTTGTATGTTCCACTGGTACTAATAAGGAAAAATCTTTGCAGAAACTGTTAGCATGTGTAAAAATGTCAAAATAATAAAGTATCAGAAAATGTACAGCACCAATAATACCCATGTAGGGTGTCAGAGCACTTTACATCACACATATTACACAGAGACAATCAATCATACGTAGGGAATGTTACATAATACAAAGGACTACAAGGTGTAGGAGTCACATGACAACCATACTAGTAGGCAGCATAGTTTAATAGTGATTGGTCTGGAGAAACAAACTCAGAATTTAAAACGTAATACCATGGTTAGGGGTTCACTTTAATAATCAGAATTGATTTCTACCCAAATGAACCCTTTTTTGCAACATTAGGATAATCAAAGACTGGGGAAAAAACATAACGCTCTAATTTATACCTTGCAATTTGCATGCAGCTCTTACATGACAGTTAATAGCTCACTGTTCTATGTTAGGATTTTAACTTATTAACTGCAAGTAATAATAGGGTCTCTCTGACAAAAGCAGTAACCCACTGACCTATTTACATTATGTTTACTTTGTGATCTTAGCAGCAGGTTCATTAACCCTCTGCGCTTCCTTTCCATGAGTCAAAACATCCACTAGACAAAACACCATCTCTCTCAACTAAGAACATGAATCACTGGAGTTATCATGACACTTTTTTTGTTGCCGAAAATTGTTGGAGGCCAGGAAGGAGGCAGCAAGTGCTTTTAAAACCATATTATACTTGCAAACACGACGCCTCCACATAAAGTCGGCACCAGCTGCAGTCCGTGCAGGTAACAGCGGTGGGGCCGGGTAAGGGGGGATTTCAAGGGACGATGATGAGGGAAAATTAATTATTTAATTTTCCCTCTGCATCGTCCCTTGAAATCCCCCCTTACCCGGCCCCTCTGCCCCACCGCTGTTACCTGCACGGACCGCGGCTGGTCAGTGCCTGGTACCGTCGCACTGCCCTAGAGCCACCCTGCTCAAGGGTCCTGTGACCTAAGTGACAGAGTCACTGTCACTCTATGGTGTGCTGCTTCATAGGCCTGCCTGCAAGACTGGAGGTGAACTTCAGAATGAATTGTGGCGGACAGGCCTTCAAGGTTAGCCCAAACTTGCCACTGCTAGGGTCCACCTGCTGGTGCTAAGACACCAGGGCTTTTAAGATCTTGCGGGCCTTCTAAGGTCTAGCATGGGAATGTGCTCCCTCAGGGGGAGTGTTCTGGTGGACTGGTCATGAAGGCTGAACCTGGTTCCCCAGTTCCAAATTCAGCAGCCCTGACCATAGTGCCACATCCTCTCCCCCACTGAACATCATTCTGCCCCACTGAGAGAAACTTGCACTGCACTGACCCGCTATAAACACCTGGATGTGACTCAATTCAAATTACGCACTAGACAAGAGCAATATGCTGGCTAAAAAAAATGAACAACATCCTAGATAAAGCAAACACTCATAGGGAATACAAGATTAAGTAAAGCAGGTGAAATGTAAGCAGGAACAACATGGTTACCTTAACACTTTTACACTCACTATTCAGAAATCAGTGAGTGGTTTTGCCTGAAAAGTTAAGGCCATGACTACAGGGCCCAGAAGGGACAAGCTTCAATGCCCATTGCTTATATCCTTACAAAACGTGAGCAGTATAGTTTAAAAAGACCACATTCGTGAACACACAGCTGCTGTACACATTTTGTTTTCCAATTCACCCATCAAGCAGGTATTTCAGTACCTTCAGGAATAGTGCACTTTCCCACCCAGGGAAAACAATGTTGTTCAAAGAGAGACGAGAAAACAAAAGTAGCGCTTCAGTGGCAAACACTGTAAAGTGGCGCTAATGTGTTAAGGTGTGAATAAATCAATCTGGCCACCTTGCAACCACTCTGTCTTGCTTTACTTAGTTAGTTAGTTATTTTTTATATTGTGAATGTTTTATTTCTTTCCACCCCGAGGCTGCACTTAGAAATTGAAAAATGTCAGAAAAAGAGGACGTTTCCAGCAAAAGTGTTTTTCTTTTTTGGATGCATTTCACAGGGGAGCAAATGAACGAAAGGAGGAAAGAGAAAGTAATACCTGTTTCTTGAAGTCTCGGTTTTCACTAAATGAGGAGGAGCGAGACAGAAAGAGAGGGAAGAGGGGGAACAAACAGAGGTGGGGGGCAGCTGCCAGCGGCAGGAGAACTGGACACTGTCCTTGTCTTCTCCGGGCACGAAGGAAAAGACAGAGTCCTTTTCCTTCTCTGCCCGTTCCGCCCGTCCCCAAAAGCCGAGCCTTAACTATCGGCCTTGGCGATTTCTGCCATCCTGGAGGCATGTTTAAAATAAGAAAGTAGGGGAACGGACTCTATGAAATTAAAGAAGTAGGGGCACGCCGTGCCCTGCCGATCCCGCCCACTTCTACCACTGCCCTGGCCACATGCACACCTGATGGCTGCGCAGACCACGCCAAGGGGAGAGGAGTTGGCCAAACGGCTAGAGCGGTCGACCTCAAATCTGGGGAACCGGGTTCGAGTCTCAGCAAGGACGCGCAACATCCTGTGATTCTGGGCAAATCACTTAATCTCCCCGTGCCCAACAAAAATGAATGTGTCCTCATGTAATGCAACTGGTGCTCGTGTAAAGCGCTCTGATACCCGATACCTTCGAGTCAAGTTAGCGCTATATAAAACTCTGTAAAAAAAAAAAAAAAAAAAAACATTATTAGCATGTGCACAGATTGCAACACAGTCGCCAGGCTTCCATCCTGTGCACAGATTGGCGACAGCATTTGACACTGCGTACCTGGGTCACATGGACTTCCTTGCAGGTCAGACTACCACTCCTTGGTGCTATTCCACACCTGCCCATCTTTCTGCTGCACCATGGGAAGGGTGTGCTTGCGTAAGTTTGCCTCAGGTCTGTGCGCATAGTGACGGTCCTAAGTCTGTCTCGTCATGGCCTCAATTCCTGCGCTGGAGCCATTCGTGATCGATGGCCCTCTATCAGCCCTAGCTGCCAAATAGAAGCATTGGGTTGAGCGTCAGGAGACCTATTTTGCAGCCGTAGCACTGGAAGAGGACGGGCAACGTCCCATGGTACTACGTTTAGGGGGGTGCGGCCATCCATAAGTTGGGGAAGTTTGTTGTGGAAATCGACCCACCTTTCACATACAGGACATATAAACAAGCGTTAACAGCCCACTTCAAGCCCTTAGTGTATCCTGATTACAAGAAATTCTTGGTGCGCCAGGCTTGTCATCTACCTGAAGAGTCAATGGACACTTTTAAAGCTCGAATCAAAGACCTGGGAAGTACCTGCACCTTGCCAGACGCTAATGATGAGATTCGGGCTCAGTTCTTTCAAGGCTGCTTTTCAGTCAAGCTCATTGAAAACATTCTTCGGGCCAATGGCAATATGCTGATGATGGGTTGGTCCAAAGAACTCTCCAAAGTGCGAGCAGCGCACATGGAAGTGGCTCTGCAACGTTAAATCACAAGAGACACTGTTCCAAGATAGGGGTGCAAAATGTCACCCACTCATCGAAAAGATTAAGAGTAGAGTCAATATAAAGAGGAAGAAGAAATGGAGAGGCAAAGATATCTCCCCAGTTTCAAGGATCCAATCCCGAAGGGGAGGGCAAAGTCTTGCCTCTTAGTAGCCCTCACACACCCCAAGGGATGTCATGCTTCATCATAGGGCCTGTGCTCCTCGTCGGGCCGGCGCTGCAATGCCCTACGGGTCCCCCGGAAGGTCACTTTTGCGGAGATCTTTTAAGAGAAAAGCCGTTAGATGAGTGCAGGTGTGTGGGGTGGATCCGGAAGTGGAGGTGGTGAAGTACGTGCAGTGAAAGTTACTCAAAATTAAAACTACCTAGGAGTATCCACAAGAAGAAATTTTAATAACGTGGTACCCCTGGTAGACTAAAAAACCCGAAGGTTATTAAGTTACTGTGGGGCTGTATGTGCCCGTGTAACTATTACAAGGTCGACATGTTTCACGCCTAGTGTGTCTGAATGATCAATGGCGTTTCCTCAGGACCTAACAGTGAAGATTATAGGTTTAGTGCACGTAAAAATGGGGTTCCAAAGTGAAGATGGTAACCCACATAAGTGAAAGGTATATCTGGGCAGTCCACAAAACTGTGTTCCTTACAGTGTGGTTATTATCTAGACTATAGATGTGCCCTAAACAACGAAGTACCCTCACATCTAGGGGAGAATTCTCCCGAGGCTAGTATATGCTGGACGCCTGCACCTTATTGGGGTTGCGTCGGGTGCCGGCTCGTTAGCACCTACCCTCTACCAGCGACTTCGTTGTTTAGGGCACATCTATAGTCTAGATAATAACCACACTGTAAGGAACACAGTTTTGTGGACTGCCCAGATATACCTTTCACTTATGTGGGTTACCATCTTCACTTTGGAACCCCATTTTTACGTGCACTAAACCTATAATCGTCACTGTTAGGTCCTGAGGAAACGCCATTGATCATTCAGACACACTAGGCGTGAAACATTTCGACCTTGTAATAGTTACTCGGGCACATACAGCCCCACAGTAACTTAATAACCTTCGGGTTTTTTTAGTCTACCAGGGGTACCACGTTATTAAAATTTCTTCTTGTGGATACTCCTAGGTAGTTTTAATTTTGAGTAACTTTCACTGCACGTACTTCACCACCTCCACTTCCGGATCCACCCCACACACCTGCACTCATCTAACGGCTTTCTCTTAAAAGATCTCCGCAAAAGTGACCCTTCGGGGACCCGTAGGGCATTGCAGCACCGCCCGACGAGGAGCACAGGCCCTATGATGAAGCATGACATCCCTTAGGGTGTGTGAGGGCTACTAAGAGGCAAGACTTTGCCCTCCCTTCGGGATTGGATCCTTGAAACTGGGGAGATATCTTTGCCTCTCTCTATTTCTTCTTCCTCTTTATATTGACTCTACTCTTAATCTTTTCTTTTTGATGAGTGGGTGACATTTTGCACCCCTATCTTGGAACAGTGTCTCTTGTGATTCAACGTTCACTCATGGAGCACGGACACTGGACCTTAACAGGCTCCTGGTCCCCCCTCTCTCCTTTTTGACGTAGTGGCTCTGCAACGACAGGTGAAGACTGAGCCTATCAACACGGTGGCTGCCGTGAACAATGACAATAAGAAAACACATCCTAGATTAACGCCTAAGATGTATTTTGGCTGTGGTGGGTGGGCATCAAGGGCCCTGCCCCGCTCACAGGAAGAAGAGTTCGACCTGCAACAAACCCAACCACTTCGCTAAGGTGTGGCGCTCGTCCACAATTAAAAGAGGGCAGAAGACCAAAGCAGTACACGCTATGCAGTCTCCGGAAACGACAGAGGATGAGGAAGAAATGGACGATGATCACACAGAAGGAGCAGTTCACGTCTTCCACGCTCTGCAACCTGGTGGATATCCGCGAAGAAGCATCCCTAAATGCAACATCCTTCTGGCAGGTCATCAGCTGCTACGCTTATCGATACAGGAGCTTCCATTAACATTATGGCGCAGGATGTTCCGAAGACGCTCCCCATACAACCGACTCTGCGCCCCACGTCCACACAAGTCTTTGCATATGGATCCTCAAAGCCGCTACTCCTGGCAGGTGTGTTCGCGAAAGATAAAGCATGACTCACTCCACTTGTGCCAAAGTACATGTTACCAAGGGTGGCTGCTGAGCTGCCGGACAGCAGAACGTCTTCAACTAGTCACTTTTGCTTTCAGCATCCATCTGTGTAGCATGGATGAACTGGTGAATGAGTTTGCAACATTATTCGATGGTATAGTATGCCTCAAAAACAGTCTTATAGACTTACACGTTGATGACTCCATCCAGTCTGTCGCATTAAAGCATCAGAGGGTGGTGTTCCATTTGCGCCCCAAAGTGGACGCATAACTAAAGAAGCTAGAATAGGGGACATTATCGTGGATGGCCCCACACCCTGGATATCCCAGATTGTGGTTGCACGAAAACCCAAGCAGACAGGAGAGGTCAGAATGTGTCGATATGCGCCTACCCAATTTGGCCATCCGACGAGAGTGACACCGGACGCCCACGGTTGATGACATTGTGGTTGAAGTCAGTAGCTCGAGGTGGTTTTCAAAGATGGATCGCCGGGCAAGTTATCATCAGTTACTGCTCGCACCGAAATCAAGAGCAATCACCACCTCCCACCCATGTGGGTCTACGGAGATATAAAAGCCTCAGTTTTGAAGAATCAAGAGCAGCAGAAGATTTTCAGAACACAATTAGAGGGATGTTGACTGGCCTTACTGGTGTCATCAATGTCAGCGATGACATTCTGGTACACGCAGCTACACTGGAAGAACATCTGGACCGGCTGAAAGAGACATTCCAATGCCTAAAGCACAATGGTCTCACACTTCATTGAGAGAAATGTACTCTCATTCAGGAGGTAGCGTTCTTTGGGTATCGATTTTCAAAGGATGGAGTCATGCCAGATCCCGCAAAAGTCCACGACATCCAAACAGCTCCAGCACCCGCCAGTGTCACCGGTGTGCACAGTTTTTTAGGGATGGTTACATACTGTGGGCGGCTCATCCAAAATCTAACTACCCTCACCGCACCCCTTAGGGAACTGACCAAAGCCAATACTGCATGGAGCTGGGGGACCTGCCCAAGAAGAGGCATTTCAGGCAACCAAGAAAGCACTGTCAGCAGATACTACATAGGTTTATTTTGATCCCAGCCGGGAGCCAGATCTGTCTGTAGACGCGAGTCCCATTGGTCTCGGGGCTGTACTGTCGCAGAAACAAACCATTGCAAGTGGGCTCCAGTAGCGTATGCTGGTCGTGCTTTGACGGAGACCGAGCTACGGCACTCTCACATTGAGAAGGAGGACATTGCGGTACACTGGGGCTGTCGCCACTTCCACCTGTACCTCTACGATCAACCATTCCTTGTTCACACGGACCACAAACCGTTGGTTCCTCTCTTCACTGGCTCCTCCTCCAAGCCTCCTATGAGGATAGAAAAATGGATTCTCCAATTGTAGGCCTAACGTTTCTCAGTGGTATATCGACCTGGTGCCCAGAATCCTGCAGACATGCCAGGCCAGCCACTGTGGCAGAGGAGGTTGATGCTGAGGAAATAGAAGAATATGTCCGGCTGATAGTGGAACAGTCCAAACTGTTGCCCAACTCACTAGAAGACACAATTCAGGCTACAGGCAGTGCCCAGTTAGCCATTTCTGCAGTGGCGTCTCGTAACTGGCACAGTCTACATCAAAAATTATCTCATAGCGTGGAGGAAGCAAGACTGACACTGGTGCTGTCATACAATGTCCGGCTGTAACTAGCGGTGTCCCCAGAAGGATATTTGATGAGAGGCCCCTGCTAGGTGATTGAGAGGTTTGCAACAACGGTTGGTCGACCTTGTCCACATGGCTCATCAACAGATCATCAGAACCAAATTCAGATTGAGGTGCAAGGTATGGTTCCCCAGTCTCAATGATCAAGTTGAACTGACAGTAAGACAATGCCTGCTGTGCCAAGTTGCGAGTTCTGCAGAGCCATCAGCACCCATTATTACAAAGCCCATTCCCCCTTTACAGGGGAACCGGGCCAGTGCTGATTTTGGAAGTCTGCCGATTGGCAGACACATGCTAGTTGTAATTGACGATTTCACAAAGTGCCCAGAGGTGGAGATCGTGGAGTCAACAGCCAGTCAGACAATACAGCGTTTGGAAAAGATCATGCCCACTCATGGTTTGTTAGGCGAACTTTGAACTGACAATGACCCTCCATTTTCCAGTCGAGAATTTGCAGAGTATTTGCATTCATGAGATATTCATCATTGGAAAAATCACACCCTGTTGTCCCCAAACTAACAAAGAGGCAGAACGGATCGTGTGGACATTAAATAAAGTTCTCCAGATCGCCCTAGCCAATGGATAGAAAATGGAGTGTGCCATCTACTCCTTCCTGAGGGAATACAGTCACATGCCACAACCAAGGTGAGCCCCAGCGCTCTCCGCATGAATCGAACACTAGGTGACACCATTACACAGGTAGTGGAACCGTCAACGATGAGAGCTCAAGTAGCTGAGGCTCTGCCAATGTCAAAGTCAGGTGCAGAATGATCAAGTCACCTAAGCAAGATGTTCCAGGAGGCGAGTGCTCCGTGTCGGTGATCAAGTGCTAGTCAAAAACCTACATCCTAGGAGCAAGTTCTCAATACCCTTCGAGGTTGACCCTTGGACAGTGACCACTGTAAAAGGGACTATGGTAACTGCCCAGAGGCAAGGCGAAACGGTCATTAGAAACATATAATTTTTCAAGTTCTACAAACAACCTTCCAACCGGCAGGATGGTCACCTGCAGTTGCCCCAAGCGGAGGAGATGGAATACCGAAAGGAGTGTTTGCCGTCTGGGAGTCAGAGGAACCCAGTTCCATGTTCCCCGCTGACGCCCGCGCCAGTGATGGGTGGGCATTCGCTGCTAGGGATTTTTTGTCTGATCTCAGCGATGGTTCAAGAAAGGACTGTTCGAACCTGTCTGCAGGTCCAGAGGCTCAGTTGTCGCCAGGAGACAGGCTAGAGAGTGGAAATCCCCAGCAGCAAGGGACTGACAGATACCACCTCAGGGTGCGCCTATTGAAGTCCTCCCGTATGAGAGACTTTATGATGGAATAAAACAGTTTATGAGCGTATATTACTGTTCACATTTTGTTTTCTCTATCTTGTTTTCTCTGTTTCTTTTTTTTCTTCTCTATTCCCTCAAGCTCAGTTAGGTGTTGATGCCACGTTTCATGATGCTCCTGTGCAGGAGATGTTTGTGTTCTATATTTTGATGTCTGGGTAAAGGAGGAATGTTATGTTGGGATGGGTTATTCCATTATGTATACTCCCAGAGGGGGTTTTGGGAAATGGACCCCGCCATTGTTGGGCTTGGTGGTTACTGCAGTGACATCACCGCCAAGGAAATAAAAAAAAGCAGAGGAGTATGCCTCGTGGCGAGTGAAGTAACCACCATACAGTGTCTGTCTTTAATTTGGGTAGTTACTGCAGGGCATATTGCTGATGAGATGTGGCAGACCCAACAGTCATATTCCGTATCTTAATTATAAATCTGTTCACTTTTAGTCTATTCATGACAAGCTCTACAATATGGAACTTGTCACACAGCACATAGAAGCTTATGCAGAGCACGACAGAAATTAATATTAATTTTCCAAGCATTGTGTTTTTTTATTTTGCCCCTCTCCCTTTGTGACCCCTATGCCACCTCACACCTACCCCCCGCCAGTCCCACCACTCGTCACAAAAACTGGTCATCACTCCCAGGCTGAATCTAACCCAAATTAACCCAATCACTAAGGTTTTCCCATCAAATGTTATGTTATTCTACCAGATTTTTTTTAGCACTCTAATACCTTGTCAGGCTCTGTGTCCCCTGGACTCTGACGAGAGGTCAGTAGAACATACCTCACCTCAATGGCCCACCCTTCTGCTTTGTTTCCAGCCCCCCTACTCTACCAGCGAGATACTGTATGCCACCGGGGAAGACTTAGGGTTTTCCTGCTACAGGCCCTTTAAGACCCAGCCGCCTCTGACTGACAAGCCCCTCAGCCACGCCCCTGAGAGGTTCGAAACTTCAGAAGAGGAAGACGTGCGCGAATGGCTGTTGCTGGATGAAGGGCGTCGAACCAGGGAAGTGAAGACGACGGGCAGACTACCCGAGCAGAGAAGCACGCCGGACGGGACCTGCAGCAGCCAGAACCCGACCACGAGAGATGGACTCGAGAGCCAGGAGGCCAACGAGCCGCGCAGCCGTGTTCCAGGAGGAGCGTGGCTCGCACAGGTGCGTTCCTGGGAAGAGGGAGGCGGGTAGAAGAAAAGACCCAGTCTTTTCGAGGGGGGACTCCCTGACGTGCAGTACTGGGGCTTAGTTGACGCCCGCTTGACTCCTTTTCTTTTATGCACGGGTGACAGTTTTCTTCACTAAACACCGCGCTGAGGTTCTGCATGACTGGTGTAGAGTTCCCTCACCCCCTTTCCCGAAATTACGTCATATGATAAGTGCGTTGCGCTGATACAGTGTTTTCTGTAACTTTTATTTTTCATATATCTGGTCTGGACTTCCTGCCCTGGACGTCTGTGATGGAGACGATACATGGAATGAGGCACCGCTAATTCCCCAACAAGGAGGACATTTATTTTTCTTATTCTCTTTGTTTTGTCTGGGCTAATGTTATTTTGGCAATAAAAGCCTCTGAAGACACCCGTGTCTCGTAATTCCTTCATCTCGCGACAAGTGGTGGAGAATGCGGGCATCTGTCTATTGATGAGCCAAAATGGACACACTCATACACCATCTAGTGGAAGGACAAAAGAAGCTTGAATGGGCCATTGAACGACAGATGGCCCAGGCAGACCGGGACACGTTTAAGGATGCTAATAAATCCCAGGTAGATGCTATTCAGAAAGTGGCTGAGGACCAGGTGCATAGTACCTCCCACCAACAGAGTACTCGTTCTGGTGCCTCGATACATCCGAACATAGCCCTTCAGAAGTACATTCCCGGAGAAGACCCGGACGCATTTCTATTAAACTTTGAGAGGGCAGCCACAGCATCAGGATGGCCTGTTGTGAAGAGGCCATTTTTCTTGTCTCCCCTTCTCACAGGAGAAGCTCAAGCGGCCTATCAGGTTGCTAACGCTGGGGGTACAACCCCTTATGAAGAGATACAATCTATCATTCTTGACCACCTAGGCATGGATGCGGAGTCCTACAGAGACAGGTTCCGGAAGGAAAAAGGGGCCCCGGGTGACAACCCCAAGACGTTTTTTAAATTAAAACTGGCTGCGAAACAAATGGTTGAAGCCAACAGAGAAAACAAAAGAAGAGATCATGGACCCGATCTATCTAGAGCAATTCCTTGAAGCTTTACCCTTTCCAACTCAGAGGTGGTTACGGCAGCATTCTTATCTCTCTATTGAACAAGCCGTAGAGATGGCCACATCCTTTTCGAGGGCACAACCCCGGGTGTCTCCCTGGGAGGTAGAAAAAACCCTTGGAGTTACCAAGCGCAAAAAAAGACCCTGCAACCAGTCAATGAACCACCGAGACCGCAGTCCTTCAAACCAGAGGTACCTCCCTACAGGGGACCCCAATGCTTCGACTGTGGCGAGTGGAGCCACATCGCCCGGACCTGTCCCCACAAGAAGCAGAAGGAGGAACCAATGGATGTCAGCTGTGTTCCGAGGACTCTTCTATACACAGAAGAAATGAGTACTTGCTTTTATGTGAGTGTTTTAGTTAACACAACCCCGATTACAGCCCTCCTAGATTCGGGCTGTCGTCACTCTGTGGTACAAAAGGACCTGGTTAGGTCCTCCCAGCTAATCCCGGGGAAACAGGTGCATATTCGGTGTGTACATGGGGACGTTAAAGTATACCCAGTGGCCCGGTTACCCATACAACCCCTAGATGGACAACCAACGGTAATGGCTGTTGGTGTTCTACCGGACCTTCCCAAAGACCTCGTCCTAGGAACAGATAACCCCAATTTTCTGGCATTGGTTCAGGGGAACATGAAAAAACAGAACCCAGAACGGCCAACCGAGTCAGTCGTTCCTCGCGCCCTCATCACTCAGGAACCTTGGCAAACAGACAAGAATTTCCGATTGGCACAGGTTAATGATCCCTCAAGAACAAAATGCCTGGCAAGAGGCCCGGAAAACTGGTTCCGCAGCCCCCCCAACCTACCCCCGCTTCCTAGAGACCAATGGGCTCCTATACAGGGTGGGAGGTGTGAACGAGTCCCCTCAGTTACTTGTCCCACAGGTCTTCCGAGACCAGATCATGTTCTTTGCACACTCACACCTTCTAGTCAGACACTCAGGGGCTTTGAAGACCAGGCAAAGTACCCTTCGCCACTTCTATTGGCCTGGGATATATGCACACATAAAAAGGTACTGTCACGAGTGTCCCGTTTGCCAGCAAAATAATCCTTATCGACCTCCACTCGTACCGGTCCAACCTTTGCCCATCATAGGTAAACCTTTTGAGCGCATAGGCATGGATCTGACTGGTCCCCTGCCCAAGTCCAGTAAGGGTTATCAGTACGTACTAATGCTAGTGGACTACTCCATCCGCTTCCCAGAAGCATTCCCAGGGCAGTTTCTACCTCTAGGCCGGACTAGGCGGCTGCCTAGGGCGGCAAAAGGTGGACGGCGGCCGTGCGGCGTGCCGTGGCAAAAGTTAAAAACATGAGAGTTCTTCTTTACTCTCTTCTCTGTCCTAACTTCGTTCTATTATTATTATTGACTGAATCTACCACTACCAGGTAGTGTAGGTGTAGCGCGGGCGCGGCGCCGGCTCGCCTTCAAATTAGACCGTCGTCAACATCATCATGATGACCAGGGTGACGTGACGCGAGGTCACGTTCGGCCGCGGCGCGCCAAGGCGGCCGCGGGGGCTGTGCCTATGCGCGCGCGCCCGGCAAAAAGAGGCAGGCAGAGAGAGAGTTACCGCGGCGCTGCGGCCCGCCTGCAGGCCTATCGGGGTCCGGGGGGAGGCCGGGATGGGAACCGGGTCGGCTGGCAGCGGCAGGCAGGGTACATGTAAAAACAAGCATTGGCATAGCCAATAGGTCTCGCTTTTGGGACCTTATAAGTATTTAGTTATGCAGCACAATATCCATGCAACATCAACTGTTGCATGGCTAAACACTTATAAGGTCCCAAAGGAGAGACCTATTGGCTATGCCAATGCTTGTTTACATTTTCGCAGGCTCTCATTCTAAAGAGGGCTAGCAGGATCAGCTGATGGCTGCCCATGATAGGCGATTTGCAAATGTCATACATTAGCTGTATCAAATCATCAACCTTGCTACTGTACATATTGCAAATTAATATGGAAATGCTTTTACTTAAAAATGGCTTTATTTGATATGTTGTGTTTATGACGTCCAATAAATACGGCCTGAGTGAGAATGTCATATATTCTCTAATGCAAGAATGGGAGTGAGAATTTGGTCATTTTTGCAGGACTAGCGTTGTGGTTATCAAGTGCAGGTGAGGTCTGAAGTCTTAGGAGGATGGGGTTTGACTGGTCTCAATGAGGCCCCCGCCTGTGGAAGTTACCCCTTCGACAACTGAAGGGGGGCATTTTGAGGCTTCCTTCTAGAGCATAGACCTCTGCAGTGGCGCACGGGAGCTGATTTGCGGGTGGTGCCTTAAAACAGGAAAAAATAAAATGGGGACTATCAGAAAGAAAAAATAGAAAAAGCTACAAGAAGGGACATATTCAAACATTTACGATAATCAAAGAAATAACCGGTAATTAAGACAAAGTGCTAAAACTGCCCCAGCGGATGGCATAAATTAACTGTCCTTACTAGCAAGTGTAGTGGAGGACACTGTGACTGCTCTCTGTTTAGATACTAAAACGTAACTCTCTTCTCTTAGAAATTTTCAGAGAAGTCACATGGGTGTCTAGAATACCATTCAAATGTTTTTTCCTTTTCTAACAAATCATATGTTCCTTTTCTGTAAGGCATCTTCTCCTCGCCTAAAGTCACCATCATTTGTGGAATTAACCACTCTTTAATTATACCCCCATGTCTGTTCAATAATTGCATAAAGCCTCTGTGTGACTTTCTGTACAGTCTCAGTTCTGAGTTTCATACTTACATTGATAGCACACAGACATACTATAAGTTGGTAGGTATGTAAAATGTTCATCAGTTTAACTTCTAAAATAGAAGTACTCTTTGGGAAGACATGACGTAATATCTAAATACCAACTGGTGCAATCTCAAGGAGAAATGGTAGGGGGTAAATGTTAGTGAAACACCTGCCTGGTCTAACTGTAGTACTTGGAGACCCTTAGCATCCTGTAAGGTATTTGCCAATAAAGCTCTGTCCTCACCTTGAAGCAAAGCATTTGTAAAATGTTTAATTAGCTCAAGCTGCAGTTTGAACTGGGAATGGTGCAAGTGATTGCTTTCTGATTCAATAGTAGCTTGTTTACAGATAGGGAGAAAGGAGAGCATTGGGAAGGTGGGAGTAATCCTCTCCCACCACCTTACCTCCTACAACGTTTGTGTTTATAAGATCTGAGACTCCTTTGAAGTCTTCCTCCAGTAGTATTAAAATTGGTTACCCTTCACTTTTCGGTCCAGGTAATCTGTCTGATATCCACTTTCACAAGAATCTAAGCCAGAATCAACCCCATGTGATTCAGTAGACATTTCCAGTTGCACCTCGCCAAATTACTAGGTTAGATGACTTCACTTCTTTGCTGCGAATAATGTTATACCCTGATGGTTTTAGCCTTCTAAAGATGAGAAGACCATATGCATACGTTTTATGCCTATGCAATGTTTTTCCCTTTATTAGCTAAAGTTTGTGCAAATGCAGAAGCTATTAAGTCTCTACCCAGCACAGCAAAACATTGGGGTCTAAATGATGGGCAATAGTGACACACTTGCGTTTACAGAGTTTTGCAACTGTGCTGCAAGATGCGTGTAGAGCAGCTGCTTAGAGCGTAGGATGGGTTTGTGCATCACAAGCAACGTCTAGCCCTTCATATTTATTAGTGGTTCCTCCCTAGCTCTAAGATCTGGATAATGTATGTGTACCTTATATCATGAATCACATGATATCATGAATCACATCTAGACCCTCTTATTTATTGTAAGGTCTTCGAGAAGGGCTCTGATAATACTGCCAGGCTGAGAGCCCCGCCCCCCGTGAGCTCCCGCTGCCGAAATGCCAAGTCAGCCCGTAAGCTTCTGACAGACTGGAAAACAAAACCGGGGTCTATCTAGTCTCGCATACTTTGCGAGTGAAGCTTGCACTGCTGTAAGCGCTGTGTGATTTATCGGCTAAAGAAACACGAGGAAGTTACCCTACAGGGTGCAAGACGTCTTCTAGCGGCGGTGAGATAACCACATGTATCCAGTCAGCAGCAAAAGACAACCAGCACAAGCGCGCGGCAGCAGGGGGAGGGGGCCTGCGCGATTCCCTTGCGGGAGCATGCAGCAAGGCGCGATGATTGCGACCAAATGGCGCCACCATTTGGCGCCGCGCGCTCCCGCAAGGGAATCGCCAGACGTGCACGCGTTGCCATTGCAAGCAATGCAACGCATGCACGTTTTTGCCCCCAAAGCTGTGCCGATCGCTAAAGGTCTCTCCTATGCAGCGCATGCGCGCTGCGTAGGCGAGACCTAAAAATATAGGGGGCTAATTATTTAAGGCCTGGTCAGGTACGCGCTGTACCAATGCCATTGTCAGTCACAATAAGCGTTCCTTGAATAGAATGCACCGGCTACATAGCTGCCAAGGTTTCAAATTGCTATGTGTGACATTTTCATAATTAAAGTGTAATTATGAGTGACATTTCAACGACTATGAGTGACACTTTTTGCGAGCAAAACTCAAGCAATGAAGCAGGGAAACATATACATATCAGTAATTACACCCATTTGAGCAATGATAAACTAAGAAGACTTTAAAACTGGTGCAAATGTGAGCTCAGCCTCACTCAACGAAAAAACATTAGTTAATGCTGAGCCGACCAAAATGAGCTATTGAAGCCAGCCACTAACTGCGCTGATAACTGTTGAGCACATTTATCACCCTGCCCGCCGCAGCGCTAAAAGTAAACCTTTATAAAACATTATATAGCAGCATAAGCAACTAGGATTAAAAACCAGTCACTTACTTTTGGCAGTTGGGGGCCCCAGGCCTATGCGTGAGCTGACTCTACAGGCAGCATTAAGGGATGTCAGGGCTACGCACATGCTGCTGGTGTTGCCGCTCTACTTACTGTTGGCTCCACCAGTGCACGTGGTGTTTGCGCGAGTGACAAACTCAATCAAAACGTTTGTCAAAGGAAACTCCACAATTGTTAGATATGCCAAAAATATATTGTTTCCCAATGTGAATCCGTAAGACACACAACCTAAACTAAAGGTCCCAGAAGTAAAACAAACATGCTCTCACGTGATAATCACTGACTTTCATTTCTAAGAGATTGTGGGAAACCGCCAGAGCTGCTGACTTTAGAACTGGGAAACAGGCCGAGTCTCAGCGTCGGCTCAGCAGCCTGTGATTCTGAGCAAATCGCTTAGTCTCCATATGACTTAATTGATGTGTTTTTTGTTTAATGTTGAATGCAAGTTCTTTTATATCTAATGCATTAATTCTTGTACCCTGGATGACTGGGGGAGAGAGTGATGGTAGTAAAAGGGAGGGGGCGGCATTTTTCAATTCTCGCCTAGGGCGGCAAAACACCTAGAAACGGCCCTGAGCCTTCCCCTTACGAAGCCCTAACACAACTAACATTGCTGACAAATTAGTTGAATATTTTTCCCCGAGTGGGCTTCCCTCGCCAGATCCTTACCGACCAGGGGACTCCCTTTGTCTCGAGGCTTATATCCCAAGTATGCCGGATACTCAATCTTACCCATATCAAAACCTCCGTCTACCACCCCCAGACCGATGGGTTAGTCGAGAGGTATAACGGGACTCTCAAGCTAACCTTGAAAAAGATGCTCACAGGAGAAGGGAAACACTGGGACCAGCTCCTTACCCTAGCCCTCTTCGTCATCCGAGGACAGGTACAAAGTAGTCTGGGCTGTTCCTCCTTCGAGCTCTTATATGGCAGACAGCCCAGAACCCTGCTAGAGATGACGAAAGAGGTCTGGGAAAAAGGAGAGAACGATGCTAGTGAGCTTTTAGACTAAACTAAACAGCTCAAGGCCCGGATAGGGAAGCTCAGGGAACTGGCACACTCCAACCTGGACAAAAGCCAAATGAAGCAACAAACATTTTACGACAGGGGGAAGAAGTGGAGAACCCTACAAGTTAACGACTGGGTCCTCATACTCCAACCCACGTCGCTCTCCAAAATCAGGTCTGAGTGGAAGGGTCCTTACAGAGTGAGGGAAAAATAGGAAAAACCACGTATAAAATCCAGATCATCCTCCGGAAACAGAACTACCACATCAATCTCTTGAAGAAATGGTTGGGTCCGTTGCCCCGCTCGAACCAACTCACTATAGCCCCCCTGACAGACCCCTGTACCCTAGACTATCTGGTGTTGAACGAGGACCTGACCACGGAACAACGTTCCGGTTTACTTGAAGTCCTCGAAACCTTTTCTGATTCATTCTCTGACCTACCAGGAAGGACCTCCTTGATAGAACACTCCATCGACAAGCTCCCCGGACAGGTAGTGAAACAGAGACCATACCGGATACCAGCCACCAAAGAGAAGTAATAGCCTCAGAAATCCGTAAGATGTTGCAAATGGGAGTAATCACACCGTCCCAAAGTAACTGGTCCTCACCCATTGTCCTTGTCCCAAAACCAGACGGATCTGTCCCGTTTTGCATCGATTTCAGGTCCGTAAATGCCATCTCCAAGTTCGATGCCTACCCCTTGCCACGTATAGACGAACTTATTGAGAAGTTAGGTGATGGCGTTTATATATCCACGCTTGATCTAACGAAGGGGTATTGGCAGGTCCCTTTGAGAAAAGGAGATAGAGAGAAGACGGCCATTTCCACCCCAGACGGGCTTTTTGACTTCACTGTTCTTCCCTTCGGCCTTCATGCGGCCCCCGCCACTTTCCAGAAGCGAATGAATTCGGTGTTTCGTAACCATCAAGGTTACTCTTCGGCTTATCTGGACGACATTGTTCTCTTTAGTCCATCCTGGGATACCCATCTCCAACACTGTCGCCAGATATTCCAAGAGTTACAAGATGCGGGCCTGCATGTAAACGCTAGAAAATCACGGATGGGGTTTCAGAAAGTACGCTATCTGGGATATATCTTGGGTAATGGAGTTATTGAACCCCAGGAAGAGAAAATCAAGGCAATCATTGATACCCCTTTTCCCAGGACCAAAAGGGAAGCGAGAGCTTTTCTTGGACTGCTGGGATATTACAGGCGGTTTATACCCCAGTACTCAGACTGCTGCTCCCCTTACAGACCTCCTGAAGAACGAGGCCCCCAAGTCTAGTCTTCAAAACCTTTCCGATAACGTATGGGAAGCATTTCAACGCCTCAAAAAAGCCATCACTAGTAGCCCAGTCCTAACTTCCCCTGACTTTTCTAAACCTTTCATATTGCAAACAGACGCCTCTGATGTCGGGATAGGTGCGGTGTTGTCCCAGGAATCCCCCACAGGCCTAAAAAGCCATATACTGTTCATCAGTAGGAAGCTCTTCCCAAGGGAACAGAAGTACCCCGTGATTGAAAAAGAGTGTCTAGCAATCCGATGGGCGGTTGAGAAACTCCGATATTATCTAGAGGGAAAACCCTTTATCCTCTATACCGATCATGCCCCGTTAACATGGATGAGTCGGAACAAAGGTAAGAATCCCAGGGTGTTACGGTGGTTCCTTTCCCTCCAGCCCTTTGCCTTTGAGGTCCGACATAGAAAAGGTACCCAGAACGCCAACACTGACTTCCTGTCCCGTCTTCCTTTCCTCCCCAAATGGGAAGACTCTAGGGGTGGGGTGTGTCAGGCTCTGTGTCCCCTGGACTCTGACGAGAGGTCAGTAGAACATACCTCACCTCAATGGCCCACCCTAATGCTTTGTTTCCAGCCCCCCTACTCTACCAGCGAGATACTATATGCCACCGGGGAAGACGTAGGGTTTTCCTGCTACGGGCCCTTTAAGACCCAGCAGCCTCTGACTGACAAGCCCCTCAGTCACGCCCCAGAGGTTCGAAACATCAGAAGCAGAAGAGGAAGACGCGCGCAAATGGCTGTTGCTGGATGAAGGGCGGTCGGACCAGGGAAGTAAAGACGACGGGCAGACTACCCGAGCAGAGAAGCACACCGGACGGGACTGCAGCAGCCAGAACCCGACCGCGAGAGACGGACTCGAGACCCAGGAGGCCTACGAGCCGCCCAGCTGCGTTCCAGGAGGAGCGTGGCTCGCACAGGTGCGTGCCCGGTTCCTGGGAAGAGGGAGGCGGGTATAAGAAAAGACCCAGTCTTTTTGAGGGGGGACTCCCCGACCTGCAGTACTGGGGCTTAGTTGACGCCCGCTTGACTCCTTTTATGCACGGGTGACGGTTTTCTTCACTAAACACCGCGCTGAGGTTCTGCATGACGGGTGTAGAGTTCCCTCACCCCCTTTCCCGAAATTACGTCATATGATAAGTGTGTTGGCCTGATACAGTGTTTTCTGTTTCTTTTATTTTTCATATATCTGGTCTGGACTTCCTGCCCTGGACGTCTGTGATGGAGACGATACATGGAATGAGGCACTGCTAATTCCCCAACAAGAGCAAGACATTTATTTTTCTTATTCTCTTCGTTTTGTCTGGACTATTGTTATGTTGGCAATAAAAGCCTCTGAAGACACCCCTGTCTCTCGTAATTCCTTCATCCCGCGACATACCTATACAGGTGTACTAGCGCTTGGGAAAAGACTAAGAAAAGAAAAAAAAAATCAATGAATTAGAATCGATTCAGAGTAGAGCCAAGTTTTTAAGTTCTTGCATAAGGGATCCCGCAATGTAGCTGGCTGTGAGATCCACCATTGTTATTAGATAGTGATTCGCATCAAAACTCAAAGGTGGTAGCATGTAACACCCATGTAACCCAAAGGTGGTTGCATGCAACGCCCATGTACATACCACCCGTGGGCGCCGCCTTGACACAAAGGAGCATGAAGCAATACTTTGCCTTCCTGAGGGACTACTTTCAGCCAGTGGCAACACCTCCGCTATGGCGGAGGAGCATCGAGCCCCCCCCCCAAAACGGCAGGAAAGGAAAAATAAAACAATTAATTTTATTTCCCCTTTCCTGCAGTCTTGGGGGCGGGGCCTGGGGGAGTGACAGCACTGAGGGGAGTGACAGCACTGAGGGGAGTGGTAGTGAACTCCCTTCACTGTGCATGACTGTTTGACCGGCCGTCTCAGGCCGGCCAAACCGTCATGGGTAGTTAAGCTCTCTCTAACCCCAGCTACAATGCTGGGGTTGCAGAGAGCAGGCACAGACTCCCAGTCTGTGCTGGATCACTAATCAAGAAAACAATGGTTCCTGTGGAATAGTAAGTATCTGTTTGCAATTATACTAATGCGCAATCGCGATACAAGGATTATAATGATGTCACAGATAGAGGGACCAAAAACACAAATGGGTTTTTGCAACACATGAATATGTATTCACACCATATAGAAACTTTGTACAAAAGAATTATATACATTCGTGCAAGGTGTCCCAAGTGTAATATGAACCTAACAGTTGAGTGACCAAGTGTGACAATCGACAAGGTCTCAAATTTTAACTATCTGGGGAATGTTTTTAATAATAAATTAAACTGGGAAAATCTTATCACATCCAGAGTTCAGAATACTAGTCGCGCTGTGGAAGGTCTCTTCCGCTTTGCGTGCAAATTGGGCCATAAGCCAGTGGCGGAATTGTTAATCCTATATAGATCAAAATGTTTATCCATTGCCACTTATGGGGCGGGAGTATGGGGACATTATAAAAGCACGCAACTACAAACGTTAGAAAATAAGTTTTTAAAAAGATTGCTAATGATCCCAAATAGCGCTCCCACAGCATTCTGTCACTCCGAGGTAGGGGTGGATTTTATTACTGATCGGATTAATATTGCCCCATTGATCCTCTGGGCCAAAGTATGGTTGTCAGAGGATCTAAAGCTAACAAGAGAAATTCTCAAAGATTGTATGGCGTTGGACAATTCTGAGACCATTCCATGGCTAGGCTATGTAAAAAGAAAATTTAATGAAATAGGTCTTGGGCATTATTATGACAATCCAACTAGTATAGATACAAATATGAAATCGACCATAAAAAATGCATACTGTGGTGAGCGTGATAATTGCCGGCGCCTAGCAGAGTTGCAACCTCTTACCGATCACTTATTTTTACATCCCCAATTTTATTTATCTTTTACCACGAATGTGCAGTTTAGATTTTACCTGACTAGATTTCGGCTTTGCACATTGCACTTTTTAGTGGCCTTTCCTAAACAGGCCGGATGGTGCAATAATCTCATTCCTTGCCCTTGTGATAATATAGCACAACAAAGCACTTTGCACTTTACCCTATTCTGTGCTCTGTATAAGGAACCTAGGGCCCGGTTCCTTATCCCTTTTAAGAAAAACTCACCCTAGTAATTATCAGGAAGGTTTTAATAGATTATTATCCCTGTCTACCGAGGCAATCTGTACGGTAGTACTAAATTTTATCAGGATTGCTTTTTTAATAAGAAAACGGTATGAAATGTAATTAAAATTGGCGTCTCCCTTTTAGAATTTTAGATTTTAAGAATTTTTAGAATTTAAGAATCACGTATTTTAAATTTCTGAGATAAATCAAGGAGTATTTGAGTCATGTAACATTTTATCGTATTTGATTCGATATGACATGTAATTTTGTATATCTTGTATGAATGTTATACTTTTATGGTTATTCAAACCGAATAAAGTTATTCTTGACTTGACAATATTTACAAGGTTTCACGTTTTCTGGATAGTGACGATTCGAAGTTCCGACTGTCAGCAGACCGACGCTTGCAGGCTGCTGTTAGCACGCATCCTTTGTGCTTCTTGGAACTTCGAATTGAGGATTCCTTCCTTTATTTTAAGCGGACACCCTACCACATCCAGGCCCGCCACTACTAATCGTCACTATCCAGTGACCCCGCCCGGAGTTCCGTTAATCATCCTGACCTTCCTTCACTCTACATCGTGATCGCCGGCTCTCACACTCAACAGGGAACCCGGCTGGGTCTCCCTGTGAGTATTTTTCTTCTTATTTCACCCACGGTTGGCACTTTTCACCAGAGCTGCGCGACCTGCAATTCAGATGTCCCTGCTATCATAGGTCCTGATGAGACCCTACATTCTAAAAAGGGTCGAAACGTCGTCGACACCATTGATGAAAGTGAACCAGTCACCCAGCACTTATTATTGTATATAGTTGCTGTACAAAGTGTGAAATTTTAGATGTGGTCGCTTTCGATAAGATAAAAACGTGAAACCTTGTAAATATTGTCACACTTGGTCTCTCAACTGTTAGGTTCATATTACACTTGGGACACCTTGCACGAATGTATATAATTCTTTTGTACAAAGTTTCTATATGGTGTGAATAATACATATTCATGTGTTGCAAAAACCCATTTGTGTTTTTGGTCCCTCTATCTGTGACATCATTATAACCCTTGTATCGCGATTGCGCATTAGTATAATTGCAAACAGATACTTACTATTCCACAGGAACCATTGTTTTCTTGGTATAATTAGTCGCCCTGGTTCCGTTGTGAGTAGGGTTCCCTTGTTTTCTCCTTCCGGATCACTAATCAAGGGCGCTCAGGCCAATCCTGAAGCTGCTCTCATGTGAAAGCAGCTTTAGGATTGGCCGCAGGGCATTCTGGGAGCCTGTGTCAAAGAAGAGGAGCGCAAAGTGGCCGGCTGAAGGCAAGTTTTTTATTTATTTTTTTATTTTGTCCCTCTCTTTTCGCGACCCCTATGCCCCCTCTCACCTCCTCCCCGCGCCCACTCGTCACAAACACCAGTCGCTACTGTTTCCAGCGCAAGACATGTTTTGCACTGGAGAGTAAATCACAAAATCAAAAATTTGCACTAGCCTGAGTCACTTTTGTGATGTAAACCAGATGAGAATTATTGATAAATTTGGTCCAAAGAATGCAAGTTCCCAGAAGTACACAGTTAAGAAACAGATTTTTTGCCTTCTCAATAAAACCTAATAAACGCGTATGAAATTACGATATAACTCTTAACTATGGTATGTTTTATTTTCTTCGAGTCAGATGTATCAATATACTGGTCGCAAAAAGTGCTTGCAATCTGCGACTAGTCGTTTTGTGACCAATACTGAATTTTGTCAACCGACCTATGTACTAATGGGCCGGTTTGCAAAATTCTGAATCTAAGTGGATCCCACTATGAGCTACCTCATTATTCATAAGGAAGGTCACACATTGAGACCCACTCCAATTGGTGGCAATCTGGGATGGTTGCCTGCAAGGGTCAGCTGACCACCACGTCTTTTTAATAGAGCTTTTTTAATGTAATTTTAAGCAATCCTATTTCGTTAAAGGAAACAGGGCTGTTTTCAAACGTTTCATTGAGGGTTGGCAGTGGTACCCTAGACCACTGCCTACTCCCCCTGAAACTTGTACCCCAATCCACAAAGTGTAAGGGCTCTAAAGGAGTTCTCTTTTGCAAATAAGTTTCTATCTCACTTTGGGAATCAGTAACTTCTCAATAGCTTGCGACCAGAAATCCGGTCGCAAATCTTCGATACATCTGGTATCGATTCAGTATTTGGAAAGGATGTCCACTACATGCCCCTTCCAAATACTGAATAGGTATTCAGTCACCTTCCCATCCCATTGTGTAAGTCAGTAAATCCTTACTGACTCCTAGAACGGGATTGTTATGTGGCCAAAAACATTTTTAGGGTTACAAACTCTGAATTGGAGAGTTTGCAACCACAAAAAGGTTTGCACATCTGGCTCTTAGTGCTGTGAGGCCATTCATATCATGCAGCACTATTTAAATGTAACCTCAACAAGTTACTTACCTTCAGTAACGATCTTTCTGGTGGATACTCTATCGAACCTTAGCTTGTGAATATTCCCAAGGCATCAGACTGGAAGCAGAAACATTAAAGAACTACTACTGCACACCTGTGGGTTGCATGAAAGCCAGGTTGAAGCTCAGGAAGTCCCGATTGATGGGGTGCCTGAGGAGGCTGCCCTAGAGCATACCAGGGAGTACATTGCTGCCCTGGGAGACCTGTCCATGCTTGCTGAAAGACAAGTTGAGGGTGGGCCCACCAGGGAGGTGTTCTTTAAGGCATAGAAAGAATTCCCAAACCTAGAGGGCTTGAGGTGACAAGCTGAGACACAGGCAGCTGGTGACACCTCTGGAGATTACCTCATATATTGGGATAATGACCTCCTGGATAATGAGCCTAAGACTCCTGAGCATGGGGCAACACATGTTGGTGGTCCTTCAGTGTTACAGGGCTTTCCTACAGGGACTGGCTCACGATACGAGCAAGTTACTGATCTTCGGTAACGCCTTATCTGGTAGAGACTATCTAGCCGCAAATTCCTTACCTTAGAATAATCCCCAGGCATCAGACTGGATCCGGAAATTGTTTGTGAGCAGTACCCTTGCACGCCGATAGGTGGTGTCATTCTGCTCTGCATGGCATCTTCCACGCCGGGAGTAACATGTTCAGTGACTATATAGGCACCTCCTCAGCACGTTGATGTCAGCTTCTTTTCGCCACTTTCCACGCCAGGAGTGTGGAACTACAAAAACACAGACAACTGCTGTGTAAAACTAGGGTCCTGAAAAGGAAACAGCCCTGTACCTAAAAATCAGTTCACAGAGCGGGGAGGATGGGTGGGTCTGCAAGGAATCTGTGGCTAGTCTCTCTACCAGATAAAACGGTACCAAAGGTTGTTACTTGTCCATCTCATAGAGACTTCTAACCGCAGATTCCTTACCTTAGAACATACACCCAAACAATACCTCCCCAGAGGTGGGTCTGCAAACTCAATTTAGACTAGAAAGTACTGCTGTACCGAACAGGCTAAGTGCCCATTCCGACAGACCAGACAGGCCAAGCAGTAATGCTTGGTGTATGTGTACAACGATGCCCACGTTGCAGCCTGACAGATGTTTAGGACCGGAAACTTCCCATGCTGACACAGTGGTCACAGCCTTTGCTCTGATGGAATGAGCACGCAAGCCGTCTGGAGATGGCATCTTGGCCAAAGCGTTACAGCAGATCTTATTGCAGAGTATAATCCATCGGGAGATAGTTTATTTCTGCATGGCCTTCTCTTTCTTGGCACCAACATACCCCATGAAGAGTTGATAGTCCACCCGGAACGGACGTGTGCAGTCAAGGTAGAAAGACAATGCTCTTTTTGGGTCCTGCCAGTGGAGTCTTTCCTCTTCCTTAAAGAGATTTATTTATTTGAGTTTTATATAGCGCTGGCTAGACCCGGAGGTATCAGAGCGCTTTACATAAGGATCCACAAAATTAAAGAATTACATCAGTTACAAGTTACATCAGTTACAAGAAAACATTTCAAGAGCGTCGGAAGATGAAATAAATGGTGCTTAGAAGGGAAAGGGGGTGGGGTAAAGGTGTAGGAGGGAGAAAGGATGGAGATAGGTTGGATGGAGAGACGAAGGAGAGTCTGCCCAAAGTCCGGCTGGGTAGGTGACGGCCGAGGGGAAGTCCACAGCCTATCTCCTCTATAGCTATCGGGTAGCTCCACCGGGCATCAGTCAAGCGGCTAGGTCTCAATGAGAAAACAATTAGAGAGCAAAGAGGAGGGATAAATGGAGCGTAAAGGAGAAAGTGGGTGGAGTAAAGGGGTAGGAGGGAGAGTACGACGGAGAGACGAAGTAAGGTCTGCCCAATGTCCGGCTGGGTAGGTGACAGTCGAAGGGGTAGCCCACAGCCCATCTCCTCTATAGCTATCAAGTAGCTCCACCGGGCATCGGCCAAAAAGCTAGGTCTCCACGGTCAGAGATAGGTTCAAGATTCGGTATCCTGTAGGGTAGGCCGGATGGGGGATGTGTCCGAGGTCTGGTCTAAGTCCGTGTTTTTTCTCAGAGGAGTAGCACGACGTGGTAGGGAACATTGTGGCAGCCATCTTGGGGTCAGGCAAGGGATTAACAGGGAGGGCTTAAAAACTTGCTTGCCAAAAAATCATGGTGGCCCTCATGCCCCTCATTACAGACCTGACTTTGGGGAGCATTCATAGAAAGTCCTGTGTATCGGTAGCTCCCTTGCAGAAATGAGCGCTGACTCAATCCCAAGGCAGCAGATGTTACACCGACACAGGCTATAGGGACTGATGGTTGATAAGGAGATCTCGTTTTAGAACCAGGTGCTGACCTGAGAGTTCGTGCTACCACTCCCAGATTGCACCATGTAGCATACTTGGCGCTGTCTCACATCGATTTGTAGCCATAATTTGAAGCACGAAGCAAAGATATTAGGATCCACGGACAACCGCAAAACAGACCAAGAAACAGTCTTTAGGATCCTCACATTGCTTGCATCTAGGACGCTCAGTAGGATTCTCGTGACCCCCTTTCCTTGCGTTGCATAGTTCCATCGGAATACCGATCAGCGCATGATAACAACCGCCGCCATCACAGTGTCAGGCATCAAACAAGTCTGGGTCAACCCATACATAAAGGGCGCAGTAACGACACCCCAATAATAGCTGGAAGCCAGATGGGGTTCCGAGAAGCTAACATCAAAAAAGAAAAGATACGCTATGCAGTTGCAGGCGTCCATGAGGTTTAATAGTCACAGCGCGCCCGAAACGCCATTTTAAAGTCAGGCAGCGTTCGGGAGAAAAAGCTCCGCTTCCGCAAAGGAATCGATTTCACGATGTAAATACCTTGCTGCAGACAGAACAAGGACCGTAGGTATCCATGCAATCGCAATCCCAGAACTTTAGTGGCATACCAGCGCGCTCGGAGGTGTGGTGCGGGAGCACTCGCAAACCGCCATTTTGTGTGTTCCTTTACGTTCCGAAGCAGGAATGCTTTAAAGATCACAGCCGAACACGCATTCCAAATTCACCAACATTTGCGTTCACGGAAGCAGCCGACCCTCATCTTACGATTACTTGCGCTCTGTGTTGGTTTCAAGCGCCGTAGCTCTGGAACCACCTCATTTAGGCTCCGTTCGAGGTAGAGATGATGCGGAGCATAAAAGGTAGGCTAGGTGATGGACTGGCTTACGTGGAAGGGGGTGACTACCTTCGGCAAAAAGGCCGCTCGAGTCCGAAGGACCAGTTTGTCTGGGTAAAAAGAAATGTACGGAGGCAGAGTGACAGCGCCAGCAGTTCATTGACCCTCTGGGTAGATGTAATTGCCACCAGAAAGGCCGTCTTGATGGTGAGAAGCCTAAGAGGGCAGTTATGAAGCTGCTTAAAGGGAGTGCACATCAGAAAACTAAGAACCAAATTGAGGTCCCTTTCAGGCATAACTAAGGGAGTTGGAGGAAACATGTGCTGAAGACATTTAAGGAACCTAATTACAATAGGTCACTTGAAAAGGGAAGACTTATGGGACACCCTGCAGAAAAGCAGAGATAGCAGACAAATAACCCTTCAACGTTGCCAATGCAGAGCCCTGCTGAGCCAGGGTAAGAATAAACAAAAGAACTTGAGAAAAGAGTGCAGGTAAGGAGTTATCCTGTTTGTCTGTACACCATGCCACAAACTTGCTCCAACGGCTGGCATATACAGTCTTGGTGGAGGGACGCTGAGCTGCCAAAATAACATTACAGACTTCAAGCGGAAGGTCAAAAGCTGTCAGCTGTCGCTGCACAATCTCCAAGCATGAATCTGGAGCTTTGACAGGTTCAGGTGGAGACCTCTTCCCTGCTACTGCGACAGGAGATCCTCCCAAAGGGGCAGCCTGATCAGAGGGCCGATGGACATACTCAACAGTTTGGGGGTACCTAACTCGCAGAGCCCAGTTCGGAGCCACAAGGATGACTTGGGCCCGGTCTTTCCTGATCTTCTAGAGAACCCTGGGCAGGAGTGGTATTGGCGGAAAGATATGCAGTAGGCTAGAGCTCCAGTCGAGATAAAAAGCATCTCCGAGCGAGCGTTGCCTTGGAAACTCAAAATTGCTGACATTGTGCGTTCTCTGCAGCGGCGAAGAGATCTAACCAAGGCTCCTCCCACTGCAGAAAGAGACCTTGCACCACCTCCGGTTGGAGCACCACCTGTAATCCACTAAGCATCTTCGGCTGAATTTGTCCGCTCTGGCGTTCAGAGAGCCTGCCAGGGAAATACCCTGATGTTTCAGCCATGTCCAGAAGCGCAGGGCCTTTTGACAGAGAGTCCACAACCACATGGCGGTTGTGTTGTCCGCAAACACTTGTACTAGCCTTCCCTTGTTGAAGTGGGTGGCATGGGTGAAGGGATAGTCACAAAGGGGAGAGAATAGCCCCTTTGGATAATCTGGAGAACCCAATGGTCGGATCTAATGGACCCCCAGTTGTGCAGATGATGGCCTATCCTGCCTTTCACCAGCTGCCCATGATGGTCGGATGTTAAACTATAGGGGCCTGGAAGCTGCGGCTGCTGGGGGGTTGGGGAGGAAGGGGATGTTAACTGGTCCGACCTCTGGCTACCTGACCCACGAGGCCTATGGGTGCCACGTCCCCAGCCCCACAAAGACTGGGTCTGGGTGTCTGGGTCATTGAAGACGCGGATGAAAGCCCCTTCCGTGCCATGAAGGGAGCGGAAGGCGGACAGTGGTTGGCGAGGGGCCATGACCTGGCCATAGCCCTGCTGTCCTTGAAGCGCTCCAGTGCTGAACCCACATTGTCTCCAAACTGACAGGAACCATCAAAGGGCATGAATGAGGCCTGGACATCCCAAGGGAAGCTAGTAGTCTTATGCCATGCGTGCCGCTGTAAGACCACCGACAACAAAACAGCTCTGCCTAGTGAGTTGGTCGTATCCAGCCCACAGCGTATGGTGAACTTAGCTGCATCTCTCCCGTCAGCAATAGATTGCAACAGTATGGCTCAGGGCTCCTCCAAGAACACAGGCAGCACCTCAGCAACAGAGTCCCAGAGCGAGTGGGAGTATCAGCCCACAGACCACCGTGCCAGGCTGGTGGAAGAAAACATCTTCTTCACCAAGGTTTCCAGCCTCTTGAATGCACCATGTACAGGCTCACCCACGGAGCCAGGCCTTGAATGCAGATGCTACCTTGTCTCGTCGGATGACTGACGGACAGGGCGAAGTCGAAGACCTCCTCGACTTCTTGGTCTTCTATTTGTGGGACTTACCCGAACGCCCAGATGACTTTGACTGTGACGAGTGCTTGGAGTGGCTCCGCAACCGATCCCAGAACCTTCCTCTCGGCAGTATAGAGATCATTATGGTGTTGCACGCCGAGCAGAAAGTAGCTTGAGGGATCGCTCCATCAAATCCTTGGGGTGCATGGCACGACACTCTATGGCAGGTCTTGGGAGTCATGGTCGCCCTCGAGGCACCAAAGACAGACGAGGTGTGGAACCGTCACCGACATTTGTCGGTGACAAGCACCACAGAGCTTGAAACCAGCCTTCCTTGTGAACATCCCTGCCACACAGGAGAAAAAATCTTCGACAATAGAGTTTAAGAAAGGTTAGTCAAAAAGTGACTAGGGGTAGCTTTTCTCCGGATCTGCACTGACTGGTGACGAAAGAAAAGAGCAGATGTCAGCACGCTGGGTGTGGCGCCTATGTAGGCACCTCGCACGTCACTCTCGGCGCAGACGCCATGTGGAGCTGAACAACGCCACCTATTGGCAGCACAGGGGTACTGCTCATGAAAAATGTCAGGATCCAGTTTGACGCCCGTGGATTATTCTAAGGCAAGAAATCTGCAGCTAGAAGTCTCTATTAGATCCCCTGGAAGGACATCTGGGGCAGAACAAGACCTCTGCAAGGCTTGTCACCCACTTCTATTGGCCCCGGATGAAGACAGCCTCGGATACATTCTGTAGGTCATTTCCCACCCCCCAGGACAGTGGAAAAACAGGGGAAAAAGCTGAAGGCTTCCCTGGTTCCCTTCATTACCTGTCATCGCATTCCCTTTGAAAGGGTGGACATCGACATTGTTGGACCCTTGGACCCCAAAACTGCCTTAAGCAACCGGTTTATCCTGGCTTTGGTGGACTATGTCATCAGATATCCAGAGGCCATATCTCTGAGATCTGTAACTGCATCTGCAATGGCTAGGTCCCAGATGCAAATTTTAACCAGAGTGTGGTTCCCCAAGGGAGTGGTATCTGCCAGGAGCACCATCTTCATGTCTGCATGTATTAAGTCCATGTGGGATGAGTGTGGGGTAACCTACAAGTTCTGTACACCCTATCACCCTCTGACCAATGGGCTTGTTGAGAGATTCAACAAGGCCCTGAAAGACATGATTATGGGCCTTCCTGAGCCCATGAGGCTGAAGTTGGATGTCCTCTTACCATGCCTGCTCTTTGCCTACAGAGAGGTACCACAAAAAGGAGTTGGGTTTAGTCCCTTTGAGCTCCTCTATGGTCACCCTGTTAGGGGGCTTGCCAGTCTGGTTAAGAAGGGGTGGGAGCAAGCTCTCAAGGAGCCCCCACCCCCTGAATGTGGTTAGGTACATCCTAGCCCTCAGAACCCAGATGCAAAAACTCTGGAAAAGGCTTCTGAGAACGTAAAAGCCAGCCAGGAAGTCATGAAAAACAGGTACAGCCAGAAAGCCACTCTGGTACAGTTTTAGTCTAGCCTGAAAGTGTGGTTAATGGAGCCAGTGGCGCACAGGGTCCTCCAAGACCGTTGGTCAGGGCCTTATGAGGTGAAGGAGAGAAAGGGGGTGGTTACCAACTTTGTGGACCTCCAGACTCCCAGAAACTCCTTAGGGGTATTCCATGTAAAACGCCTCAAACCACACTTTGAGAGGTTTGAGGTCACCATGCTCCTGGTGACAGATGGTGGGATGGAGGAAGAGAATTAACCTCTCCCAGGCCTACTATCCTCCAAGGATCAAGATGGGTCAGTAGAGGATGTTAACCTCTCCCCTAGCCTGACCCCAGAGCAGCAGAGGGACTGTCACCAGTGTTTGGGACAGTTTGTCTCCCTGTTCTCCATCACTCCTGCACTTACACATTTGTGTGCCCATGACATTGATACTGGAGACAGTATGCCTGTGCAGAATACAATTAACAGGTTATCAGACAAAGTGAGGGCTAGTATCAAGGAGGAGGCCTCTAGAATGCTTGAGCCTGAAGTAATTGATCACTTCAGTAGTCCCTGGTCCAGCCCAGTGGTGCTGGTACCCAAACTGCACCACTGGGCGCCACCCCAAATGTCAGATTCTGTGTGAACTACAGGCAGCTCAATGCAGTCACTAACACTGATGCACACCCCACCCCCGAGCTGAAGAGCTCGTTAGGTTAGGGGCTGCCAAGTTCCTATGCACTTTTGACCTCACTTCAGGATACTGGCAGATTGCCCTGACTGAGGGGACCATAGCAAGGTCAGCATGCTTGACCACAGATGGCTACTTCCAATCCCGGGTGATACCATTTGGGTTAAAGAATCCCCCTGCTACCTTCCAGAGATTAGTGAACAAGGTTCTGGTCGGGATGGAGGCCTTCAGTGCTGTTTACTTGGGTGACATAGCGGTCTACAGTAGCAGCTGGGAGGACAACCCGTTTCACCTCCAGGAGGTACTTCAGACTCTGCAACAGGCAGGCCCGACTATCAAAGCCAGTAAGTGCCAGTTAGCTCTGGGTGTACTTGGGACACCTCGTGGGCAGGGGCAGGATGCAGCCCCTCCAAGCCAAAATAGAGACTATAATGGTCTACAAACCCCCCAAAACCCAAACTGAAGTGAGGGCCTTCCGGGGCTTCACTGGATATCATAGGAGGTTTGTTAAGGACTATGGCACCATTGGCCCCCCGCCCCCTCCCTGAGCTTACTTCTAAGAAGCAGCCCAAGAAGTTGATCTTGACAGAGGCTTGCCAGAAAGCCTTTGACACTCTCAAGGAAGCCATGTGTACAGCACCTGCATGCAAGGCCCCTGACTTCTCTAAAGAATTTATAGTACAGACTGATGCTTCTGAGCATGGCATGGGGGCTGTATTATCATAGTTAAATGAAGAGGGTCAAGACCAACCAGTAGCCTTCAGGTGTGAAGGTTACTTCCCAGGGAACAGAGGTAGAGGGCTATTGAGAGAGAAGCCTTTACTGTGCTCTGGGCACTGAAGAAGCTGAGCCCATACCGATTTGCGATGCACCTCCGAGTTCAGACAAATGAGGGTTGAGAATCCCAAACTGTTAAGTTGGTCCATCTCCCTACAAGGAATGGACTTTACGGTGCAACACCATCCTGTGTCAGACAACTCCAATGCTGATGGTCTGTCCAGGTTCTTCCGCCTTATTGCTGAGAACTACCAGGAGGGTGAGTAGGTCTCCCTACATTCAGCTGGAGAGGGGGGGGGGGTACATTAGACCTGTCTATCTTAGGGTGGTCTCTCCCCCAAAGTGGTTGCCTACTCCTCTACTATTTTTCTGAGTTTGTTTTTGTTGGCCTCAGGACTCTGTGTGTTCTACCACTACTAACCAGTGCTAAAGTGCTTGAGTTCACTCAGAAACATGGTAAAATTGCCTTACATCCGATTGGCATATTTAATTTACTTATAAGTCCTTAGTAAGGTGGTCTACTATGTAGCCAGGGCTGGTAAATTAAATGCTACTAGTGGGCCTGCAACACTTATTGTGACACTCACTTAAGTAGCCTCTTAAATAATTCTCAGGCCTGCCATTTGCAGCCTGTGGTGCAGTTCTTAATGCCAATTCGACGTGGCAAAATAACCCATTGCCAAGCCTAAAACTCCCTTTTTAATACATTTAAGTCACCCATAGGGTACGCCTTAAACAGCCCATAGTGCAGGGTTCATTATAGTTAAAATGTTTTACATGTCCAGGTAGTGAAAAACTGTTTCACTACTGTGAGGCATATCGCTCCCATAGGATAACATTGGGTTACCTTATTACATTTAATAAATAATAACTTTTGTTTGGGAGCAGATAGAAATGTCGTGTGTGGTGTCTAGGGAATTGTAATTTAAAATCCTCTTTAATGGTAAAGAATAAGTTTCTTACCGTCGGTAACACCTTATCTGGTAGATACAGGATCTAGCAGCAGATTCATTATATTGGAATTCTCCCTAGGCGCCAGACTGGATCAGGGAATTTTTGTACAGCAGTACCTCTGCGTGTCGGTAGTGGGCGTCGAGCGACTCTGTAGCAATGCCTTCCTCCAGATGGGATGTCAAGGAGTCCATATAAGCCCTCCTCCAACACGCTAACGTCAGTTTCTTCTGTGACTACCTTTCGCGCTCATAACGCGGAGCCACTTTTAGAAACTGCATATGAAAAGTGTGCCAAAAAATAAATACATTTGTTAAACAAATACAAAGTCCTGAAAAGAGGCATTAGAATGCCAAAAAAGGTATCTTGAAGGCAACAGGACTTAACAGTATGCAGTGCGGGGAGGATGGGTAGGTCATTAAGGAATCTGCGGCTACATCCTGACTCTACCAGATAAGGCGTTACCAAAGGTAAGTAACTTATTCATCTGATAGAGACATCTAGCCGCAGATTCCTTATCTTAGAATTAGATACCCAGCAGCACCATCCTTGGAGGGGGGCCTGCGAACTGAACTGTCAAACCACGATCCCTAAATAAGACTAGCTGGTCATAGCAACTAAACTGTCTAAAGAATAACCAGCAGAGCAAAGAAGATGCTCCACCAGAAGAATTGTGGGAAGGCCTCATGAGAAACATGTGGACAACATAACCCACAACAGAGGAATAAGAAAGATTTGGAGAAAACACTTAATAAAAATAATACTATGTATCCCTGTCAAAGGCAATCAACCCATGACTGTACAAGGCTAGGAGGCCAAAGACATCAATCCATGCAACTAAAGTAGAGCATCCGCTCTATGCCGTAGAAACTAGAATGTGATCTAACCCTAATCCTCCACAAATGAACAAAACTCAGGGGCCAAGGACATTAACCCTTACCCCTGAATTAAATTAATAGCCCTTTGTTATGGAATCTAACCCTTCCCTGAGAACAGAGCGGCAGAGACCCCTCTCAGGTGGAGAAAACCCATGCAAAGAGAAAATCACCCTCCAGAACTACGTAACACAGAAGCCCCTAGAAAATGGAGATGAAATGCATATAGCAACAACCAGTTCAAGGTCGATCTAAAGTCTCAAGAAGGAGTGCAGCAACAAAAGCAGGCATACTGTGATGGAGCCACCGCAAAGACTGAGCCCAGAAAGTAATGTCCCAACCTGAGACACGATGTAGCCTTTATTAAAAAAGGGAAAACTGACCTCATCCTCTGAAGGAAAAAAGGGAAGAATAAAAATGTGTCCAATCAAATAATATTCATAATTAAGGTAGAAAATGCTTAACAGACCTTAAAGGGACAAAATCCCTATCACACCCCATAAGGAGGGAAAAGAACCTCCAGGGAAAGGATTGTAAGGAAGACCACTGCTTCCTTAAATACCTCGAAAGACAGAAAGTAGAACGTTAAAATAACATATTCCAGAAGGAAATCTCAAATGAAAATTAGCCACCAACCATCAACAATGAGTAAGATGGCAACATCTAAGAACAACCAGACAGTAAGAAAATACCCCAGATGCAACCAGAATTGGTAAATGACCAATGTCTATGGAAAGCAAGAAATATAAAGCACTCTGGATACAAGAAGAAATTACATTCTCTCAGACAGGAGGAAGAGAAAGGTGACAAGGATAGTGGCACAGACCAAGGACATCTCTAGGCAGAGGTGAGATCCGAAACATTGCATTAGACAAACCTTCACCACTCATAGCCTATTGTCACGAAAACGAAGCAAAATATAACTGCCATAAAAAGTCCAGGTCCAGGCTAAATCCTGTCAGCCATGGATTCTGCCTCCCTCTCCAAAACTTCCCATATGGAACAAAGATAGTGGTAAGGGTAAAAATACCCCATGGCTAGAAGAAGGAAAAATTAACATTTCACTGGTGTGTAGCGCGACCACTAACACTCAATGTTCAAACATAGATAATTGAAGTCCCTATAAGGGAACTTAAGCATACAGAGGGAAACCCAAAGTGCCCATAAGGCATACCACGGATAATCCCTGCAGAGCAGGGAACAAGGTCACTGCGCATCCGCACAATTCAAACAACGTACTCCTAATAGAACAAGCATTGAAAATGCAATAGGTCTCGCCTTTGATTAAGTTAAAGCCATTTGCTTTGCTTATGGTATTGTATAGCAAAGCAAATGGCTTTAACTTAATGAAAGGCGAGTTCTGATGAGTTCTTGCGTCCCGTGGACCACACGTGACAATGAAGAGCTACGGAGGGTCTTCATACCTTCCCAGTGCTCTCTTAGGATTGTAGAAAAATCACTTTGCATTGTGGGATTTGTAGGACCGCGCTTAAGGAGCCAAACTACTAGTCCCAGAATGCACAGTGCTGGGAATTATTAGTGGGCTGAAGGAGCTGTAATAATCTGGCACTTGGCTGTTGGCCGGGGTTGTTAGCGCTGGGTGAGTTTGTCGAAGAGCTGTGCTCTTCTAAGCACGTTAAAGGAAGGACTACACACGTTTTGAACTTTTTCCCTCTGATGAAACGAATCCCGCTCAGGACGAGAAGATGCCATGCATGACGGGAAGTTTATATGCTGCTTTATTCCGACTGAACATTCAAAGCCATCACCGGAAGTGACATTAAGTTGCTTGCAGTGTCTATCCAAGCAACCAAAGAACTTCTTGTCAACATATCGGCGTACATTTAATTGCTGTAAAAGATCAGTGCAGCCGCTCTGCATGCGCGCATTGCAGCCCTCAAAAATAAATACAAACATACGCGGGGAGTGGAAGAAAGTAAACCTTGCCAAATGGTAAGATAGGAAGCGCGACAAACGTTGGAGCAACATTTAATAAAAAAAAGACTAGGAGTGGTGGGGAAGCAACTTACGAGCTTGGGGAAGTATTACAAATGGAAGAGAGGAAAGCAACATACACTCCGACTGAGTGCTAGAAATATCAAGCCGCGCCAGAGAAATGAAAGGCGCGCCAGCCATTGTTGAACATAAATGCGGTAATAGCAAAAAAAAGTGCTTAGCGGCTAATTAAGAGACACTGTCTCCCGCCGCGAGTTAAAGATCCAATCCTGGTGGGCGGGGCCAAAAGCGGACAGGGTGGCAACCAGGAGGGATTAAAATGCCTCCGGTGCAATCATTACACTGTGTTTTGCATAATCCATGACGCAAAACGACGCGCACGAATGAAAATTGCAGGCGGAGCAGAGACACGACTTCTGGAACCGTATTGATTCCAAGAAGCCCTCGCATGGCGAGAGCAGCACATGCGCGCTGATAACGCCAGGCGAGACCTAAACAGCACTCTGGTAGAAACCCAGACCCAGCAAGAAACCCTTTAGTATGGGTTTACATAAAGTTACAAAATAACATAGGTCCCCGATTGCTGGAAACGTAACCCGTCACTGACCGAATAACTGAACAAAATTTCCTGGAGCAAGCAGGAATACCTCACTGGGTACCCTATTAAAGGGAAGTTTAAAAGAAAAAGCCAATGGGCATTGCCCCATTAATGGGTCCTACTGGAACTGAAGGTTTCCCCATGTAAACCATTACAAGAAAACCAGGAAACAGTCGGCAGGATCAAGACTCTGCTGTACCCCGACTATCTCTAAATCCCTGCAAAGCAGAGTTAGCATGCATACCAAAAAGGCATGCACCATCAAAAGGCATATCGAACAAAGTGCCCGAACTGCATCTAAAAACCCTGAAGTGCGCAATCTGACACGATGACGGAGTGCTACTGAAGAGGCTATTGCCCGACCTACAGAATCAGTAGTGTCCATACCACAATGAATATTCAGTTTAGTCGTCTGCTGGCCGTCCGGTACCAACGGGAAACGAACGTTCCGTGTCTCTTTCGGAAGGGAGGGCAGCAGGCGCTCTACCGAGTCCAATAATGCATGGGAGAAGCGTCCAAGGACACAAGAGGTATTGAGAGAACAGAGTGCTGAACTAGTGGAGGCGAAAATATGCCTGCCACAGCAATCCAATTTCCTGGCCTCCCTTTCTGGGGGGGGACAACAGGGAACGTATCAATATTTTGGGCCGCCAAGGTAGCTTGCACGACAAAACTGTGATGAGTGGGATGCCTAAGGAGACACATTGGAGCTCCAGGGGCCGGCCAGTGTCTGTGAGAAACAGAAAGATCCACAGGGGCCCCCGGTTCAGGCTTAGCCCAGGCCGTGAGGGCTTAAGTAGCCATTCCAAAATGGGGGGTGCCCAGGTGCACTCTAGCCTTTGATTTATTTAAATAATTATGACTGGTTTTAATGATCATCTTCTATTTTTATTTTTCTATTTTAAATAAAGGATTAGAATAATAAAATAGGGACTTAGTGTAAACGCTATTCAAGAAGTCGCGGTTTGGTCCTTGTTTAATTCGTAAATTTAATTTCACCTGCTGTTTTTCAATTTTGTATTAAAAAAAGGAAAAATGGGATAAGAAAGAATATTCATTTATATGTTATTGTAATAAGGATAAACCATTCTATGAATGACTGCTTCTAAAAATGAGGGCTACCTTTTAACATGCATTAGGTAACCCTCTTAAGATGGCGGGCCCGGTAGAGTTAAGAACTATAGACAAGCTATCAATCACGTACACATGAGGGACGACCCCCGGAAGTTAAGTCGCGGGCGGTTAGGTGGCCGATTCTTCATTGGAATAGCTAACATTACGTGACAAAACGCCGTAAACCTAAGACGGAGGTAAGATGAGGAAAATGGAAGTCCGCTGGGACTTTGTCTACCGCATTAGGCGGCGGAGACGGAGTAAGGGAAAAAAATGGGGGGGGGAATGCTGTCCCCCTTGTACAAGCGCCTGGAGGGTATCTGCGAACTCGGACTAGTGGATCAGTTCTTCCTCACATTTGAGGAGGAAACTAAATGTGCAATTAATCATTAACACGCTGAGGATAAAAAAGACAGAATAAAACTATTCGTTAAGACATACGGATCGAGTTGGCTTGTGATATGTCCCCATGCGGATGGCCTGGTTATAAATTCCCTCGAGAAAGATATGGGCCTACAAATGATGAAAGGCCATATATGCCCCAATTTGGTTTTTACTGAATAGAAAAAATATTTATATACAAAAAGTAAGAAAAGTGAATAGGGTCGCTTTGGTAATATGAATGTATAAAAAGCTTGGATTTGGGCATGCCATTTAATCCCATCAAATAGACAGTTTGGTTTCCTATTTATTTTTCAGGCCTTACAAGAGTTTGGTTAAACTCCAATACCACGGATGGTAAAATTTATGATATTTGGTGTAACAAGCGAAAGACACCCATCCAGTGAAAGCCCGATAAAAAGGTATGATAGAAACTTCTTGAACAAGGAGAGGAGATTTATTAAATAATGTAACTGCGTCATAAATTTGATCATGTTTCTATAAATTCATAACAAATGGTGTTTTTTAATTTTATATTTTGTAGAAATCATTGAAACTTATTGGTTCACCTACAATTGAAACAAATATATTTATAAGGAATTTCTATACGTTTGAAGAGATCCTCCTATTTATAAATAAGGACCACCATCAAAACCAGACAGGAGAGCCTGGAAGGTGAGTCCTTGTAAAGGAAAGCAAAATTACCAATGATGTAGATTAAATCACGGGGATAATAATGTTAAAACATAAAACAAACAATTAATTGGTTAAGTGAAGAATGGATGGGTATGTTTCTGGTGTTGCGAATGACACTAGTATTTGAAATTTAGTGGTGCCACAATGCATGATAATGATAGATTAAGATGCAAATTAATATGAGAATGTTTTAAAAAAAAATAGTTTTAAGCTAAATGAACTTTATGGCTAATGATTGCGTTAGTCGTTCTTGAGATTGTATATAGAGGTAAAGCATAAAGGTTGTTTTAGCATTGTCTTGACAATATGGAGGGGACTATGAACACTTTCTAGTAATTGTCTTTTTTCCATACAGGTGTATGATAGTGATTTTCATATGCACACAATGAGAGTTATTGTTATGGTCTTGATAAAGATGGTGTAAACCAGGATGATACCATCAAAACGCGCCGACGCTTGAGATTCCTAATCTGGGACATGGGTTGGCACAACATTTGAAACATTCTTAATTCATCGGGTCCCAGCCTTTACTAAATACTGTCACGGATAGGTTGGGTTTATGACAAAGTGTATTGTCTTGTGGATCTCTTTTTCTCTCATCATTTTCTGTCTTGACCTTTATTTGTTATATTCTTGTGTACAAAATGCATGTCTTGTTGTAATAATTATGTGATTGCATTTCCAATGCAAAACCCTTTATATATGCATTGAAATCGAAGACGTCAAAAAAGAACATTGTTTAATAAAGCAGTTTTTATAATTGTATATGTGTATCTGTGTATTTAAAAATATATGGTTGTAGTTTTTCTCGCTAGCTGCAGAGGGATGTGGTGTTTGAATGAGAGCTGTGAGGAAATTAGGCAAATCTGACTAACATGAAAGGTTAACGTGTCTGCCAAAGGAAAAACATTTTCTTAGTTGAATACGGAACCCCATTCCTTTGGTGAATAAAGCGTCCCTCTCAATTTATTTTCCTTAGCCCAGGCCCCAACAGAATATAAAGCGCCTCACTAAAAGGAAGCATCGGTTCTGCCGATTGGTTCTGATATAAGACTCCAAGTAATGGATCTGTTGTCAATTCCACAGAGGGAGCAATACCTCCAGAAAGGTAGAAACACATCTGAGTATATCCGCTAGAGAAGAGCCCACTTCTGTACCCAAACTAGGAGGTGACAGAAGGCATGAGGCCGGAGAAGACTCCAAACCACTAGCTTCCCCCAAGTTAGCCAACCAACTAGACTCTATAAAAGGGCGAATTGTATCAGAAACGGGCTGGAAAAACTCTCCATTACCCCCATCCTGTTCCTCTGCAGGAAGAGCAGGAGGAAGGACGGATGGCTCCACTGACGCAGCATCCGGCACCGCATCGGACACCGTCCGGCCCGAAGAGGCGACGCATCAGCGTTGGAGTGGAAAGAAGGTGGAGCGTCGAGCGGGGCCGCCGGCGCCGTAATCTAAGTCATCAAGTCAGACCTCGACGCCGTTTCCGGAGCCAGAGGACCGGGCCCAGACGTCGAAGGTGGTAACCCCCGAAGGGCTGTACACCGGTGTGGGAACGGATTTTGAATTCAATAACCGGACAGACGCTGATGCCAAACCCGTCTGCGTGGACACAGTCATGGTGATGTGAATCTCCTTGGGGCTCCAGGGGAAGATGAAGACCCACAGAAACTATGGAGAGAGTTGTATTATTCTCTCATCTGGATCAGAGTCGCCCCAGCTCCAGGGTAGGTTGGGAGGCGCGGGTAGACTTATGCACGAGTCTTCAGCTGAAGTCCGGTGGCAGGCCTCATGTGACTAATTCGGTCAACGCTGTGACTTCGATTGCCTGCGTAGAGACTCACCTTTAGACGTCCCACGGAAATGGTTCCTGGATCAGACCCGCGGTTGGTCCTTAGAGCACAATGAGGACCGAGGCCGATGGCACGTCTTTGAAGACTGCGACAACCGTGCCACAAGAAGCTTCATCCGACGTTCCTTCAGCGCCTTCGGTCAAAGCTGTTGACATGAGTCACACTCCTTGGAGTCATGGTCAGCTGTCGGAGGAGGGCTTATATGGACTATGTTGAGGTCACATCCAGAGGACAACGTCGCTACGGAGTCACTTCAAGCCCACTACTGACGCGCGGAGGTACTGCAGTACAAAAAGTTCCGGATCCAGTCTGGCGCCTGGGGAGAATTCTAAGATAAGGAATCTGCGGCTAGATGTTTCTATCAGATGTCGGATTTTAGGTAACAATTCTGCAAATGCCACTTTTAGAAAATTTTCATTTTCTTGTCCTAACCATTTGGTGCCTGCATCCTGTTTCATGGGTCACATGAGTAGGTGTAGTTGGCCTTTGTGTAATCCTCCCAAACAGCTACACAACAGAGGGACTGGGTGTTGGCAGAATGGGCCATCTGAAGCAGGATGGAGGGTGGAGCAGTGCCTCAGCTCCCACACAAAGAACTTAGCACTGGCCTATTGCGACTGCAGACTGGGACCAGGGCAGGGTGGCAGGAAATTCCAGAAGTTTTTTCCACTTCAAAGCTAGCATCGGGCATCAAAACAGGACCCTCAGACCCACTCTTCAGTTCACTTCAGAACCTGCGGAAGGCATTTCAGATGACTGCCCTGCTGCCTGTGGCCTACTGTGTATTTCAGAGGCCTGCCCTGCTGCACTAAGAGGACTGCGCTGCTGCCTAAAGCTTGCCCTGTGCCCTCAGAGAATTGCCGTGCTTCTTGAGACCTCCGTTTCTGCTTGAATCCAGGACTTTCAGAGTGACTCCATGGCTAGTTGGCTGGCCTCCTGATCAGAGCCTCCGGGACAGAAAAGGCTCTAAACTATCTTGAACCCGCACCTGGACCCAGCCTGAGTGAATCCTGGCCTTCCAAGTGGTACCTCTGAAAGTGGTGGATCGGTGTACTGGCTCAGACAAAAACAGCCTGCAGGACTGAGTGGGCAAAATGCCCCTCTAGACAGACCTGACTGTTGAGGCAGTAGTGTTTTATGAACGTGTGTACTCACGCCCCAGTTGTCCCCTGAGAAATGTACAGTACAGACACGCTGAACACCAACGCAGTGGTAGCAGCTTTGGCCCTGGTGGACTAAGCCTGCAAGTCTTCTGGGGGCTTCTTGTTAACTAATGCGTAGCAGATCTTTATCCAAAGGACAATCCATCAAGAAATGGTCCAATTTTGTATTGTCTTCCCTTTCTTTTCTCCGGAAAACCATACGAAGAGCTGGTCATCCACCCTACGTTCTTTGGTAGATTAATATAAATGTCTAGTGCCCTCTTAGGCAGATGAGATGGAGCATAGAATGCCAGCAGAGTAATAGCCTGCCCGACATGAAATGGAGTAACCACTTTCGGTAGAAAGGTAGCTCAGTTTCTCAATACCAGCTTGTCTGGAAACAACGTTGTATAAGGTAGGTTGACAGAAAGAGCCTGCAGCCAACAGGAATGAGGAAGACTGTCTTTGATATCAGAAGTCTCAATGGACAAAACAGCGGCTGAAAAGGGGTGCACGTCAAAAAAGTGAGAACTGAACCAATTTTAAGTCCCACTGCGGCATCACAAAGGGTTTAGGTGGAAATAAATGTTGCAAACCTTTCCAAAATCTCATCATAACAGGTGAATTAAAGAAGGAGGCCTCATACAACAGCTGCATAAACACTGAAAGAGCCGTTTAAGTAGGCTTCAAAGGGCCCAAAGCAAGTCATAGTCCTTGCTGGGCCATGGCCAAAACAAACAACAAAACTTAAGACACGTTTGCTCTCAACGGGTCAATTTGTTGAGTTTCGCAGCAATCCATAAAGTTGTCCCAACGACTGGCATACACAGATTTTGTGGAAAGACACCTCGCTGCCACAATGACAACGACCTCAGTGGGCATACTGAAGGAGGTCAACAGCTGCCACTCATTCTCTAAGCATGTACATACAAATTGTGCATGCCCAGGTGCAGTACCCTACCATGCTGCTGCGACAGGAGATTATCCCGAAGCAGCAGCTTGATTGGAGGACAGATGCTTATGCCCTGGAGATCCAGGTACCACACTCTCTAGGCCCAATCCAGTGCCACTAAGATGACTTGGGCTTGGTTGTTCCTGATCTTCTTCAGAATAATAATAATTCATATTTGTAAAGCGCGAACATATCACCCGCTTAAGGGTTTCAAGGCGATGGGGCCATGGGTGATTAAGTGACGTATTGCCCAAAGTCACATGATGCTGAGCTGCCACCAGTGCCGGAGATCGAACCGTGAGCCCCACGCTACGGAGTCAGCCGCTCTGGCCGCTGGGCCACACCTGGCAGAACTCAAGCCAGGAGAGGCAGAGGCGGAATGGCATACAGGAGTCCCAAGCTCCACTTTAGGCAGAATTAATCCACGAGACAGCGACACTTTGGAAAATCCAACGTGCTAAAGTGCAGACATTTTACGTTCTTGGTGGTGGCTAAAAGATTGAGGTAGTGTTCTCTTCATTTCTATGAGACACCAGATGCCACCCCCGGGTGCAACTGCCAGTCGTGATCTGCTAAGCCTTGCGACTGAGTTCATCTATCCTGGCGTTTAGAGATCCCGCCAGGTGGTGTACTACCAAAGAAATGACTAGGCAGTCCAGCCATTTTTAGAGGTGCAGAATCACCTGACATAGGGCACAAGATGCCATCCTGCCCTACCTGTTGCTTTACCACATGACGATGGTGTTGTCCGTGAGCACCTGCACCAGCCTTCCTTTGATGGTGGGTAGGAAGGCCTTTAACACTAAGCGAATCATCCTCAACTCCAACAAATTGATGTGGGGTTGAGTCTCCGACCAGAGGCCTCTGATTTCCACCTCTCCCAGATGGCCTGCCAAACCAATTGTGATGCATCTGTGACCACCATCTGCTATGGGTAGGGTGAGGGGTCTGCCCCTGACCCAATTACAGTCTAGTAGGCACCACTGAAGATCTTTTGCAGTTTCCTCAGAAATCTAGATAGTATCCAACTGAATGTTGTGCCCATTGTAATTTGAGGTCCCACTGCAGAGCCTGCATGCGCCACCTGGTATGTTTGGACAGCAGGATGCAGTAAGCCAACAAACCCAGGCGCCATCCGATATCCAAGACTGAGGCTGAAAACATCAGGATTGTAGCTTGAATGTCCTGGACTCTCCGCTCTGGGGAAAGGCACAAAACTGCACCGTATCCAGAAGAGTGCAGATGAAGCAGAGCTTCTGTGAAAGATTCAGGTGTGACTTCTGAATGTTGATAGTGAACCCCAACGATGTTAGGAGGTTTGCCGTCTGAAGGTGGTTGATGACTGCGTGGGGCGAGCCCACCTGCAGCAGCCAGTCTTTGAGGTGGGGGAAGACTGGTGCACTCTGAAGATGTGCTGTGACTACTGCCTTTACTTGCGAAAACACCCCAAGGGCGCTGGTGAAGTCAAATCGGAGCACTGTGAACTGAAAATGCTCCTGGCCCAGTATGAACCTCCGGTAGCGCCTGTGGGTTTGCAGGATGCGGATTTGTAAATAAGCGTCCTGCAGGTCCAATGCCCCCATCCAGTCTCTGGGGCCTAGAGCACACAGGACCTGGGCTAGTCTGAGCATCTTAAATTTGTCCTTTCGCAGAAAGATATTGAGAGGGCAAAGATCCAAAATAATATCTGTCCTTCAGCACAAGGGTGTGTCAGGAGTAACGCCCAGTCCCAACCTCTGAAGCCAGAAGTCTCTCTATGGTCCCTTTGGCCAAGAGGGCCTGCACTCTCTTCTGCAAGGCTAACAGATGGTCCTCAGTCAGTTGCCCATATGTTGGTGAAAGGTGCAGCAGGGTATAAAGAATTAGGAGGGCATAGCCCCGATGGACAATTTAGAGGGCACACTTGCCTCCTCGTGGTGAATTCTGCTCGGAGTCTGACAGAACAATGAGCTGCATCTTCTTCCATCGTCCACAGCATTGATGCAAAGGGAGCCGGCGCAGGGAACAGAGCCAAGATCAAAGTATGCACCAGTCAGTGCTGAACTCGATAAGAGTTCAACGGGCACAAATGGTACCTAGGGCGGACCTGCCGTTGAAAGTCCGATTGGAGGTCCTAGTGGCTATTTGGAGCCCAAAGGCACACCAGAGAGCCAGTTATATGCAGAGAATGCACAGCATGGCCTCTCAGGAGGCCCCTACTTGCTGCAACATTTGAAGGATCCAGAAACATGGAGTATGCCTGGACTAGACTATAAATCAGCTCAGATTGAGATTGGTGGTGAGACCGGGAGGCAAGATGATGCCCTTGCGCCCTCTCTGAAATTTAAAAGTGGTAGGAAGGGGCTGATTTACGCTTCGACTTCTTATGCTTTTTCTTCGAATTACCTGAAGACTTATACTGTGATTATGATCTGCCGCAGGAACTACATCAGGAGAGGATACAGGACCTTCATTTTGACTTTGACGAGGCGCGTTGTGGAATCTACGTGTTTGGCGACGTAAAGGTTAGGTCTGCGGTCCCTTATGGCCTCCGGGTTCAACTGGGTGCAGTAGTCACAGGCCGCAGAGTCGTGCGCGGACCCCAGACACCATAGGCATACTCTGTGAGGGTACATCAGACATCTGTTTGCGACAATGCATACACTGTTTGAACCCTGTCAACCTAGGGGATGAAATAATTCCTTGCATACTAGTAAATCTCGATCAAATTGGTGGTTTTGACGACCAAAGAGAAACTCCGGATCCACGTCTGCAGGAGCAGAAAGTACCCGACGTCACCATGCATGGGTGGCGCTTACATGTGGCTCCGCTCGTCAATTACGGAACAGAACGACGTCGGCATGCAGCCACACATCGCCATCTACTGGCATGCAGGAGTACTGCTGAAAAGTTTTCAGATCCAGTCTGACACTTAAGGAATATTTACAAGGTGAGAAATCTGAGGTTAGAGGTATCAATTTGAAAAAACATAAATGCTGCAATCTTTGGGAGTTTTTTTGTATAACTCGGTCACTTATGTTATTGGTTTGTTTGGTGCAGTTTTGCTGAGTTAGGAGTCCAGCGTTGTAAGGTTTAGTTTCTTCCAGTGTCTGAAACTACTATTGCTCTAGGCCTCTTCTGCTGATACTTTTCTGGTTGGGAGATTGGTATTGAAAGAGATGAAGTGATGGTCACTGTAGATTAAAGGTGAGATTCCGGTCATTGTGTGGTGTTCTGGAAGTTGATACCCTCTAGATTTGTTGTGATCTCTTGCTAGTACAAGTTCAGGGTAGCCAAATCAAATTTTCATGTCCCACAGATTGCATGAGTTGGGGTTGTTTACTGTGGTATCTAAAATGGCATCAGTTAGGGCATCTGTGAATGCGCAGTTCTTTGGGAATGGTCTATATCAGGTGACTCCAACCAGTCGATCGTGAGCTACCATGTGAAGTACATTTATTTATTTTATTTATTTGAAAGGTTTTATATAGCGCGAACAAGACCCAACAGGGAATCAGAGCGTGGTACATTGTGGTTGAGAAGTTGCGCTGATAACCGAGGAGGATACATCACAGTCACTAATGCAGAAAACAATAGATCTAAACGTAGCTACAACGGATGCACACTGCATGGTAGATAAGTGGGTCAATGATGTGAAACGAATACAGATGGCTTGCAGGGTTACAGGTCTATTGTCGCAGGTGGCTATTCAGGAGTAATGCTTTGACATCACTTTTAAAAGCAGAGGTCGAAGGGTTCGTTCTGATATGGGGAGGGAGAGCATTCCATATTCTTGGAGCAAGACCAGAAATGCGCGGTTGCAAGTTCTCTTCTTTTTGAACTTTTGTAGCTTTAACAGTAGAGTATTTGAGCTTCTTAGGGCTCGATTCCCACCAGATAGTTCAAGCTTATTAGCCAAGTAAGTAGGAGTGTTCTGATGCAGCGCTTTGTGTGTCAAGCAGGCTATCTTGTATCTGATCCTTGCATTGATCGACAGCCAGTTGAGTTGGATTAGATCTGGTGTGATGTGATCTCATTTTCTAGATCCCGTGATGAGCCTGGCTGCCGAGTTCAGTGTGGCCCTTAAAGGGGCCAGTTTAGCTTTGGGTAGACCGGCCAGGGTCACGATTCCGTAGACTAAACGGGAGGTGACATGGGATTGGACTGCTAGTTGCATGTCTTCAGGCGGCAGGAATGGTTTGATATTCTTTAAGGTGTACAGATAGTGATTAGCTCCTCTTGTTGTTGCACTGATGTGGTCTTGCATATTCAGGAATTTGTCCAATGTTATTCCTAATGATCTAGTTGAGTCAACAAAGTGCGGGGTGCAATTGAGGGCTGTTAGTTGTTTAAGCCAGACTTGAATGGGGGCAGGATGATTGTGGGGAGCCAGCAGGAGGAATTCTGTCTTGAGGGTATTTAGCATAAGGTGGTTATGAGATAGCCACTGTTGAGTTTTCAGAAGAGCAGAGTTAAGAGTATTGATGTCTGGTGAATAAATTTTCAGATACTATTGAGTATTATCGGCGTACCTGTGATAGAATATGTTCGTGTGTTTCAAAATTTCAGTAAGAGGTTCCATGTACAGGTTGAATAGTGTGGGTGAGAGTGCGGAACCTTGCGGAACTCCAATTGAGACCGGTTTGCTTGTGGAAAGGTAGTGGTTGACTTTGATTCTTTGCATTCTATTTTGAAGGAACGACGCAAACCAATTTAGGACTGGACCCGATAACCCCATCCTTTTTTTCAAGAAGGTCAATCAAGTTGTCATGTTTGACCGTGTCAAAGGCCGATGAAAGATCAAGTAGTATAAGTAGGCAAGGTTCATTCTGGTCAAGTAATCTAAGGGTTCATCAACAATGTGTGTTAGGTGCAGATTCGGTACTATGGGGCCGATTACGATGGCGGAAGGACCGTCACCGCCAGCCCGGCGGTGGCGGTCCTTCCCAAATCGGACCGCGATTTTCCCATCGCCAGATTACGATGGCGGTGGGATCCAGACCGCGGCGGACGCAAAGACCGTCCGCCACTGAACCTCCACAGGCAATCGTTCCGATTGTCTGGCGGAGCGGTCTGCATCTGGAAAATGGTGGCGGTGCCTAGCAGCCACCGTCCTCCAAATTACGATGCTGTCTCCAGCCAGCCTTTCCGCGGCGGGTAAACCGCCATTGAAAGGCTGGTGGAGATTGGTTTTGGGGGCCCGTTGCGGGCCCCCAATGTCTTGGGGGGGGGGTGTATGTGCACTGGGGGGGTACCCATGGTACCCCCTTACATTTCACTGCACCGAGTGGCAGGCACCGTGTGGTGCCTGCCACGTAGGGCAGTGAAATGCACCACATGCATTTTTTAACACTGCGGCGGTGCAGCGGTCAACTGCACCCGCCGCAATGTTAAAGGTGCAGGATGCGACTGCCACGGTGGCGGTCGCATCCTGATTTGGTGGGCGGAACCGCCGCAGGTATTGCGGACGGTCCCGGTCGCCACCACCATGGCGGACGGACTCTAGTCCGTCCGCCATCGTAAACGGCCCCTATGTCCAGATCTGAAGCCCGATTGGTATTGGTCCAGTAGCTGAAACTTCAATGTGGTTGCAGAGTTGTGTGTTTACACACTTCTCAAGTAGTTTGGCTAAGGTCATGATATTGGAAATAGGACGGAAGTTGTTAGGGTCAGATAAATCTGCATTTGGCTTCTTTAGGATGGGGGTGACTTGTCCGATCTTGAGGCAATCTGGGATCTGACCTTGCACGAGTGATTCATGTACAATCTTAGACCAGAGAGGAAAGATGGAAGAGGAGAGTTCTTTGAAGAACTTGGCAGGCATAGGATCCTTGAAATGATTTGAAGGTTTTAATGACGATATGATGTTAAGCAGTTCTGAGTCATCCGGAAGTGTGAAGGTATTCCATGAAGCATAATTTTTTGGAGTGCAGACCATAAGTCCTGCCAGAAGAGAGCTCGCCCGAAGGGGCCTTGGGGAGGGAGAGGATTGGGCCGGATACTGAGAGCCCAGGAAGGATCGTTGCAGTTCTAGCTCGATCTTTTTTGTCTTTTCCCTAAAGTGTGAAGAGAACTCCTCACCACGTGGGAGAGAGTCCTTGAATGTGGAGAGTTGATTGGTAGAGTGGTTTGCTTTTTGTTTGATGATTTCGAAGAGTTTTTTTGGTCTGTTTTTGGCCTTATCGAGCTTAGCCTTAAAGTGATCAGTTTTGTGTTTTGTCCCCCAGGATATGTTTGTTGTAGGCACTTCTTGTAATCCTTAATAGCTTGAGGCTAGTTATGGAGGGAGAGTTTCTCCAGGATCTTTCAGCAAGCCTTACTTTCCGACGTTCCTTGTTAAGGGAACTATTAAACCAAGGTTTTATTAAGCATGTTTAAACATTGTTTTATGAAGCATGTTTCTTCACTTTAAATTCCTCCCATTTAAACAAATGGCTGTATTTTTCGGTTATAAATATGGCACATTGTCTACAGGTCACTGGGAGCAAGATGCCTGGTGTTTGTAAATGAGACAGTTGGAAATGGGATTACATTTACGTATAACAAAGTTAACTCTTCAGTTTAATTTTCTCCCATTTCAAAGTGTTGCCTGTACACACAGCAGGAATTGTACTCCCAGTGGCTGGTAAACATATTTATAACTGAAAAATACAGCCATTATTTTAAGTGAAAGAAATTTAAAGTGCTAAAAAAAAGGTTCCATATCATGAACATTTTTGCAGAACGTTTTCTGCACTTTAAATTTCTCCCATTTAAAAAAGTGGTTATATGTTTGTATTATAATGTAACGGTTCCACATATGACAAAATGTATTCCAGTGCCACAAGTACTTACGACATAGGTTCTAAACCCATACACATTTATCCCATTCATAAACACACATGTTCATACATCCCTAAAGATCGCACTCTCACTGACGCACATGGCAGTCCTGTCATAGTGCCCCTAGTCAAAGTATGTTGTTCAAATCATAGTATCTGGTTCTATGGACATTAAGGTTAAAGTCAATAGAGCTGGGCATGAGGGTGTCTGGTAACAACGCAAGTTGCTTAGCCTTCAGTAGCTTATGATTATTTTCTCTGATCAGAAGTAGCTCTCGCTACAGAAAGGGTTGGAGACCCTTGGTCTATAAAGTAGAGTAGAAGAAATGAGCAGGAAAAGGTAGGTGAGGGGGGGAACATCTTACTGGCCTAACTTCACATTAATTCAAAGTAAAGTCTTCATATCTATTTATTTATTTTTAAGACAACTGCAAACCTGTTTCTAGTCCTGCTAGGACAGTTCTGTTATAAGATTCCATATTCTGGAGAAATGCGTACATATCAGATTAGGGAGGAGTAATCACTGAGCCAGACGTTAGTTATAAGAATGGGGAATACTAATGAATCTGAAATCAAGCCAATCAATCAGTAAATTTCAATCAGTAAAGTTGAAGAGCGCTTCTGGTCACCCGTGAGGGTATCCAGGCGCTGGCAGGGTACAGCTGATTAGCCAAATAGCCAGGTCTTCAGGGACTTTTGGAACTCTGGAGGAGATGAGGAGGTCCCTAAATGAAAGAGTAGCTCATTCTATGTCTTCGCTGCTAGAGCGACCTCCACATCTGCTACGTCAGATGTGGGGGGTGAGGGTTAAAGAAAGGGACACAGAGGGGAGGTGTCTGTTGGGCTGATGGAAGTTCAGGTGGTGGTTTATGTAGGCGGGTCCGCATATGTGCAGGGCCTTGTATACATACATGGGTCAGGAGCTTGAACCGCCATCTTCTCTGTACAGGAATTCAATGGAGTTTCCTACCAAAAATGTTTTGTTCATCACAGATGTGGCAATGACCTAGAGGTAGTTAAGTTAATGTGAGGACGACCAATTGTTATGCAATGAATTACGAGGATGTCTGTAGGCAGAAGGAGCGGGTGGGGAGTACAAGGAAGGAAGTAGGGGTGAAAATAAGAACTGTTCATTTGTGGGCAAGCATTAGGTAGGGACTTAAGAGGGAGTGCTTTAAGAAATTGAGGTTGCAGAGATTGGAAGAATAGCAGGGGCGTTGAGGAAAGGGTGGTCATTAGTTGGAATTACTGTGGCATGGGGAGGGTCAGTGATAAGTGTGGTGTGGGGGACTGGCTGCATATGCTGGTTTATCAAGAGAGAGCTGGTCAATGAGGATGGATTGTGTAAGTGAGCGATGTGTGTATTAGAGTAATAGTGCTTAAGGCATAGTGCTGAGTAGCAGGGGGTGGTTAGAAGAATGTGGGGTCTAAGGAAGACCTGAGATTATTTACGAGGAGGGGGACCTAATACCTAGGATTGACACAGGAATGACTGCCCATGAAAGTGGGCAGGTTTGAGTGTCAATTGTGCCCCGATATGTAGTTTCTATATAGCAAGTGACACTGTTGTATTAGTCTTTGATCAGAAGCTAGGTCTCTGTGTCAAGGAGTTATTATGATGGTTAACAATTTAGTTTATGTTTGTAGGATGTAAATTCAGGTTCCCTCTTTGATGCAGCAGAAACTCAGCTACTGAATTGTTTGGAGAATGTCTCTTGCTTGTTGGTTTCCAGCTTTTGTTGTTTAGACTATTTAGTGCGCCTCTCTCTCTGGAGTAGCAGGAGTGCGGTTACAAGGTCGATTAATAAATAATTATTTGCCTGTGACTTCCTTCCTTAGTTCGACGGAGCCGCGGGGAGGCAATATCTTGGCGAGGCAGTGTCCTTGGTGTAAGTGTGGCTATAGGCACCCTTCCCACCCGTTCCAGGGCTCATGGGGCATTGTCTCCACTAGGAACAAATTAACGAATAGAATACCTAGTGTGTATTGTATCTTATATTTGCCTTTCACGTAGTAATACTACTTGTACATATATCACCTTTTTTGACATTTATTCACTTTGAACTATTTTCGCGACATCTGTTCGATATTGTAGTGAGTACAGAAGGGATCTTTCTTGGTCCTGAAGAAGAAGCCTGTGAGCTTCGAAACATGTCGACATACACAGGAGAGATTGTCCATTAGAGCAATATACCTCCTACCCACCTTTTTAACAGTACCAGCTCAAAGGAATATTAAAGTCTTTTAGTCCAGAAGAGCCAGGTACTTTTTAATTCACTACTTCACTCACTCCTGACCCTTCCACTCACTTTCCTACACAACACAGTCTTCTAAAACCAGTGCTCCCACGTAGTCGTAGGTCGTAGCACGCCCCGTCCTGCAGCGGGGCAGGAAGACCCCCATGATGAAGCATGACACCAAGGGGCCTGTTGGTGTGTGAGGGGTATTTAAACAAACACTGTGTGCCTTCAACTATTGTAGGAAACGCATACAACCTGTGAGTACACCATTTCGAGATTAATCTGAGGGTGGATCTCTGTGTTTTTGAAACGTTTCAAGAGGAGGACGTATCCACCTCCAGTGTTCCTTTTAAGGACACTACCTCTTCACTCCCTACTCTGTTTTTGTGATGATTCCTTAAGGATGGCCCAATCTTCTGAGTGTCTAGGCTGTGAACAAAGGAGAAGAATACTTGCAGCCTGCTGTAATTCTCTAAGGGGTAGACCATGGAGCAGAGTTAGTTCTAGCCAGGAGTGGAGATAGCCCACCCTATTGTAATAGGGCAAAAGAGGACACCAGGACTATTTTCAATTGTATTTAAAAAGTGTTTTACTTTCAATACTGATGGAGTTCCCCTTTTGCAATCAAGATCTAACCCTTCCAAAAGATTGTGTTATTACAGCCTACCAGTTTTGGAATCTTTCTTTCACTGCTTTAAAGTATTGTAGAACCCTTTCCATGTGTCCCTATGAATGATAAAAGTACTCCATTTCACCTTAAGAAATTTGGCAATTTAAACATTACATTCTCACCCCCAACTACCACCGACGTAGCTATATAGTGGTCTACTCACTTCTTTCTTCTCATTACACACAGCTACCGGTTTTCTGGCACGCTTCCACACTGACCTAAGTAAGGGCTGCAGCCAAATAAATGGGAATCTCAACCATCGTCCTTTTGGCGCTATAAACTAATTATTTCTATCTGCTCCAGTCTTCTCAGCTGCATTAAGATGTTTTCTTCCAAATGAATCACCAATAAATGCGGTCACTGTAGTGTTGGCAAAAGCTATGGCCACAGCCCACATCTTCACTGTAACTACAGAATATTTACCTCCTTGAAAAGAGCAATCTTTTTCTTCCCATATTCCTGTTTCTCATAGTACACCTGACAATTTTCCAGCAAATCAAATCTGAAGTCTGCATTCTCTAGCCTCTTTATACGTCTTCCTGTTTCTACATGTACCTCTTCCTCAATGAGGATTGTGATCCATTTAAGATCCCAGAAGTCATACAAAATATCAAGAAAGATGCTCTGAATAAAATTCCTTCCTACACAGACTAGCGCTCTTTTTAGGTCCTGTTATGCATTATGCTCAGAATATTAACCATTATTGGCATCCTTCTATCACCAGCACCGTCATTACTGGAGTGAATGTTTAATCCCCCCACCTGCGGACGATGCCCTGGGAGCACTGGAGGCTGCAACAAATACGATAGATGGGTAGGGGAGTGGATGTGCCCACTGAGACACAGAGGGCTGCTTGACAGCAGAGACTAGCTTCACTGGTTGCAATAAGTTGTTCAAAATGGGTAAATGTACTGATGAATGACACTTCCTCTGGCTGAAAGGATTGCTGGCCCTGTACTTGTTCAAGCAGAGGACAAGCTTGCATTAGCAAAGGCTTCTTGAACAAGTGTTGGTTGCAAGACTCAGCATATAACGTGCCTGGAGGAGTGTGACTGAAGTGGTTATGTCTTAGGGCAGTGTGAGCCACTGCAGCCCTAATATACATGGCCATGCATCTGCCTGCTCCTACACACAGCTACCCGGTGCGCTGCACAGACTGAAACTGTAAATAATCGTATTGATAGTATGATAGAGCGACTGGACAAACACACCTTCAGACTTGATATGGTGGAGCAAAGCGTATCTGAGATTGAGGACAAAGCTGTGACCAGTAAAGAAGTAAAGACAACCAAGATAAAATGGAAAAGGAACTAGCAATAATATGCTCCAAAAATGAGGATCCGGAAGCAAGATCGGACATAGTCTAATAATAATAATAGGGGTGCTGGAGGCTGCCACTACATGGAGCATAGAAGCATTTGCCTGAGGACTTACTTAGCCAGGACACATTCTCGCAGTTTTTTATTGCAGAAATGGCGTACTGATCCCTGGTCAAGGCCAATCCCAGGAGCCCGGCCCAGACATATTATTGACAGGCTACTTAATTACAGGGACAGCAGTGCTGCACTCAGAAAAACACTAGAGAAGAGTGATCTGCAGCATTCAGGGGCCTGTGTCTCGTTCCTTGATTTCAGAGTCTGTGCAGCAAGAGGCCAGGAAATTATTCTTGCCAGTCATGAAAAAATTTAAGTCGAACATTGAGTACAGCATGCTGTATCCGGCCTGGATTTACAGCTCTACAGTAGGCGACGAAGGCCTTTAAACCTTATGTAGTGAACCATGGCTCTGACAAAAACAATGCGGAGGGCAACAGATCAAAATGCAACACTAGATGATAATGACTGAACATCAATAGTTATTGCCACCCTCTGCTTGGTGAGCAATGTGTGCAGTGGTGGCTCCTCCACTAAGGCGGAGGAGCGTCGCCCCACTGCTCTTCGAGCAATGAAAGAGGGAAAAAGAAAATGATAATAACTCTACGTTATTTTTTTTTGGTTGCTGCAGGGCTGGGTTTGGGCAGGGCGGGGCTGGTGGCTCAGAGAGGAGGAGAAGACTATGCTCACTAAGTGCGCATGACTGCTTGGCCGGCCGTTTTGGCCAGGCAAGCAGTCATACACACTTTGCATATTCCCCGCAAGGCTGTAATGGACAGCCTGGTAGGGAATATGCACAGGCTCCCTGTCCTGATCTGAGCGCCGATCCACGGCACTCAGACCAATCACAACACTGCATTGCATTGTTGTGATTGGCTCAGGGGAGCCTGTGTGCCGGGGTGCTTCCTGCAGCTTCTTCTAGACTGGAGTCCGGAAGAGTAGAGAAGCAGAGGAGAGATGCAGCCGGCGGAAAAGGTAAGTGCGTTTTATTTTTTTTAATTTTCAAACCACCCCCGCTTGCAACCCTCATTTCCTACTAGCCGCCACTGGATGTGTGTATTAGGGTAATCGTGCTTAAGGCATGGTGTTGGGCTCTAGGAGGTGGTTAGAAGAATGTGGGGTCTGAGGAAGACCTGAAGATAATTGACGAGGAAAGGGGACCTAATACCTAGAGTGAGAATGAATGGATTGACACTGGAATGACTGCCCGCGAAAGTGGGCAAGTTTGAGTGTCCATTGGGCCCTGATATGTAGTTTCTCTATGGCATGTGACCTATTATTTGAAAACTGCCCTTTATTTCGTGTTGCTAGGAGCTTTTTTAAATAGGTATCCAAAGGGAAAGGAAAGTATTCAATTTCAGTTTAAGTATAGTTTCACAAACTCCAGCATGCATGAAGGGGCAAAGTATCAGCCCACTTCAGGCACTGGCTAACTTTCACAAGAAATACATACACACACAAAGCAGTTCCCTTCAGTGCAAGGTAGTATTAATGTAATGTGTGGACTTTTTTAAAAACAAAAAAAAAGTTTACTTTTTTTAGATAACGTTTTGCAAAAACCATGACAAAATAAAACTAGAGTTGCCAGAAGGCTGATGGCCAACACCAGACCTATTAGCTTTGCTAATGCTTGGTCTTTAAAAAAATAAATAAAAATTGAATCAGTCAGAAACGGAAATATAACGGACAACCAACAGTGCCAACAGGGCTTAGACCTATTAAACTGGCCGTGCCCAATCCCCCATCAAAAGCCGTACGACAACTGAGTATTCTTCTGGAAAACTGACTGAAGGAAACTTTTAATATGATGCCAAAGCATAACCAAAGCAAAGTTTTAGTTTCCTGGTGCGCTTACTTTCAAATGACGCTCGCGCTTTAGGCTGCTGCACTCAATAACAGATTGCTGTGTAATCAAAAAACAATCCAACACAAAACACTGCTTTATGGCTTTTCTCACAAAAGAGTAAAATACACACCGAGGGACTTAATGGCAAGGTGTAAATGTATGTTTAGCTTGCAAGATTCACAATGGTACTGGATAATGTACAAATTCTAGCACACATCGGCAAACGTTTTAGTCATAAACTGGCTTATTCTTCTATGATCCTGCTTTACCACCTGGTGGGTGACAGATAATGTCGACTCTTAAATCTTTTTAAGAGCTGGCAGGCACTGAAAAGTATCAAGAAGGAGGGTATTTATTTTTGAGGGTTACACATTTAATGTGCCTCCACCACACGCTTGTCCCATTCTGTCAAGTCTTACAACCTAGGGGAGCGCTAGAGGGCGCACGGCAAGATGGCCGCACTCTAGTGAGGCTCTGCCTGGCTGTGCCACGATCCGACCAAAATCCGCCTGCAAAACTCCCAATCCGGTGGCATAGAGGGGCGCATCTGACGAGGGAAGTGTGCCCGCCTCAATTGGCGCCCTCGGAGCTGCCCAAGACAGGAGGAACTGCGTGGTTTCTGAGGTGGCGGCCTGCGGCTGAGAGATCACAAGATGGCGGCGCCCGGGGGGCTCTGAGGTCCGCCGCCTTCGCCGAAGCCTAGCGCCCTGCTGGTTCCGCGAGCGCCTGGGGAGGACGGCGTTTCACCCCGGGTATTGCCGTGCTGGCTAGCGACGCTGCAGCGGGCCCCGTGAGGCCGTGTGCGGAGGCAGGGAGGCGGCGATTCCAGGTGCCTGCAGTGGCTGCGGCGGAGACGGGCCCCTGTGTCCCCGGCGCCGGAGGCGGTGAGTGCGGCGCGGCCTAGCACAGGTCTGCGGTTGCGGAGGCGGGTGCGGGCCTGATGCGGGCTGCGTCCTGCAAGCCGCTATAGGGTGCTGGGGAGCGCGGGTGGCCCTGGACGTGCCTGCATGCTGCGGCGGCGGTCCCCCGCGCGCTGGGAGCGAGAGGAGTGCTGGGCCCCGGCCTATCCATCAGTGGGGCTTGCTAGGTTCTTCCTGCCACTGCTGCCGGCGTGGGAGTGTGCGCGCCATCCTGTGCTGCTCACAACTAGGAACTGCTTGGCGCACTCGTCGATACTGTGCTGAGGGACCTGTGAGGGCCGCGTTGGGCTGCCCGCTCCTGGGCTGGAGTTGTCTGCTTCCCGGTTGCCCCCCCCCCCCCAGGACAGAGAGCTGCCTTCGGTGGGAGCGCGTGGTCTACCTGGCGCTGGATTTGCCGCGGCGCACTGGCCGGTGTCAACAGCTGAGGCGGTGTGGGCCGGTCGGGGGCCCGGCTGCTGTACCAACCGCTGAGCGCTCTGCTCTGCACTGCTCGCCCATGCCTAAATACTTACGGCGCTATCGCCTAGCGAGGAGATAACTGGCTCTGGGGCCTTGGACGCCGCGTGGCCTGCCTGGGTGAGGCGGGTCTGGGGGCCGCTGCTGCGGGACCTGGTGCGGGGAGCCTTCCCCTGTGGCCTGAGATACACACTGGACTGTGCCCTGTGTTGTGATGCAGGAGTAGCGGCGCCTCTGCTAGTTGTGTCCGTGTAGGGGGACCCCCCCTTTCCGGCCGGGGTTTGCATCGCCCCCCCTGCTTCACTCGGATTGCGGTCACCGCCACTCTCCGGCTGGGGGCCGGCCTGCGATCGCACATCTGCTGCGCGGGTGGCCTCTCCTGTGTTCTTCATTCGTCCATCCACCCGTTATCATTGGTGTGGGCCTCCGCCTCTCTGCCGCAGCCTGTTGGCCGCCTGGGGGGCTGGACGGAGGTGGGGGCACCCACAGACTTTTGCTCGGCCCCTGCGGAGGACGTTGTGAGTGCCGGGCTCCACACCATTCCTAGTGAACAGTCCTACCTGAGAATTGGGCGACATGGGCAAGACGGACAAAACTCAACCCCGCCTCATGTTTGAGGCACGCAAATACGCCAAGGCATTGCAGAAGGCCGCCTCGGATTCGGAGGCGGACGCACCGGAGGGGGCTCCCTCGAGCCTTGAAGCCACGCTCCTGGCGATGCGGCAAAGCCTCCAATCTATCGAGGGCACAATGGCAGCGGTTAATCATCGTCTGGACCACATGTCATCACAACTGGAAAAACAGAGCGCCCGTATGGGGGAGGTGGAGCAGCGGGTCTCCGCAGCAGAGGACGGCCTGAGTGATGTCGCCGGGAAAGCTCTCAATATGGAAAAAGTCCTGTCCGTCATCCAAGCCAAGAACGAGGATTTGGAGGCACGCTCCAGGCGTAACAATATCCGCCTTATAGGGCTGCCGGAGTCCACCAATGTTGGTAGAATGGAGACATTCATAGAAAAATTGATCACAGATCTTTTTGGTACAGAGCAACTGTCTCCCATGTTCATCGTGGAGCGGGCGCATCGCTCGCTGGCCACTCGTCCGGCTCCTGGGGCTCCCCCTCGTCCCATAATTGCGAGAGTATTGAACTACAGGGACCGTGATGTAATATTACGCCTGGCACGAGAGAAAGGCACCATTGAACACCAAGGCAACAGACTTTCCTTCTTCCCGGATTTTACGGTGGCTGTTCAGGCGGCGAGAAGGGAGTTTGCTGATGTCAAAAAATTTCTCAGGTCTGAGGATGTCCCGTACGCCATGCTTTACCCGGCCCGCCTGAAGATTGGCCCGGACGGAGACTCTCACATCTTTAACAACCCCAAGGCGGCCCTTGAGCATGCCAAACGCCTCAAGCGAAGACGACGTGACTCCCGTACGCCGTCAGACACAGAGGAACATTAGGTCCATGGGGAGAACTTGCAGAAATATCCTGCTGTTTGGTTTGCCCCTCAGTTGTATAGGCTCTCCTTGCAGCTTACGACGAGTTATTATTCTATCTATGCCTTGTTGTATTCCCACACCCAAGTGGACGCTGAAGAGGTCAAATGTGTTATACATGCTGTTATACTGTGTGTGGGCTCCAGGGTATCGTTGCATGCAGGCACAGTTACAGCTCCCGCTCAGCCACCTCCTGCTAGATGGGAGGATAGTTGCACTCTAGCGCCCTTACATGGGTATACCCCAACTAAGATTTTCACTTTTGTTTGATGGGATGGGAGGGGTGGGGGAAGGTTGGGATGGCTTTGGCGAGTTGGGGTTGCTGAAGTGGGAGGGGGGAGAGGGGGTTGCAAAGGGGGGATACCCTCTGGCACTGTATGTTTTGAATTTTCTTGCATTTCATCTTTCCTTTCATTGCAATAGCACATATATGGCTCTAATGTATCCAATTGCTCTGCCACCTCGCCGATCACTGACCAGATGAGTGGAAACCTACGCCTCTTAACCTGGAATGTCCGGGGCCTTAACTCCCCTAAAAAGATCAGGGCAGTGTTTGCTTACCTAGACAGAATGAATATCCACATTGCCTTTCTGCAGGAGACACCTTACGAAATCATCTGATAAGAATGTGGGGGCCAGGTGGGCTGGGCTACGAGTGGCCTCCTCCTACTCTAGTTATACACGGGGTGTGTTGACCTTGATTAAGAAAGGGATACCTTTTCAGGTCACACGCACTGAGATAGACGACCTAGGGCGAGTGGCGCTGGTGCATGGTCTGCTGGGTGGGACAAGTGTTCTGTTTGTGAATGTGTATGGACCAAATGTTGACGACCCGGCATTCTTCGCTGATGTTTGGCACCGCATCTCTGGGTTCCCTGACGCAGAAATCATATGGGGGGGGGGGATTTTAATGTTTGCTTGGATATGGATGTTGACCGAATGGGCAGTGAACGGGCACGGCCTAAACAAGCTGCGGAGACACTACGTGGCATGATGGATGCAGGATGCCTGAAGGATGTCTGGCGTCTGCAGCACCCAGGTTTGCGGGAGAGTACGTTTGTGTCGTCCGTACACGGGACATGGTCCCGCTTGGACTTCTGGCTGGCCACAGAAACTGCGTGTTCCTGGGCGATAGGTGTGCGTCATTTAGCCCGGACACTATCGGATCACTCCCCGGTGCTGCTGGATCTACGGGTCCCAGCATGCGAGAGGCCGCCGTTCCAGTGGCGACTGCAGCCGTCTTCCCTGACGGACTCTGTCTTTAAGGCCACGGTGGGGGAGGCTATCCGTAATTTCTTTCGGGACAACGCTGGTTCAGTTGATAGCGCAGGTACCATGTGGGAGGCATTCAAGGTTACTATCAGAGGGGTCTGCATGGGGGCACAGGCTGGAGTACTGCGGGATTTGCGACGCAGGATTCACAAACTGGCTGGAGATATCTCCGCTTTAGAAAGAGCCTACGAGGCAGACCCGCTGCCCAAAACCTTGTCCAAGATTCGTGCATTGGTCCCGGAGCACAACGAAACCGCTGACCAGGAGATGGTACATAGATCTAGACGTAGTACGGCCCGATACTACGGTGAGGGAGGTCTGCACAGCCGCTCTCTCGCTCAGAAGTTGGCTGCGCTGCGGAGCCAGAGGTATATTACGGAGATGCTAATGAGACGGGCGAGGCCCGCTATGGTACAGCGGCTATCAGCGAGACCATACTTGACTACTATACTGCTCTCTATAGCAATAGAGACGTGGCGCGGACTGATGATATCCATTCGTACTTCGATGATGTTGCGCTGGGCTGGTTGGCCCCTGGCCATCGTGAATATCTCACTCAGCCGTTCGATGAGGAAGATGTAAAGATCGCTATTACGTCCCTCCCCACTGGTAAAGCGGCGGGCCTTGACGGTCTTCCGAGCGAGTTTTATAAGGCCTTCGCAGAAGATCTGGCCCCTAGACTCCTTGAAGTTTACGCGGAGGCGTACGACACTGGTCGTCTTCCTCCTTCGCTGCGGGAAGCTCTCCTAGTGATGCTTTTGAAACCCGATAAGGCGCCCAATAGCTGCGACTCCTACAGACCACTCTCAATGATTAACATTGATACTAAGATATTGGCCAAAATGATCGCTCTCAGTCTTCAGCCGCTGATCCCCTTACTGGTGCTTACAGATCAGTCTGGATTTGTGCCTGCGAGATCTACGGTGCTCAACCTGCGTACTCTCTTCGCCACTTTACATTATTTTGACGCCGATTTCCAGGCTGTGGCGATGCTGCTTGACGCTACCAAAGCGTTTGACTCCCTTTCTTGGGAGTATATGTTTACCGTTCTCACCAGGATGGGTATCCCCCGTTCTTTTTGCAGTGGATCAGGGTCCTGTACACCGCTCCTGCGGCTAGGGTTCGTGTAAATGGCTGGGTGTCCTCGGTGTTTCCCATAGGCAGAGGCACGAGGCAGGGCTGCCCCCTGTCGCCTACGCTATTTGCCTTGGCATTGGAGCCGCTGGCCTGCAAGCTGCGTCAGCTACATGCCTCGGCGGCGTTGGGCTTCCGACTACGGCCACTGGTTGTCTCGCTATATGCGGATGACATGCTGTTATATGTCCGTGAACCTGCGACCTACCTCCCAGAATTGCTGCGAGAATACATCAAGTTTGAAGGCTTCTCTGGCTTAGGGATAAACTGGGCCAAGTCGACGGTCTTCCCCTAGACGGCGGGCACCTGCGAGTTTGAAATGGACTTCCCTTTGTCCTGGACCCAGGAACCGGTAAAATATCTAGGGATCTGGTTGCACAGGGACCCGGCACAGGTAATCTCCATGAATTACGGACGTACCATTGCTCAACTCACTGAAAAGGCGGAGAGATGGGCTCGTCTGCCGCTCTCGCTAGCAGACCGCATAGCAGTGATCAAAATGGTCATATTGCCTAAATTATTATATTTTTTTGTGAATATTCCTATCCGTTTGAACATTTCTGTTTTCAAGACATTACAGACGGCCCTACTGTCGTTCGTCTGGGGGAGCAAAAAACCTTGTTGTAGCTGGGACACCTTAGTACAACCTTTTGAACGCGACGGCTTTGAGGCTTCTGATATGCACCTCTACTATCTGTGTGCTCAGGCGCAGTTTGCGCATTATTGGCTCTTTCCACAACAACTTCTACCTCACACTGCGATTGAGGCGGATGCGATTCTTCCATTACCGTTGGTGGCGGCGGCTCTCTCGGGGGGGACTGGAGGTCCCCGGGCAGAAATCAATCCTGTCCAGTGCACTGCCTGGGCCTGGCGGACACTGGCGTGTCGTGCGAAGCTACCTTATCTTTATGCCCCCAAATTGCCGATAGCGGCGCATCCCGGTATATCTGCGATGCAAGAGCGTTTGGCGCGGACCACGTTGCAAGCAGTCGGAATCACCCAAATGGGGGACTTCGCTAAACAGGGCCCGTTCCGATCGTTGCAGGACGTACAGGCGAGCCGGCCACATGGTGCTATGCTGAGCTTTACGTACGTGCGGGTTCGTCAGGCCATTAGGGATGTATATCCTGATTTCCCCGCTGAGCCTCAGACACTGCGGGCACTGCAGGCGGTGCTCGCGGGCAAGGATCGTAAAGGACTGATTACTAAACTCTACAATACATCTCTTCGCGAGCGGGAAACGGAGGCGCATCCCTCGTATGTTAAATGGAATGCTGTCCTGGGACGGGCGCTACCTGTGGACCATTGGCACTATTGCTGCAGATTGACTGGGCGACTTACGGCTAACTGTAACCTTCGTATCATACACTTTAAATTTTTACAACAACTTTACTATACCCCTGTACAATTGCGGAGATTTGGATTGCGCGATAATGCTTGTTGTGTGCGATGTGGGCAGGCAGACGCTGATTTCTTGCATCTCTCATGGCTCTGTACGGGGATAGCTGCCTTTTGGGCTAAAGTTGCGAGTGTGCTCACGGATGTTGTGTTGGAATGGGTGAGGTGTATGCCGGAGTTATGTTTGTTGGGCAATGTGACGTCCTTGAAACCCTGTAACAGGAGACTGGTTGCTGTGGCTACACTAATGGCTAAGCGAGCCGTGGCGCAATGCTGGGGCGCAAAGGGATTACCCACGGTTCGAAAGTGGCTCAGGGATTTATCCTACTGTAGGGAACAATTGGAAATCTATGCGGAAGAGCTGCCCGAATTGTCCCGCCCCAAGGATTTCTGGGCCCCGCTTACGCTGTATCTCATGAGCCATCCTGATCTCTAGGCTGGTATGCCCTCCCCATTTCATTACTAAGGATACTTACATCACTCGATCTTGGACTCCTGTATTATTCTTGTGGATGTGTCTAGCAAGAGCCAAATTGTTTCTGATTCACTTGTCATATTATCGAAGTGCCAGAGGGAGAGGGGGGGTCTCTTTATGTTTTTATGCTAAGACTGGTTGTTATTTATTTGTCTCTTCTATTTGCCAAGGCAACACTGGAGGTAATACCATGCTGATAACTATTTGTCTTATACATCCTTTTTGTCGCGGCCGGCCCGAAGTGGTTGTAGGCGGCTTGCTGTGTATCCTTCTTCCGCCCATACTGCTGTGCAGGATTACGCCTTCCGCTGCCGGCCCGCCTGGGGATGTAGGCAATATGCTGTGTTCTGCAATATTTTTTGCCTTCAATAAAGGTTTTCAAAATCAAAAAAAAAAAAAAAAAAGTCTTACAACCTAATATCCAGGAGCAAGTTGAGTAGCTACATCTTAGCTTGTAGGGTGCAAGTGAAACAGGTTTCAGTTAACTAATTTACTTTCCATGATGCAGTCTGCTACTACGGTGCTATGGGCAACTGCAACTCTATAGCAATGGACCACACAGTATAGTGTTCTCATAAAGCTGTTCTTCGTGTGTTCCTCTTTGGGAAGTCCTGATATGATATGAATTAGGTTTGGATCTTTAATTTGCCTTTGGTTCTTGAGACAAATTTAGAGTGCGCTTGAAGTCAATTCGGGTCTCGATATGACTGGTACAGATTTGCCTGGTACATTTTCCATGACCAAGTATTGCAGTAAGTTATACATTTTTAGGTTCCTGGAGCTTTTTTCCACCAGGGTAGAAGTGGATGTTTGAAGAGCTACCCTTTCAGCCTTAATTTACATCTGAACTTGCTGGAGGTTCATCTTGTATATCAGGGGTGCAGTTTCAGTGGCATTTCAGGGCTTGGTTGAGAAGACCACAATGATTTGGTTGAGAAGACCACTAGGATATTGATGTCTGTCCTGGCCTCTATGGAGTACAACAAAAGTATTATCATAACGAACACTGCTGAGTGTACAAATGGTGAAAACCCGAATCATCTAACAAATCATGCTTTTTTAGAGAAGTAAGCCAAACATTCACAGGATGCAACATCAATGTGCAAGCATAAAAATCAATGCATCATTTCCTTTTATAGGCAAAGGGCATTATATATATATATTTTTTTATTTTAGTCACAGTATGTATTGCAGCCAATATCAGTATTTCAAAACTCTGAATTCATATACTATTAAGAATGCATTTACCTCCCTACTAGTGCTACTATATCAAATTGTAAACTGGACAAGTCTCTCAAAGTAAACCTTCAGAGTAACCCTTCAACCAGGTAAATGTAACCAACTCATAGGGGCGGGGACTCAGGCTATAGTACCTGTTGCTTAATTTCCTGACATGTATCTTTAAATTTGGGTGCTACATCAGGACAACAGAGCCAAATATCCTCAATTGTAAGGCACATAAGACAATTTAAAAAGAATATTATCTATGACGCAGTGCAACAATGTCACTGTAGCAAGGGACCATGGAACTTAATCACAAAGTACTGTGGACAAGAGATAATCCTAGAAACTTAGAACAGGCCTTTAAGAAACACTATTCCATGTCCTGGAAAGCACACTTGGGTCAACACAATAACCTTTAAAGTTTCAGAAACCATTATCAAAGAAAGATGTAGACTTTTAGGATATTTACAGTGGCAGACTGCAACAATTTGTTGTGTGTGAACTACAAAGACATTTTATCCTATTCTTCCTTGCATAAAGACACCTTTGGGTCAATTACTTTGATACACTCTGATGTGAAGGAAATCTTAAGATGCCTCCTGTTGTATAATCCATATAGAGAAATTAGCTTTTGGAGGCTGACTGAAAGAGTAGGCCCTGTTTCTTTGGCCGATGTTTCAACTGAAAGATCGGTACAATGCATCAGTATCAGATCTAGAGGTGTGAGACATAAGGATCACACACTTGAAGTTCAATAAAAGCAGCTAGACTTTTCATCCTTCTTAGGCAACTGGAATGAGGACCACTGTGTTATGTTACAACATCTATTATTCAAAAGACACTCTTGTTTGTGCTGGGGGGTGTATAAATGATCAATATTACCAGTCCTGCATTTCTTTCTTGTTTTTTTCTTCGCTTCATTGTCTTCGCCTAACTTTTCTTCTGCTCTAGCTCTTCCATCAGTCCCTTATGCTCAAGCTACTGGCCAGGCAGATTACTGTGGTGCTGACTCTTTGTGATGTCATGGTGCATACTACTGCCAGGGGTCAGGGCTTGGAGGGTGGCTGGAGCAGAAGTGACAAGCAGGAAGGTAAAAGTATTCTAGATGGCACCACTAAATCTCCTTGCCTGCAGCCGCAGTGCCCAGGAGATTGGGGTAGAGGACCATACTGCTGCAAGAGCAGATTTCTGTGCAGAAGGGGAAAAGTTGGGCAAATGCTGAGTGCCAACAGGCCAGGGCACTAAATCCTCCTACCACCCTGCCCGGAGAGATCAGAAAGTTGTTCCAGTCTTCTAGCACTTTCCTCAGTTATCTGGATATGAGCAGAAGATCGGTGGAAATATATACACAAGGCCCGGATATCAGCAGATCTTGAAGGCATCACCAAGATAACCATCTAGCAGGAAGTGATTTATACATAACTTTAGGTTCTTACTGTTCTGAGCTGTGGCATAGAGATCAACAAATAGAAATCCCAATCTGGAGAAAATCACCTCAGTCACATTGGAGTGTAGCTCTCACCCTTTTTTTTTTTGCTTGCAGTATTATATGGCACGAACTCAGCCCAAGAGCACTGGAGCGCTTTACATTAACTCTAGTTACATTTGAAAGAGTCAGATTAATTTTCTTTTTGCAGGCACTGGGAGATGAAGTGAGTTACCTGGAATCACAGGATGTTTAGCCAATGCCAGGACTCAAACCAGGTTCCCCAGTTCAAAGTCTGCAGCTTTGCCCATAATATCCTATTCTCCCCCGAGCTTCTAATGAGAGGAGACAGAGCATCCGCACTCAATCAATCAATCAATCATGTCACTTATAAAGCGCACTACATACCCGCGAGGGTCTCAAGGCGCTGGGGGAAGAGGGGGGTGGTGCAAGAGCCTGCCAGGTGCCTCTGGGAAGACTCAACATCACTGCAACCACTGCCATAGCCAATCGCCTTCCAACATAGGTCCCACCCTAATTGCTGATATAATTGACGGTGTGTAGTGTTGCCCGAAAGAACTTGGACATTGCCCCCTAACATGGAAGTGAGGAAGGCCTTTAAGGCAAGATGGATTACCCACAGCGCGAGCACATTTATGTGCAGGCACTGTTGCAACACAGGCCATAGGCCCCATTCCATCCTGTTGCACAAATAGTCACCCCAGCCCAGTGATGAGGCACCAGAAACTAAAGTTGCTTCAGCTTGCAGGGAGCAAATTGGTGACAGCTTAGGAGGCTGATGGGGTCCATCCACAATCGCAGCTCTTAATACATCAGCTAGAAGATCTGTACCAGTAGTGCTAAAAAGCTCCCTTGATGTTGAAACCACTGCCTTATCAGGCACCACTGGAGGGCCTTCAACTGCAATCTGGCATGAAGCCACTACAGGATGCATAAGGCCAGAAAGCAATAGCAGATGCAATACCTGCAGGATTGGTGTCTGAGCTCAAGTCAGACACATTGGAATACTTTGGGTTCTGGCACTTAATTAAAAAAAAAAAAAAAAAAAACTAACCATTGGGAAGAATAAAGTATGGATCACCCAGATTCGGCATGTTGCACATGGCGTTCTGCCTATGGGCTACTGACCTTGAAAAGGGTATCCGCCACGCAGTGATTTTCGGGTCTAGGAAAGCCTTGTTCCAAGGCAGCAAGAGCTCTGCAGAAACTGTGGAAGGTTGCAAAGTTTCCATCAGAACGTTGAACTTTATATCCACAGAAAGTAAAATCAGTTTCAAGATCTCCATCGCCTTCTGAACAATTGTAAAAGAAGCATCCTCAGAGGAAGGGCCAGATGGGTAGGAAATAACCCCTTCTGTAGACGAAAGTAGGCCACTGTAGACTGGCATTATAATTATAAGGAGGTGGTCAGCTTCTGAGTCATCATCCTCTGTCCTGTCATAGTCCTTATCATCCATAGCTAAGGCAATTGATTACAAACCAGAAATCTCCTCTAAATGGGTGAACCCTTGGGCTTTGGAAAAAGGTAATTTACTGGTTCACTGCTCAAGTTGCCCCCATCTTTTTTCCTTTGCCATACAGATATAAATGTCTCCTATTGGCTCCATGGGTGGCATCGCCACCTTTAGAATCTGCGCCAAAGGAGGTCTGAATAAACGAGGGACAGTGGCTAAGTCGGTATCTACTTAGGTGCCGGAGCTGAAGCCAGAGAAACCATGGTGTCAGGAGGATCAGAGTATGAGTCGCCAAACCTGCAGAACGGATTACCTAGTCGCTGTTTAAAGCGGAGTACATCAATAGTGAGCCACCAAGAAAAAGATCTGGACCATGTCGATGCGGCGTGGGAAAACAGGAATCGGATTCAACTTTTGGATACAGTAGCAGCAGTATAGCCTGGCAGTGCTGCAGAGTTATTGCTAGGAAAAGGTTTGTCTAGACTAGTGTGAAGCCTGGAAGGAATATTTATAGGTGAAGAATCTGCATGAAGATGTATCCATCAGAACATACAACTTCTACACAATAGCTTATTGTATGTGTTGCAATGTAGCATTTATTTAGTGGTGTACTGAAGAAATGTGTGAGAATCTTGGATGGGTACCAAATTGGTCCTGCACAAAATAGTAAACAATTTATTTGTGTCTTTAGTAACAATGGTTAGAGTACATGCAAAATAAAAATTCCCTTCCGGTGCCAAGTGTATCGCCCGAGTTAGTGTAAGCAGTGTGAATGCACAAATTAATGTTGTGAGAAATTGGGTTGTTGGTTAATCGATGTGAAACCCTGCTCAAGCAGCAGCCACACTCCTTGTTGGGGTAAAACACAAAGTCACTAAATTAACCTGTGCTTAACCCTATGATAGATTGGCACAAAAGAAGTCAGGCTTAACTTGGAGGCAATGTGTAAAGCATTTATGCAGCACTTAACAAGTACTAAAGTGAAAACACAACACAAGAAAAATCCCATACAAATACAGAAAAAGAGTACATTTTATTAAATTATTTGACACCAAAACGACAAAAAAACTGAGTTATGATTTTTTAAAGTTTAAAGTGCAAAATAGTGCCTAAAAGATCGAAGCGACAACGCGGACATCTAGTCATGAGAGACCGGATCAAACGAAAAAGTTGAGTGGTTTTGGGCTAGGATGTACTGAGAGACCCCAAACTAATTCTGCTCCATATCATGGAGGGCATCGAGTGAAACCGCAACCAGAGGGCACTGCTGTGGTTAGGATTAGCGGTTGTCAAACGAGATAGAGCACAGGCGTGGAAGGCACTGAAGACTCCGTCCGTTGACAAATGGGCTATGGGTTTGGACCGCTGCATGGGCTTGGAGCAGCTGGTATGTCTGGCTAGAGGGTGCCCCAAGAAACACCACAACATTTGGAAGGGATGGACTGATCTTAGAGGTATGACACTGAAACCATGCACATCACCGCCCTGGTTGGAGTCTGGCGACCTGTTCTCTCATAGTGCTGTTTGACGGGGACTGCGAAGGGATTAGGCTGCCCAGGGACTGTTTTAAAATGTTGATCTACAGGCGTGTTTTTGTAAACATTGTCATTGCTGCTTACTGGTCTGTATGCAGAGTGTTGTGCCTTTTCACTTCTACCTAATTGTTTTGTACCATTCATGGGAGCTGTATGGTTTAAAAATAAAAGCAATAAAAATGTTATTTAAAAAAAAGTCCAAAGTTATGGCCGACCACGATGGAGCGCAGTTTGGATACATAAAGTAGATTGGGCCCGGTCTTTGCTTACATTTGGACTTAGAAGAATTTTTTAAGAAAAATGTCTGCGAAGGTAATGTTCAGCTGGGCAAGGCAGCCGGTGGTGCCCAAGGAGGAGTCGTCGTTGTCATCGGGGAGCTGTTGGTTGAAGTCGCGGTAAAGATTTCTATGTTCGGGGTTAGTCTCTTTTTTTGGGAGTAAAAAAATCTCCAGTAGGATGAAGCTGCAGCCTGTAGCTGATGCGGGATCCACAAGGCCGGATACCCATTCAGAGAGGAGCCACTTAAAATGATGTGCTGCTGCAGAGGAGAATGTAGTGGGAGCGGCCACGATGCACCTTGGGCAGATCAGCGTGCAGGTGGCTCCCGGAGTCCTTTTGTTTCCCAAAGCACTTTTTGGCAGAACATTTTCTAATTCACAAGTTTTGGATTTGGGCTGTCTGGGCACCTTTAGCACTACATCCATGGGTCCAGGACTGGAGGGGCACCACTTGGAGGGTCAAGACTCTTTCCTTTTATCTTCACCCAAGTCCGACCATGACTTTGCACCCCCACTGAAAACACTGAATCCAAGCTGAAATCACTCAAACTAATGTATTTCCAAAAATATCCAATCCCTCTACTACTTACTGACGAACTATGCCTCCAATTTAGTGCATCTTATTGTCGCATATTAAATTGTTTGATTCAAGAGAGACTGCTAGCCCAGTTGAAGACAGGATCATGAACCGGAGAGCAGGTGGAATAATTACCCCATTATTTAAACAAAAAAGGACCCTCCAGTTTTATATCCAATTTTAGACTCATCACATTATTTGCCTGTTCTAGTAAAAATTCTGAGAAACATTCTTACACAACTTCACGAACACCTGGAAGCTATCCTCTGATTCTCACCCTCAAGATGAGACTTATACTTAAAATATGACTCCCCTGGGTTTTTGGGAATATGCCTTCGGATTGAAAAATGAGGGAACAGGATAACTAATGGCAGTGTTACATCTATCAAATGCATTCAACACTGTGAACCATTCCATTCTGCTTGAAAAGCTATTCACAGTGACGTCTTCCCATCATGTGAATATCCAAGGGTCCCTTGTTTACCTGTATTATTCAATATGTACTTAGCAACTTGTTTAGCCATTTTCAAGGCTAAACAAGTTTGGACTCATTTATAGATAGATAATACACAGGTGAACGTTAAACTGTTGTGGTACGACTCCTCGGCTGGAGATACCTACAAAATGCCCTAATGGAATACAAATCTGAATGGATAACAACTCCCTTCAGCTTAAGCTTAAAAGCCTTTAAAAAAAACACAATGTACTCACATTCAATACCAAAGGAAAAACAAACTGACCACAATTCTTCACCTAGTATCTTTGGCCATGAGATGGCCATATCCCGAATGTAAAACAATCAAGGTATTAACCTTAATGTGGCTAGGACTTTCAAAACACAAATGGGCACACAAGTAGTAGTAGGCTACCTCTAACAAAACACTAGTCCTGGGATTAGCAGTCAACCTGAGGCTGCATTGTGGTAACTACCTCTATGCTGGATTGTCAGACTCTCAAAATGCTACAGTCAGATTAATAGGCAGGTTAGCTATCCAATGGTATCCTGGCAATAACAGTGACACTCACAACCAAGCACCTCAGTACCTTTTGGATTGGATCATGTTATGCCTACAGGTGAGGAATTCAAGAAGCCCAGCTCAAAATCTATTTAAACATTCCACAAGTCAAATTCAAAACGAGAAAGGGGCACAGTTTTCTTAGTCAAGAGACGAATTTGGTTGTACTAACTTTGCTAACATTTAAGAAATGTGTCCAGTTTATCCAGCAACTTTAAGAAATCCTTCAAATTACACCATTAATATATGTTACATTTATAAAGCGCGCTCAAAGTTCATGGCCTCTAGGCGCAAATGAAGCCAGAACAGAAAAGAAGAACATTTTAGCAAGTTACCATGCATTTATCAAGATCTTTAGAAGCAGCTTAAAGGTTTGAACACGCAGATTTTAGTTGCCTAACCTTAATTTGGGTGGACAGCTGTTTAATCTTCTCAGTGCTAGCCATGTTTCCTAACACAGAAAATCTTTGATTCCTTTCCAATGCTGTTTGGATCTTAGAACTTAAAAAAAATATTTGATCGCCTAACTTGTGTTGGAAGGGAGAAAACGTTTTTCTCATAAGTACACAAGGAGAGTAAGTTGAAGGCCTTTAAAACAGGCCATATTGAAAGGCCTTTAATTTCAAACGGTAGCCAACAAAGCAAGACTAATCCTTCTAACATGCTGTCAGAAGCAGCCATGTTCCAAGCAAACTGGAGTAGCGTAAATTGACAGTCCGGGAGGATTCCTAATATACCATTTCCATAATCGAGTTCTGAGTTCACCTAGGCCCCAATTATGCTCTGGATTTTTATATACACAAGTCAGAATTTGCATCAGCTGTCTTGAGACCAAAAGAGTATAGAGCGGATTACTGACACTAAGTGTAGCTCAACGTTTAGTTTGGAAACTTTAGTTCTCATAGAACTCTCAGATTATGTGCAGTAATATTTTACTAGGACATTAAACAGTTTATGGTGATTTGGGGAAAATGAGGGCAACAGTCCGGTTTAAATTTGGTCCTAGTAGCCGAATTTAGGACCCAATCAGCATTAGTACTCTGATTCATGCCCTGAACGACATCTTACAGACCTGTTTTTAGATAAGCAAAATATTTGTCAGGCAATTCCTTCAAAGACCCACAACAAGAATCCCTCAGTTACAGATTGCAATGTTAGTTAAATGAATCAGTTAGCCAATCAGTTAGCTAAGGAGCGATAAACGCAAACCGGTCTGAAAAGTGAAAACATCTTTTAATCTATACTTTCTTTTGCCTTCTGCTGTTATATTTAAACGGATCATTTTATTTAACATATCTGATTACATTTCCGGGATCCTAACTAATTATTTAATCTGGCATTCATACAAAAAGTCTATCAAAGCCACTTTTATCAAAAACAAAAGTTCCGAGCAACACTTTAAACTACCCAGTTATAAGCCAGTCAGTCACCATTATTGGACTAGTTGGAGCATGGCGGGCACTCTCCACAGTTAATACAGTTAATACAGTATGAGGAGCATTTGCCTTTCCCATACATAACAAGGACTAAAGGCTGAGGGAACACAGAGTAAGAGCATCTCTCCTAGAACAGACATGGAAATAATTTATTATATGAAATGCAGCATTAGTTGTTTTTTTACCAAGCCTAAAACCACTAACGTCTGATATATGCATATGCGTGGTAAAAACATATGCATGGTTTAGATGTGTGTGGTTCCGCTTGCATTGTTCAGCCATTCGTAGTTTAGGCTGCATGGTTAAGGCCGTTTCCCTCACATCGGGTTAAATTCAAACAGTATAAACCATTCTGTTAAACACGTTAACCTAAAATAAGTGCTTCTCTGGTGACACCAGCAAGATTGCTCAAAACGCAATAGAAGTACAAGCTACTTACCTCTGGTAACACTCTTTCTGGTGCATACTCCAACTGCAGGTTTTTCATCTTAAGAATATACTGAGGTGCCAGACTAGATTTGGAGAATATTCTCAGGAATGCTCTATTGTGCAGATTGGTGGCTTCATGTTACTCTATACCGCTCCAAAACTGAGAGCGAGCTGTATATAAGTGCCACCCATGCGTGCTCTCACTTTCGTAATCCTCCTATGCAATGGATGAACGCAAATTATTTATTGTAGGAAACAGTGTGTCAAAACCTAACTTAGAAATATATTATGTTCAGGAGTCCATTCCCCAGAACCAGTCAATCAAATCGCTTTTGGAGGTGAGGAATCCACCAGAAAGCGCATTATTAATGGTAAGTAGCTAGTTCTTCTGATGGATACATCTAATTGCAGGTTCCTCACTTTAAACATTAATAAAACTGTACTTGGCGGAGCTTGCTCGCGACCAAGATGGCCGCTTGAGCCTTTAGCTCCGTGACGCCGTCCTACTATCCATTAACTATCCGGCAGCCTCACAGCGCAAATCTGTTAATTTACTGCGGCCTGCATGTAGGAGTGTGCCGGGGGACACAGCGGGCGAACTCCGGCTTGTCTACGACCGGGGAGAGGGAAGATACGTGCCCTCCTCGCTGCTTGCCTCGCTGGGCCGGAAGCCCCGGACTGGGGTTTGCTCGCGGAGGCGGGGGTCGGGCTCGGACGTCCAGCGGAGACGGGAGGAGCTGGTCCGTCGCACCTCTAAATCGGCTCGACTGGCAGCTCCGGTACGGCCGGACACGCTGCGGAATCGCCGAGCGAGGGCGGAAGGATGGAGACGTGTTGGTGACCGGAGCCTGCAGGGCGATCGCGGGCGGTCGGAGAGTTGCTGGCGCCCGTAATACTGGGCTGATTTTCCTCTATCGCGGGGCGTCCTGCCCCTCCCCCCCCTCGGGACTCGGAGCGGACCCAGGGTGGATGCGGCTCTGCTGGCAGCAACGAGTCTGAACGTCTGGAAGGCCCTGTGACCCCTGGGACATTTTGAGCTGAAAGCACTGCCCGGGAAGAACGGAGGTGTCAGAGTGGCGCAGACAACGGTACTGGCGGCAGTGGGGGTTGAAGTGGAGCAGCAGCCTTGGGATTGCGGCGCCAACGGGCGTGCCTGGCTCTACCGCTCTGGAGTGGTGTGGGTGGTACAGAGATCCACTCCATGGGCAAGAAGGCGTTCCTGGGTGTATCCTGATTAGTCCCTGACGGGACCCAGGGAGTGGTGCCTAAGATTTGGGACCTACAAGGGGAGACCACCTCAGCACTTGCAGAGAGGGACGAGGTTGACGGCTGCTGCATCGTGCTGAATAGAGGTGAGGAGGAGGAGGCATCTGAGAATTGCAGCCTGGATTCGCATCCCAGGTAATGGCGTATCGGTGGGTCTAACCTTGGCGCAAACGTGAAAGCCTGTTGGGGAGACACCGGTGTGGAGGAGTGTGCTGGTGGAGGAGAGCGGTGGGGACCCCAACTGCAGACCAGAACGCGGTATGGACTGATTTGACCTGAAACCCCCGACAATCACAACAGTCATCGGAAGTGCGGTGTGGCCGGTTGGGAGCCTAGGGGGGCCCTACCTGGGAGGCACTGTAGAGAGTCAGCATGGGCAGAGTGGACAGGGCGCAGCCCAAGCTATCGTTTGACCAGAAGCGGTCGAAATCGCACGACGCGACCACAGCAGATGCAGACAGGATGCAGGCCCCCACGGCTGTGGAAACTGGCTCAGATATCCGGGAGATGTTGGTAGCCATGGAAAAAAGCCTACAAAGTGGAATTACCTCCCTGGGCTCAAAGATGGATGCCCTCTCCTATCGGATGGACAGAATGGGGAGCGCTTAGACAAGCAGACTGAGCGCCTCGACATGTCGGAGCGGAGGCTCACGGAGGTGGAGGAAGCGCAAACTACGCTGGATACTGACCATAAGCAGCTTGGGAGGGTCCTACGCGTGCTCCAAGATAAAACAGAAGACCTGGAAGCACGTTCCCGTCGCTGCAACCTCAGAATCACAGGCCTTCCGGAAACTACCCAGACGGGTAACATGGAACACTTTATGGAGAAACTGTTGGTCACGCTCCTGGGAGAGGGGCATTCTCCGCCATGTTCGTGGTGGAAAGAGCGCATCGTTCCTTGGGACCCCGCCCACAACCGGGGGCACCACCACGGCCAATCATCGCAAAACTGCTCAACTATCGAGACAGGGACGCAGCTTTGAGACTCGCACGGGAAAAACAGCCATTGTCCTAAGAAGGTTCGGCGATCTCATTGTTTCCAGACTTCACTATACGGGTGCAGGAGGCACGTCGCCAGTTTGCTCCCATGAAAAAACAACTACGAGACATGGGTGTGGACTACGCCATGCTGTACCCGGCGAAGCTGCGAGTCAACAGACAAGGCCGCTCCCATATTTTTACTGACCCAAAGACCTTGCAGAAGGCCCTAAAAGACTGGTCCAAGGAAAGTCGTCGCAGTCCAGAGCGGCATCTGAGCGATGAGGCGGCAGGGGGGTCCCTGGAGGACCAAGACTAAATACAACTTTTTGCAGCTAAAATGATAAGTATGGTTGTGGGACGGGGGCGACTGGGGGGGCGGCTCTAAGTACGTAAAGTAAGATGTCGGGGGTAGCATGCGGTGGCCCACCCCAGTTGATGTGTGAGAAGTGTCTGTTGGTATGGTCGAGACCCCCAGTAGCGTCGCCGTTGCAGTCCCTGGCAATGTAGTTGGGAGAGAGCGGGACTTGCTGCCGATGTAGGGGGTGCCTCTGGGTCATGCGGCAATACTGACAAAGTGGCTGTGAACAGTTGGGGGGGCCCCGTGGATTGCGGGGGCCTGGGGGGGGTTGGGCCGCTACACGGGCTCCTTGACGGTGCTAAGGCATATACACTCTCGGGCTGTGAGGTGGTATTAATATGCACGGACGGTGCACGGGGGGCGAGTGCTACACACTCTGTTCTCTCTACTTGGACGAGCAACATCCGCCCACGAGTGCAACACACAAGGGGAGAATATTTGGATTTCGGGGGGGGCGCCGGGAGGGTAATTGGGGGATCTAGGTAATGCATCACGACCAAGTTGGGGGAGGTCTGTTGTGGGTGGGGGGTAGAGGGGGGGTAGGGAAAAGTTGGTTTTTGCAAATGTTTAAAGTCACACGTCTTTGGTCTCACGGTGCGAGTAACTGGAAGTGGTCACATAGGTTGAAGCACATATTGAATTGCACTAAATGGGATGGCAGGATACGGCGCTGTTAACACGTTAGCGACCCCAGAATCCCTCAGAGCGCTCACGTGGAACGTTAGGGGGCTTAACGACCATCGTAAGTTACGCAAGGTGCTACACTACTTACATAGACAGAAGATCGACATAGCCTTGATACAGGAGACCCACCTGCCATTAAATAGCGCGCTGTTACACAGCAGAGGACTAGTGGACAATATCAATGTCTCGGGCTTCACCACGCACGCCAGAGGGGTGATGACATGGGTTAACCCTAGGTCAGCTTTCAAGATGGCTCTATTGGACTCAGACAGGGATGGTCGGTTTGTGATATCCAAGTGTCAGGGGAAGGGCGCCGAGTTAAATATAGTCAATGTCTACGGTCCCAATTACGACTCCCCGGAGTTCTACACGACACTTGCACACACAGTTCAGAAGCACCCGGAGGCATTGTACCTGTGGGGTGGGGATTTCAATCTAGTCAGGAACCCTAATTTGGATAGGTCAGGGGGACCGGTGAGGCGGCCCACTGCAGCGGCCAGAGCATTAGAGAGTGCTATGATGGTTATGGATTTGGGAGATGTGTGGAGAATGAGAAGCCCGGCTGGAGGAGGATACACACATTATTCCGCTTATCATAACCTCCACACTCGTATAGACTACTGGCTGATCTCTACGTCTCTCTTAGAACAAGTGCGAGAATGCTCTGTGCTCCCTCGTACTCCGTCGGACCATTCGCCTCTTTTACTGGTGCTCACCATGCCAAAAAGTCTATCCCCCCATTTACGTGGCGATTCCCCCCTACTCATTGCTGGACCCAGTCTTCAAAGCAGACTTAGCGGACGCTATAGAAACCTTTTTCACAATTAATGTGGGATCGGTAGAGAGTTTCCAAGTTGTCTGGGAGACCTTTAAGGTTTACATTCGCGGTGTAGCGATGGCCAAACATTCGGGGGTCCTCCGCTCCATCAGACAGAGACTGGCAGACTTGGAAAGGAAGCTGGGGGCCTTGGAAAAAAGACAATTGTCGGGTGCTGATGAGGCAATCACGCGAGATCTGAAGGAACTGCTGGTAGAATATCATGACGTTGCCGATAGTGAACTTAAACATCTAGGCAAATACGCCACGGCACGTACGGGGAAGGTGACAGGCCGGGCTCCGTATTAGCGCAACTACTGAAGAATAAGCGTGGTAAGACATTGGTCACGGAACTCCGGTCGGCCGACGGGGGGACGCTGACTGATGAGGCGGACATAGCTGATCGGTTCAGACAATTTTACGCGGGATTATATACTACCAGATCATCCGGTACGGAAGATGAAATACTTGAATATCTTGAACACCTCAAATTGCCATTTCTCAGTGATGCGCACCGGGAGCTCCTTATGCGACCTATTGCCCGAGACGAAATTGTATTAGCCCTGACCGGTATGAAGGCCACTAGCGCCCCAGGGGCAGATGGCCTTACCGTTGGCTTTTACAAAACCTTTCTGGATCTGCTGCTCCCCTATCTTGCAATGTTATTTGAAGACATGTGCGTGTCCGGCACTATGCCACCATCGATGAGGAGGCGATAATTGTTGCCATCCCTAAACCAGACAAACCCCTGGATGAGTGCAGGTCCTACCGTCCACTCTCTCTGCTCAATGTAGATGCCAACATTTTCGCTAAGATACTCGCTAACCGAATTGTGCCCCTGGCGCCAATAATGGTCGCCCCGGAGCAGGCGGGATTTATTCCGGACAGGAACCTCACCTACAATCTCCGCACGGTGTTCGACATCATACAACATACGAGACCAGATACTAAAGCGGTCGCGGTCTTCCTCGACATGGAGAAGGCCTTCGACTCCGTCGAATGGCCTTTCATGAGACAGGTGTTGTCTAGGATGGGACTGGGCCCAGTCTTTCTCCAACTGATCGGGGTGCTGTACGATGCCCCCACAGCTCGCGTCAAAATAGGTAATTTGGTTACGGACCCGATTACAGTCACCAGAGGTACGAGGCAGGGGTGCCCGTTGTCTCCTATCCTATACGCCCTGGTTGCAGAGCCATTGGCGTGTGCGCTCCGGGAGTACCATAGTCATAAGGGTGTCTGTTTTCCAAGTTATAGGATCATAGTGTCTGCTTACGCTGATGACACGCTTATATACGTCAGGGACCCGGAGGGCAATCTCTCATCTGTACTGAGGGAGGTGGTGCGCTTCGGGGCGCTGTCAGGTCTGCGTGTCAACTGGGCTAAATCAAACATTCTCCCACTCACCTCGGCCACGACTCCTTTCGAAACGGACTACCCTCTACTATGGTCCACAGACTCGATTCGATACCTTGGCATCCGTCTCCACACTGACTCGGAGATTGTGTTCCGGGAAAACTACGGCGCTGCGGTCCAAAGGCTGGAGGACGAGATAGAAACTTGGATTCGGTTGCCGTTATCCCTGCTTGGCAGGATCTCCATCATGAAGATAGTGGTGCTGCCTCGTTTTCTGTTTCTCTTTACAAACATACCCATAGTGTTGCCTCGCTCCTTTTTTCAGAGAGTTAATACGTTATTGATAAAATTGGCCTGGGCGGGCAAACAAGCGAGGGTGCAGTGGCGGGTCCTTTTGTTACCATATCATCTGGGAGGGCTGGGTGCACCAGACTTAAATCTGTATTATAGAGCGGCGCAGGCAGCCCAAGCTTATTACTGGATACATGGCGCGCCGGATATACCGTTTCTTCGCATAGAAAAACTTCACGCAGATCCCCTTCCCCTTCCCGCCAAGATTTTTGAGTCTCCGGATCGTAGGACGGGGATACTGGACTCTATTAACGCGACCCGGCACGCATGGCATAGCTTATTGCAGCTGCAGGCGGGGGCACTATTGTACTCCCCAGGTATGCCCATCGAATGGGCTCTATGGCTGACCCCGTGCAGGGATAATGGGGTTCTGCGGGCCTTAAAATCGTTGAATATATTCACAATGGGAGATCTCTTCCAAGATGGCACAGTTAAAACCTGGGAGGATATAGAGGACCCGGTGATGACTCGCAATATGCTGCATAGATTTCAGTATCATAGAGTTAGGACTGCACTGTTTGAAATTCTAGGAGAGGATATGCAGGAGCCCCCAGACGTGCCGGAACTGTCTTACATAATCAATCGAAGTCGCCCCGCGAGATGGTAACCAACATTTACAAACTGGCTATGTCCCATAGAGCAAATTCTTATACCAAAGCAAGATTGGCCTGGCAGGGAGATTTACAGCGGACAATTGATGACGACATGTGGGCCTACTGTTGCACAAGCACCCGACGTGTCTCCCTAAACGGAAGACACAGACTGATTCATTTTAAATATGTGAACCGAGTGTACTATACACCAGAGAGACTATACAGATATGGGCTGAGGGAGTCCCCGGCATGCGAAAGGTGTGGGTCACAACTCGCAGACTTCTTCCATTTGGCGTGGCAATGCCCGGGAGTGCACGCATTTTGGGAATTAATCTTTCAGGAATTGGGGAAAATTGTGGACATAGAGCTTGCTACAGATCCGGCGATGGCCCTTTTAGGGTACTCTAAACAGCTGCCTAAGGCGACACGTAGGCTAGTTGATATGGGTCTTCTAATAGCTAAAAGGAGGGTTGCTATGTGCTGGTCGCGGGGCCCCCTGCCCATGATGGCACAATGGTCGCATGACATGCTTTATTGTAGCACGCAAACAGAGGTTTTTAGTGAACTCCTTCCACCCAGGAGTAGACCCAAGAATTTTTGGGGGCTCTACACGACATATATGACTACCAGGGTACCAGAAGCTGTGACTGAGGCCCACACAGACTCACCCGATAATGTACAAGACAACACCACATAATTAAGTCCGGGTGGTACGACCGGGGTAACATAGGAACAGGGTGGAGAGTAGAAGTGGTTATTTGGATGCTTCTCCCCAGCACTTTCCCCCTCCCCTCCCCCTCAGGAGAAGGAGGAACACTAACTGGGAGGGTACATGGGTAGGGGATACTTTAAGCCTGCTGGAAAGTGCATTTAACCGTGTGCAGCAATACAGTTGACCTGTGCTTGACTCATATAATTTGTCACCGTAGTATAGACGTGAGATGTGTATGTTGTGTTTATAAAGTTTGATGTTGTTGGTCACACAATCTGCGCATAGTGCTCCGATCGCACATGGCCTTCTGAACGCTGCCTGCCCACTGGGTTGTTGGCCTGAAAGCTGTGTACAATTCTAATTGCTGGTACGCCGCCGGCCCCAGGGTTGTAGGCGAGTGGCCGTGTGAGAATGTGCGAAATTTAATAAAACCTTTATAATAAAAAAAAATAAAAACTGTACTTTCCAAACGTAGAGGGTCTGGGGAGTGAAATCAACAAGCAAGTCTTACGGGACAGAGGGAAAAACGGTTCTCCCCTCGAACCGGACTGTTGTGGTCATAGTGTTTTGTGGACATGTGCACTAATGCCCATGTTTCAGCATGATAGATGTCCATAATCGGCATCTTTCTTGCCAATTCTGTTGTAGCAAGAGTGACTCTGGTGAATGGGCCCATGGGTCTACAAAGGATTACTTCTCAGCTAATGCATAGCAGATCACAGGGTTTTCTTTCTGCACCGACTTCCCTCTCTTTGCTTCACAGAATCACACAAAGAGCTACTTATCCATACAAAGGTATTTTATGTGATTAATGTAGAAACCCAAAGATCTTTTAGGGTTGAGTGGATAGAGTTTATAAAAAGCACCACAGCAGTGATCTATCAAGTACACACAGAAAGGCTAAACAGGCAGACATAGAACCCTCAACTGTGCATACTGATTTCTGTCCTTTTTGGGTCAAAAATTAAAAAAAATAATACCACATCCAAAGGTTTGTGCTAAAGAGGGACCATATGATGAGTGCCACGCCAGGCAATGAATTCCTCCCGAAGCCCAGCGCAGATTGACTTTGGTGAAGGGACTCAGGCTGCAGGGATAACATCAACCGCGGCTGCAGCAGGACAAACGCATTTAACTGCTCCCATTCAATTTCTATGCATGCAGGCTCAGGGTGCAGTATCCTCTTTTGCTTAGACAGCAGGTCCCCTCAAAGTGGTAGCGATATCGGAGGACAAAGGCTCACGCTCAGGAGATATTGGTACCACACTCTCCTGGCCCAGCATGGGGCGATTAAGATGACTTTGGCTCTGTCTGACCTGACTGTCCTCAGAACTTGAGGAAGAGGCAGGAAAAGCCGTGTCCCATTGCAGTTGAAATGCGTCTTCAGCGACTTTCACAGCATAAACTCCAGTGTGCAGCAGTTTTGAAACTTCAAGGGATCCCTCATGGCTCGATCCTCTCCCCAACCCTCTCTAACTGCAACCTAGGACCACTATGTGCGATTCTCAGAAACTCTGGGATTCTCTTCCACCCCTATGCCGACGACACTCCGACGTTGCCCTGTATTCAATCACACTCTTAAAGATTCAAAACTGGATATCTAATCACCATCTACAACTCAACTGAACTAAAACAGAATTTCTTTTGATTTTGCCTCTGAAAGCAAAAACGTCACTACATGAATGGATGGCTAACTTTACTGCCCTGGATGGCTGCCTTGCCATTGTCTAGAGTGCCAAATCACTTGGCATCACCCTTGACAATCATCTCAAACTTTATAGCCACATCCCAGCCATGGCCAAAAGCGCACAACACCAACTTAGGCAGCTTTGGGGCATCAGACAATTGATCCCAGAACAAGACCTCAAAACAGTAGTGCAGTCTCTCATTCTCTCCAGACTAGATTATGGAATTGCCCTTCTTTCAGGCATTCTCAAATTTCACCTAGGCCCACTGAGAGCAACACTACATGCAGCAGCACAGTTTGTTTTAGGTCTCAATAAAATTGACCACATTTCCCCTGCCCTGCTAACCTTCCAATGGCTTCCCATTGAAGCGCGGGCTCAATTTAAAACCGCCTGCATTACCCACAGGGCGCAACACTACTCTTCACCCTCCTATCTAAATAAGAAATTGAAAATCTCTGGAGGAAATAGGGTTTCCAGAAATGCCCAATGCCTGCTCCTGGAACCCCCCACCTTCAGTCGAGAATGATACATGAGCCAGTCTTTCTCTGGTAGTGCCACAAGAATCTGGAACTCTCTGCCTCCCTCCCTCTGTCTAACCACCTGCCTAATCACCTTCCAAAAAAGACCCCAAGCTCCTCCTATTTGACGGACACCTTGTCTAATCACCGTCAACCCTAAATAAGTAATCTCTCTACCAGGATCTGAACTATCTTCGTTACGTGACCACACCATCTAAATCAATGATTTAACTGCATACGACCTTTGACCAACTGCTGTAATTGTCTCATGTGGTAACTCCTGCACGCATCCACCGATGTAACCATTGGAGTTTAATTGCTGTAACTTGAAACCGCTGTAAATCATGTATCCTGCTATTGTTGTAAAGCGATCTGATGCCTTTGGGCCATGTCCGCGCCGTATAAAATTGCAAGAATAAAAATAAATACATCATGCCAGAGATGTTCTCGGGAGGTGAGGAGGAGGCTATGGGGTTATGTTTTCGTTCTTATTTTCGCAAAAGTCTGCATTTGGTTCTACCTGGTTTATGGCAGTAGAAGTGTGTAGTGAAATGATTAATGTTGCACGGGTTAGACTGTTAATTGGTCCCATGTATATACTATTTTTTCCAAGTGCTATTTCTGATGTAGTACTTGGAATGCAAATAATATAAAATAAAAAAAATAAAAAATGAATATCCTCCATATGCTATTGCCAGTATTTTAAGAAGGGTGGATACCATCATGCCACGGCTGTGCACAATAAGGCAAGGAGTGCACATATTACACTCTCACACATGTAAACACATACAAGCCTCCATCCACTCTCCCTATTCAAAACGTTTTTCTTCTTTTGTTTTTTAAACTTACGCCGAGATGTTGATCGAGTCCAACTCCGACTGCTTCACCTCACCATTGCGCTCCAATGGTTGTCTTCTACTTCGTGTTCCACTGCATGGCAGACCTTGCCCCACACAAGGAGTGTGATAGAACGCAGAGAGATTGTTGTAATACAGCCGATCACCACATCCTTCTGTTGCATCAGCGTCGGATTGGTAACGCGGGCACTCGGGAAATGGCCGCATGACCGGTAGCCGCGTCCCAGCTGTGGGCTGCTTTTTTGGGAAGCCCGGGGGCTGTCTGTGCTGTTAGGATGCCGCCAGCGGCCCAGTGGGTGCCTGAGTGGCCTTTCTAGAGGCAGATGGGCGGAGGTATCACTCCCTTATCCAGTATTGGGGTATCTTTCATAGATTCACATGCCTGAATCATTCCCCGTCGTCGAGATGGGAGTCCCACGGTAAAATACAAAAGCAGTGCCATAAATAATAAATAGGCTAAAAAATGCCAAAGGACATACATTAGTAGCATATCTACGTCCTTTTCAAAAAAGGACCAAAAGTTGGCTCCAGCCAATCAGCACCCTCTAGAACACTCCCAGCAGAGGCAAGTTCTCTTCAGATTTTCACTGCATGTCGTGTGGAAGGGAGTCTCCCTGAGTGCCAATTAGTTTTTTCCTTCTATTCAGCTATTTTGAACAATATGTCAGACAAGAAAGGCATCTTACGCCCTTGCAAGACCTGTGGGAAGAAGAGGGTCCATGTAGATGATCTACATAAAGACTGTATTTATTGCCTTTATCCAAGGCATGAGGTGAAAGACTGTAAAATCTGTCGCACCTTTTCTAACTAGACCCTCAAGGACAGAGAGGGGAGATTACTTTTGTGGCTTCAATCCACAAAAGAACAGGCTCACTCTTCAGATGAGGAAGAAGTACTGGCTTCAACTTCTCACAAAAGGGCTAGATCACAGGAAAGATTTTCAGGTGAGGGAAGAAAACATCTCAAGTCTTCCCAAGAAAAGCCTGTAAGTAAATAGAGGAGTTCCAAACATTCCTCTGAGCCAACATTGTCTGTGCCCTCTACGCCTGTCAAGAGAGAAAAAGAGCGTCCAAGATACTCTTCTACTGATTCTGTGAGTAGAAAGCACATAAAGAAATCAGTGTCGACGACGATTTCGCTTTCATCGTCGACGATGTGTGACTTCATCGATGCCATCGTCGACGGCAACCATCACGACGACGGCGATTCAGTCCCCTATTTCATCTGCAAGGATTTCTATTGTGACGAGACCTTTGTCGTTGAAACCCGTTGACGACCCATCATCGACGAAGATACCGTCGACGACGGCATCGTCGACGAAGACACCGTAGACTACACCGTCGACGAAGACACCGTCGACAACATCTCCATCGTCGATGACGACGCCAGCTATGACAACACCGTCGACGACAACACCGTCGACTAAGGAAATTCCTTCAATAATAATTTCTGCACCGACGACGCCCCCATCGACGAGGATATCTCAGATCATAACAGTTACAAAGACTTTTCTACACCCGCCTTTGCAAGACTCTAGTAAGGTATCACCTTTACTACCATCTCACCTTTTGGAAGGTTATATTGAGGAGGAAGATGATGAGGATGAGGACGGCCTATATGGGGTTGCTCACAGTCCAACTGAGCTACATGTAAAATGCCAGGATGACGATGATGAAGAAGATTACCATGAGGCACATTATTATCAGGAGCAATATATGGCTCGTCATACCCATCAATTTAATCCCCGACAGGAACCGCGCCACAGAGAAATGGCTCATCTACCGCCGTCACTGATTCAGGATCTGCAAGCCATGTTAGCAGATTACAGACAAAGATTCCCTTCTCAACAAATTCCACCAGAAAACCCAGTTCCTCAGGTGGAGGTACCAACAACAGTACCAGAGCCTCAGATACCTAGTACACCGGCAAATGCAATGAGTCCAGTTCCAGCAGACCCTGGAGATCAGAACACTTCCTCTTCGGAAGAGGAAGTTGAAGAAGGTGAATTACCTGATCCGACAGCTGTTCCGGATCCTTGGGATGACTATGTAATCCCGACACCATCCCCTCCTCCACACTTACCTTCAGATTCTCCCCCAGAAGACATCGGGGGGTTTCACAATTTAATGCAGAGGGCAGCCAATAGGTTCCACTTACCTATCAGGTTGAAACAAACAGAATGTTTTCTGTACGATTTTAAAGAGGACACAAGGAAGGTGGTACATTCGATTCCGATAATCGACTATATATGGCAGGAGGGTGTAAAGATTATGACGACGCCGGCATCCATACCAGCTTGTACTGTCTCGTGTAGAGAAAAAAATATAGAGCTCCGGAGGTCAGCCCATCTTGCCTTGTTGGACATCCAAGGCCAGATTCTGTCATCTCTCAGGCAGCACAGAGACGTTCGAAGAATCCGGCGACGCCAATTACTACTCCTCCAGACAGAGAGGGACGTCGGATGGACCTTATGGGAAAGAAATTTTCGTCAATGGCAGCTGCAACAATTCGAGCACCAAATGCTTTAGCCATTATCGGCCACTATGACCGTCAAATGTGGTCCGATATGGCGGGACTGATAGACCTCATCCCGGAGGACAGCAGACAGGACGCCCGAAAGATCTTATTGGAGGGTGAACGGGCTGCCTCTGAAACAATTGATTGTGCCCTAGACATAGCAAACACAAGTTTTAGGCAATTGGCTGGAGCGGCAGCACTTCGACGCCAGGGGTGGCTGAAAGCTACTACCTTCAGACCGGAGGTCCAGGTTAAGATTCTAGACATGGCGTATGATGGGGAGTCGCTTTTTGGAAAACATATCGACGAGGCTCGTTTGGCGATAAAGAATGATACGGATACTGCAAAGTCATTGGGAGCTCTGCAATATAGAAGAGTACCTTTTAGAGGCGCCAGAGGGCGTGGATTCACCACTTACAAAGGAGGATATCAAAGAACTCAACAATATCAACAATACCAACCTCAATATCGCCAATCTTACAACCCGCCAGCGTATCGCCAATCATCGACAGCTGGTTTCTCTCGCCAGGGAGGCCGCAAGCGAACACCGCAACAGGGCCGTGACTCTGACAGAAAACAATGAGTACGTCAGGGTACCAGTCAAATTTCCCTCCCTACCCGTGGGTGCGAAAAGTTCTGCTTATGCACAGCGGTGGCACGAGATAACATCAGACCACTGGGTGTTGGTCCTAGTCACCAAGGGTCACACCCTAGAATTTATTCAAAAACCACCTATTACTCCGCCCAGGGGTCCCCCTCCCGCTCGTCTTCACTTATTACGAAAAGAAGTCTTGATCATGCTCCTCAAGGATGCTATAGAGGAAGTACCATCCACTCAGAGAGGAAGAGGTTTCTATTCTCGTTTCTTCCTAATAAGAAAGAAGTCAGGAGAATGGCGACCGATTCTGGACCTAAGGAAACTCAACAAGTTTCTCAAAAAACAGACATTCAGGATGGTAACACTCTCCGATATTTTGGGATGCTTAAATAAAGGGGATCTCATGACTTCTCTCGACATGGAAGATGCATATTTTCATATCCCAATCCACCCAAAGCACTGGAAATATCTACAGTTCACAGTGGCTGGTACCCACTATCAATTCAAGGTGCTCCCGTTTGGTCTAAAATCAGCACCACAGATTTTCATCAAGTGCCTAGCACCAGTAGCAGCGGCCTTGCGATCTCAAGGCTTTCAAATTTTTCCATACCTCGACGATTGGCTGCTCAAAGCTGCATCAGAGCAGGAAGCCGATCAGACAACGGCAGCTTGTCTCCATCTATTCAATACATTGGGACTCACTCTAAACAGGGAAAAATCATATTTATGTCCAACTCAAGTAATTTAGTTTCTGGGAGCATCCCTGGACACCGTCCAATGCAAAGCATTATTGTCTCAAGAGAGACAGATGCGACTTCAAAGGTTGGCAAGGACCATTTAAAAAAGAAAGTCAGTTTCTGTACGAATATTCAAATCGCTCCTAGGGATGTGCTCTTCAGCAATAAACTTAATACTTTTAGCGAGACTAAAGATGAGACCTCTTCAGGAGGAACTACAGAAACAGTGGCAACAAGCTTTGGGATCTTTCGAAGATGTGATTCGAATAACAACAAGGATGGTGGAAACACTTCAATGGTGGTCTCAAACGACAAATCTTGTCCAAGGTCTAACCTTTCTGCAAAGTACCCCGGATTTCATTCTGACAACAGACGCCTCCATGGATGGATGGGGAGGTCATCTGCATGATTTACAGATCCAGGGAAAGTGGTCTTTGATACAGAAAAAACTACACATCAACAGATTGGAACTCAAAGCCATATTTTTATCTCTCCAGGCTTTCCTTCCGAGGATAACAGGTTCCTCAGTGCTGGTCCGTACGGACAATACGACCAGCATGTACTATATAAACAAACAAGGAGGAACAAAATCCATGATGCTATCTCAAGAGGCGCAGGATTTATGGGAATGGACGGCGCTCCATGGAATCTCGTTGAGAGCCGAGCATGTCAGGGGTCTACACAATACCCTGCCAGATACACTAAGCAGGTCTCAGTCCAGCTGCCACGAGTGGGAGCTAGAGCAAACACAGGTGAACAGGATCTTTCACAGATGGTGGAAACCAGCTCTGGACCGGTTTGCAACGAAGGAGAGCGCAAAATGGCAGTATTATGCCAGCAGGTTCCATCAACCGGGGTCAAGGGGGAATGCCCTTTTAATGCGATGGTCAGGGATTTATGCCTACGCTTTTCCCCCCATCCCATTAATCCCCAGGGTACTAATCAAGATGAAGTCGGAAGTCTTTCGCCTAATTTTGATTGCACCACGTTGGCCCAGGCAGTATTGGTTCCTGGAGCTACTTCTATGGTCACAAGACAAACCCATTCGTCTTCATCCATCACCAACGATGTTATCGAGGAACAAGGGCCAAGTGATTCATCCGGATCCACGTTCTCTTCACTTGCACGCATGGCTCCTGAATTCCTAGAGTTTAAGGATCTCAATATTTCACAGGACTGTAGAGAAATACTTGCTAAATCCCGTGCTGAAAGCACTATCAAGACATATCGTCTGAAATGGAAGAGATTCTGTTGCTGGTGCGAAAGGAACAAAGTTCATCCAGAGCAAGCCCCTGCTGAGCAAATTTTACCTTACCTGCTTTCACTAGCTAAGTCAGGCCTCACCTTTTCTTCAGTAAAAGTTCACCTGGCTGCAATTTCCCGGTACAGGTAATCTCCTCAGATTCCTTCTCTTTGTTCATCTCCTCTCATAAAACAATTCATGAGAGGCCTCTTCCGCACTTTTCCTCCGGTGCGCGCACCTCCTCCAGAGTGGAAACTCAATGTGGTCCTAGCACAATTGATGAGACTACCATTTGAACCAATTCATAAAGCAGAACTTAAATTTCTCACATGGAAGGTATCCCTCTTGCTAGCTCTTACTTCTGCAAGAAGAGTGAGTGAAATACAGGCTTTTACAATCAAAGAACCTTTCTTACACTTTACATAGAATTACCTAGCTCTTCGGACAAATCCTAAGTTTATTCCGAAAGTACCAACGCAATTTCACTTAAATGAACCGGTAATATTGCAAACTTTCTTTCCAAACCCATCTAGCCCAGCTGAACGGGCCCTACATAGATTGGATGTCAAAAGATGTTTGAAATTTTATCTTCACAAAACAAAGGAAATAAGGAAAACAGATCAACTTCTGGTGGCCTACGGTCAAGGAAAACACGGAACTGCAGTAACGAAAGCCACGATCGCCAGATGGGTCGCATCTGCGATACAGTTCTGCCACGAAAAAGCAAATAAACCTCTGACAGTGACGGCTAAAGCACAATCCACAAGAACTGTTGCTGCATCTACAGCCTTGTTTGCTGGAGTGACAGACAAAATATGCCGTGCCGCGACATGGAAGAATGTCCACACGTTTACAAGACATTACTGCCTCCAATCTGCACAAAAGGAGGATGCAGCGCTTGGACAAGCTGTGTTACGTCATCTTTTTAACTAAGGTCAGATTCTTTAAATTTCATAAAAGAACGCTTTCTTGTTGTTTTCTTTCTCCAATATTAATTGGATTAAGTAATCAAGCAACTGTATTTGGCAATTTGTACTTTAATATGATTTATGAGATATATTGGAATGGTTATGTCAACTCTCTCGGTTTTAACATTTCTATAGAGTATAATGCTTGGTGCATGCAATGTGTAAAAGGTAGTGGATAACTATTGGGAGTTTAAAATTACATGTCTCCCACCTTCCGCTAACGACAGTACAATTAGGGTACTGCTTGCTATTCTGATTCAGGCATGTGAATCTATGAAAGATACCCCAAAACTGGATAAGAAAACGAGTTACTTACCTGTAACTACAGTTATCCAGTATTGGAATCTTTCATAGATTCACATGCAACCCACCCTCCTCCCCGTGGAGTCAGTTCTCATTGATTTTGGGTATACTTACTTCCCACTTGTGCTTAGAAAATCTGAAGAGAACTTGCCTCTGCTGGGAGTGTTCTAGAGGTTGCTAACAGCTGATTGGCTGGAGCCAACTTTTGGTCCTTTTTTGAAAAGGACGTAGATAGGCTATTAATGTATGGCCTTTGGCCTTTTTTAGCCTATTTATTATTTATGGCACTGCTTTTGTATTTTACCGTGGGACTCCCATCTCGACGACGGGGAATGATTCAGGCATGTGAATCTATGAAAGATACCAGTACTGGATAACTGTAGTTTCAGGTAAGTAACTTGTTTTCTTTCTCTCGCTGGGCCGGCCCATTAATGTATGCTGATTGAGCGGGGCAGGGGGCCCGAGCAGAAGTGCTCTCACTTGCATTCATTCATGTGTGGCTCAGCAGTGTGAACTAATCTGTGCAATATGTTTTAATCTAAGTGAAGCTGATAAACATGCCCCCCACCCCCTTTCTTTTCATAAAACTTCGCTGAAGCAGTGTTTTGCGGAAAGGCAATACGGAAATGTGGGCCACTTTGTTTTGGTGTGCCCGGGCCGATTTTTGATCCCAATCCAACCCTGTGTTGCATGCCCTTGTCTGTCAATCACATTGCCAGTGTGACCAAGGGCATGCCACTAGTTATAGTGAGTTGATGTATAGCATTCCGCTGGAGACCTGTAGGAGGCAATTTGGGGTGTCCCCCCCACTTCAAACATAGCGCTATGAGTCAGTGGTTCAAAGAGAAAAACTGTTCATGTTTGATGGGAGAGCATCGACTGCACAGTCACATCATACACGCACAGTTCTTTTCCTTTTCCGGAAGAAATGACGCGCAAAACTTCTGGCAATCCGAGAGGCAGGAGCACAATTGAGAGAGCACCACCAGCTCACCTCGTGGGAGAGCAACCACAAATTCCTCTGTCCTACTTCCTGTAAAGAATTGCAATATTGAGCTTGGCACAACTTTTAAAAAAACGATCGCGACAGGTCAGTAAATTAAGTTAATATAGACGGCAAAAATGTATGTCTGAATTACAGCCTTCATGTATATTTTGAAATAAAAAATGAAAACAAGGTTGCTTTGAATGTTTATCTTGTACATGCAATGTACGTATTAGTAATTAGTAGAAAGTTGACCTTGGTGAATAAAAGGTAAGCAATGAAATGGTGAAATCATAGGTGGGAAAACGCAAATAAATCACACATTAAACTCATACGATTCAAAACGCTATACAAGAATAACAAAATACATTTCACAAGAACCCCCTCATTTTATCCATGTGTTTTGCTTCTCTTTCCTATCCATTTCTAAAAGTAACTTACCTCCCAGACTCTTGCGGCAGATTCAAACGTTGCACACTCGCTCATTTCGGGTTCGATATTTTTCTTTACCACTACAAACCCAGGTTCTCTGGTAAATTCTCCAGTATCTTCTGGGAACAACTCTGGAGTCCATTGAATGAAGAAGGCATACAGGTGATCAGTCCTAAAAAAATCAACATTGGCAAGAAATGATCTCGTACGTCTATCATTACTTACATTTAAAATCTCAATTTAGAAACGTGAGGGGTAGGCATAACTAAGTTACACCTTGGACCTTTTCTAGCAAAACCTACCCCTTGAAGTAAAATTACTCGATAAGTGAAGCTCCCTTTCAAATTTGCAGTAGCACTCGTGTAACTAACTCAAAACCTGCAAACTGTACATAAAAATTAAGTGTTCTAGTCCGGAAAGAACACTTCCAGACTTGCATGAGGTAAAATACCGTCATAAGCGCTCTTTCCGAAATAATTTTCATGTTCAATAAATCATATTAACATAACATAGCTCTCTCGCTAGCCTTTTGTTCCTCCAGCTATTTTTCCGGTTTCTTGGCCCAGGGCTGGGAAGCCCCATTGTTGGGGCAGCTATGTGCTCTACAAATCATAATAACATAACATGTTCATTAGGAGTTTCAGCCCCAAAATATTACACCATTATTCACCATTATTTATTCTTCCACGTAATGTTATTCGAACCATACTGTACACCCTTCACTGACGTCAAACTAAACCATTTACTTAATGTAGGAATGGCCCTGTACATGCTTCTCCTGCCAGTTTTCTGAGTATCTAAAGCAGTACCAATGTGCCAGTAAAGACTGGCGCAAAATATCTTTTTCAAAGGTTTTAAGATTTGTTTTTTTGAGGTGAGACAAGAGCGACCTGAACATTTCAATATCTGATGCCCATTACAACACAAACGGAAAGGAAGTCTTTAGGTAGGTAGGAAGGGCAATGCATTGTATGGGGGCCTGAACCAAGAATGCCTTTTCCTAGTTCTATAGAAGCACTAATGATAGACAACCATCCTCATTCGGATCTGGATCAGGGCGGTAAAATATACCATGACAAGCAGACTGCCTTGACGAATGTGTGACTACAGGCACCGCCCCCTCAAGATCCAGGTCACCCTAATTTAGTGCAATTAAAGATCAATGAGAAGATTGGTGAAAATCGTAAGTTACGAATTACTCCACACCATATACGCATACCTTAGGGTGTATGGATCTACTGACTAGTGTTTCCCTAGCAGCTTGGTCCTGAAGAAAGTCGCTTTGACTCATACGGCACGCATAATTGACTGAAACATTTCGACCTAACACTAAGTTGAGAGACCATTATTTTCTCACTTCACATCCACCTTCACTGTTTTTAACCCTACCCAAGGGGTTCACAATTAAAATCTCCCAAGGGACAGATTCCCTTGAGATAGTTTTAACTCACTAACAAATGCACTATGTCATACAAAAAAAGAACAGCTCCACTGTAATCAGGCGTTGTAGCACACCCGAGATGCATTAGGCATTTTGAGTAGGAACTCAATCATGAAGCATGCCACCAACTAGGTTGGTGTGTGAGGGTTATTTGAAAAAACCTAATGGTGTGCCTGATAAATGAGTGAAAGACATTCGTGACTGCTCATTGGGATGGTAGCAAGCTCGTTCTTAGTGGATTGTTATTTTCCTAAGTGGAATGGGCTTACCTCATCTTCTGGCTCTCCTACTTTGTTTATATTGCTTCAGACTCAACATGGCCATGGGGATGGGAAACATTCATGGTGAAGTACAGAATGGTTCAGATAAAGTGAATTGTCTGCACAGGTCGGAGATGGATTTGGCCTCTTTGATGGAGAACCCTAGAGAAGACAGTAATGACACTGCTGTCTTGCTAGCCATTCCTTGTCCACGTTCATAAGCCAGTTGTCAAGGTACAGGAATATATGTATCCCTGACCTGTGAAGAAGTGCCACTACCAGTGGCAAGATCTTCATAAAGACCCAAGGGGAGAATACCCAAGGGGAGAATGTAAGGCCATTGTGAAGGAAGATTAATTCTAAGCACTCTGACCACACACAGAGCAGAGATACTTCCAGTGAACTACAGGACGAGCACATGAAAGTACACATTCTGTAGGCCCAAGGACACCACTCAGTCACCTGTGGCCAAGGTTAGCAGAATCATAGAATTTGTCAACATTAAGCTTTTCCTTTTTGAGGAAGGTGATCAAGAGTCTGAGAGGCAAAATTGCTGTCAGTCACCCGGACCAGAAAGAATTAAGAGTAACATTCCTGTTCTCTCAGGGATGTGGAATTCCTATACCCCGATGCCCAGACATATTGTTTGGGGTCTAGGGCAACAAGTTTTCATATGTATTTTGTCCTTGGGACAAGTAGGTTCAACCCCATACAGCACAAACCCTTAGGCTGCCAGTTTGCAGTACCACATTATGGACCAGGTAAAGACATTGCCTGCAGTTAAGGTAATATTTGCATCCATGTGTTAATGCTGTTCAAACTTTTATTCATGGTTCATTAATGCAAAGGCTCTATTATTAGGGTGAGCACTAAGTAAATGTTGTAAGCTCAGACTGCACTACTGACAGGGGTTCCAGTATAAAAATGTGTACACGCGTTTTCAATGTTTAGCAATATGAGGCTATGTGTAATGCTCCCAGACTGGTCTCCGATTAGATGCAAATATTTGCAGAAGCTTGAAAGCAAGATTGATGGTTCTTTGCTTTCAAAATAAAACGTTCACAGAAAAATGAAACATTTCCCTGAACTACTGTAAAATTTTAGGTACCATTTCTTTGCAGCATCATTTAGTAAAAGGTGTTGATGTATGCTAGAATTTCCAAAAAATATTCATAATGGAAACAAAAATAAACAAGCATTGGTAAAGCCAGTCAGTCTGATATTGTTGGTTAGCCTTTTGGTTTTGTCAATGCGTGACTTGTTTTGGCATGGTTTTTGTAAAACCTTATTGGTGTGGGAGCTGCTGGGCCCTCACCATTATAACAAACATTGGAAAAAGTAAAAATTGATTTGGTCTCAAAAGGCACACATTGCCACAGTAGTTCCTGGCACTGAACGAAACTACTGTGTTGATATGGTCCTTGTGAAAGAACAGAATGCTGTCACACAGTGAAGCTAGCCGATAGACAGAGAGAGAGAGACAGAATTTTAATAAACACAAAAGGTCATTTTTAACGCCAGACCTAATTGGGGGCTCAATTATTAAATAAAGTCTCAAAAGTACACCCATGTCCTTGCATTAAGGGCAGATATACAGCTTTCATTAATTCACAAGTCTTTACACAAGTAGGCCAAGAAATTGTCCTCCTAGAAAATATTTGTGAACTGCATTTTAGCACGAGCAAATATGCAGGTGTAAATTTGCTCATGCACAAAATCTGAGAGTGTTTACAAGTTCACTTTCCCTCCAACCACTTTTTTCCCAACCCTGGTAGAAGTTTTATGTCTGCCATTGGCAGGAGTAAATTTCCAACCTTTCCCAGTATGGGAAAAGGTAAGAGAAGAGTTGGCGAAAACCCTGAAAACATGCAAGTAGGTTTGCACAGACTCAAAAGGGCATTCCAACCCTGAAACTGTTGCTTACCATTACCTTCAGCCCCAGTGTGCAGATCTGCGGAAACATGGCAACATAAGGGAATTGAACCCTACTATGAAAGGAACCCTGGCATAATCAGAGAGGCTATTTCAGAGCTCTTATATAATGAGATTGCTGTCATAAATTGTCGCTGCATCACATGGCACAAAAGGGACAAGCAAATTTTGTTACAGGACAAGTAGATTTATGAAACAACCTGTCCCATGGACAAGTAGATATTTTATTAAATTCCACAACCCTGCGTTTCTCTGCCTCGGTGCCAGTTTGATTACCCCTCTGATGAGTAACATCACCTCTTTTGCCAGAATATTGGAATGATCCTTCCACATCCACAATGAAACAGGAGAAGAGAGTGCAGTAACGGAGAAGCTTAAGCAACTTTGATAATTTGGAGAACTCGCAGGTCTGATGTGGTAGAACATGTGTAAGGCAGGCAATACTGGATTCTGCCACCCCGGTCAGAAAATGAGGTTGGAGGTTCAACCAGAGATGTTCTGCAGTGATGCCAGGTGAAGAGGAAAATGACGAAAGCTGCTGCCGGCATCAACTTTTGCTACTGCCCCAACCACTGCCATTGTGAAAAGTCTGTGTAAATTGCTGTGAGGACTGTCACTGGCGATAGGTAGGACCCCTCAAATATCCTCTGAAACCTTTATACAGCTGATGAAACTGGTATGCAGGAGAAAGTAACCCCAGTGAGCAGGCTGACGCAAAGAAGTCTTTAAACTTCTCCAATGCGGTTTCAGCCTTCTTACTAAAAAGCTGAGATTCATCAAAGGCCTTGCCCATTAAGGAGGCCAGGCCATCCCCAAGGATCCAAAATGTCGTAAGCATAATGACCCTCGTGGCAAACTACGTTAAGGGTGCATATTGCCAAACTGTCAGAGGAAGAGACTTTATTCCCATAGTATCAATCTGTTTTGACTATGTTAAAGTATTCAAATTCACTTTATTTACAAAAGCTTGTATGACAAAGCTTTCCGGAGTTGGGTGTTAAAATTTTGGTTTACCTGGAAATGGCATGCAATGTCTCACAATCTGGAGGCTCACAGACAGAGCTAAAATGGTTTTGACTAAGCTGCCAAATCAGAGTTGGTCAGGGAATCGTTCCAAGGCATCAAGGACCCAAGTTGCAACATGTCTGCGATAATAGCCTTAGTCTCTTCAATGAAGAGTCAGTCCAGGACTTCCGCGGTCATGAAAAACACCACAGCAAAGGAGCCACACTCTATTGCAGGAGGCCCTAAAGGGGGATTCAGTGAAAATGACAGAGAGGGATCCTAGCCTCTGGCAGTTTGTAAGTTAAGGTAAAGGCCATGGTCCATATAATGAGGTGAGTGTAAATTATCTGTCTCCTTGCCATCCAACTTCTTTTTTTAAATTTATTTATTTATTTGCGGTCAGCATAGCATATAATAAAAACCATGAGAGATATACCAATACTGTACAGTTGTTACAATCATTTTGCATTTATCTACTGAGATGTCCTTTTTGCCTGTCCCAGTGTACCCCATACAATTACATTTCAGCAGATATGTATGGACATAGTGTCCTATCGGTGCTACCTTCCTCCGAGTTCCAACCACTCTACTACATATACATGAATAATATATCAATGTGGGCATTAATACAATTGAAGTGCGATTTACATATGAAAACTTGTGGTCAGTCTTCCGTGCGTATTGATTGGAGGTATTGTACCAATGGATCCCAGAAATCTTTTGGTCTGGAGGCCTGCGGTATTTCTTCGGCGTACGTGGCCAACTTTTCTTTACAGTAGGTCACATCTATTATCCAGTCCTTACTCCGTGGTAGTCGCCGACCACCCCAACACAAGGCTATGCGACGTTTGGCCAGTAATAACGCCACAGCCAGGAATTTGCGTCGTCTAGCTTGTTTGATTTTGTATATTCCCAATAAGCAAACTAAGGGCGCGCTAGGTATCTGTTCAGATAGCATAGTAGTAAGGATATTAGTTACGTCCTGCCTCTATTGTTGGAGTTGTGGGCACGACCAGGCCATATGCAGAAAATCTGCATCTTGGGTATTGCATCTAGGACATCGGTCGTCTGTCCTTAGACCATAGTTGAATAATTGCACCGGTGTGTAATATACCTGGTGTATAAATTTGAAATGTATGATGCGCAGATTACAATTGGATGTAAGTAACTGTAATTGTGCGCAGCTGTAGTCCCAGTCCTCTTTGGTGATAGTATATCCTAGTGTAGATTCCCATCTATTTAGTGCTTTGTCCTGTTCACGTTGCGCTGCATTGTAAAGGGATGTTACTAGACGTTGGCGTGTTGGCGACGTCAAGAGTATCTGAAGTGCATTATGTGTCTGTGGCTCAGCAGGGAATGTGGGGTATAGTTCTTTCACTGCCAATCTTAGTCGTAGATATGCAAATATCTTTAAGGGGGCGCGATGTACACTTAAAGAGGGATCGGTTTGTGATATGAATTGGCCATGTGGAAATATATCACCCATTGTGTGAAGTCCCATTTCCTCCAGTAATGTCATCATTTTCTTTTCCTGTGTCACAGTTATCCGTGGGTGATTGTTCAGAGGTAGCGCCGGTGCATACGTAGGTAACTTGTGTGCTCTCTTAGCTAGCGTATGCCATGGACGTGCAGCAAACTGGACTTATTTCAGCTCTCGGGATGATCCGTCTGGGTTCCGATATATAAGTGATCAGGGGGGTCGGGCTGACACTGTCATGTTCTACTGCTATATGTGGGATATGAGCATGTGGATGCAACCAGTAGTGTGCATGTTGTGCCTGTGCACAATAATAATAAAGTTGCAGATCTGGAGCTCCGAATCCGCCCTGTGTGTATGGCCTAGTCAAGTCTGCCCACCCCACCCTAGCCTGCCTACCTGCCCAACATAGCAGTGCTGTACGTAGTTTACCAAACAGATGTTGGGTAGGTTTTACCGGTATATTCATGAACAGATAAAGAAATCTAGGGAGTATTATCATTTTCTGTATTGCTATCCTATCAGCAAGCGACAGGGGCATTCTAATCCACCTGTCTATTCGGTCTTCTAATTTAGATATTGCTCTGCCATCATTTTCACGGAGTACCACTTCCGGATCTCTGTGAAGCCATATGCCCAAGTATTTTACCGATTCCGTCTGCCATTGTAGGGGATAATCTATCGGAGGTTGTGGTATGGCGGGGGTGAGCGGGATTAGCACGGACTTAGACCAATTTATACTGAGACCAGCGTAATGTTCAAATCGAATGTATTCTCTGATAAGTGTATTTAAGTTATCTGCTGGTTGGCGCACATATATGACCATGTCGTCTGCATATAAAGATATGCTAACTGGTCGAAGATGGAACTGTAATGGGGTATCCGCATGTCTCCGTCTGATCATACAGGCCAGAGGTTCTAATGCTAATGTGAACAATAGCGGAGAAAGTGGGCATCCTTGCCTCGTCCCCTTGCAGATATTAATGGGCTCTGATGTGTTGCCGTTAACTCTTATCCGGGCGCAGGGTTTCGTGTATAACAGTGTTATCCATCGCAGGAACGGTTCAGGGAACCCCATCCTACGTAACACCACAAACAGAAACTGCCAATCCACCGAATCAAAAGCCTTCGCTGCGACCAAACTGGCCGCAGGCACATCAGGATTCAGATGTTGAAACATTGTAAAGATTGTCCGTATATTTTGAGTGGTTGATCGAGTAGGTATAAAACCTGATTGGTCCGGTAGAGCCAGGTTGCACATTAGTGGTTGTATTCGCAAAGCTATGATCTAAGCCAGTATTTTGGCATCAATATTTATCAATGAAAGGGGCCGGTAGGACTCGCATTTTGTGGGATCTTTATCTAGTTTAAGTAGTGTAACCAGTAGTGCTTCCCTTAGCGAGGGTGGTAGTAGCCCTTCCTCATACGCTTCTTCATACATAGCGGCCAGGTGAGGGATTAAGAGATCTTTATACTCTTTATAAAATTCACCCGGTAGTCCATCGCTTCCGGGGGCCTTATTATTGGGGAGGGAGTTAATGGCTTCTCGTAACTCATCTTCTGTGATTGGATGACAGAAGAATTCAGGGTGGGCATTGGACAGCCAGGCTAATGCAATGTTATCTAGATATTTGATGATCTCAGAAGGAGGTAAGCACTTGTCTGTGGAGTATAATTGTGTGTAGTAATCTGAGAAGCAGCAGAGGATGGACCGGGTGTCAAAGTGAGGGTTGTCCTGTGCATCAGTGATTTGCGTGATATGGGACATGGTGTGTGTCTGGCGTATCCTGCTAGATAGTGCACGCCCTGGGCGTCCACCTTCACCATAGTTACGTGCCGTGTAGCGGCGCGATATGTATTTTACCTCGCTGTCTGCAAAGTCCTGATATGTCTCTAGTTTTTTCCTGATGTCTGCGAGTATCCCGGGACACATTGTGCACATGTATTCCGTTTCCAATTGTTGTAAATCTTTTTCTGTCTTGAATAATTGTTGTTGAATATCTTTTAAGATACCTGCATGTTTGCCTATGCAGAAGCCTCGGATTGTCACCTTAAAGGCTTCCCACAGCGTTTTATCGCTGTCAACCGATCCTACATTTCGCTCAAAGTATTCAGTTATAGCCTGTCTCAGTTCGGTCCTAAACACCTGGTCTAGTAGTGCACTGTGCTGAAGGCGCCAGGTGAACTGTCGGGGGGTATGCGTGGGTAACTTTATCTCCAGACGTACCGGAGCATGGTCCGATATGGTTTTTGGCAAGTGTTCTATCGATGTTGTCCAATCGCTAACGTCTTTTGTGGCTATCCAGAAGTCTATTCTAGACCATGTGTTATGCGTTGTGGATGTGCATGTGCCCTCTAATACCGTGGTGTCTAAGACGCCAGATATCCAGCATCTCAAATTCCTCGATGCCATTTTGAAGCACTTTAGCTGCCTGTTTCCCATAGGTGTCATTGCAGGTGGATCTGTCCAATAAGGGGTCCATGCAAGTGTTAAAGTCCCCTCCCCAGAGAGTCGCTGTCGGTGTTAGCGTGCGTAATTTGGCCCATATCTGTGCGAAAAAAGATGTGTCATCTACGTTTGGGCCATATGTATTTACTAATGTCAAGGCCGTCCCTTCCCTTGGATAATTATGTACCTCCCCTGATCGTCAGTGGTTGAGTTGAGTAGAGTGAACGGTGTACCTCGTTTAATGAGAAGCAGTACTCCTCTGGCATAGGTGGAATATGACGAAGCAATGCGATATGACGCCCATCTCCTGCCTATGCGGCTTTCTGTCAAGCCCGTGAGGTGGGTCTCCTGGATACATGGTACATCAATGTTATGCCTGTCTAGATAGGCAAAGACTTTGCGTATTTTCTGCGGTTGTTGCAGACCCCTGACGTTCCATGTCAGGAGTGCTAGGGTTCTAGTGGACTGTGTTTCGGTGCCCATTGTGTAACAATGTACATGGGTGGCTGTGCAATTGTTGTTTTGTCTCAGTACATGGTTTACTGGATATCTTTACATCTACTGGGCCGACCTTTTTCTTTGAATACCCCTTTCCCCTCCCCCACCACCATCCCAATCATGATGGTGACATTCCCCAAAGCAAACAACCCCACCCCCTCCCTCCTTAACTTATTTCTCATGTAAGAAAAAAAAAACCTTGGTGTGGTGCACACAGGTTGGCGGGAGCTGCCAGCCGTGTACCCTGGTGAGGTTACACTCAGGGGGTCGCTATAGTAAAGCAGTGTTGTGCATCATAACCTGCATGGGGCTCGTAGCCATGTGTGTACCGTAACATATTACAGCTCGTGTTCAACCTTATCGTACATACATTCTGTAATATTATCGTTTTGCTTCTGGTTCATATAGTCCCATAAACTGGGTACGCAGTGTCACTTATCTGAGTCTTTATCTCGCTTTCGGACATACGTAGGCCCTCGCATGCGTGATGTTCAATGGTCATGCAGAAAGAAGAGAGTCTCATTCGTCAATATGCGACGTGCGGCTTTGATCTTCTGGTTCGTTCCTGGGTGATTTACTTCGCGGGGTCTGGGAGCCTTTCTTTCTTACGTACTGGAGCACCTCCTTAGGATCATTGTGAACCGTCGTCTTTCCGGCTACCGTGATTCTCAGCCGGGCCGGATAAATCATTGCATATGGAATATTTTGGTCTCTTGGCTTCTTTTTCACCTCCAGGAACTTCTTACGAGCCTCCTGGTCCTGTGGTGTGAAATCGGGATATATGGATATCTCCATTCCGTCATGATTCAATTTTCCCAACTCTCGGGCCTTGCGAAGTGCTGCATCTCTATCCCTGTAGTTTAGTACTTTAGCGATGATCGGTCGCGGTCTGGCCCCGGGAGGTGGGGGGGGGCTAAAGATCTATGTGCTCGTTCTATAATAAACGCTTCAGAGAACGTGTCTCTACCCATAAGGGTGACTAATAGGGTTTCGATGTAGTGTTCCATGTTGCCCGTAGGGGTAGACTCCGCTATTCCCATGAGGCGCAGATTATTGCGGCGGGACCGTGCTTCCAAATCTTCGGACTTCATTGCTAACGTTGCCAGAGTTTTTTCCATTTTCCCTTGTGTAGCTGTCAATTGTTGCTGCACATCTTCAGCATCCGATATTCGTCGCTCTGCCATGTCAATTTTCTCTGCATGTTTATCTAGTCGGTCGGACATACGATCCACCCTATATGTCAGCGCATCCAATTTTCCATTGATGTTAGAAAGGGAAGCCTGTATTGTAGCGAACATATCACGTAGTTTCCCCCCCAGTTCAGTGCCCATGGCTGTCGGGGCAGGTACAGTTGACTGCTGATCGTCCGTGCGCGTGTCCGCCATCTTTTTTGGCTGTTCAAAATGAATCTTCGGTTGTGTCTTATCCGGTTTGCCCATTTCGCAGGGTATCAGTTTAGATGAGCAGTGTCCCACAACGCTGTGTTCGTAGAGCACAACTACTGTAGCCCTCCTGATGCAGATAAGCGGGCCCCAATCAATGCACCAGATCGTCCCTCCACGGTAACCAGCTTCGTTACTGTATTGTGAGTTGGCGTGGTCTGCACATGATCTGACGCACTATAGATGTGGCGCACCCCACTCCAGGAGAGGAATGGCCAAGGATGACACGCAATAACGCTTTGGGCTCAGTTAGTACACCACAGTCACAGATCGTTAGTCGCACAGCCACTGAAGTCGCAGCGGCAGAGCCACAACCCCGTCCACACGGTGTAGGCTTACAGTGGTGGTGGTGTCCTGGGCTTCACAGTATCTACTCAGCTGAGCACTTCGCGCCGTGGCAATACCAATTGCTTCTCTGCAAATTCTTTATTATTAAATCTGCGTTGTCTCATCAGGTAGACGCAGTCCCAGTACTGCCAGTGAAGGTCACTTCCTTCTATCTTGCCACTTGGTACAGCGGGGTCCCAGTTTAGCCAGTCAGTGCGGTTTGGGTGTTGAACCGACTTCCCCCTAGTTGTGACGCTCCCTACGCTTTGAAAAGGATAGGGCTTGGCGTTAATGGCAGGGAGCATGCTGCGCGCCCCCTCCTGTGCCGCGTGCTCACCGCCCTTACACTTTAGTGTGTCTCTGTTTTTTTATTGTTGGTTTGCCAAGCCCCGGCCAACCTCATTAACGGTCCTCAATGGCTCCGACGTTCTCCACGTGCAGGCAGTCGCGCGTATCTACACTTTCTCTTGCGCTGGCGATCTCAGATATACTTAGTGAGACAGCACACTTACGGCAGTGTTGAGCCGCTTCTCGAGCACCCCGTGATTTCCAAATGTCCTAGGCTGTCTACGGCTCCACCCGACGGCGGCCCCGGTTTTCTAACTATGTGGGTACATGCGCCACAATTGCACCTGTGCATGCGTTAGCTGACCTGGCCAGTGTATATAAGTTTAGTGTGAATGTCAGCAGTCTTATCAGGTCCCAAACTCGTTTTGGGTTTCGTGCGCTCGCGGGCCTCTGCGGATGTGTTACAGGCTACACGCCGTCAGACCAGGGCAGCGCGTATGGCCGCTCTCACCTTCGTCCGCTGGTGTATTTCAATCGGGCAGATCTCGCCTCCGCTACGGCACAGGGCCCTCGCTCACAAGCCGTTCGCTGGGCCGGTCGACGGTTTCAATGTCGGCAGTGTTTCTCGGCCAGCCAAGTCACCGCCCTCAGGCCATAGCTTTCCCAGCAGTCGCACTCTCTTTCACGCTGCCGGATGTTGCAGCGAGGGCTGTCCGGGCGCGCCCACCAGGCCGCGCCCCGGTTGAGATGTCGCAGACGATTTACTTCTCTTCTGGATCGTTTCTGACAGTGCAACCAGACTTCTCAAGGTGCCTGTGTCTTCCGATGCGTTTATTTGCGGTTCCTAGTACATGTTGCTGGTTATTGACGCAGAATAATTTAAGGATTCGTGAGCGACCGGAGGAGCTCGCTCAGAGAGCGGCCATCTCCAGGCGTGGCTAGCTCCGCCCCCATCAACTTCACTTTTGCAACATTCTGGAGGCCTTGAAAGGCACCCAAATATAATCCCCAAAATCCTCCAACCTCCTAAAATATTGATTCCAAGACAAAGGGAGTACAGGAGGGTCCTCATCAGCTTGAGCATGGCCTCAGCAATTGTGTACTTTGGGGCGGGCTCTAGCTCAAGATGATTCCGAGGCTGAAGACTGAGCCAGAGCTGGCACCTCCCCATAATCATAGACCGTGCCAGGTGGGGGGAGATTCTGGAGCCTGCGCCACCAGAGGGACACAGGCGCAGTCGAGTGCTACTGGGGGGATGGGACAACTATGCCCAGTCAGTGCTTGGGAAGGTCCAGCCAGAGGAAGACTGACTAGAGATCCAACAGGTACATGAGGGTGGAAGGTACAGCAGAGGAAGCTGAAAAAAACTTGAACATCTGCAGCATGATATCATTGAAGGCTGCAACTTGCTGCAGAGTCAAATATGGGTGAGGAAATTGGAGCACATCATCTCCAAATTTGATATCTGGTTCAAGTAGACAGTGAAGTCAGTCAGGTGACCCGACCGCTGACAGTGACATCCCCCTAATTCAGGAGCAATTCTTCCAGGACTTGTCCTACAGTTATCTTTTCGACTTCGCCTTAGAACTACCTAACAACGGTGACCTCGGTTGAGACCAACCAACTTTTTACTTTCTACAACGAAGTTTGGCTTCTCATTCAATGATTAATTTTGGACGAATCAAGGGACATCTGTCGCATGACAGAGTTGAGCTTGGTCTTAAGGCACCAAAAAGAGAAGTTGTTCTGGTCCATCACCCACATCTGCTACCGACACATGTGGCACAGCCTGAAAGCTGTTGTCTACGAGAGTTTTATCCCTGCATGCTGCTAAAATTTGTAAAGAATTTGAGAAGTTGATGAAAACTGAAATCTGTAGGAACGGAGATCAAGATTACGTCCTTAGTTGCTGAAAAAGAGGAAATGAAATCAGCACACAAAGTGGACACCTTTATTAGGCTCTGCGTCATCATGCCCAGAGACGGGACAGAGGTGTGACAGATGCGGGTGGTTTCACCTATCAGCACACAGGAGCTATTACAAGAGTTTACTGCTTCAGTTTAGAGCCTGGGAAACCTCCCTAGGTGAGGAATCTGCAGTTAGAAATATCCATCAGAAAGGGGTGCCAATCCCTATCTTGATTGTAATGGCCTTTGACAAGTAGCCATACAACATTGTGCACTGCTGAAAGCATACAGTTAGAGGGATGGAGACTATAAACAGAACTTAGTTGTTCTCAAATAATGTGATGCTCGTATTTACAGATTACCCAAATCATTACCACTCCCTGTGCCCATTCTATAGGAATTCGGAGGGATGAACAAGATACTGACCTTCGACAACACTTTTTCTGGTATATACTCTATCAAACTACAGATTCCTCACCTCGTGACTTATCCCCAGGTGCCAGATTCGGGAACTCAAAAAACAGTACTCCTGCGTGCCAATAAGTGGTGCTGTGCAGCTCTGCACCAATATCATTCCACTCCAGAAGTGACGAACAGACGTGTATAAGTGCCACCCATGCGAACCAATGTCAGGTTCTTTCACAAGTCTACATACACCCTCAGCTGCAGAGCCCATGAGCAAATTGGAAGAATCAGTGTACAGATTCCTTAGCTTGGACCTTTTTTTAGACTGAAAAGGAGACCATTACACACAACGGGGATGTGGGCGGGTGGGGAGGAATCTGTGGTTAGATAGAGTAACTTGTTTTGCTGATGGATACTTGTAACTGCAGATTCCTCACCTTATGAATAGATGCCAAAGCAGTACCTCCCAAGATGGTGGGTCTGTGGAATGGCTCAGATCATCACGTCCTGCAGGACTGAAGAGGCAAAATGCCTGTCCAGTCGAACTTGAATGACAAGGCAGTAGCGCTTTGTGAACGTGTGCAGTGATGCCCATGTAGCCGTCTGAAATCTCCAGGACAGGCCCTCCACGTGCCAACAAAGCAGTAGCAGCCCTAGCTCTGGTATAATGAGCTCCAAGACCTTCTGAAGGCTGATTCTTACTTAATGCATATCCGATCTTAATGCAGAGAGTTAGCCATCAGGAGATGGTCTGCACTGCTTTGCACTAGAGAACCCACCCCAAACAGCTGATCGTCCACCCAATGTTCTTTGGTACGACCAGTGTTAAAGCTCTGTGCTCTTTTGTGGTCCAAGCAATGGAGTCTCTCTTCCTCTTTCGAGGGATGAGGCGGCGCAAAGAAGGTTAGAAGAATTATGGCTTGCCTGACATGAAAAAGCATGACCACCTTCGGTAGGAATGCTGCTCGAGTTTACACCACCACTTAGACAGGGAAAAAGGTGGAATAAGGAAGTTGAACTGAAAAGGCTTAAAGCTCACTTACTATACCGGAACCAGAAATACCGTTTCAGGGTGAGGAGGTGCAATGGACGACTGTGCATTGGCTCAAAAGGAGTACAACTGAGAAAGCAAGCACTAAATTCAATTTCACACGAGGAAGTCAAACAGGACATAACACGCAAAGGTCTCGTCTTAATGGACCTGACGAACAAGTTACTTACCTTCGCTAATGATATATCTGTAAGAAACATTAGTAGTGATAGATTCCTTACCTTAGAATATCCCCAGGCGTCAGACTGGATCCGGAAAGTTTTCATCAGCAGTACCCCTGCGCGTCGGTAGGTGGCGTCGTGCGGCTCCGCGTCCGTCGTTGGCGTCGTGGTGGTCGCCGAGATGACGTCGCGGGCGCTACTTAGACGCCGCCCACGCGCGCTGACGTCAGTTCTGTACACGACTTTCCGCGCCAGGAACGCAGAGCCATGCAAGATACTGACCACTGGTGCATTGAAACTAGGGCCCTGAAAGGGATAATCTTAACCCTAGAAATCAGTTCGCAGAACGGGGAGGATGGGTGGGGCGGTAAGGAATCTATCACTACTAATGTTTCTTACAGATATATCGTTACCGAAGGTAAGTAACTTGTTCATCTGAAAGAAACACATAGTGATAGATTCCTTACCTTAGAATAGATACCCCAGCAATACCAACCCCGGTGGTGGGTCTGCGAACCAAGATCATACCAGAAAGTCACGGAGAACAGAACGGCCAAAGAAGCCGTCTCTCCGGACTTGGCTGTCCAGGCAATAATGCTTAGTAAACATGTGCAGCGAGGCCCACATGGCTGCCTGACAGATGTCTTGCAGGGGGACACCACATCCCAATGCAGTAGTGGCTGCAGTAGCTCTGGTGGAATGAGCACGCAGTCCCACCGGAGGTTCTTTTTTAGCCAAAGAGTAACAGACGACCCAGCGGGAGATAGTCCTCTTGTGTACCGCCTGACCTTTCTTGGTGCCAACGTAGCCAACAAAGAGTTGGTCATCCACCCGGAACTGTCGCGTGCGGTTGAGATAAAATGAGGGCGCACGTTTTGGGTCCAGACGGTGGAGCCTCTCTTCCTCTCTAGAAGGATGCGGAGGTGGAAAGAAGGTGGGCAAGGTAATAGTCTGCCCAATGTGAAAGGCCGTAACAACTTTTGGCAAAAAGGAAGGACGGTGCCTGAGCACAACCTTGTCCGGATGGACTGATAGGAAAGGAGGCTTACAAGAAAGAGTTGTTAGCCGTTGTTAGCCATTGGCTTACAAGAAAGAGCCTGGAGCTCACTCACTCGCCTAGCGGAGGTGATGGCCACCAGGAAAACAGTCTTCAAGGTCAAGAGACAAAGAGGACAGTTGTGAAGGGGCTCAAAGGGAGCGCACATCAAGTATGTAAGAACCAAATTCAAGTCCCACTGTGGCATCACGAAAGGAATAGGAGGAAAAAGGTGCGTAATGCCTTTGAGAAATCTATTTACAACAGGGGACTTGAAAAAAGAGGGCTGATCAGGGAGCCTGAGAAAGGCCGAAATAGCCGAAAGATAGCCCTCGATAGTGCCCAGAGCAGAGCCCTGCTGGGCCAAAGAAAGAAGGAACAAAAGGACTTGTGAAAGAGGGGCAGAAAGGGGATCCACAGCCTTTGCTGTGCACCATGCCACAAATTTGTTCCACCTGCAGGCGTATACCAACTTAGTGGAGGGACGCCTGGCTGCCAGAATGACATCACAAACTTCAGGAGGCAAGTCGAAAGGAATCAACTGCCGCCGCTCAATCTCCACGAAAAGAGGTGGAGGCTGGACAGGTTCGGGTGGAGGACCGTCCCCTGCTGCTGCGACAGAAGATCCTCCCGAAGAGATAGTCTGATCGGAGGATCGATGCTCATACTGAGTAGCTCGGGATACCATACTCTTCGAGCCCAGTCCGGGGCCACAAGGATGACTTGTGCCCGGTCGCGCCTGATCTTCTTCAACACTCTGGGGAGAAGTGGTATAGGCGGAAAGGCGTACAACAGACCGCAACTCCACTCGTGACGAAAAGCGTCGCCGAGCGAGTGCCGCCTTGGAAATTCCAACATGCAGAACCGACGACATTGCGCGTTCTCTTCGGTGGCGAATGGATCTAGCCAAGGCTCTCCCTACTGCTGAAAGAGACCTTGCACCACCTCCGAGTGAAGACGCCATTCGTGATCCAGCATGCACCTGCGGCTGAGTTCGTCCGCCCTGGCGTTCAGAGAACCTGCCAGGTGTTGAACCACCAGGGACATGCCCTGATGTTCCAGCCATGTCCAGAGACGCAGTGCCTCCTGACAGAGGGTCCACGACCCCACCCCGCCTTGCTTGTTGCAGTACCACATGGCGGTGGTGTTGTCTGTGAACACCTGCACTACTCTCCCCTTGACAGAGGGAAGGAATGCCTTCAGTGCAAGCCGTATCGCCCGAAGCTCCAGAAGGTTGATATGGAGCTTGGACTCCGCCGGAGACCAGAGGCCTCTGATCTCCGCCTCTCCCATGTGGCCGCCCCATCCCAGGAGGGACGCATCCGTCACCACTGTAAACTCCGGTTGGGGAAGGGAGAGGGATCTGCCGTCGACCCAATGCCGGTTCGTGAGCCACCACTGCAACTGTCGTGCAGTGCCCTCCGAGATCTGGATGTGATCGGACAGGTTCCCCTGATGCTGCGCCCACTGGAACTTCGGGTCCCACTGCAGAACCCGCATATGCCGTCTGGCATGATCGATCAGCAGGATGCAGAAGGCCATGAGGCCCAGCAGCCTCAGAGTCACTCTGACCGAAACCCGGGACAAGGGCTGAAAGATCGGAATCAGAGCCCGAATATCCCGGACTCGCTGTTCAGGAGGATAGACCTGAAACTGCGCCGTGTCCATAACCGCTCCGATAAAGAGGAGCTTCTGAGAGGGAATCAGGTGCGACTTCAGCACGTTGATGGAGAACCCCAGCAAGTGCAGGAGGTCGGCCGTAGTCTGGAGGTGGGAGATGACTGCCTGGGGCGAGCCCGCCTTCAACAACTAGTCGTCGAGATAGGGGAAGACTGAAACCCCTGATCTGCGCAGATGAGCCTCGACCACCGCCATCACTTTCGTGAACACCCGAGGGGCGCTGGTAAGGCCAAAAGGGAGCACGGTGAACTGAAAGTGCTCGTGGCCTACCGTGAACCGCAGGTAACGCCGGTGGGCTTGCAGGACTGGGATGTGGAAATAGGCATCCTGCAAGTCTAGCGCTACCATCCAGTCTTGTGGATCGAGAGCAGACAGGACCTGAGCCAGAGTAAGCATCATGAACTTCTCTTTGCGGAGGAAGCGATTGACGTTCCGGAGGTCTAAGATAGGACGCAGGCCCTTGTCCTTCTTGGGTACCAGAAAGTAGTGGGAATAGCAACCACGACCTACTTCTGGCATCGGAACGAGCTCGATGGCCCCCTTGGCCAAGAGGGCCGCAACTTCCTGCTGAAGAAGCACCAAGTGATCCCCCGACATGCGGTGGTACTGAGGTGGCATGGCTGGAGGGGTAGTCTCGAAGGGGAGGGAGTAGCCCCTCCGGACTATCTCTAAAACCCACCTGTCCGAAGTGATGGTGCGCCAGTGGGGGAGGTGATGGCGAAGCCTGCCACCCACTGGCGTTTGATGAGCCTGAAAGTTCGGACTAGGAAGGTTTGGAGACAGTGGTGGTCAGGGTGGAGGTGGACTGACCCGCCCGCTGGCCCCTTGGTCCGCCACGGCGGAACCCGCGTCCGCGCTGGGATGGTTGCTGCGCAGGCCTGTGGCTTTGTTGCGAACGCTGCAGAGCGCCCCTTCCGGTGCCACGAAAGGAGCAAAAAGCGGAAGGCGGAGGAGGGCGGACTGCAGAGAGTCCCAAGGACTTGGCCGTAGCCCGTGAGTCCTTAAACCGCTCCAACGCGCTGTCCGCTTAGTCGCCGAAGAGGCGACGGCCATCAAAGGGCATGTCCATAAGTGTGTTTTGGACATCCCCCGAAAATCCAGTTGTCCTCAACCAGGCGTGGCGTCAAACCGCCACCGTCGTTGCCATCAATCTGCCCAGTGAGTCGGCGGTGTCTAGGCCACAACGAATCATGAACCTAGCTGCGTCTCTCCCCTCTGCAACAGCCTGGGAGAGAGCTGGCCGGGCCTCCTCCGGACACTGGGGCAGCACTTGCGCCACCGTATCCCACAGAGAGTGGGAATAACGGCCCAAGAGGCATGCGGTGTTCACAGACCGCAGCGCAGAACTGCCGAAAGAAACAATCTTCTTCCCGAACTGATCCAGTTTCTTGGATTCCCTATCCGGTGGTGCGGAAGGGAAGGCGGTCGGGGAAGCAGAGGCTTGGACAACCAAGCTCTCGGGGTTGGGATGTTGGGAGAGGAAAATGGGGTCACCCGGAGCCGGGCGATGGCGTCGGGCCACATTCCTATCCACAGGAGCCCCTGTGGTGGGCCTGGACCAAGTGCCCAAAAGAACGTCAGAAAGGGCTTCATTGAAGGGAAGCAGCGGCTCCGCAGAAGTAGCTGCTGACTGAAGCACCTCTGTCAGGAGGTTAGTCCTGAGGGCCACAGTAGGGAGCACGAGGTGTAGGGCCTCGGCCGCCCTACGCAGCACCACAGCATAACTAGCACCCTCCTCCATAGCCACGGTAGGAGGAGACAGCATGCCAAGGTCTGGTGAGGTATCCAGACCACTGGCGTCCCCCAACTCCTCAGCCCAGTCCTGTTCAGACTCGCAAGCAGCTGCGAGAGGGTCCTCAGACCCCTCCCAGTCCTCCCCTACCTCCTCAGGCTGTTCAACAGGCCTAAAATAAGGAGCAGGGACATGGGGATAGAAATCCCCGAGCAACGTCAGGATCGGCATCGATCGACGCCGCATCCACTTCGGGGCTGAAACCGGGGTCGACGTCATCCCGAGGAGCGGGCGGCGTGAGAAGTGGTGCCGGTGGGGGCGACGTCGGTGGAGATGTCATAAGGTCAACCGGCGTCGACTGGGATCCAGGCCTGGATCCAGGGGGGTCCTGCGGCGCCGAGGCCGGAGCCGACAGCGATGCCGGGGCCGGAGCCGCCGGCGAGGAAAGGCGAGGACCCCCAGTCGGGGCCGCGGGGCCCAAAGGCGCACCAGCGGGACCCGACGGCCCAAAGAGGCGAGCCATGGCCAACAGGAATTCCTGTATTTGGGCTGGAGTCGCCGACGGACCCGGGAAGGGCGGGTAGGCCGGCGGCGACTGCACAGGCTCCGCCGGAGCTGCGGGGGAGGCACCAACCGCATCCTGAGCTGCGTCGCACGACCGGCAAGGGGAAGTCGGAGAACGATGGCGTTTCTTCGACTTCTTGTGCTTCGCCTTACCTGACCCCGAGTGCGAAGACTTGGATCCCGAAGACCGATGGTGATGACTCCGCGCACGGTCCCTTAACCTCCCACGGGACCGGGACCTCGAACGGCGCGGAGCCGACTGCCGGGCTTCCAGCGACTTGGGGTCGTGGTCGCGCCCCAGGCAGAAAAGACACACGGTGCGGGTCCGTCACCGACATCATACGGTGACAGTCCCCGCAGGACTTAAAACCGGGCATCCTAACTGCACCAGGAGTCAAAGACTCGATGAAAAATAGAGACAAAAAGCCTCAAAAAGTCAGTCAAAAATTGACTGGGGGTACCTGCTCTTCCCGGATCTGCGCTTGCTGGCGCGGAAAAAGAAAGAACTGACGTCAGCGCGCGTGGGCGGCGTCTAAGTAGCGCCCGCGACGTCATCTCAGCGACCACGACGCCAACGACAGACGCGGAGTTGCATGACGCCACCTACTGACGCGCAGGGGTACTGCTGACGAAAAGTTTCCGGATCCAGTCTGACGCCTGGGGATATTCCAAGGTAAGGAATCTATCACTATGTGTTTCTTTCAGATTGTCCAGGCAGTAGTGTTTTGTGAATGTGTGCAGAGAGGCCCTCGTTGCAGCCTGGCAGATGTCCAGGACTGGAAACTCTACGTGCTAATGCAGTTGTCGCAGCCTTTGCGAAATGAGCCGGCAAGCCTTCAGGGGGTTGCTTCTTGACCAATGCGTAGCAGATTTTAACGCAGAGTACGATTCACCTAGAGATGGTCCGCTTTTGCATAGCCTTTCCCTTCTTCACTCTAACATACCAGACAAAGAGTCGGACATCAACTCGGACCTCTTTTCATGCGGTCAAAGTAGAACAACACCGCTCTTTTTGGGTCCAGTCTGTGAAGTCGCTCCTCTTCCTTAGTGGAATGTGGTGGAGCGTAAAAGGTCATAAAATTGATGGACTGACCTACATGAAAAGGAGTGACCACTTTGGGTAGAAAGGCTCTCCCCACTGCTAAAAAGAGACCTTGCCCCAGCTCCACATGGAGACACCATTCGCGACCTGCTAGGCATCTTCGGCTAAGTTCATCTGCCCTGGCGTTCAGAGAACCCCCAAGGTGTTGAACCACCAGGGAAATGCCCTGACGTTCCAGCTATGTCCAGAGACGCAGGGCCTCTTGACAAAGGGTCCACAACCCCAACCCACCCTATTTGTTGCAGTACTACATGGTTGTGGAGTTGTCCGTGAACACCAGCACTAGCCTTCACTTGATGGAGGGTAGAAAGGCTTTTAATGCCAGCCAGATCGCCCGTAGCTCCAGAAGGTTAATGTGGAGTACCGATTCCGCCAGAGACGAGAGGCCTTTGCTCTCCACCTCTCCCAGATGGCTGCCCCACCCCAGGAGTGACGCATCTGTCACCACTGTCAGTTCTGGTTGGGGAAGGAAGAGGGTCTGCCGCTGACCCAACCGGTTCATAAGCCACCACTGCAGATCGTTTGCAGTTCCTTCCGAGATCTGGACCATGTTGGACAGATTGCCTTGATGCTGCATTCACTGGAACTTCAAGTCCCACTGCAGAGCCCGCATATGCCATTGGGCATTTGTCACCAGCAGGATGCAGGAGGCCATGAGGCCCAGCAGCCTCAGAGTCAGTCTCACTAAAATCCAGGATAGAGGCCAAAACCTCGGTGTCATATCCTGGACTTACCGTTTGGGAGGATAGCCCCAAAACTGCACCATGTCCAGAACAGCCCCGATGAAAGGGAGCGTGTAAGAGGGAGTCAAGTATGAATTGGGCACGTTGATAGTGAACCCCCCGGAAAATGCAGAAGGTCCACTGTAGTCTGGAGGTGGGAGACCACAATCTGAGGTCCACCTTCAACAGCCAGTCGTTGAGATAGGGGAAGACTGGCACCCCTGATCTCCGCTGATGAGCTGCAACCACCGCTATCACCTTGATGAACACCCAAGGGGTGCTGGTAAAGCCAAACAGGAGTACAGTGAACTGAAAGTGCTCATGCCCTACCGTGAACCGCAGGTAATGCTTACGGGAAGACAGGACGGGAATGTGGAAATATGCGTCCTGCAAGTCCAACCCTACCATCCAGTCTCCCGGGGCCAGGCAGTCAAGACCTGAGCGAGAGTGAGCATTTTTTATTTCTCCTTCTTGAGAAAGAAATTGAGAGGGTGCATGTCTAGGATAGGACGGAGGCCTACGTCCTTCATGGGTACCAGACAGTAGTGGGAATAACAACCACAATCTACTTCTGGCTTCGGCACCCTCTCGATGGCTCACTTGGCCAAGAGAGCCGTAATTTCCTGGTGGAGCAAAGAAAGCTGGCCCTCCGTTCATCCTGTCAAAAGCAGGTGGCATGGGTGGAGAGGTATTGTCGAACGGAAGGGAGTAGCCCCTCTGGACAATCTGCAAAACTCATTGGTCCGATGTTATAAACCACCAGTGGTGCAGGTGAGGCGGATCCTGCCGCCCACTGGATGCCCATGATAAGGGGGAAAACTATAAGGGCTTAGAGACTGCGGCTTCCGGCGGTATGGGGGCTCAGACTGGCTTTAACTCTGGCTTCCCGACCCACAAGGCCTGTGGGTACTGCGTACTCTGCCACACAGGCTGGGAAGCTTGCACGCTGCGGTGGCTGGATGGGTACAAACGCGGCTGGAAGCCCCTTCCGTGGCCACGAAAGGTGCGAAAGGCGAATTGGGGGTAGCGAGGGGCCGTGGAAAGGCCCAAGGACCTGGCCATAGCCCTGCTGCTCTGAAAGCATTCCAGCGCTGAATCTTCCTCATCTCCGAAGAGACGGGAGCCATCAAAGAGCAGGTCCATAAGCGATGCTTGGACATCCCTAGAAAAGCCAGTTGGCCTCAGCCAGGCGTCGTGCAGTAAGGCCACTGTCAATGAAATCACTCTGCCCAGCAAGTCGGTGGTACCCAGTCCACAACGAATGGTGTACTTGACTGCATCTCTCTCATCAGCAACAGCCTGTGAGAGAACGACCGCGGCCTGCTCCGGTACCGTCGGCAGCATCTACGCAACCATCTCCGAAAGACCGTGGGAGTAGCTGCCAAAAAGACACATGCTGTTCACCGACCGCAGTGCCAGGCTGGTGTAAGAAAAGATCTTCTTCCCTAAGGTGTCCAGCCTCTTGGCTTGCCCATCCGGGGGTGTGAAAGGCAAAGCGCCATGGGAGGTGGAGGCTTGGACCACCAGGCTCTCTGGGGTAGGGTGTTGCGTGAGTAACTTGGGGTCCCCTGGAGCAAGGCAGCGGGCAATCGTACTGTTCACAGCAGCACCTGTGCTTGGACCAGGTCCCAAGCAGGACGCCAGTAAGGGCTTTATTAAAGTCGATAAGCAGTGCTGAGGGGGACACTCACAGCTTAATTACCTCCGACAAGACAATCTTGACTGCCACAGAGGTCAGGGTAAGGTCCAGCACCTCGGACGCCCTCCTCACTATCACTGAGAAGGACGCTCCCTCCTCGGTAGATAGGGGGAGAAAGCATGCCAGGATCTGAATTAGTGTCCAGGCCGCTGGCTTCCGCAAAATCCTCACACCAGTCCACATTAGGGTCAAAGGGCTGGTATTTCTCAGGGTCAAGTGACTCCTCCTACTCTTCCCGAGACCTAGCCCATTAAAAAAAAGGGGTCAGGCCCTGGGCCTGGAAGGCATGGCTCTAGTCAGCCCTGGAGTCGACATCGGGCGACGCCCATCCTGCTCTGTCAGGGATCAGAATCGGGATGACATCGCCAGGAGTGTCGGCATCAGGACCGCTGTCGGGGAAGGTTGAGATGGCACGACCAGCGCCGGTCCAAATCCATCCATGGATCCAAGGGGCCCCTTTGGCACCGGGGCTGGAGCCAATGGCATGGATCCAGCAGAGGCCCTTCCTGAACCCACAGGGCTTGTAAGCGAGCCGGCGAGAGCAGGCCACTCATATGAGGAGCATGGCATCATAAAATTCGAGAAACGGGTGTCGCTCCGGCTCCCAGAAACTCGGGGAAGCGTGGAGCTGACCCAGGCGCTGGCTGAACCGCAGTGCCATGCATTAAATGCCAACGCTCCCTTGTCTCGTCAGCCGAGGCGAAATAGAAGACCTCTTCAACTTCTTGCTTTTCTTCTTCCTATGGGACTTACCGGAGTGGCCCAACGACTTCGAGTGTGATGAACATTTGGGGCTCCACGACCACTCCAGTGGCCTTCCTCTCGAACAGGATCTAGATCGTCATAGCGTTACACGTCAAGCCGCCTGGAGCTTGAGGGATCACTTCTCAAGGCCTTCGGGTTCATGGCACAGCAATTGGAGCAGGCCTTCGGATCGTGGTCGTGCTCGATTCACCGCAGGTCCATCACCGACATGAGTCGGTGACAGGCGCTGCAGGGCTTGAAACCAGTCTCCTGGGATGACATCCATGCCACACCAGGAGAGACTTCTCAAAAACACTTTGACAAAAAGTTTTTTTTTAAAAAGTAGTAAAAACTTACAAAGGGGTAGCTTTTTCCGGATCTGTGCTGTCTGGCACAGAAAGAAAAGATCAGACATCAGCGCACGGGGGTTACACCTCTATAGGCAATACACAGGTCACATCCAGCGCAGACAATGCTATGCGGAGCCGATCAAAACCACCTACAGGCGCACAGGGGTACTGCTCACGAATATTTTCCGTATCCAGTCTGACTTCTGGGGATAATTCTAAGGTAAGGAATCTGCGGGTAAACGTCTATCAGATACATAATACATGGGACAATCCACCTAGAGATGGTTAATTTCTGCACGTTTCTTTTCATCACCCCAAAAAACACCATAGAGAGCTGATCGTCCACCCGATGGTCCTTGGTACAATGAATATGAATGCTCAGAGCTCTTGTTTTTCGTCCAAGCAATGCTCCCCCTTGGATGGGTGAGGAGGGGCAAAGAAAGCTGGCAGGGTGATAGACTGCCCAATGTGGAAAGGTGCAACATCTTTTCAAAAGAAAGCTGATTTGGGTCCTTAGCAGTAGCTTGTCCTGAAAGAAGGTGGTATATGGTTTCTAGACCGAGAGTGCTTGCAACTCAATCACAAGGCTGAGTTCTTCCACCATGTGTATAAAGATCCTGCCAAGTTTTGTATGACCAGGGAGATTCCCTGAGGACTTGGCCAGCTTCGGAGGTGCAAGGATTCCCACACTGCCCTTCCTGCTGCAATACCACATGGCGGTGGTGCTGCTCTCAGATCCCTTTGATGGACTGAAGGAAGGCTTTCAATGTCAAGCGAATCGCCCGCAGCTCCAATAGGTTCCGCCAGAGACCAGAGTCTCCGAGATGACCTCCCCAACCAGGAGAACGATGCATCAGTCTTGACTGTTAGTTGTGGGTGGGGCAGGGAGCGGCGTTTTTCTCTGGCCCAATTGTGGCTAGCAGCCTCGGCAGCAGATCTTTTGCACTCTGCGTGTCAAGGATGGTTCCAATAAAAGGGAGCCTCTGTGAAGGAGTCAGGTGTGACTTTCACACATTGATGCAAAATTCCAGAGATGTCAACAGATTGGTCATTGTCTGGAGATTGTTTGCATCTGTTTGAGGCAAGCCCGCCTTCAGCAGCCAGTCATCAAGGTATAGGAAGACTGGTATTTTCAACCTCTAGAGGTGAGCAGCAACCACCACCATCACTTTTGAGGGGCACTAGTGAGGCCCAAGATGAGCAATGAAAAATAAAATTGCTTGTGACCTCTGTGAAACTGCAAGTAGCGTCTATGGTATTTCAGGGCAGGGATGTGGAAATAGGTGTTGTGCAAATTCAATGCCACATCTAGTCTCCTGGAAACACGGCAGGCAGAACTTGGGCCAGGATGAGCATTTTGAACATCCTGAGGCAGAAGTTTAGAGGGCAGAGATCTAGGATGGGATGGAAACCCCTGTCCTTTTTCGGCACCAGAAAGTAGGGGGGAGTAGCAACCAGTCACAACCTCGGATGCCGGTACCCTCTATGTAGCACTCTTGTCAAACACAGCTTGAAACTCTCCTTGCAGAATAGGCATTCGGTCCTCCAGAAGTCGCTGTGGTGTAGAGGCATTTTTGGAGGGGTAGAGAGGAAGAACAATTTGAAGCATCGATCTGTCTAATGTGATGCCTTGCCACCAGCAGAGGAACAGCGTATCCAACCTACCAGGTGACAATGCGCCATTGAAGGCAAATTAAAGTAGCTTTGCTTTGAAGCGGGGGCAGGAGCATGGGCCTGGGTAGTTCACTGCCCATGAGGACCTAGACGCTGACAACCTGATCCCCCACCTCTGACTCGAAAGTCCTAGGAGGTCAGTTCTTGCAGAGGCAAAGTATGTTGTGGACTTTGCAGAAACCCTGTTCCAAAGCCTTTAAAGGGGAACAGTTGTTTTAGAAACTGCCTCCTTGGAGGAGCTAGCCCAGGGGAACGTGCTGTCATTTTGTTCTCCTTGAAGCGTTCCAGGATTGAGTCAGTCTGGTCTCTGAAGAGACAGATGCCATTTAAGGACATGTCCATGGGCGATTGCTGGACGTTGCTCAAAAATCTATTGGAGGGTATCAAGGTGTGGCACCAAAGCAACATGCCTGTGCCAGCTGCTCTATCCAGACAGTCAATAGTGTCCAGGCCCGACCTCATAACGTATTTTGCAGAGTCTTGGTCATCCTGGATAACCTGTTTTAGGTTGGCACAAAAATCTTCTGTGACAGTTGGCAATATGTCGGCCAACATGTCCCACAATGCACGCGAGTACCGCCCCATGAGGCAACTTGAATTGACACACCTGAGGGTGAGGCTGGCAGATGAGAATGTGCTTTCCCGAAAGCCTCCTAGCGTTCTGACCCGTTTGGTGAGTTGGTCAGAAATGCATTGGGGTTTCAGCTTGCTGGAGGAGGCCTGAAATACAAGGCTTTAAGGTGCTTGGTGGTGCAGGAGGAAAGATGGGTCCCCTGGACAGGCCCAGGAGACAAAGGCCTGTATCTCCTGGCTATCTGGTGGTTGACAAGAGGGCGAGATCTGGCTTTCACCAGGCCCCCATGAGAGTGTCCTGAAGTGCCTCACTGAATGGTAGAAGTGCCTCTGCAGAAGTCTGCCCTGACTGTAGGACTTTGGTGACTATGTTTGTTTTCACTTCCACTGAGTGTAGGAGTAGGTCTGAGACTTCTGCTACCCTCCTAATCATGGCAAATGAAGTTTATTTCTTTGCAGAGGGGCCAGTTGGAGAATTTAGGCCAGTGTCAGGGGATGTGTCAAGACCATTGTCATCCTGGAGGTCCAAAAGCAGGTCCATGTCATTATAAGAAAATAAGTTACTTACCTGTAACTGTAGTTCTCCAGTATTGGAACTTTCATAGATCCACATGCTTGAATAATTCCCCGTCGTCGAGATGGGAGTCCCCGGTATATCAAAAAAGCAATGCTAAATCAATATAAAGCAGAAACCAGGCCTAGGCCCATTTCAGTTGTGTAACCCATATCTCTTGTTATGTAAAAGAGACCAAAAGTAATTCTTGAACCAATCCGGACCCTTCACCGTCTAGAACCCTCCTGAGAGAACCTTGGACCTTCAGATTTTCAGAGCACTTGTGCCAAGGGTAACCCTGGAAAAATCCAAAGGTGAGTCTCTCAGGGGAGGAGGGCGGGTCGCATGTGAATTCATGAAGGTTTCCAATACTGGAGAACTACAGTTACAGGTAACTTATTTTCTTACTCCAGTATTGAAACTTTCATAGATTCACATGCTCGAATCAGAGTAGCTAGCAGTCAGTAGCACATTTTTTCCCCTACTTAAATAAAAGTAAGTGTGCTTTAAATTGTCAAACTGTAGGGAAGAATAGGTTTAATTGAAAAAACCATCGTCCCAAAACTGATAAATATCCCATGTTTAAAATGTACAAATTTAACACATTATATTATAAACATTTGCACAATGAGAAATTCATATGAAAACAAATGTGCGTAATCTTACAGTAGAAAGGAAGGAGGGATGAAGGAGAGAGCTCACCATCACTGGAAAAGGTTCCTCAGCACCGCCTGTCCTACTGCCACATCATTGTTACCAGGCAGTAATGTCTGGTGAAGGTGTGGGTACCCTTCTAGGTAGCAGCCCTGCATATGTCCTGGATAGGTACCCCAGTGAACAAAGCAGCGGATGTAGAGATCGCTCTCGTAGAGTGAGCACGCACCCGTGCTCGCAGAGGTTTTCCTGCTGCTTGATGGCAATACTGGATTGCATTCGAGATCCATCGAGCAATCCCCCTCTTGGAAAGAGGATAGCCCTTTCTGGGAGCGCTGAAGGATACAAAAAGAAAACAAGTTACTTACCTGTAACTTTGGTTCTCCAGTATTGGAAGCTTTCATAGATTCCCATGCTTGGAATCATTCCCCGTCGTCGAGATGGGAGTCTCGGTAAATATAAAATAGTAGTAAATAACCATTACAAAAGAGAAACAGGCCTAGGCCTAATCCCATTTTGCAACCAAACCATGTCTTTTTGTAAAAGAGACCAAAAAGAACAGGCAGCCAATCAGAGCAGCCTCACCCTCTAGAACCTTGGTGAAAGAACCTCAGCTCCTCAGATTTTCGTATACGTTGTGAAATAATCACACAGAGAGATGCTGAGCTTTCCCAGGAGGAGGAGGCGAGTCGCATGGGAATCTATGAAAGCTTCCAATACTGGAGAACCAAAGTTACAGGTAAGTAACTTGTTTTCTTACTCCAGTATTGGAGCTTTCATAGATTCCCATGCTTGGAATCAGAGTAGCTAGCAGTAAACATACACATTTTATCATAAAGCATAACACTTTGATAAACGTTCGTTAAAACATACTTCTACATTAATAATATGCAGAGGTAATAGTAAATGAATTCAGAAACAAGATAAAATGTGTAAAAGCTGAAAAGCAGGAAGGAGGGATGCAAAGGAAAGCTCACCACTCATTGGAAGAGGTTCCTCAGGACTGCCTGGCCCACAGCTGTGTCATCTCGCAGTGAAGCGTCCAGGTAGTAATGTTTCGTGAATGTGTGAGTGCTGCTCCAAGTCGCAGCCCTACAAATGTCTTTAATCTGGACACCAGCAAACAGAGCCGTCGAGGATGCCACAGACCTTGTAGAATGCGCCCGGACTTTACCCTCCAGGGGTTTGCCCGCTGCTGTATGACAGTATCGAATAGCGCTAACAACCCACCGAGCTATCCCCTGCTTGGAAAGGGGAAAACCCTTGCGGGGAGCGTTGAATGACACAAAAAGTTGAAAAAATTTACGGAAGGGCTTAGTCCGGTCCAAATAAAACTTCAAGCACCTCTGTACGTCCAGAGAATGAAGAGCTCTCTCAGCAGGAGAAGAAGGCTGAGGGAAGAAGGTCTTAAGAATTACTGGCTCGTTGAGATGAAAAGTAGAAGGCACTTTAGGAATGAATTTAGGATTAGTTCTCATGATGACTGTATTGTTCTTGAACTGAAGGAAAGGCTCCTGAATTGTAAGAGCCTGCAACTCTCCAATTCTCCTGGCTGAAGTGAGTGCCAGCAACAGAGCTAGTTTCCAGGAGAGGAACTTTAGATCCGTTCGATGAATGGGTTCGAATGGGTGTCTCATCAATTGAGAAAGAACCAGGTTCAAATGCCACGTAGGAGGTGGAGGTCTCACTGGCGGAAACACCCTGAAGAGGCCCTTGAGAAATTGCTTAACAATTCTGGCTGACCAAAGAGAAGGCCCAGATGAGGTGCGCCGAAAGCGAGAAACCGCTGCTAGGTGTACTTTAATGGAAGAATGAGCCAGACCTGCCTTAGCCAGGGACAGGAAATATGGAAGTACGTGGTGTGGCTGCGACAAGAAAGGATCCAACCCTGCACCCTGACACCAGATGCAGAATCGTTTCCATTTCAAACGGTAAGTCTTGTTAGTGGAAGGAGCTCTCGCCTGCGAAAGGACATCCTTAACCTCCTCCGGAAGATCTAAGTCAAGAAATTCTCGCTGCTCAGGAGCCATGCTGAGAGCTGTAACGAGCGAGGATCTGGGTGCCAAACCTGACATCGTGAGGAGGTGTGGAATCTGATGCAGTGGTTGAGGACGATCCAAGGAGAGAAGGTGAAGAACTGCCTCGGCCATGCTGGAGCTATGAGGATCATTCTGCACGGTTCTGCTTTCATCTTGAAATGAAATGAAATTTGTACTTGTAAAGCGCACCCATACCCCCAAAGGGGTGTCTAGGCGCTGTACGCATACCGCTGTGGAACCCTTCCTGGCTTTTTCCCTGTGAAATGTCCACTCCTGGGCACCCCCAGGGTGAAGCCAGGCATCCCAGCGCTGTTGGGGCCGTTGTGGAGATTAAGCAAGCTATTGCCCAGAGTTGCAGAGTGGGACCCATGATTAGAATAGGCACCGAGGCGAGAATTATCAGGTCCGAGGAAATTGAGCCCAAGATCTGCCGAGGCGGGAATTGAACCCTGGTCCCGGGCCAGATCTCTGCATCAGGGTCTGCCGCTCTAACCATTGAGCCACACTTCTCCATCTTCATGAGCAACCTGGGAATTAGCGGAATGGGGGGAAAAGCGTATACAAATGCGCCTGACCAGGCGATCGAAAGCGCATTCCCCAGCGACCCTCGATGGTATAGCTTGCTGGCGTAAGACAGGCATTTCCTGTTCACTGGTGTGGCAAACAGGTCTATGGAGGGTCTGCCCCACCGGCGAAAGACACCCTCCAGCGTAGCCTGATCCAGCTCCCACTCGTGGGTGACAGATTTCAGCCTGCTGAGCCTGTCCGCTTTGTCGTTGAGCACTCCGGGCAAATGTTCTGCTTTCAGAGAAATCTTGTGCAGGATAGCCCACTCCCAAATCGCCTGGGCTTCTTGTGACAAGAGAAAGGACCTGGTCCCGCCTTCCTTGTTGATGTAATGCCTGGCTGTGGCGTTGTCCGTCCGGACAAGAACCGACAACCCCTGCAATCTTGGAAGAAAAGCTTGAAGAGCTAAACGAATCGCTCGTTGGTTGATGTGTAGGAGGCGATGTTCCGGAAGCCAATGACCACTGACCTGCAGATCTTGCAACACTGCGCCCCAACCCATCCGTCGTCACCACTTGAGGCGCTGGAGTGTTTACGAAGGATAGACCTTGGGATAAATTCTTTTTCCTTGTCCACCAGAGGATGGCTTGCTTCATGGCGTGAGTGATCACTAGCTGGTCGTCGAAGGAACCGCTCACCTGCTTCCACTGCAAGTTCAGGTGCTCCTGCAAGGGACGCATTCTCAGTCTGCAGTGAGGTATTAAGGGAATGCAGGAGGACATCATCCCTAGAAGGGATTTGAAACGGCGAACAGAAAGACACTCTTTTCTTCGCACTAAATGAGCCATGGAGATTAGATTTCTTTGTCTCTCCAGAGATGGAAACACCTTGTTGAGAGATGTGTTTAGAACCGCTCCCAGAAACTGAACCTTCCTGGACGGGCGGAGAGAAGACTTGGCGTTGCTGAGAGTCAGGCCCAGATTGGAGAAGAGACAAGTGCAAGCGTCGACCGCTTCCTCTGCTGCCTCCCTGGACGAGGCCTTTAGTAACCAATCGTCCAGGTAGGGAAAGACCTGGAAATGCTGCTTCCTGAGGAAAGCTGCTACTGGTGCCAGCACCTTGGAGAAGACTCTCGGAGCTGAGCGAAGACCAAACGGCAGCACTTTGAACTGGAAATGGCTCTTGGCGACTTTAAACCGTAGAAACCTCCTGTGGGCCGGATGAATGGGGATGTGGAAATACGCATCCTCGAGGTCGAGAGTGGCCATAAAATCTCCAGTGTTGAGAAGACGCCGAATGTCCTGGAGAGACACCATCCGAAAAGATAGCTTTGTGAGATAAGTGTTGAGCTCCCTGAGGTCTAGAATGGGACGCCATTTCTCCAATGTTTTCTTTACCAGAAAAAATCTGGAATAAAACCCCTTGCCCCTCTGAGAGAGAGGGACCGGTTCTACTGCTCCCTTGACCAGCAGATGATGGACTTCCAGCCGGAGGAGACGCAGGTGTTTGGTGGAGTTGGCGGCAGGGGCTCTGGATGGTGGAAGATGAATGAACTCTAGGGTGTGGCCGCTCTGAATGATGTTTAGGACCCAACGGTCTGTTGTTATCCGTTGCCAATTGTGGAGGTATCGAGACACCCTGCCTCCTACAGATGTCTTCGAGGAAGAGGAGGGCACAGCGCAAAGAGCGAGATCGCCGCTATTGCCTCTTAGAGGCGTCCCGTCCGGGACGATTCTGCTTCCCTCTAGTGTTCGACCTAGAGAAAGATGACGTCTGGCCTTGCTTCTGATAAGAAGGACGGTAAGATTGTGGTGTGGAACCATAAGAGGAGTACCTCTGCTGTTGGTAGGAGCCCCTGTAGGATGGAGCACCTCTGCCCCAAGCTCCACGGAATGACGCTTTTTTGTATTGAAGGGTCCCCAAGGACCGAGCAGTTTCGGTATCCTTCTTGATGTTTTGAAGGGTATCATCTATGTGCTTGCCGAACAACTCCTCACCATCAAAAGGAAGATCCAGGATTTTGTTCTGGATCTCTGGCCGGAACCATGTTGCCTTCAGCCAACCCTGGCGACGAAGCACAGCTGCACCAGCCAGGGACCGGAAAGCCGTTGTGGCGATGTCCATCGCACAATCGATGACCTCCGTGGACGTAATCTCTCCTTCTTGCAAGATCTTCTTTGCTTCAGACTTGGAAGTATCAGACAACGGATCCAGGTAAGGCGAGAGGTCGCACCACATCTGGCGGTCGTACCTTCCAAGAATCGCTAATGCGTTCGCAGCTCTGATGACAAGGCTGGCCATGGAGGAGAATCTTTTCCCCGCGTTGTCGAGGCGTCTGTCCTCTTTGTCAGGAGGTGTAGTCAGCGGCGCTGAAGGATTCCTCGACTTCCTCTGCGCTGCTTGCGAAATGACCGAGTCGGGTCTTGGCTGACCAGTCAATGAAGCTGGGCTGTCGTCTGGGGCTTTATATTTTTTGTCCCGACGCGGCAAGACTGGAATCACAGTGGCCGGATTCTTCATGGCCTTAATGCCTTCTTCCCAGACATGAGCCACGATAGGAATAGAGCGAACCGTCTTCCTATTCGGCTCTTTAAAATCATAGAGAAAGCACTCTGTTTGGACTGAAGGCATGGGAAGTTCGAAACGCAGTGATGCTCTCTCCATTAATTTGTGGAAACCGCCAATGTCAGCAGGGGGGGAATCAATCGGGGCAGGAGCCGGAGAAGCGGGATCAGGGATTACATAATCATCCCATTCATCTCCCTGATCTTGTTGTACAAGCTCCCCCTCTTCTTCCTCTGTGGAATCATCCTGGTGTTGATCCGTCGGAGGAAGGACATCAGATGGTGTTGGAAATTGAGTATGCCGCCGAGCTGATGGAGGTGGTGAAACCATCACAGTGGCAGGAGGAGGAGGCACAGGCTGAGCCAAGAGGGCGGAGGATGAGCTGAAAACCTCCGTCGGTAGTCTAAAAGCATCCCCTGTAAATCAGCCAAAAGAGAAGTGGGAACAGACACCATCTCTTGTTGAATGTCCTCTTGGCGTGAAAATGATTGTTCGTATGTCTGATCTTGATAATAATAACCCTCCGAATCAGTGCCCTGACATTTGACTATCAGCTGAGAAGGGCTATTGGCATCGCCAAAATGACTGTCCTCACCCTCCGAGTACTCCTCCTCATCCAGAAGTAATGCAGGTGGTAAAGAATCTACTTTTCTAGGGGACGTCATGTCTGGCGAAATTTGCTTCCTCCTCACCGAAATGGAAATTTTCCCCGTCGACGACGTCGTCGACAGTCCCGTCGACGTAGAAGACAAAATCAGCGTCGACGGAATCACCGTCGACGAGAGTGCAGTCGGATCCACCGTCGACGGAAGCGGCGTGGACGTGCTGACCGTCGCCGAAACGATGGGCGTCGTCGACATAGTCGTCGACGAGATAAGCATTGCCCCTGCTGACGTCGTCGTCACTGTCGTCGCCGTCTTCGTCGACACTCTCGTTGTCGACGCCACCATCGTCGACGCCACCGTAGACTATATCCTCGTCGGCACCATCGTCGACGTCGTTGAAGAAGTGCTCGTCGACGAGCCCGTCGACACAGGTATGGATGACGACGTCGACACTCCCGTCGACGCCGGAGCACTTTTAGCCTGCGATTTTGGAAGTTTAGTCGACGAGGGCTTGCGCAGCGTCGACGACGAATGGCCACTCTTTCCAGAGGACTGTGAAGAGGGCTTTTTAAAAGATTTGTCCTGGCTAGGGACCGTCGCAGGTGGTGTAATTAGTCCTTCCCTCTCCTTTACACCGCAGTGAGGAGATTTGACAGGACCCTGGTCCTCAGACTCCTTCGGGGTCTTTTTTGAGGCCTTAGAGGGGAGACCCACAGATGGTGAAGGGGAACCTCTACCCCTCTTGACTGACCTTCTTGATGAGGGGGCGGAAGACGACTCCTCACTATCACTAGACAGTGGTTCCTTCCTCGACTTCAGCCTGTGGAGCCAGGTTAGCAGGCGACCCTCACGGTCCCGGAGAGTCTTGGTGGAAAAGGTGCGGCAAATCTTGCACTCCGCAGCTTTGTGGTCCGGGTATAGGCAATATATGCAGTCTTTATGCCTATCCTCCACATAAAGCCTCTTCTTGCCACAAGTGGCACAAGCCTTAAATAAAGCTTTCTTTCCTTTATCTGACATTTCCCAAGGATTTTCAATGAAAACCTGAAGAAAATAGCTGGAAAAAACAGTTGAAAAGAGTTGAAGTAGAGCAAAGCTCGAGGAGACTCCCTTCTGCACAACGTGCGGTAGAAAATCTGAGGAGCTGAGGTTCTTTCACCAAGGTTCTAGAGGGTGAGGCTGCTCTGATTGGCTGCCTGTTCTTTTTGGTCTCTTTTACAAAAAGACATGGTCTGGTTGCAAAATGGGATTAGGCCTAGGCCTGTTTCTCTTTTGTAATGGTTATTTACTACTATTTTATATTTACCGAGACTCCCATCTCGACGACGTTGAATGATTCCAAGCATGGGAATCTATGAAAGCTCCAATACTGGAGTAAGCTGTGACTATTTGCAAAAAGCTTTTGTTCTTTGCAGATAAAATTTTAGACAACATTGAATATCCAGTGAATGAAGAGCTCTTTCCGCTGCAGTAGTTGGTAGAGGGAAGAATGTCTTAAGGATAAGCGGCTCATTCAAATGAAAGTCCGATGGTACTTTAGGGATAAACTTGGGATTAGTACGAAGGACTACTGGTTCATCCCCAAACTGTAGAAACGGTTCCTGTATTGTCAGTGCCTGAATCTCTCCCACTCTCCTGGCCGATGTCAGGGCCAAGAGAAGAGCCACCTTCCAAGACAGGAACTTAAGGTCCGCCTTATGAATGGGTTCAAAGGGATGTTTCATGAGTTGTGATAATACTATATTAAGATGCCAGAGAGGTGGTGGAGGCTTAACCAGTGGAAAAGTACAGAAAAGACCTTTCATAAACTGCTTTATGATCCTTTCCGACCATAACGATGGTCCTGACGATGTCCTCCTGAAGCGAGATATAGCCGCTAGATGGACTTTAATTGACGCATGTGCTAATCCAGCTTTTGTTAATAGCAGAATATAAGGTAGGATCTCATGAGATGAGGATCTTAAAGGATGAACATTAGAATCCCGGCACCATATACAAAATCTCTTCCACTTCATCCTGTACGTCTCATTCGTACTCTGTGCCTGGGCCTTAGAAAGGACATCTCTGCATTCAGATGGGATTTCTAGATGTTGATATTCACGATGTTCAGGAGCCATGCTGCTAAGCATAGCGATTTGGGATCTGGATGTAGTACTTGTCCCTGCGACATCGTCAGAAGAGATGGAATGGGATGAAGGAGAATAGGTTGTGTTTCCGAAAGAAGGAGAAGTTCTGTGAACCAATGTTGTCTGGGCCACGATGGGGCTATTCAGATCATCCTGCACGGTTCCGCCTTGATCTTCATAAGCAGATGTGGAAGGAGGGGAATCGGTGGAAAAGCGTAGGCAAAGATGCCTGACCAGGCCATCAAAAATGTATTCCCCCAGGATCTTGGTTGGTGACCCCAACTTGCGAAGATTCTGCATTTTTTGTTCTGAGCTGTCGCAAAGAGATCCACTGTTGGTTTGCCCCATTTCTGAAAAATGGTGTCTAGGGTTTTCTGGTGGATTTCCCACTCGTGGCAGGTAGACTTCAGTCTGCTTAACGTGTCTGCCGTGACATTTTGATCCCCCGGAAGGTGTTCCGCCTTCAGCGAAATCTCGTTCTGCAAAGCCCATGTCCAGATGCACTGGGCGTCTTGAGATAGGGGAAAAGATCTTGAGCCGCCCTGCTTGTTGAGATAATGCACTGCCGTTGTGTTGTCCGTCCTGATCAGCACAGTCTAGTTCCTTATCTTCGGCAGAAATGCTTGAAATGCTAATCTCACTGCTCTGAGCTCCAGTAGATTGATGTGAAGCTACTGGTCTTGACACTGCCAATGCCCACTGACCTGGAGGTCTTCAAGGAAGGCTCCCCAACCTTCCAGGGAAGCGTCAGTGGTGATCACATGGTGAGAAAGGAAAGACCAACGGAAATATTTTGACGTCGGGTCCACCAAGACACGGCGTGGATCATACCCGGTGTGACCGTGATGATATCTTCGAAGGAAACATCTGATTGGTGCCATTGCCAATCCAGTTCCTCCTGCAATGGATGCATCTTTAACCGGCAGAAGGGAATGAGAGGGATGCAAGATGACTTTGTTCACAGGAGTGACTTGTAGTGGCGAACTGAAAGTGACTTTCTTTTTGGGAAAGATTGGGCCAGTGAAATCAGTTTCTTTTGTCTCTCGAGAGAAGGAAACGCCTTGTTTATGGAATGGAATGGAATGGGCATTTATAGAGCGCAGACTGTCGCAACCAAAGGAGCCTCCTGGCGCTATTCAGATAACAAGCGAACTAGCAAGGCGATAGAACCTAGATGAGGGCAAGACTACGTACGTCACTTAATCCATAAATCCAGGTCTTTAGTGCTTTCCTGAACAGTTTTTCTGAATAAATCATTCTCAGTTTGTTAGGCATAAAATTCCAGGCTTTTACTCCAAGTACTGTAGCAGTTTTCCCTCCCCTGGTTTTTAATCTAAAACCAGGTAACTTGAGGAGGTTAGCAGATGTGGATCAGAGTGTCCTTCCCGGAATATAAGGTGTAAATCTCCTAGAGAGATATTCTGGTCCGATTTGACGGATAGCTCTGAAAATGATGACCAAGAGTTTAAATAGAATCCTCTTATGCAGCGGAAGCCAATGAAGAGTTTTCAGTGCTTCTGATGCGGATGACCTGCGTGGAAGTTTCAAAACAAGTCTGGCCGCTGCATGTTGCACTACCTGTAGTCTCTTCAAGATGGATTTATTGACCCCTACTAACAGGCTGTTACAATAGTCAAGTCTTGAGAGTAATAACGACACGGCCACCGTTTTCCTTGCAGCCAGTGGAATCAACTCAAAGAATTTTTTCATGGTTTTAACCATTCCAAAGCAGGAACTCACCACCTTAAGGGTGTGATGTTTAAAGGAGAGAGAAGAGTCAAACCAGACCCCTAAATTCTTGGCCACCTCCACTGTGGCAGGAGGAGCTGCTGCCTCTTCCGGCCACCAATCCTTCGGATGAAAGGGATTGTCTTTCCCGATCAACAGGATTTCTGTCTTGTCCGTATTACAACGGAGATGGTTGTTTTTCATCCAAGTGATGACCGCTGTAAGACAAGATTTAAAATTTTCTTCAGCCTCTGTGGAGTTTTTCTCAAGGGACAAAATCAGCTGCGTATCATCCGCATAGGATGTTGTCTCTATCCCGTAAGTCGAAATGAGGAAGATAAGTGGGGCCATGTATACGTTAAACAAGAGTGGACTAAGTGAGGCCCCCTGGGGGACTCCTGTTTTGATGGTCCGTTCTGAGGAAAGAAAGGTACCCAGAGAAACTACTTGCTTCCGATTGGATAGGAAGGATGTGATCCAGGCCAGAGCTGTGTTGGAAATGCCGCAGGATTTTAATCTGGCCAAGAGGATGTCATGAGATATTATATCAAAGGCAGCGGACAGATCTAAAAGGATCAACACTGCCTTTCTGCCATTGTCGGTAATGAATTTCAAAGTATCAGATATCTCCAGTAGGGCTGATTCTGTGGAGTATTTCGGGCGGAAGCCCGATTGTCTAGGATGGAGGATCTGGGCTGACTCCACAAAATTAGAAAGTTCCTTGAAGACCATTTTTCAGTAACTTTACCCAAAATTGGTAGTAAGGATATGGGCCTATAGTTGGAGAGATTGGCAGAATCGATATGTTGTTTTTTCTTTAGGGGCTTCACTATTGCGAATTTCCACGCATCAGGCACTATGCCAGAAGACAGCGAGGAGTTCACAATCCTATTAATCACGGGATTCACTATATCCAAAATGTGATGCAATATTATTGGAGGACAAGCATCACGTGGGGAACCTGATTTACATGCTAAGATAGCTTCATATGTCTGGGATAGAGTGACTGCTTGAAAGGTGTGAAATAGGGGTCTATCCTGTATGTGATCTAGACTCAACTCATTCCCCACTTCTTCTGTTCTTAATATTTCAAAATCTTTTTGGATATTGATGATTTTTCCTCAAAGAATGTTGCGATGTCATTACAAAGAGATTGAGAGGGAGGGACCTCTGAGTGTAGGGCTTTAGGATCCATAAAAGAATTCACAATAGCGAATATTTCTTTTTGGTTTTGCTTTACCAGAGCTATTTTATTCCCAAAATAAAAAATGTTTGCGAGTTTAATGGCTGTATGGTATTGCTTCCTAAATGATTTAAATGTCTGAAGATGTGCTACCTCATAGCCCCTTCTCCATCTACGTTCTAGTTGTTTACTGTGTAGGTGGAGCTCCGCTAACTCTTTAGTAAACCAAGGATCATTCCGTGATTTTAATTTGCCCCTTCTAGTAGAATGTTTTAGAGGCATTAAGTCATCACATACGGCCCCCATCCAGGTATTTATAGTGGTGTCCAGAATTGCCCCTAAGAAGGTGATGTTCGTGGAGGGGTGCAGAGATGACTTTTCCTCGTTCAGAGTCAGGCCCAAATCGGCAAACAGACTTGTACATGCCACCGTGGACGACTGGACAGCTGCGTGTGAAGGTGCTTTGATTAGCCAATCGTCCAGGTAAGGAAACACCTGATGTCTTTGCTTCCTTAAAAAAGCTGACACTGGAGCCAGGCATTTGGTAAAAATTCTTGGAGCCGACTTGAGGCCAAATGGCAGTACCTTGAACTGGTAATGGCTTCCGGCTACGGCAAATCAAAGGTACTGTCAGTGGGAGGGATGAATGGGGATGTGAAAATATGCATCTCGTACGTCGAAGGTGGTCATATGATCCCCTGGGTTTAGAAGTAATAGAATGTCCTGCAGAGAGACCATGCAGAAGGACTGCTTTTTGAGATAAGTGTTTAGAGTTCTCAAGTCCAGGATCGGACGCTATTGTCGTAAGTTCTTGTGTACCAGAAAGAAACGGGAATAGAATCCCTTCCCTCTCTGGGAGTTTGGCACCGGTTCTATTGCTACTTTTCGGAGCATTTTAAGAATCTCCAAACGTATGAGATGAAGGTGTTTTACCTCTTGTCGTCCTGGAGGCGTACAAGGTGGAAAATGGAGAAACTCCAACGTATGGCCGAATTGTATTAGATTGAGGACCCATTGGTCCGTGATTATCTTGTGCCACTGGTGAAGATGAAAAGAAATTTGCCCCCCCAGGGGAATTTGTGAAAGGGTGGGAATAAATATAGCCGGAGCCTGAAGTTAGTCATTGACGTCTTGAGGTGTTTTTTCCCTGACATCCCGCTCTTCCTCTGGGGGCAGATTTAGAGTACGCCCCTGACTGTGGCTGTCGTTGAACATACTGTTGTCTGTATGGCTGAGAGGATGTAGCGTGTATGGGGTATCTGTACTGCTGAAATCCTCCCCTTTAGGAATGAAGGCCCCTTCCTCTAGCTCCTCTAAAGGCACTTTCCGATACTGAAGAGTCCCTAGAGCTTTCGCTGTGTCAGTATCTTTCTTAATGTCTTGTAGTGCATCAACGATGTGCTTACCAAATAAAGCTTCTCCATCGAATTGGAGGTCTCGGATCTTATTTTGAACCTCTGGTCTAAACGAAGTAGCTCGGAGCCATCCTTGTCGGCGTAAAACCGCTGCACCCCCCAGCGATCTGAATGCTGTAGTTGCGATATCCAGCGCACAATCCATCACCTCTGCAGATGCTCTTTCACACTCCTGAAGTATCTTTTTAACTTCTGGTTTGCTCTCCTCCAGAAGCTGATCAATATACAGAGCCAGGTCACACCACATTTGTCTATCGTATCTACCCAGTGTGGCAAGGGCATTAGCTGCTCTGACCAACAGAGCTGACATTGATGAAAAACGCTTACCAGCATTATCCAAGCGTCTACCTTCTTTATCAGGAGGTGTAGTAATGGGTGCCGATGGGTTTTTGGATTTCCGCTGAGCTGCTTGCGAAATAACCGAATCCGGTTTGGGATGGCCCACCAAACAGGCTGAAGCATCCTCTGGGACCTTGTACTTCTTCTCTAACCTGGATAGTACTGGTGTCACAGTTGCTGGTGTTTTCATGACCTTGAGTCCTTCCTCCCATACATGACCTATAATGGGAATAGCCCTCAATGACTTTCTAAAGGGCTCCTTAAAATCATATAAAAAACAGTCTGTTTGGGTAACCAGCATAGGTAGATCAAATCTCTTTGCAGCTCTCTTTAACAGGTTATGGAACCCACCAATATTCTCTGGTGGCGAGTCAACAGGTACCGGAGAAGGAGAAGAAGGCATGGGGATGAGGTAGTCGTCCAACTCTGTATGTGTATCTCTAAGCTCTCCCTCTTCCTGATCATCATCCGTCGTACCCGGATCCTGTACAGGGACTAATGTAGGTGATTTTTGTAGATGTTCCACTGGTATAACTTGAACCCTCTTTGGTGTAGATGGAATAGAACGCGGACAAGGAACTACTGACGGTATTTCCTGGTGAACAGGAGTTGGGGGAAATCTCTTCCTGTAGTCAGCCAACATGAATTGCAGGTCCGTTAATAAAGAAGAAGGCATGCAAACAACTTCTTCCTGATAATCATGATGGTATTATTGTAGTTGAGGAGTATATTCTTGATATTCTCCATATTTCTCCTCAAAATCATCCTCCTGACATTTAACGTGCAGCTGGGATGGGCTGCTCGCGTAGCCAAAGGGCCCATCATCTTCTTCCTCCGAATCCTGCTCTTCCAACAGGTGAGAAGGTACTAGAGGTGTAACCTTGGTAGGTGAGGTAATTTCAGGTGTAATTTTCCTTGTTCTCGTCTTTTCTGACCTATCCAGTGTTTTTTCCCTCGTCGACGAGATCGATGACGAGATCACAGACGATACTGTTGTTCGGAGAGGTAGCCGTTGGCAGCGATTTGGAAACCATCGACGATGGTACAACCGCCGTTGTCGTCACCGTCGTCACCGACCTTGCCGTCGTCGCGGTCATCTACGTCCTCACCGTCGTCGCAGTCGCCGACATCGGCGTCGACATCATACTCGAAGGCGCCAAAATCTTCGACGGAGCCCCCCCAACACCTCCGTCGACGCAGACGCTTTCTTCGACGACAGGCGAACTTCAATCTTCGTCGACGATGAAAGAGATGGAGTTTGTCGACGCTTTTACCTCAGGAGGCACTGAAGATAGTTTTTTGAATGAGTGCCTGACTTGAGGGGGTGTATTAGGCGGCTCAGACCTCGCCTTTTTCTGTTTCTCCCTTCCTCTCCTTTTCCTGTTTGTGAGGAGATTTTGAGGGACTGTGCCCATGAGACCCATGAGAGGTCTTTTTAAGGGCCTTTTCTGGACGCACACCAGACGAGTGAGCCGGAGGTGATCTTCTCCTCTTATGGGATCTCCTGGAGGAAGACGAAGAGGATGCCTCATCACTGTCCTCACTTGAAATCACTTCCTTCCTGGCTTTGAGTTTCTGAAGCCATATAAGAAGGCGTCCCTCACGATCCCTTAAGGTTTTATTAGAAAAGGTACGACATACCTTGCATTCCTTTGCCTTATGGTTGGGATATAGGCAATAAATACAGTCCTCATGAGGGTTAGCAGTATAAAGCCTTTTCTTCGAGCAGGTAGCTCAGGCTCTAAAAAGACCCTTTTTTCCATTTCTGACATAATTTCTGCCAGAATGTTGACAAAGCAGCACTGAAGATGGATTCTGTAGACGTAGAATGATAAAAAGAAGTCAAAAAGTCTTTAGATTCACTAGTAATGAGAGATAACTGAGCAGAGCTCAGAGGAGACTCCCTAGCACAACGTGCGGTAGAAAATCTGAGGTCCAAGGTTCTCGAAGGAGGGTTCTAGAGGGTGAAGGGTCCTGATTGGTTCAAGAATTACTTTTGATCTCTTTTACATAATAAGAGATATGGGTTACAAAACTGAAATGGGCATAGGCCTGGTTTCTGCTTTATATTGATTTAGCATTGCTTTTTTGATATACCGGGGACTCCCATCTCGACGACGGGGAATTATTCAAGCATGTGGATCTATGAAAGTTCCAATACTGGAGTAAATCTGAAATTCATCATCCTGTAATTATCATCATGTGGGTCGGGGACAGAAAAATGCTGTGGCTATGAGAACGAGGTTGGCGCTACTTCGTCCAAGGTTGCCGAATTTGCTTCCAAGCCTAAGAGCTATCGGTTTATCCTCCAGCGGCAAGACGTGGGGACCGGCACAGGTCTCGGCGCCACTTGAGGAGCCAGGAGCGTTGTCCCTGGAATGGGGTAGACCCCAAGAGGCACAGTCTGCGTCAGGGACGGATCCTCTGGATAGAAACCCGACTGAAATTCTCCTCAGATCCGTGGGGCCCGAAGGCACCCCAGAAAGAGCAGTTAGGATACCAGAAAGAAGCTGCATGACTTCTTTAAAAGCCTGGATCTGCTGCGTACTCACCGATGGACCTTGACACTCGGGCTGCATCGAGACCAATTAAGGGACTGGGTCTGTGGAGGGTGTCAGAGACAGAGGAGTACCCTGACGTCCACCAAACTTCTCCTGATGAGGGTGAGGAGAAGAGAGGAAGTTGTGTACGGATTTCTTGTGTTTCTTCTTGGATTTTGAATTACCTGACAATTTTGAATGGGATGATGACCTCTGTCAAGATTGGCTTTTGGGACCAAGAACATGTCCACGTCCTAATCAGAGACAGTGCCGTACGTGCTTTTCAGCAATGCTTCACAACAGAGCCGGGAATAACATTTCCAGGTAGCCTTGGGATTCATCCGTGTACATCCTATACACTACTTCGAATCATGCGAGGAAATCAGACACTAGAAACAGACCATATTGGGGCCAGTCACTGACATCTGCTTACAGCAATCTTTGCACGATTTGAACTCTTTTTGCTTAGAGAAGGGCATGGCCCTTGCACTCTAGAAACAAATTTAGATACGTTTCTGTCAATGGTAGAAGCAAGGGAACAAGCTCCAGATCCGCGTCAGAAGGCACAGAAAGAAAGGAACTGATGTCGAAGCATGGAGGTGGTGGTTATATTGTTGCCCAAATATCACTTCTGGGCCGGGGTGCACCTGACACAGAGCTGCATGATACCACCTACCAGCACGCAGTGCCAGTCTGGCACCTGTGGGTATTCACAAGGTGAGGAATCTGTGGTTTGAAGTATCTATCAGAACCCGAAATATCCTACCATAATATATTTTAAAGTGAACTGCCCTACAATTTATATAAAGCGGAAGAAGGCTATCTTATTTGGCCACAAAGACCTTGTAGTAGCCCTGAACCAAATAACACATTAATCCCTGAACAAATCTTATAAATTTAGTAGAGACTGAGTGGGCCAGGTAACTCAGGACTGTAACTTATCGGCTTCACATACGGCTCATCAGCATAAGAACATGAAGAGAAACAACACTCGTGCTTAAAGGGTACAGTTTGTTTTCCCCAAGATTAAAGTTCAGGCAAAAACAAAGGTAGCAGATTATATATATGCACGGACCAAAAATCTAGTTGTCTAGAATCCTAACAGAAAGGGGTCTGACAAACACAGTGGTGGGAGGTGACCAATATAACCACACCCACAATATTGGATGGACTCCGCAGATTTGATTTTCAAAGCACTTGATACCGGGGTTACTCGTGCATATAATCAAGGACTACAACCTCACAGATATATAGTGAACTCTTACACCTGTGTTATAAAGAATACACCATTCTCTCTTGTACTGGTTCCTTCCACACATCAGGTGCATCTTCATTTGTGATTATAGATGACAGCATCTCTGACCATGCACGGATTGTATTCCAACTAACTATTGGGCTAGTGGCACCACTATTTAAACTGTGCAGTAGGAATACATTTAAGTACATGTGACCGGAGAAAAAGCATAGAGTACAAACAGGTGTATCAGCAAAAGTCCTGTGGGCAGCAGTGACATTATACATGAGAGGGGACACAATGCAATACTCTGCCTTGAGAAGTAGGAAAGACAAGGAAACGCAAATGGCTTTGGAGTCATCCATTTGTGAGCCAACAAGCAGTTACAATAGAACGCGCCAGCTTCTGTATCAGTTATAATAGGGCCCTGCCAGCTTCTGCTTCAGTTGTAATAGAACCCCGCCAGCCTCTGTGTTAAGGGCTTCATAGAATGCTAAACTTGACCTGAAAGCTTTCTTTACCTTATTGGCAGAAAGTGCCTTGCAGAAAATAAATTGGAACCATTACTAACATGGTGAGAAGGCAGAAATGCTGATCATAACACTGCTTCACGAAAGGGAATCATCTTCAGTCAGACCTGAGAAAAAGGACTAAATAGGCATTTTACATACTCACACTGTAAACATTACTAAGGAAATGTGTGTGTTGTTGCACGCCTAAATATTTCTGATTACCGGGACACAAGGGCCTAAAGATCACTTCCTGGCTAAAGCTGCTGTTCCCAGAAAACCATCCAGCTGAAGAACAAGCTTATATATTGAGCAGAAACCATATAATTCAATGAGGCTTAAGAGAGGTTATAAAAGATATTAAAATTATTAGGGTTAGTGCTATGCCTTTGGGCTCACCATAACCAGTTTCGTCACCATACAATCAAGGAGGGAGAGATGGATTTCCTATGTTAGTTCTTTAGTAAATGATTTGAACCAATGTACTGAGCTAACAGTCTTTCAGACATTAAATATGCGCTGTTTCCTAGCCCAGAGATAACAAAAGCAGCTTTCTCTACTAGTTACACACAAAAAAACAGTGCATAAATCAGCTTACATAGCACAATACATTCTTACCTTTCCTGTGGAACAGCAAACCAATATTCATGCTTTTTATCTCTCTGTGCATATTGCTGCATAGACGCGCTTGCATGGGAAACAAATGTTTTCCTCATTGGCTTTCCAACTTTTAAACACAAAAACTTGTGAGACCTAGGCCTTCTTTTTTCTTTTGGCAATAACTGAGAACCTAAACAGAAGAAAAAGACATGGATGGCACAAATTAAATTTCAGCCCATAGGTGTTTGGAATATCATAATTGTCTAGCTCAACCTTTTCGCACCTTGAGTAAAGGAATGGGCCGCAGAAAAGCACAATTGAACTTCAGAATCATGATCTGCTGAAGATCTTACCACACAAGCTAGATCATTAGGGCTGCACAATAAGTTAGAATAGACTAGTACATAGCTTGAATTGCTGCTATTTATGAAGATTGTGTGGTACTGGTCCCTATTATTTCGGCCTCTTCTGTATACTGTATGAAAGAGGACTTTTGTAACATAGCAGATTTTCAACAGTCCATCCCAGAAGTAACCACGCAGGAGCGACCAAAACCTACAATGCAAAAAAGTTCTTTAAAAAGTCCGAATTAACCTATTTATTCCTGTGCCTACTGCTTTAAGAAAATGGAATCATCTGAACTGAACGTATTCTTTGGAAGAGTGTCTGAGCTTCTTAATGTAATGTACAGATGGTGTACGAAAGTGAATACATGTTTTAAGAAAAGAACGCAGTTCTGAAAACGAAAACTGCAAGTGAGTGTATAATATCCAGGGATGCTATGCGCTTCGTCACCGAATGGCGTATGTATTTAGTACCACCTCAGGACAAGTCCCCAAAAGGAAGCTGAAATAATATCGCAAATATCGGAGGTGGGAGAGCCAACAAATTATCAGGGAAAGCCAGTGCACGAACCGAGCATTGAACTATTTCGCCAGTAAATCAATTAACAGATATCATGTAAAAGCAGGATTTGATAGAGTATCTTCAAAATGTAAAAAAAAAAATGCATCTGTTTAACTCAGTGAAAGGTTTTACATTTGTACACCAGATATCACTGCATTGAGCGGTATTTATTAAATTAGACAGCGAACGTTTCTAAGCATGAACTTAGAAACATTCATGCGCCCTCTCGCCATGACAATATCACTAGTAAGATAACAGGCAAGTCCGTTGAAATGTTTGACATGTGCCCCCTATATGTGGCCGATATTATTATAGGTGGAGCTACTTTATAGTGTGAAACACAAGAGATGTTTGTACAGAGCACTTTTAAAGGTGCTCTCGCATGTTATAATAAAGACAAAGGAGGCTCGTTGGAGTAAAACATTTGCCGGGACCAGAGTTTGGTCATGAGGTGAAACCGGGATTGGTCGCAAGGCTTTAGGGTTTACCACGTGCAATTCAGCCACAAAGTGGACATTATTTCTCTCTTCTCTTTTTACATCTTTTTTTTTACTAATTCTTTGCCCATGAGGTTAGAGCACAACCCACATGAATGCTTGGCTCGGTCTGGGCTAGAGGGTCTAGGTCAGAGGTCTTCAAACTGTGGGGCGCGCCCCCCTGGGGGGCGTAAATGGGTTCCCAGGGGGGCGCAAAGGCCTCTGCAAGTAGGTGTAAATGAAGATGGCCTGGAAGTGCAGCGATGTTTATTTGCTGCATTTCCAGGCTGTCTTCATTTACATGGGGCCAGAGGTCAGTGAGTGTGCTGCTGTGGGCTCGGCTGGGCAGTGTCTGGAGTCTTTAAAGACCATTTGCATACCTTTGCAAACTGGTTACCAAGGCTTCTTTTTCTGTTTCCAGTACCCCCTGGGCCCCTACTCTGCCTATTCCTTACATTTGTATTTTACATTTACTGCTGTAGTGTGAAAATGCATTTCATGAAAGGAATATAAAGTAGGGTTGCCAATAGAAACAAGCATTTGCAATGCAATCGGTCTCACCTTTGGGACCTTATATGTATTTAGCTATGTAACACTAGCCTGGGTGCTGAAACATCTACTGTTCTTTAACATGGAGGGAAAATAAGCACCAAACTGCGTGATACCCCAGGTAAGAACACATGGAGAGAAATATTGCCTTTCAGCGGGAAATGGCATAGTCCAAAGCTCTGTTTTTAATACAAAATCAGGGCCTTCGGTGGTCATATCACAGAAAATACAAGATTTGAAAAAAATATTATTGTCTACGGGTGCTCATGGAAGACAATTTCTATAGACTGGAATCTAGAGAATGCTAAAGTGATTCTGGTATTTTACTGACCTCTGCTGGTCGTTTTCTATCAAGAAAGCTAAATAGAGGCAGTTGCCAGAAAAATTAAAAAAAGAAAGTCCCTAAGCAGAAAACAAGTCTGGTATTTTACTGACCTCTGCTGGTCGTTTTCTATTAAGATAGTTAAATAGAGGCAGTTGAACAGAAAGAAAAGTCCCTAAGCGGAAGCAGACAAGTCCTAGGGCTGATCGCCAGAGCCCACAAAGTACATACACATAAGTATTTACTAAAGTATATACAAGAGGTCTCGAATGCTCGACCTAAAAATGCCAGCCATATATGTTTAAAGAGCCTGCAAAGACCTCGTCTTGACACCAAATAGGGTTATAAATAAAAAGTATTTATTCATTTGTAATGTGACTTTTCTGTCTGTTCCCTTTAATTATCGGTCATGAATCATTCAGGCCACCCTAGAACACAATTAAAAGAGCTTTCTATTTATATTTGCTGTTCGAAGAACGCACAGATAAGTGCTTAAAATAGGGCTTTAGGGGACTGTTTATTTTTGTACCGTCTGCGACATCAAAATAATGAGCTGGCAATCCGAATCATAAGACTGGAAGTTTGTTGCAGGATCAGCACATTATTTATTTCCTTCACCCTCGATCCCTGATTGCCATAATAGCAATAGTTTAACTTATATCTGAAGCCCTACGCCCGTCAATAACATGCTGATTTACTTCAAGTGTCTGGGAATGCACCCTACATTCAGACAACTCACTCCTCATTCTCACCCTTCACTTTCACGCTCACCCTGCACTCACTGCGCATAGTTATGGATTTTCCGCATTTGCCACAATCCATCATCTGCTGCATAGTTTGCAGATTAAAAAAAACTTATTTCTAGCTCAAACGGTTCAAAAGTTACTAAAAATGCAGCAACACATGTTACCTCGCAGTGGAAGGCCCTTTCTAAAGTTTGACTGGTCACCTTTCTGTTGCTTATTGCTATATGTGGGTGTTAATGTGATACTTATGAGGGGCAATAAAGGCCAGGACAGTGTTAACAAGTGTAAAAATAGCAAAATAATGCAGTAATGCTATCACAAAATATGCAGCATTATGCAGCATAATTCGCCTTTGCTTGCTGCAGAATTTAGTCCACCATGCGGCATAATTTGGCCTTCTCCTGCCGCATAATTCCAATGGCCCTGTTTATAGTGCTATGAGGTCCCAGCCTGTGGCAGAAAGCACTGTGAATATGCAAGTCATTATTTTAAAACAGTATTTACTTACTCTAAGATAGGCTGCTGCAAAATGATGCAGTGATTGAGATAAAACAAGTTCTTACAAAATATACTTTTTAGTAATAAGTAATCAAACTGTATCTAAAGCAGACATTTTTAGGAGTGTCTCCACTATTCCAGATCTCAGTTGATAACACCCTTACATTACATCTCAAAAAGAATAGATCTTTGCCACCATGAAGCTTTAAGCAGAGCCACTGGAATTATTCAGCAGAAGAGGTCAACATTATGCGGCAGGTTTGACTAAATTATGCAGCCAGAAAAGGTAAATTATGCGGCACAATGCGCCACATTTTGTGGTTAGCATTACTTTATTATTTTGTCATTTTATCTCATGGTAACACTGTCAGGGGAAATATTTCACCTCATTAGTACCAGTTTAACACCCAAATACAGCAGTAACTACAAGATTACCAGTCAATCTTTGCAAAGAGCCTTCCACTGCTCCGGAACATTTTGTCACGCTTTAAGTAACTTTTGTTCCGTTTGAGCTAGAATCAAGTTTTTTTGTTGAAATCTGCAGATTATGTAGCAAATGCAGTAAACCGATAATTATGTGGAAAACGCTGCTGCTGCAGAAACTCAATTCCATTGGCCCTGGCTTTAAGTGAGTCAATCAATTAATCGCTGGTAAGAAGGCCGTTTTCTTTTTTTTACTTTCTGCACTACCACCACACCCTTCGATTTCAGGCAGAGGCAACTCAAAGTCAGTATTAACCATTCAGGGGCATTGTGAAAGCGGAGTCCATGGGGAGGCAGGTAGAAGGCCAGCAGGGTTGCTTTCAGGTGCAGACCCCTAATCCTCTCGATCCCTGGGGCCTCACAGTAATGGTCTAGGAGACAGAGGAAAGGAGCGATATTCATAGATATTGTCAAAGAGAAGGCCCAGAATAGGGAGCACTGTATGGGGAAATCATTTTTGTGTTTACAAATGGCCAGAGACAGCTTCTTCAGAGAGATACCCCAAAGAAGGGGACAATATAAGTGTTTTTTTTTTTTTAAAAAGGGACATTCATTAGTGAAGCTGGTACTGCTGTCAAGTGTGTAAGTGGCCACTGCTGGTTATCATTAAGGAAGCAGATGCAGCAGGCCTGGGGCCCAGGGATTTGAGGGGCCCACTGCATCACAGTTATGACGGTCTACCTTTAAAAAAGGGGCATCGGAGCTTATTTTCCTTTCAAGCATTGGGGCCGAGGTTATGATCCATCATGGTGGGGAACAGGTAAAAGATGCAGAGGAGATAGCCTGCTACTCGGGACTGCAGTTATCATTAGTGCAGCAGGTATAGTTGAATTGGGGTCAAAGAGTGCGAGGGGCTCACAACACCCCAATTATAGGGAGCAGTTTGTTTGGGATAATATCTGTTTTTGTTTGATTCATTTGCTGTTTTAGAAGTCTCATATTTAGTGCGGTTCATAAGCTATAAAAAAAGTATTCCTGAAATCATGTCATAAGCCCCGCTCCCTGCACGCAGCCATGTCCCTCCAGCTCCCCCAATCCTTGCCATAAAGTTTTGGAGGGGGGCCCGACCTCAAAACATTTTGCTTAGGGGGGGCTCAGAGTAAAAAAAGTTTGAAGACCTCTGGTCTAGGAGGACATCGAGCTGAGCCAGGCACCAGGTTTGAAAGTTCAATGGCTCGTCCACCTCTAGCAAATATACATCGCTGGGCGGCAAGTCAGCAGCCCTCAATTACAGACAGGTAGAGTCTAACAACACCACAAGAGCTAGTTTGGACATTGCTCTTGAACGGAACAGATTACAAGAAGAATGAAAGGTAACATGCATAAATCACCCTGATGGCCATGAAACCAGCTATAGCAAATTAAAGTTTGAAAGTCGTAAAGTATTTTTATTCCCGTTTTTGGGGCTCACATCTTTTTGCTAACAAAAGGTTCTGGTGCTCATCCCACAGCTACAAAACACAAGTAAGGCCTTCTGCTCGGAGGAATTACAAATGTTTGTCACATCTATTTATCAGCATGTTCAAAAACGATAGGCCAGAACAGACAGAAATCCACTTTCATAAAAGGTATTTTGAAGAAAACCTCCCATAAACTTTAATTTATCCTTTGCACAGGATAAACATACCGAATTAATGTAACATACATAAATGACTTCTAGCCTCAAAGTCTTGACCCCAAGAAAAGATAAAATCCACCGGAGAACTAAAATCAAGTACTGAATTCGTTACTTTTAACAAAGTAACTTAAAAATAAAATGATTCAAATACTCATTTTTAACAATTTCCATTCTTGCACTGGCCAATAAACTTCGTAATCTTACAGGCAAGAGAGTTAATACATCAATTGAAATAAACTTTAGGGCCCAATTTAGAATTTTTCAAGACTGACTGTCAATAGCTGCATTATACAGCCGCACCTTCTTCTCTCATGAAGCTGCCAGAACTAAGTGCAACTCCTTCCTGCAGTCACTTGCGAATATCACGAGAAAGCAACAGGTGTCTCTTTCAAGGGTTAGTGATTGGAGGAAAAAGCCAATCAGCATAAAATTTTTCCATGCAGGCAGACTATCCAAGGAAAACATTTGTAAAATAACCTGGCTCTCACAAAGCCTGGAGTTGATAAGTGTTAGAAATGGCCATCTTTTGTGTGGTATCCCCCCCAGAATGTTGCCTTCACTACCCTATTCTTGCTAAACTCGTTTTTGTTGACTTTAGGACTCTGCACACTCAAGTCTTTCTATCCAGTGGTAAAGTACATGTGGTGTCACTTCCAAACATAGTAAAAGTGGTAATGGTTTACTTAATTTACGAATATGCCCGTAGTAAATGGTACTACATGTACCCAGGGCCGGTAAATTAAATACTACTAGGGGGCCACAGCACTCATTGTGCCACCCACTAAAGTAGCACCGTAAAACATGACTCGGGATTGCCCTTGCAGCTTGTAGTGCAGCTGTAAACTGCAGTATTGCCCTGACAAAATAGCCATTTTGCCAGGCCAGACTCTTTTTTAGCACTTATAAATCACCCCTAAGGTGGGCCCTAAAAGTTCATACGGCAGGGTGCATGGTATTTAGAAACTAGGACATGTGTAGTTAAGTCTTACATGTCCTGGCAGTGAAATACCCACAAAGTCGTTTTTCATAGTGGCAAGGCTAGCCTCCCATAGACTAACACGGATTTACCTTATTACATTTAATACGTGATGAATCCAGAATCTGAGTAGCTATAAAATACATCTCCCACTCATTTTAAATGTTATTTTAAATTCTCTTTAACAGTGAAGTCAGATTTTAAATTACTATTTTGAAAATGCCACTTTGAGAAAGAAGGCATTTTTCCACCTAAACTAAACGTGCCTTTCTGCCTGTGTCCAGGGTCACTTGACTGTTAATGGCTCTACAGTGGTGTAATGTGTATTCTTTTGAGACCGTGAACAAAAGGGCCTTGGGTGTGGGGATGAGTGTTCCTTTCTTGAGCAGACTGGCCTTGGTCATTATACCCACCCCCTTCCTGAGCTTCAAAGAGTAGCCTAAGTAAGAGCTGTATCCAACCCCTTCCTGACTTCAGAAGAGGCCTGTCCTCTCACTGGCAAACCCAGCTCACACCTGGGCCTGCCTGCTCTGTTTCATTACTCAGACTTCAGCCAAACCCAGGGAAAAGGGAACAGCTAGTTTTAGGGTTAGATAAGCGAGTGCCCCCACCCACAGGCTGGCACTGGATATAAAAGTGGCACGCTCAGAACCTAAAGTCAGAACACTCCTGGACCATGAGAATATTCAGAAGGCCTGCCCTGCTGTCTGAAGGAAGACTAGACCTGTTGGCTGACCTCATGTTTGAGCTACAGGGACACAACAAGCTCCAAGATGCCTCTACTGCTTTCCAGCTGACCATATCCAACTGGACCTGACCTGGTGCCCTCAGCTGGCCTCCATGGGAGTGAGTCCTGCCACCCAAATGCTGACCTCAAGGCCCAGAACCCTTGGCTTGAGTCTCCTCCCTGATCAACTGAAGGTTTCACTATATTAGACATAGGGCGTCGCTTCTCAGCACCTCGGAGCTCCTGATCGGCGGTGTAGGAAAGTAGGATCTGCTTTTATGATTACTCCACTTTTTGCCTGGTGTTATACTGTTTCTGACTAGTCAGACTGGGATCCTGCTAATCAGGACCCTAGTCTCTGTGCTTTCTCCCTTAAATTGGTTATGGTGAGTACTTGGGTACATCCCAGATTGGCTACTGGTGTACCCTTATAAATCCCTAGTATATGGTACTGAGGTACCCAGGGCATAGGTACACCAGGGCTCTCCCATAGGCTGCAACATGTATTATGTGAGAAGTTAGCCTGGTATATGCTGTCCACTAATTATAGTGGGCACCTTGCACCAGTCCAAACAACCCCTTATTGGAGATAGGTTAAAGACAACCTTTATTGAAAGCTATCCTAGTGGTAGCTATGGAGAGCAGCCTTCAGGCTAAGTCTTGAAGGAATGTAAAGCAGCTTGTTTTACCAGTCTATAATCTCTTGAGTGACCAAATGAAAGAGGACCACACCAGGTATATATTTAAAATATATGTATTTAGTCTTAAACACACCCCTCTAGTCTCTTTATGAGGCTAGAGTTCGAAGTACATAAGTTACAAGTCGAATATCAACAGTAATAGCACAAATACACGTTTGAGCCCTAGGGGCGTACCAAACCATATACCAATAAAGTGGTATAAGAACCACGACTGAGCTAGACACAAGGCCTAGAGCCTGTAGAAGTGCTTGGCCCTCAAGGAACCACCCAATGTAGTGACACAGGGGACACACGGGGACGCGTGCAGTGTGAGAACACAGCCGCGAGCCGCCGTTGACTTCTATGGGGAATGTCGCGGTTGGAGTTTTAAAGAAAAAGGACACTTAGGGAGGACTTGGAGCAAACCCCTTTAGAACTAGGCTGTTCTAGAGTCAATACCCACGGAGCACCGGAGTACTCGTGTTACCTCACCCAGGGAAGCCGGGTGCATAGGTGTCTTTCGGGGTCGGGTTTCGTCAGTCGTTTTCAATGGCGATCTGCTGCAAAGTGCTGCTGGCGAACAAGTCGAAAGTGTTCGGGTGGATCCAAGGGTGGATCGAAGATCTGAAGAACCTGAAAGCAGAGGGGACAGAGTCTGGGTCACTAGCCAGTGACCAGGAAGGCGATGAGCAGATGCCCACCGATGTCGGGTGCTTCAGGTAGGTTGACAGTCGTCTTGACTTCAGCCACGAGGTCCAGGAGGCGTCGACCTCAACCAGGAGCTGGATACGAGCTGTCCCACGACGTCTGTCGATTGCTGCGGTGTCGGCGACCGGATTGGACCCAACAAGCCTTGGCAACGCCAAGTCACGTGGAAACAAAGAAAGGACATTGATGCAGACCAGCAAGGTCTGGGGGACTCACCCAGCGAGGGTAAGTCAGGGCACCTCTGGAGCAACCAGGAAAGCCCAAGCAGAAGAAGAGTTACCTTCGGGAGGGCCCACTAGCCAACGGACTAGCGACCGCGAAGGAGCCTCGAGTGGACGCACTTGGAGCTGGCTTACAGGACACTCGTGGAGTGGAGGGCAGTGATCTTCGGTGCAGTCGGTGCTGGAGGCGGGGGCTACTTGGAGCCCAAAGCACAACTTCATGGGAGACCAGGAAGAGGATGCACTTGCAAAAGTTCTCGGTGTCCAGGGGTCACGGTCCCACGTTACCCACGACAGCTACGGGCCTCAGCTTCGCTGGGGACTCAGGGCAGCCGCGGGGGAAGTCTGGAAATCCACCTCTGGTGATGCAAAGACTTCGGCGTCCGGCGGGAGCTTCAGCGATGCAGACCGGACAGTTGCTTCTTAGGTGCCTGCCAAGCAGGGGAGTCACTCCTTGACCCCAAGGGAGATTCTTCAGTCCTCTAGTCTTAAAGTAGAGCGTCGAAGGTCCAGGATTCGGCTTCAGAGTTTCGTCCAGGGTAATCTAAAGTCCTAAGGACTGGGGTCCCATACTTATACCAAGTTAGGGGGTTGGACATACTCTGGGGACCCACCTATGGGAGGGTCAGGGAAGAGGGGTGGTTACACCCATTCCCTTTGTCCAGTTTCGCACCAGAGCAGGGGCAGGTAGCCCCTGCAACCGGTTTGAAATGGCATATGCACAGGGACACCAAATGTGCCCCCAGTGCAGGACTTCAAAGCAACAGAGAGTGCTCCCGCCCAGCCCCAATACACACTATCCTGTCTGGGGAGGTGGTTACACCTCCCTTCGACAGGAAACCTATTGTCCAGGCCTCCCCTGCCGGAGTTTGTCAGCAGCAGGAGGCCAGACCCGTGTCTGTGGCAGCGGCATCCATTTTGTGATGCCAGGGCTCTGGAAAGAAGTTACCGGGTAGCCCGGTGTGTACATGTCTCTCCCTCTAGAAGGGTGGAATGCTACCCCCGCCGCCAGGATTGGCGTGGGGGTAGTATTCCAAGATGTTTGACACCAAACACGACATGTTTTGGTGCAGCCATTCCAAAGTTAGCATTGTACCGCGAGGATATAATGCACTTAAGAGTATATGGTCAGGCTGTACCACAAACAGCATCAGAGGAGGGACTCCGAACGCTGCAGAGGGGCTCTGCTCATGCAGGGGCACCCTCTCACATAAAAACCAAGCACTCTGCCTTCAGGATTGTTAAGGCCTGCCATAGGAGTGACTTATAGGTTTATATGTGTGCAATGGTAGTGATATAGGTAGCCTATATCACAGTAAGGGGTGCATGCACCACCTTACCCAGGCTGCAGTAGCAGACCTGTGGTGTCATTTTGGCTGGCCTTCCTGGGGTGGCAAAATACATGCTTCAGCCCCTGGCAGGCCTCTGGGGTACCTATGCCCTGGGTACATAGTATACCATATACTAGGGACTTATAAGGGCACTCCAGATTCCAATCAAAGATGTACCTAAGGTACATGGAAACCATTTTAGAGAGGAAGCAGCTAGGCTGGGGTTCTGATTAGCAGGGCCCCAACCAGACTAAAGTCGAAAAACAGTGAAGCATCAGCAAAAAGTGGGGGTACCCATGTGAAGCAGATCCTACTCTCCTACATATTATGCCACCCATTTGAGACCACTCAAACTGTGACTACAGGCCTGCCATTGCAGCCTGTGTTAGCTGGTGCTAGCACCACTTACAACAGATATACGTTTCATATATCTGAGGTCACTGCACTTGTAACCTATACGTCACCCCTAAGGCAGGCCTTTCAATCCTGAAGGCAGGGTCCTTGGTTCTAAGTGTGAGTGTGCCTCTGCATGAGCAGAACACCCCTACAACCTTCAGAGTCCATTCTCCAGGGTTTTAAGTGCATCAGGCATTAAGATACATAGAGAAGTCATGCGTCATTACGCGATGAGCATCTCTAAACTGGCTGGAACGAACCGTGTCGTGTTTGGTATCAAACATGTTGGAATCATACCCTCACACCGTAAACGGTGTGGGAGGTATGATTCCATGCACTGTATAGCTCCTCCGGGAGGCCCTCAGTGCTCCCAGTACCAGTCTTCCAGACCCAGACAGCAAACTATGGCTGCTGCCGACCAGAGACAATTCTGCCCTCCTGCTGCTGAGCCAAGCTCGAGCAGAGGAAGGCAGGACAATAGGTATCCTGTCACAGGGAGGTGTGACCATCTCCCAGACATGACTTAGTGTATTAGGACAGGGTGGGGGTGCTTGCCAGCGCCACTCAGTCTGCTTGAATTGCACATTTGGTGCCCTACCTGCATACTCCAGTTCAAACCAGCTCAGGGAGCTGTTGGCTCCCACTCTGGTGCGAAACTGGACGAAGGACATGAGTATCCTCCCCACTGTCCGACTCCTCCCCTAGGAGGGAACCCTGAATCGTCCCAACCATTTCCTTAGGGTGCTTAAGGGCTTAAGGGTCCCTAGATTCGTCATGGGACAAGATTCATATCAAGACACCACTTCTTCGACCATCTGGGCACTCTGGACTTGGCTGGACTTTGCTCTGGGCACCGAGACTGCAACTGAGAAGGCTCCAGCTGCTCCTGGTCTTGTCGTCCTCCAAATCTGCTGCAATGTCTGTGCTCCATACATGATCCTCCTAAGGCCTGTGGGCATCCAAGACACCTGAAGGAATCTCTCTTGAAGTGAAGGAGTCACTTCCCTGCATCTGCAGGCACCGCAACAAAGCTGACTGGTCTGCTGATCCTGGGCTTCCACGGACTCCGAAAGGCTTAGCGACACAGGTTGTGGTTCTTCAATTCACTCGAGGCCTGCACTGTCTTCTCACCAAGTTTGAGGCCAGTATCTCTTATCGGAGCTGCAGGAACCGAACCCCTGTGCACCGCGTCAACTTGCCGTTGCAAAGGCTTGTTGGCTCTCTTCCTCAGAGATCTTCGGGCTCCAAGTAGCCTTCACCTCAAGCATCTCCTGCGACCACGATCTTCGTCCTCACCGCATCTCTTGCACCGGGGGCCTGCATCGTTGGTGAGCTGTTCGAGGTCATCTCACTACTCCAGGGCCTCCGGCATGTGGGTCCTCTCCAGGGTCTTCTTTGATTCCAGTGGGTTCCCCTGATTGCTCTGGGCCTATTTTGGCATCCCTGTTTGTGGTGAGTCACTTGCACCTTGCTGGTCCCGACACTGCACCTTTTTCGCCTTCCACGCTGTTTGCAGTTGCCAAAGCTTGTTGGTGCTCCCGACGGACACCAACCCCTTAATGGCATAGACTCTGTCCTCTCTGCTTGCAGGTACTTCTCGTCTTTAATCCAATTTTCGGTTCCACCAGACACTGTCATCTTCTTAGCCAGCGGCATCTTCCTGAAGTCCTCCATTGAGTTTGACAGCGGTGTCCGACACCACTTCGCACCCGGCTTCCCTGGTGTAGGTACCCCCGTTCCTAGGGTATCCACGGGTGGGGTGGCTCTCCAACCTTCTGCCTTCCACTGAAATTACAACTGTAACTTACCCGTTGACTTGAATTGAGCACGCGGTCGTGTTCCCACTCTGCACACGGCCTCCGGGGGATTCCTGGTTACTTACCTCGGGTGGTTGCTTGGGTCGCCAGCATTACTACATCCTCTGGGTACAGTCTTGACTCGGGTCGCGATTCGTATCCCTCTATTTTAGTATTTGGTTTGGTCCCCCCCCCAGATGACCACTGTGTATTCGTGCTACTTACTCGTTTTATTTGTAAAGTATTGTTTGAATTGTGTACATCTCAGGGTAGGAGATATTTGCATGTGTTAGGGAGTGTCTTATAATAAATACATATTTTTATAAATACACTGCGTGGTTTTTTTTCACTTAAACAAGCTGCTTTACACTCCTTCTGGACTAAACCTGAAGGCTGCTCTCCACAGCTACCACTTAGAGAGCTTACTAAGGTTGTCTAAGACCACTAAAATCACCATAAGGGTTGTCTGGATTAGTGCAGGGTGCGACACTTAAATAAGTGAGCACCATATACTAAGCCAAGTTCTTCCATATAGTTGAGAATGCCACCAGATCTGATGTACCGTGATGCAGAATAACCATTGCAGTACTGCACAGCTTTTCCAGTGGGTCCAAAGACTCGACACCGCACAGAGCCTGGCACTGCGCCTCTGTTTAGCCCCTGAACGAATGAAAAAAAGTACAACTTCCAGCATGCCATACCTGGTACCATATCCGACCTGCGCTTCATCTCTGTCGGCCTGAACTTTTGACTTTGTCCCGGTCCAGTACAACCAGATACACACAGTTGGCCTTTTGCATCTTTTCTGGCGCTATTCTCACCTTGTACTTTAAAAACACACATCTCTGATACTCTTGATTGTATTTTTGTTGTTTAGTGTAATTTTATCTATTAAAATATTATCTATTTTTTCTAAATTGGTTTGGGAATATTGGTGTTTTCACTTCATCACAGTTTGGGTGCCGCATATATACTTTCCACATTGCTTCCAAGTTGAACTTGACTGTTTTTGTGCCAAGTTAGCAGAGGTTTAATTACTGACATTTGTGTTTCACCCTTACCAGGATTGTGATTATTCTTTGAAGTGGGTTCTCTCCCCTTCAACAAATAATCCAACTTATTACAATAGGGAATGGCCTCCACTGTAGCAGGATTTCAGGAGCAGAAGGAGGCTTCTAGGATATGGAGAAGGATTCCAAAAGAAGGAGCAGGATTCCAACCACGAGCTGGAGCAGGATTCCAACCACGAGCTGGAGCAGGATTCCAGCCACGAGCTGGAGCAGGATTCCAACCACGAGCTGGAGCAGGATTCCAACCACGAGCTGGAGCAGGATTGCAACTAAGAGATGGAGCAGGATTGCAACTAAGAGATGGAGTAGGATTCCAAGAGATGGAGCAGCCAGGAAACCAGAAGAAAAGGAGAAACCAACAGCCATAGCCACCGGAGCATTTGTGAAGTACAGTACTAATGATTTCTGCTCCTTCTTTAGGAAATGAGAGATGCAGGAAGTGACATACAGGAAGATACTTGATGCATGATGGCTAGGGTAACAAACTTGCAATATTAGTGTGGAAGCCATAAAAGACTGTGCAAAACAAAATAGGTCACTTCCAGTTCTTGAAAAATAGAGAACTGGAAAAGAAGCCATCTTGTGTGGAGTTCATGTATCAGAAGTACTTTCAAAACATGGTGTTAGAAGAGAAGATGGGAAGTTACATATTAAACAGCACAGAGGGAGATTTAGAGGTGAGTGTGTGTCAGTCTATCCAGTGCTCTGAAAGAGAATACAACAAACATATGGGTCTATGATAGTTAGCCAGGCTGAAACAAAGTGGCAACACCCACCTCCTGTGTGAAAGAGAAGATAGAGTTAGAAAATTGTGTTGCCCGCGGGTTTGCTGACCCACAGAGCACAGTGCGATACCAAAGGGGATGATGGACGGAGCGCTTGAGCTAATCAAACACTCACCCCCAGTCAACTGATCTGGGTTTAATCCATCATTCTTTAGCTCACTCCACCACCCCAGTTCAGACATGGCCATATGCAAATCAGTCTGACCCTGTGCCTCATGGGAACAGTCCAGCCCGAACTGCCAAGCCATGTCTTCCCTGAACTAGTTGGCAGGGTATGCCCAGACGTGGGACCCTTGCTCACTTTGCCACTGGATTCAAGCTAGCCTGGCTGATGACGGCTGAATAGCCAGAAACCGGTCCCAGGATGCTTGTTTCCGGTCCAGGGAAGACATGGCTTGGCAGTTCGGGGGCTGTTCCCATGAGGCACAGGGTCAGACTGATTTGCATATGGCCATGTCTGAACTGGGGTGGTGGAGTGAGCTAAAGAATGATGATGGATTAAACCCAGATCGGTTGACTGGGGGGTGAGTGTTTGATTAGCCCAAACGCTCCGTCCATCATCCCCTTTGGTACCACAGAGCACAGTGGCATAACACCAACTTTCAACATGAAGAAATCTTATAAGAGAAACAGGAATCAAGCAATTACGCTGGTCATTAATCACTATGTCAAATGATGGTGGATTTGTTTTTGATAATGCATAAATGGGGACCCCCTCTAAAGTAAATTTGAGGTCAGGGAGAAGAGGGGAAAAAGACAAACATGTAATGAACAACTCCCTCAGGACCTATATTTCTTTTCTAGCTCCGACCCGGATATCAGATCGGCGGATTGCTTACTGAGAGACACCAGACCTTTTCGACTGAGCTCGGCTATGCACCCGTAGGAGTGAATGACTGGCACTCCACCTAGCTGACAACTGTTGGATCCGGTATTACCGTCAGCTACTTGCACTTTAAAACGAGATTATCCTGTATAAGTGCACGGCCACGAGTTAGAAACTTGAGCTCTTTTTGGGACCCTGTCCCTACGTAAACACGATGTCTTCCTCTACTGGACACTATATCATAGTGGCCTAGACCGATAGATAACTAGAATAAGACGTGTTAATACATACTGCCAGCAGTCTATTGGCCATTTCTATTAGTTGTTTCCCCCCTGTGTTTTGTGATTTTTGGTGGGTTATTTGAAAAGGCCCTGAAGAAGGTGGCCGGTCTATTCCCTTTATGCCACCGAAACGCGCGTCGGCCTAATTTTCAGACCCTGGTGAACATATAGAACATACTTGGTCGTGGAGATGTTATAATCTATAGTCTCCTTCTTTTTCAGATGTGTCTCTATGTGAATGCTGTATGAGTCCGTATGAGTCTGTATGATTTGTGTATCGTGTGGTTTTGGTATATGTAAAGATTCGTTTTTTGTGGGGGTTATTTGTCTAATTGTATTTTGTGGCAATACTGTTGATTTTCTTATATGTTTGAAAAAAGTTTTTTAAAAAAAGAAATAAGAAAATAGAGAAAAGAAATGAATCTATATTTGATATTTATAGAACAAATGTACAAAAAAGTAAATAAATAACAATGATAAAATTTACCCTGTAAAGTTTTTGTTTATATGATTGTACCTCTGTCAAGCCCTATTGTACATAGGTTTGCCTAGATATAAAAGAAATATAGATCCTGAGGGAGTTGTTCATTACACGGATTTGTTTTTGATTCCATTTTGTTGTAGTTTACCTTCATTTCTATTTTTAATGTAACTTTGATTTGGATATATTCAAATATGAAATTGAGTGTACTGCCAAAAATAGAAATTGATGCGTTCACTTTTTAAACAATGAAAATGTATGTGAAGCTATTTTAAAGTGTACAATACCCAGTTCTGATTAAAGGCAGGCCATTGGCTCCAAAAATGTCTACAGTTTTCCTAAAAAACAAAACAAAAGCCTCGTGGAAGTTACCATTGTACAAAGTGAAACTACCAAGTGAGGACAGTTCCCAACCAATCACAGTGCAGTACACCTTACATCGCTTTATGGAAGATAACCCAGAACAAAAATCTTTAACTTCTTATCAAAAGCAATTCATCTTCATTTGTCTGGAAAACTCCTCTGAACTTGCATCATGCCAACCGTGCTCTTTATGAGTACCTAGGTAATCTTGTGATTTAGAAACCAATCACTCCCTTCTAAGGTCTAATGTGTCCGAAGATTCAAACTACCACTTCTGAGCCAAACTCAGCAAGTAATCTGCTTGTTCTAAGATCTAGCAATAGAGGTAGTAGTGCCAGACATCTTTGTCTCAACCAAGACAGGGGCTTGGACTCAGTGCCTTCCCAGTTTAAGCATCTCACAGATGTCACATTATCCTTCTGTAGTAGGTTTCAGCACTGTACCCTGTCCCTGGCTAGATGACCAATGAGAAATAATATTACAACAGTTTCAGATAGCTAAGGCAAAGGTCGAGGTTCCTCAGACACTACTTCCCTTCCGGAAGATATGTCTGCACCCAATTGTGGGCATGGCGTTTGATGATTAAGTCCTCAGATTTCTGAAAATGGCTCTGCTGTTTCAGGGCTACATGTGGTCCAACAACCACATCCCCACCATCCTTGCTCCCAGGGAAGCAAAACCTGCTGTGAATATGACCGACTCCACCTGAGATGAAGCATCTTCCAGCGCTTGAGAGCTATGTAATGCAAGGGTGAAGGAAAGGGCGTGTTCTCTTAAAGATAAATACTCCTGTGAAGTGTTCTCTGAATTTCTGCAGCTCTACCAAACCATAGGACCTGTGATCCTTCATCACCTGACCAATTTCATCTTGCTGAAACAAAACCCACATTTTGCTGGATATACACTGTCAAAGCCAACTGAGAAAGCAATTGGAGCCAATACTGTAACATGAAAATCATGTTATCAGCGTTAATCATAATCCTGATACCAGTAGCATGCAGGGTGACTACCCCATGCCTTTTTCAGCTTGGTGAAACACCATGACTCTTATGAACATCCAAACAGCAGATTTGTGAAATCCCAGATCTGTGCCCACCATAATATCAGTACAAGTAAACACCTGCAGAGAGGCTAAATCAAGACAATCAGGTACCCATCATTGAGGCACAATTTAAATAGCCAATCCCCTTCCAGAAGGAGAATAATCACGATCCCTTTCTGAAGTGGCAATATCCTAACCCATAACAGAAACGGAACTCTTATTTTTATTAGCTTAATTCAGACTAGCAACACATTGCTGATGACCAAACAGTGTGCAAGGCTGTGCTGAAAATTAACCCTTTATGAGAAGGTTGGTTGCTTCCAAGCCAACAAGTCTGCTCTCTTACTGATCAAGAGGCCTCAGCATTATATGCCATACAGAGGTTTGAATAACTAATTGTGAATACCCCAAATACATGGTGGTCTCCAAGTGGAGACCAAACCATACACTAAAATAGTGGAATGCGAACCACGACAAGTCAAGAATGGACCCATAAGACGTAGAAGAGCCCAAGGTGAGTATCTAGGAACCCCATGTACGAAGATGGAAGGTTGGAGAGTCACCTTACCCGTCGATACCCCAGGAACCAGGATACCTACACCAGGGAAGCCGGGTACATAGGTGTCAAGTGACGTTGGAAACCACCGTAGACCACAATGGAGGACTTCAGGAAAGATGCTGCTGGAGAAGAAGACGAAGGAGTCCGGTGGAACCCAAAGGTGGATTCAAGATGAGAAGTACTTTCAAGCAGAGGGGACAGAGTCTATGCCACTCATGAGTGACCAGGAGGCACGAAGATGAATGCCCACCGATGTCGGAGATGCAGGAGAGGTTAACAGTGCCCTTGAATTTGCAGCTGTACGGACCTGTGGAAGACCAGGAGCCATCCACAGGCTGTCCCATGTCAGATGTCGAGAGCCAGGGGGTCAGTGTCCGACAGGGGCACCAACAAGCCTTGGCAGCGGCAAACAATGTAGTTGACGAAAAAGAGGCAGTGTGGGGACCAGCAAGGTCCAAGTGACTCACCACGAGCAGGTAAAGTCAGAGCAGGCCAGAGCAAGCAGGGGATCCCACTGAAGCCAAAGAAGACCCTCAAGAGGACCCACGGGCCGAAGGCACAGGAGTCGTAAGAGGGCCTCAAGCAGCTTACCAATGAAGAAGGCCCATGGTGCAGAGGAAGCGGTGAGGGCGAAGATCTTGGCTGCAGGAGTTGCTTGAGGTTGGAGCCCGAAGATCTCTGGAGAACAGTCAACAAGCCTTGGCAACGGCAAGTCGACGCAGTGCACAGGGGTTCTGTTCCAGCGGTTCCGACGAGGGATACTGGAATCAAACTCAGTATGAAGACAGTGCAGGCCTCAAGGGAGTTGCAGAACCACCACATGTGTTGCTGAGCCTTTCAGAGTCCGTGGGAGCCCAGGATCAGCAGACCGTTTAGCTGCGTTGCTGTGCCTACAGACACAGGGGAGTGACTCCTTGACTCCAAGGAAGATTCCTTCGGGTGTCTTAGATGTCCACAGGCCTGGTATGGAGCACGGGCGCAGATGTTGCAGAAGACCAGCAGGACGACGAGACATGGGGCAGCAGGAATCTTCCCCGGCGCAGTCTTGGTACCCAAAGCGAAGTCATGAGAAAGTCCAGAGTGTCCAGACAGTCAAAGTGGTATGTGATCTGAATCTTGTCCCACAATGAATCTAGGGACCCACCCACAGGTAAGCCCTTCATTACCCTTAGGAAAGGGTTGGGATGAATCAGGGGTCCCTCCCAGAGGAGGGGTTGGACGGTGGGGAGGATACTCCGATGTCCTTTGTCCAGTTTCGTGCTGGAGCGGGAACCAACGGCTCCCTGAACTGGTTGGAACTGGAGTATGCAAGGAGGGCACCAAATGTGCCCTTCAAGCAGTCTCAGTGGCGCTGGCAAGCACCCCCACCCTGTCCCAATAAACTAAACCCTGTCTGGGACGTAGTCACACCTCCCTGTGACAGGATACCTATTGTTCTGCCTTCCCCTGCTCCAGCTTGGCTCAGCAGCAGGAGGGCAAAAACTTGTCTCTGGCCGGCAGCAGCCCTAGCTTGCTGTCCGGTTTTGGAAGAATGGTACCGGGAGCACCGAGGGCCTCCCGGAGGATCTTTACAGTACATGGAATCATACCTCCCACACCGTTTATGGTGTGGGAGGTATGATTCCAACATGTTTGATACCAAACATGACAGGGTTCGTTACAGCTAGTTTAGAGATGGTCATCGTGTAATGACGCATGGCAACTTTATATGTCGTTATGGCTGTTGCACTTAAAACCCGGGAGAATGGACTCCGAAGGTTGTAGGGGTGTCCTGCTCATGGAGAGGCACCCTCATACTTAAGGCCCAGCACTCTGCCTTCAGGATTGAAAGCAAAAGACACACAATTGATGGACGGAATGCAGAACAAATCAAAACATTCACCCCCAGTCAAGAGATCTGGGTTAAATCCATCATTCTTTTGCTCACCATGCCACCCCAGTTTAGACCTGGCCATATGCAAATCAGTCTTGACCCTGTGCCTCATGGGAACAGTCCAGCCCGAACTGCCAAGCCAGGTCCTCCCTGGACCGGAAACAAGCATCCTAGGACCGGTTTCGGGTTTTCACCCCTCTTCAGCCAGGATAGCTTGACTCCAGTGGCACAGTGAGCCCGGGACCCACGTCTGGGCATACCCGGCGCACTTAGGGCGAGGAAGCAAAAGACACACAATTGATGGACGGAATGCAGAACAAATCAAAACATTCACCCCCAGTCAAGAGATCTGGATTAAATCCATCATTCTTTTGCTCACCATGCCACCCCAGTTAAGACCTGGCCATATGCAAATCAGTCTTGACCCTGTGCCTCATGGGAACAGTCCAGCCCGAACTGCCAAGCCAGGTCCTCCCTGGACCGGATTGAAAGGCATGCCTAAGGGGTGACTTATAGGTTTTAAGTCTAGTGGCCTCAGATATAGGGAAACCTATATCTGACGTAAGTGGTGCTAGCACCAGCTTACACAGGCTGCAACGGCAGGCCTGTAGACACAATTTGAGTGGTCTCTCATAGGTGGCATAATACATGCTGAAGCCCATGGGAGACCCCTGGTGTACCTATGCCCGGGTACCTTAGTACCATATACTAGGGACTTATCAGGGTACACCAGTAGCCAATCTGGAGTGTACCTAAGTATTCACCATGTCCAACTTAGGGAAGAAGCACAGATTAGCAGAATCCCAGTCAGACTAGTCAGGAAAACATAATGACACCAGCAAAAAGTGGGGGTGACCATGAAAGCAGATCCTACTTTCCCACACCTACCAAATACAGTAATTTATCTAGTAGTCCTTTGCTTACTCAGATAAACAGGTAACCATTTTTAGAACCACCTCTGTGGTCACTGTGACCCTGCCCTCTACCACCAGTTTCTGGGATCCAGCTGAAAGCCAGTGCCACACTTCCTTGTAAAGAGGTTTTCTAAGCCTCTTGTATCTATGCACTGGACTACACTCAAGGAGGGATGTCTTATTTCATCTAGTTTGATGTCGAATTTTGATTTTCCACTTCCTCAACCAGGTCATATTCATCAATGCCTTGGACACTGCGCGCAGTCTAATACCATTTTTGCCTGACAGAGGGGGTCCCATCAGTCTTAAAACTCAGAAAGAGGTCTGAGAGTCCAAGACTGAGCACTTTTCTAGTATACCATCCTTGTTTAACCAAGTGTTTTCCTGTGAGCTGGATGAAATTTTTATCGCATGGAGTAGATCGTCAGGCTGGCATCTAGTATGTGCTCCTTCCAGGGCTGACAATAGGGGGTGGGAGAACTCACCACTCGTAAAAAAAAAAAAAAAGCCTGAAAGCAATTTGTGAAATAGGATCTCACACCTCATTCAACTCTCGTTCTTCCTAAGCCCTCTAACCTCGTAAATGCAGTAACTGCATTCAGGGGTCCCAGCGTTGCTCGTCAAGGAGCTGCTGGAATTGGGGAAGGCCACTGACAGTGGTAAGATCAGAATGCCTGAGACACTGTTGTTCCAGAGGGCAGATTTTAAATGCTCTAACCAGCACTCCAGATGGTATGGATCAGACTTCTCAGAGTAGCTCGGAGCTACTGGTAGTTCCCCAGCTACCCACAAGTAGCTCTCCTGTGTGCAGCCCAGATTGCTAAATTGGAATCTGTTGCTTGGTTGAGTTAAATGTGTATATTCTTCAGAACACATAGGCGGATTTTTGTAGAAAAATTGTGGAATTTCCAAAATATATTTAAAGATAATAGTTGAGTGGTAAATCACGTGGCATTAGGGAGACTTATTTCTATTATTATCCTAGTGCTGGGGTAATGCAGCTATTGCTGGTATGTATTATCCATCTAGAGGCATTCCATATTGACAACACCTTTTTTACATTACCACTGGCAATCGTGCCTGATGAACTGAGGTAAAATCTTGTATATGGTGGCCACTAATTAAATCTTGTCTGTTATGGTCATTATTACAACACCAGTAATAACAGTAGCTCTTGATGTTTCATCGAACTTAAGTAGCTCTTATTGCAGAAAAGGTTTGAGACCCCCGGTATGGACATGGTCAGAGGTTTTTAAAAAACAGGTTGGGCAGGCCACAGCGTGCCTTACCAACTCCGGGCTGGTAGATTGATGCATCACAGACATCTGCCCCCACAATGTGACTTATAATTCCTCTGAATTAACTCGTTATGGCCCTCTTGGGACTTTAGATGCAAAGAAGTTGCTTGGACGTTCTCCAGCAAAAGGGTCAGAATCAAATCACCTACTTAAACGGGTTCATGCAAACAACATATGTAATAAAATGGATAGTTTCAACAGCTGCCACAAAATTCTAATAGGAAGCTAGACATGTATATTTCTTTACAGCACACAAAATTTGCACACAAATTCTACTGCCAGTGCCATGGGGTCAAACTCCAAGAAGACTATCATACAGGTTCAACCGAAATTGAAAAAGGAGCCTGTACCTCTACTAATGCCTCACAGTGTGCTCAGTACTGATAATGTGTGTGCCCCTTAAGTGTAAATCTAATGTCACAACACAGGTCACATCAGACTTGAGCCTTGTCTTTACACTGGGTGACCAGCTGTAATCTACATTTTGTAGATTCCAGTGACCTATCGCAGAACAACACATTACGTTCCAGATTTTCCAGGTTTTGACTGCAACTTCGCTCCATCCCGAATACCCATATTTGTGGTTCCTGCCATCACGGACACACCTTCTCATATCTGGCAAGTTTTCATAAGAACCACGATTGCTGTTCCTGCCAACGCGGGCAGTTCACTACTATTTTGGAGTACACAATGCAGATAGCATCTGGGAATTTTTCAGAAGAGCAACGTTTGTGGCTGCATACTCTTATTTACGAGTTGCCCTGACTTCACCCACTCGCTGTGGAGCAGTTACTACTATTCCAGAAATTTCACTGATACTACCCATCTCTCTACAGTCTAAATCCACGCCTCATGGAAAAGCATCCTGCACAATACATTAAAGCCTTGAAAAATCCCCAGGTCCCCGAGAAATCGGGGAGAAACACGTGTTGCCTGTTCTTGTGAAGACACTACGCAATGAAAAAAAGAAAAATCCACAGTACAATCAAGAAAGGAAGAACAAAGAAAACAGCTAGACTTTGTTTCGTATATATTCCTTATTACCATCTGTGTTAAAATACAGATAACTTTATGATATGAAAATGTATTGGCTTTTCATGCATTCCTTCCTAAATAATTCTGATTCCTGTGGGCACACGGGGTTTACCAACATGCATGAATTGTCACAGATACATTCAACTTATTTCTAGCCTTGCAAAAAAGATATGGGCACCAAGAGAGCTCCCCCTTTCCCACAAAGCGAGGTCAGACTTGGTTTTGGGATGGAGAAAGATCCCTTGAATGTCTCAGGAAAGCATGCACCCATGCCTCATGTTTACCACAGCAAGCCGTAGTATTTGACGCCCATCTCAGCACACAAGACAATCATGCATGTACAGAGAAGCCTTTCACGACGTGGAGTGAGATTCAGAGCGGGGCAGGGCTCTGCAGTCAGAGTGAAACACCAAGTGCACCCTGCTACTGCAAATGCTAAAACTGTTGCTTCACCAGAGTGCAGAGGACTGGCAGTGGTGGCAGCAATACTGATTGAGTCAGCAGGGCAGACATTTTTACCTGTCGCCTCCTAGGTAGCGCTACCACCAGCTTCTACATTTTAAATTGTCGGCAAACCCCCATGCAACCATTTCCTTGTCCCATCCATGCGGGGCATAAATGCTGCATGGTTTGGTCTGCATGTGGTGCCTGTGATCATGACCTTACTGACTTCCAATTTGTATGATAAAAAATGCAATTGCTACCTAAGATGGAGCACTGGTTAGAGCCCAGACAGATGTGAATTGCAGGACTCTTCTCAGATATTCAAGAACGCAGTGCAGTGGGTCAGACACTAAAGTGTTTAGGAGAGAAGATAGTTGGTCCCTTTGAAGTCAGGAAGTTTCCTTCCTGCCCCTTCCTGCCCCTTCCTGCACCACTGTCCTCTGGAAAGGCTACCTCATGCAGAGTAACAGGTAGCTGAGAGGGAGAGCCTGCATACCTTTTGTACCCTTGTTCTAGATTTCTACTGATCAAAGACTCCCTGCTACACCCCATCACTATGCTTAACTCTGGACAAAGCACAGAACCGATCACAGAACTAAACTGCTGGAATTCACAAGGTCTCTCTGCAACTTAAGTATAAAGATGGGCCAGAAACTTCCAGTCAGTGTGCAAGAGCTCCTGTGGAAGACGGGCAGAATCCTCAAAGCATCATAGTTGAAATAACAACCACCAACTCCCCTTGCCAGGTACGGAACCAGAACAGAAAGTTTTGTTTAGAGTTAGCTGCGTGCTTTTTTTATGCGAAGAAACCACGGAACAGGGAATAGGGAGGGTCGGTGAGGAATCTGCAGCTAGATAAAGTCTCTATCAGTAAGAGCGTTGCAGAAGTTAACTCACTTGTTCTTCTGATGAAGACTTCTAACTACATATTCCTCATCTCTTTAATAGATACCCAAGGACTACCTCCCTAGGTTGGGTCTGCAAACAGACAAACTAAAAAAGTCCTGAAGTACTGAGCAGGCATAGTGCGGATCTGATTATCTAGGCAATAGTGTCTTGTGAATGTATGTACTGACGACCACGTAGCAGCCTGACAAATGTTGCGAACCTACCCTTGCAGTGGAAACAGCTTTGGCCCTGGTACAATAAGTTTGCAAGCCCTCAGGGGTTGGCCAGTGCGAAGCAGAGCTTAATGCAGTGCAAGATGGTACTTTTCTGCACAGCCTTGCATTTTTTACTCCAGTGAGCCTTATAAAGAGCTGATTGTCCAACCAGTGTTCTTTGGTATGATCAATGTAGAAACGGAGATCTTTTCAGACCCAACCGGTGAAGTCTTTCCTCCTTCTTAGAGGGGCGAGATGGAACACACAGCGCCAGAAGGGTGATGTCCTGACCAACATGAAATGGAGTCACTACCTTCAGAAAGAAGGCGGCTCGACTACACAGAGGCAGATTGTCCTGGTAGAACATGGTGTAGAGCGGGTGAACAGAAATAGCCTACAACTTGCTGTGTTATGTATCTTAAGGGTATACCCAAAGTCTACAGGTTACGATCCCCCAACCCTATAACACAAGGACTTCATTCAATGTGCTATAAATGAGGAAGACAAATCTTGTTTATTGCAGTCCCACACTCTACCAGAAAGCACCTCTCCACCGCAAGACGGGGCAAACAAACAGTTCCTTTGTTTTCAGGACACAGGGTTAGTAGGGAAACCCACCTTTTGTGCTTAGAATGTCACACTCAAGCATGTGTGTTAATAACGACAGAATGTATGTTGAAAAACATTTGCCATAATCTGCTACTTAGTACATGCATTGAGACCACAAGACATAAAATATATTGCTATTATCAAGGTTACTAGAAATGTGAAAACAACAAACATTCCTACCATATTTCTCAGGAATATGATTCCTAAATCCTGCACTCAACTCTTTTTTCTCTGAAAGCATGAAATAAACTAACTGTGCCTAAAGAGAGAATATTTGGATTGAGGCCATGCATACCTGAACGCAGTGTGCCTCTGGGTTTATAAGACTCTCAGCTGGAGCAGGAACCAGGAGGAGGGAATGGCTGTTCTCAATGAAAACATTAGCTTTGGCAGCAGAGCACGGTTGAACCCAATTTCTGTCCCATGTGTCCAATCTCAGTCCAAGAACAGCAACCAGCAGTCTGGCATCTGGCCTCTTCTGGAGCGAAGGCCTCTCTAACCCAAATGGTCAAGACTTGGTGTTTATATAACACAATGACCAAGGATTAAGCTAGCTGATTATGAGTGGAAAAACCAAGCAGAAACGCAGTGAAAAAATCCAGCTGGAACCAGTTTTCATAATAGGAGTCACCTCTGTGCACATTTCAACTCTATATCTGTGTGTGTACTAGGCGTCCCTGAGAATCAGCTATTCAGGGCACCTTGGCCAGACTCATGTCTCCCATTCTGCTGATAATCAAACGAGACGGTGTCATGCAAACTGAATGTGCCTGCGTATCGTGAAATGTGCAGATAGGTTGTTTGGGGCTGACAATGCAAAATAACTTAGCTACGCTAACACGAAGTGAGTTTAAATAAGGAGTCATGCTCAGGAATCTATATCAACTGACCCGTTGTGCCGTTGTTATAGTGTGTAACCCTTTGAGCAAACATCATAACAGGTGATTTAATAATGATGGCTGGTCCAGCAGCCGCAAGGACGACTAAAGGGCCAACAAGTACCCTTTAACAGTGTCCAACGCGTCTTGCTGGGCATGAGACAACAGAACTTCGGAGAGCTTGGCATGGAGTAAATCGATCAGTTTAGCAGCAAACTAGGCCACAAACGTGTCACAATGGCAGAAGTATGTAGATTTGGTTGATGGACACCTGGCTGCCAAGAAGGCATCAACAACTTCGGATACAAAGTCAAAAGTACTTAATTGTTGTCGCTCAATCTCCAAGCATGGAGGTGTAGGCTGCGCAGATTCGGATGCAGAATCCTGCCATGCTGCTGCGAAAAGAGATCCTCCCGAACAGGCCGGCTGAGCAGAGGACAAATGATAATGGAGAGGAGTTCGGGACACCATTCTCTCAGTGCCTCAGCCGGGGCTACTAGGATGATTTGGGTCAGGTCAGTCCTGATCTTCTTCAGAACCTGGGGCAGGAGCTATATTGGAGGAAGAGGTAAAGTAGTCCTGAGCTCTGCTCTATGTGAAACATGTCTCTGAGCGAGAGGCACCTTGGAAATTCCAACTCGCAAAAGTGCTATGATTGCAGGTTCTCTGCAGTGGCGAAAAGAGTCAGGGTTCTCCCATTTGAGGAAAAGACACTGCATCAAATCAGTACATATCAGCCATTCGTGATCCCCAAGGCATTGATGGCTTAGTTCATTTGCTCTGGTGTTCAGGGAACCCACGAGGTGTGTGTCAACAAGTAAATTCTTTGGCAGTCAAGCCATGTCTGCAAATGCAAAGCATCCTGGTACAAGTTCCACACCACCCTACCCTGCTTGTTGCAGCACCACATGGCAGTGGTGTTATCCGTAAGCATCTGCATCAGCTTCTGTTTGATGGAGGGCAGGAAGACTTTCAGCGCCAAGCGGATGGCCCCCAGCTCCAGAAGTTGACCTGTGCAGGAGAGCAGACTACTCGGATCTTCCCCCTCTACCTGATGGTCTACCCAACCTAAAAGTGGGGTAAGAAGGGTCTGCCACTGACCCAATCGTAGTCTCGCAGTCAGCACTGCAGATCCATTAGAATCTCGTCCGAAATCTGGATCAGATCAGAACGAACCTCCAAGTGATGTGCCCATTCGGATTTCAGATCTCACTGCAGAACCCAAATATGTGATCTGGCATACTTGACCAACAGGATGCAAGAGCCATCAGTCCCAGTAGCCTTAGAGTCATCCTCGCTGAGATCTAGGACGGAGGTTGAAACATCAGGATCATAGCCTGAATATCCTGGACTCTACTTCAGGGGATAGGCGTGAAACTGCACTGTGTCCAGAATGGCTACGATGAAGGGGAGCGTCTGCAAAGGAGTCAGGTGGGACTTCAGCATATTGACAGTGATCCTCAAGGATGGCAGGAGATTTACTATAGTCTGGAGGTGGTTAATGACTAACTGGGGCGAGCCCGCCTTCAACAACCAGTCATCGAGGAAGGGGAAGACTAGAACACCTGACCTACGAAGATGTGCTGCTGCTTCAGCCATCACTCTTGTGAATACCTGAGGGGCACTGGAATGGCTAAAAGGGAGCACAGCGAACTGAAAATACTCGTAGCCTACTGTCAACCGCAAGTATTGCCTGTGAACCTGAGCACGGGGATGTAGAAATAAGCGTCCTAAAGGTCCAGCACTACCATCCACTCTCCAGGGTCGGACGCAGACAAGACCTGGGCATTTTTAACTTGTTTCTTCAGAGAAAGGAAACCATATTTTTTCGACACCAAGAAGTGGAGGGAATAGCAACCATGACAAATGTCTGGCACTGGTACCCTCTCTATGGGCTCTTTTAACCAAAAGAGTTGCACTTCCTGCTGCAAGATTGACAGGTGGGGCTCTGTCAGCCAATCTGGGGATAGTGGAAAGGTAAGGCGGGGTCTCAAGAAATGGAAAACGTAACCCCACTGAACAATTTGCAGGACCCACTTGTCCTAAGTTTCTGCCAAGATGACAGGCAGTAAGTGTCAGATCCTGCCTCCAAAAGGGTAATTGTGTGCTGTCATGGGCACATCAAAGAGGCTTTTTAGAGGGGGGTGGGGGGAGCAGAAGACTGAGCTGCATGCTGTCCCTGTTGCTCTCCTATGGGTACCACAGCCGTGAAACGGCTGTGGGGATTGTTGCACCTGCTGGGGCTGTTGTCTATCTTGGAAACCCCTACTATAGCCAAGCAGGTGGCGAAACTGCCGGTGCGGCTGGAGCAGAGGAGCAGAAAGGCCCAGGAAGCGTGCTGTGGCCCTGCAATCTTTGAAGAATTATCCCCAAAAAGTCGGGAGCCATGAAACGGAACGTCCTTAAGAATGACTTTAATGTCTCTTGAAACCCCAGTGGACCACATCCAGGCGTGCCTGCGAATGGCCACACTGGTGTCAATAACCCTACCGAGGGAATCAGTGGTATACAGTTCACAGCAGATGGTAAACTACATCATGACCATCTTGCATGGCCTGGAAAAGTATGACCTGGGCGTCTTCCGGGACCATGGGCAATACTTGGGCCATGGAGTCCCACAAGGCGGGAGACTAGCGGCCTAAGAGGCAGCTGGCATTTACTGAGCGATACCTCAAACTTGTAGAGGAAACAACCAGCTTACCAACAGGTTCTACACTCTTTTACTCCTAGTCAGGGGGAGTAGCGGGAAAAGAGTATAGATTTATTCTACTGGCCGAAACCTGCACCACAAGGCTCTCAGAAATGTGGTGCTGGGTCAGGAAAGCTGAATCGCCCGGAGCATGGCGATGGAGTCTGACGTTTGGACCAGGTACCCAATAGTCAATATGTAAGAGCCTCATTGAATGGAAGTAGGGGCTCAGAACACAACCGCCCAGATGCAACACCTTAATCGAAACACTGTTTTTAACTTCCTGAGTGGGAAGTTGAAGAACAAGAAACTCTGCCACCCTTCCCATAACCATAGCAAAGCAGGCACTGTCTTCCATGGCAGGCCCTGGGGGAAAACTAGTCCAGTGTCTTGGGAATCATCCAGACCACTAGCAAATTGAAAGTCCTCATACCAATTGTCCTCAAAGTAAAGATGGGCAATCTCATTCCTAGCATCATAGCCCCCATTTACAGAGTCTGTACCGAATAACTCTGCGAGGACATAAGCCTTTCCAGAATGTAGAGGCACTGTCTCAGAATCAGAAGGGTGGGAAAGAGGTTGCAGTTCAGATAAAGGAGCATGTAGCCTCAGTCAAAGTCGTGCCATCTCAGCATCGGACAGGACTATGAGTTAGCTGTTTTCGTCCAGAGTTGAAGGCGCCAGCATCAGCTGATAGCTTTTCATTGTGGATTATAGCGCCGGGGAGGGAACTGATATCAAAGTCGGTCTGGAGCACTGAGCGGATCCAGAAGGCTCAACAGGTGCCAAGGGCGGACCCACTGGGGCATGCCAAGTTGGGAGGCCTCTTGACTTCTTGATGCCTGCAGGTGCGCCAGAGGGAGTCGATGATGAGCCAAAAAGCCGCAGCATGGCTTTGATGAAATTCTCTATTTGCTTCAGACTCGAAAATTCCACTTGCCACAGAACAAGTGTTGGAATTGACTCCAAAGTACAGCCACTTTGGGAGCATGACCTGGAGGTACAATGACGCCCTAGCGCCTTCTCAGGAGATTGAGAGTGGCAGGACTGGGCTGAGTTCCACTTGAACTTCCTGCTCTTCTTCTTGGTTTTGCGTGGAGACTTAGATCGTGAAAACGAACTGTCACAGGAACAGCTTCGGGAGCAGGCTGGAGGACCTAACTTTAGACCTCAACTGATCCTGGTGCATGGTCTTGTAGTACTTTGCCACAAAGAGCTTCACTTTCCAGTCTCGACTGGCCTTGAGGTGCATCAGCACACAATCATTGCAGGCTTTGAAATCATGGTCCGACCCCAGGCACCACAAGCAAATTACGTGTGGGTCGGTCACAGATATTTGTTTGCGACATTCGCCACAAGTTTTAAACCCCATAGATTTTGGAAGTGACATATTTCCCTAGCACACTGTTTTTAGTAGAATCCACTGATCTCCACCTCTCTCAGATGGCCGCCCCAGACCAGGAGTGATGCATCTCTCACTACAGGCAGCTATGAAAGGGGAAGGGAGAAGTTTCTGCCACTGACCCAATCGAGGTTAGTCATCCACCACTGCAGATTTTTTGTAGTTGCATCCGAGATCTGGACCAGGTCAGAGACATTCCCCTGATGCTGTGCCCACTGGAACTTCAGGTCCCACTGCAGAGCCCTCAGCTGCTAACAGGCATGAGTTACAAGAAGGATGAAGGAGGTCATAAGGGCCAACAGTCTCATAGTCTGTCTCACCAAAATCCAGGATAGAGGCTGAAACATCGGAATCATAGCCCAAATATCCTGAACTCGCCATTCGAGAGGATAGGCCTGAAACTGCACAGTAGCCTGAAAGGCCCCAAAGAAAGGAGTGCCCGAGAGGGAGTTAGGTGTGACTTTGGCACGTTGATAGTTAACTCCAACAAATGCAGGAGGTCCGCCGTAGTCTGGAGGTGGGAGACTACTGCCTTGGGAGAACCTGCCTTCAACAGCCAGTAGGGGAAGACTGGAACACCTCACTTCCGCATATGTGTGGAAGCCTCCACCATCACTTTTGTGAACATCCAAGGAGAGCTGGTGAGGGCAAAGGGAAGCACAGCAAACTGGAAGTGCTTTTGGCCCACTGAAAACCACAGGTAGTGCCTGGGGGCCATAAGGACTGGAAAGTGGAAATATGCGTCCTTCAAGTCCAATGCCATCATCCAGTTGTCAAGGTCCAGGGCAGACAGGACCTTACCTAAGGTGAGCATTTTGAACTTTTACTTTTTCAAGAAGAAGTTGAGTAGGTGCAAGTCTAGGATAGGACGAAGGCATCCGTCCTTTATGGGCACCAGAAAGTAGTGGGAATATCAACCACAAGCTACTTCTGATGCCGGCACCCACTTGAGGGCTCCTTTGGCCAAAATAACCAACATTTCCTGATGGAGCAAGGAGAGATGGTGCTCTGTCAGCCAGTTGTAAGTGGGTGACATGGGTGGAGGGGTTTCCAGGAAAGGGATGGAGTAGCCCTTCTGGATGAATTGTAAAACCCATTAGTTAGAGGTTATCAACTTGCAGTGGGGCAAGTGATGGGGGATCCTGACGCCTACTGGGTGCCCATGCTGGTAAGAGGACAAATTAAAGGAGTTTGGAGGCTGCGGCTGTTGGGGGTGGGGGATTGGACTGACCCGAGCTCTCGCTGGTCGTACCACGTGATCTGTGGGAACCGCATCAACGGCCAGGAAAAGGGTGGGAACTCTGTTGCCCTTAGTGGGTGGGAGGAATGGGACGCAGTTGGTAGCGCCTACAAAAGCAACAGAAGAGGTGAAAGGGAGACTGGGGTTAGAGAGGGGTCATGAATAGACCCAAGGACCAGGCCGTAGATCTGCTATCCTTGAAGTGCTCCAGGCCGAGTCTGCCTTCTTACCAAAGAGGCGAGAGCCATCAAAGGCATGTCCATGAGCGAGGTTTGAAAATGCCCGAGAAGCCAGTGCTCTCAACCAGCGTGTAGTCAGTCAGTGCCACTGATAATGAAATCGATCTGTCCAGCAAGTGTGTAGTGTCTGATGGTGAAATTTGCTGGCTCTCGCCCATCAGCAATTGCTTGACAGTATGGCTCAGGCCTCCTACGAGAACTTAGGCAACACTTGCACAGCCAAATCTAACACAGTGTGCTGGTATCGGCCCAAAAGGCACACAGTGTTCACTGCTCGCAGTGCTAGGCTGGAAGAAATAATCCTCTTACCGAAGGTATTCAGCTTTTTGGATTCTCCCTCCGGTGGAGTTGTAGGGAATATACCAGGATTGATCGTACAAGTGAAGGCTTGGACCACCAAGCTCTCCACAATGGGGTGCTGGGTGAGGAAACTGGGGTCCCTAGGAGCGGGGCAATGGCTGAAGGCAATTGTCCTGTGCACAGGAGCCCATGTAAAGGGCTTGGTAGCGCCCCAAAAAGGAGATCTGTAAGGGCTTCATTGACTTGGGAGTAAGATTAAGAAAGGACGACTCCCGGCTGAAGCACCTCTGTCAAGAGGTTTTTCTTGACTGCCACTGTGGGCAGCTAAAGGTCCAGAACATAAGCTGCTCTCAGCACCACAATTGTGAAGGAGGCTCCCACCTCCATAGCCACAGTATGGGGAGAGACCTGGCCGGTGTCTAGTGAGGTGTCCAAACTACTGGCATTCGCCAGTTCCTCTTATTAGTTGTCATCGGTGTCATCAAGGGTATGCTGGTAACCATAAGGGTCCTCTGACTCCTCTCAATCATCACCCTTTCCAGGCCTGTCAAAAGAAAAAGGCACCGGCTCTGACTGGGAAGGCATGGTATAGGAGCCGGGTAGAACAATGGGGCCGCACCACGCAGTGCGTTGGTGGCATCGGGAGCGACTGAACACTGGATCCAAGGGGGCCGATTGGCGCAGAGGGTGAAGCAACCAGTGGAGAACCAGTATGGGCCTCCCCGCACCCTTGGGGGCCCCAAAGGTGCTTCTGAGGGGTTGGGTCACCCAAATATGAGGTACATAGCCTCATCCAGCTCTAGATTGGGCGGGGGTCATTCCAGCTCCGGAAAACTCTGGGAGGCGCAGAGCCGATCCTCACACAGGCCACACCAGGGAGCCGGGCCTAGAGTGCTGACGCTCCCGCGCCAGGTCCGATGTCTTGGACCGGGGAGAGAGAAGTGGAAGAGCGCTTAGACTTCCTTTTCTTATGGGACTTACCTGACAACCTTAATGGAGACGACAACCATCTGGAGCAGCTCCACAAGCAGTTCCGGGACCTTCTCAATGACAGAGATCGACAGCGTCGTCCGAAGTCTGGCGGCGAAAAGCTTGAGGGCCTGTTCCCTCAGCACCTTAGGACTCATGGCGCAGCAGTCCACGCAGGGCTGGGAGTCGAGGCCCGCTCCAAGCACCGGAGGCAAACCAGATGAGGGTCTGTCACAGACATTTGCCTATGACAGGCAGCATACGGTTTGAAGCCTGTAGGCTTCTTAGGAGACATCCCTAGCACACCGGGAGATTCAATCTCGAAAAAAACCTTGACACAAAGTCGAGAAAAAGTCAGTCAAAAAAAGACTGGAGCAGCTCTCTCTAGATCTGCGTTGACTGGGGCAGAACGAAAAGAACCGACGTCAGCACACTCGGGTGGCATCTATATAGGTACCCCACACGTCACATCCGGCGCAGATGATGCCAACGCAAAGCCAAACAACGCCACCCACCGGCGTGCAGGGGTACAGCTCAAAAAATTCCGGATTCAGTCTGACGTCTGAGAAATATTCTAAGACAAGTGATATGCGGCTAGAAGTCTCGATCAGATAAACATATGTTTGAAGGGAGAATTGAAACAAGGTAACTGAAACCTTTGTTATTCTAGTGACTGCAGTTGATAAAACAGGATGAAAAGTAACAGTAAGAGACTCACATGTGGGGTGAATTTTATATGCAACTAGCTTGATCGGTTTCTTACTCACACTTGTTTCCCGACAGAACCAACAACTGTTTACAGAGAAAATAAAACTCAGCTAGGGCACTTCTGAGGGGAGACTGATCGATCATTATCCCAAGAAACAGTAAAAGGGAGGAGTTTGGCACAGCAGTCCAACTCTCTCTTTGTGTTGCATGTGTTGTCTGCAACAGCACCCGGAAAGAAACAATACCAGACAGCAGCAAGCCATTACCACCACTTCTACAATGTCTTTTCCATTCTCACTTACCTCAAAGAGCCTCTGCATTTGCCATCTTGTTAGAGCTGTGTGGGGCTATGCATAGTACACCTCCATCCAGATAACCCAGCAGTGGACAGCAGGCACCTTGACAATTCTGTTTAATCTCCTAAACTGTTAGCGACACCAGAATCTTTGTGCGATAGTTCCCATGGGGAAGAGGGCGTTCACTTCCAGTAAGGATAGAATAGGGATTAAAGTGAATGCTGATTATTTGGTGTTAGCAATGACTTTCTGTAACATATCCAGTGTAATAGGTTGAAGAGATTCCAGGCTAACTGATTTTTCTGCATGACTTTGTTACTCTTTGAATTGAAAGGGAATATATGTTTTCACCCGCAATAGCAATTATCTTGTTGGGGAAGCGTGAGATTAAATCTATACATCTAGATTCCACCAGGGGAGGATGGCTGGATTTAGTGGTTTGTTATTGTATGATATGATCTGCACTTGTACCAAGGACTAGTATTTCTCTCCAAAGTACTCACGGAAGACTTTCAAGTAGTCTGACTTCTAATCCAGTTCTATCATCCATTCAACCTCCAATCCAACGAGGTACACAGACAGGCTGAATAATACGCTCAAGCTTTCTTCGAGTCTCAGATCTTAAAAAAGGGGGCCTCATAGCTGAATAACCCTTATGACACCCAGAGAGCACTGAATAATTTGCCAAGATGCATAAATAAATTGTACTGCTTACAATATCCTTCTGGAATCAAAATGTATGTTTCTGACCTCCAAGGGGGCACGAATCCTTAAGGTTAATCACTCCTTGGTCTGTTACAGGGTTTGTGGGAGACTAGACTACACCGGTCGGAAGTACAAACTCCTCACACCACCCCTTTCACATTTGCTGCTGTTAGCTCGTGACCTCGTATTTGTGTGCATTCCTTAAAAAGATGTCTGGATATCAAGAGCATGTAACTGCTGTAAAAGGCACAAGAAGTGTGATACTAACACCAATGCCTAGTTTGAAGAGCAAGCAGGTGTCAAACTTTTTCTAAACCATATAAAGTGTCCCTTTCGTCACTGCTGTCAAAGGAGAGTGCTGCAAATCCTCCAAGTCACACCACAAAAGTATTTCCATGATCCACAGCTATGTAAGGAAGCAGTGTGTGCTTTGATTGTTGAATACAAGGGAATGGTTAATAGTGAATCCTCCACGGTCATCCTGCAAACACCAACTGTGTTGGATATAGAACACTGGTAATGAACTTGACAACAAAGCACTCTGTATCAGAAACACACTAGACTCATGTTTTCAATGGCCGGAGTGCAAGACTTCTCTTACAGAGCAACATGAAGGGGAGGAGCCAAAGCATTTGAACACTGTTAAGTTTCCGTTCGTACATATTTGAACTGGTTTCAAAGTCAAAACTTGAATTGGCCAGACAAATGGGCTGAAACCAGGCCTGCTTCCAAAACCTGCAGCAACCCTGCAGTTATGTTTGGCTAGTCCTGAAAGTCATTACATTTGCTACATGGATGACAATGGTGGCGTATTTTTTTCAAGTGATGTAATCTTACTGGATTTTGTGATATTCAACTGATCCAGCGAGCTTCATCTCATTGTGCAACAAGGCGTGTGTCTGCTATCAACTGGACTGCTGCAAAATTTAGTTTTCTGGGAAAAGTTTGTATATCAGGTCCTGGACAGGACAGACAATAAAGGTATCATAGGATCTCTGGGTCACCTCTCCAGACATTCTCTCCTGGCTCACTTCTGTCGACCACATGGCGCGTACCCTCTCAGACCACGTGCCAATCCGGCTAAGCCTCAGGCTACCTCATTCTCCTCGGCGCGCATTCGCTCGGCGGCTTCCATCTAACGCACTACGAGGCACTGTATTCTGTGACGCGATCCGGACCGCGATCACTAACTATTTCGAGCTCAATGAGGGTTCTGTGGACTCTCACTCCACTCTTTGGGAAGTCGTCATCCGCGGTGAGTGTATCTCTAAACATTCTGGGGTCTTACGCTCCATTCGTGGCGCTCTTAGCTAATTGGAAGCAGAAATTAAATCCCTGGACTCCTCCCACGCGCTCGATCCCAACCCAGACACACTCGCTCATCTTCGCGAGAAACACACTGAATTCGCCGAGGAGGCCAACAGAGAGCTTTCCTTTTTTGGCAGAGAGGCTCGGGCACGCCGCTTCGGCGAGGGGGACCGGCCCGGTAAAACTTTGACCACCCTCCTTCGTCCACCTCGTGCTGCATCCTATACAACAGCGCTTCAGGATGGCGACCCTGCTCGGACCACCTCCGCTGAAGAAATTAAGACGAGACTTACTGATATTTACACGCAACTGTACACCTCCGGGACTACCCCCCCCCCGCGCGAGGTCATAGACCAGTATTTTGACACCCTCGAACTGCTGTGGCTCGAGCACCATCACCAGGAATACCTAGACGAGCCTTTCCCTAAAGAGGAGATACTCGCCGCCATAAATGGTACGCCTGGTGACAAGGCCCCTGGTCTGGACGGCCTGCCCGCCTCATTCTACAAGGCTTTCGCCCCGCTACTTGTGCCGCATCTGGCTGCCATGTATAATGAATCTTTCGAGAGCGGTCAATTCCCACCCTCGCTTCGCGAGACTATGCTAACTCTTCTGCTCAAACCGGATAAGCCCCCCGATCTCCGTGATTCCTATCGCCCTCTGTCCCTCATAAATATGGACAATAAAATCTTTGCCAAGTTACTTGCTTCACGTCTTCTCCCTCTCATGCCGCACATTGCCCGCCCAGATCAGTCCGGCTTCATTCCCGGCCGCGCAACATCCCATAATCTTCGGACTATCTTCTCCGTCCTTCATCAGATTAATCCAGCGCTCCCTGCTGTGGCCGCCTTGCTTGACGCCACCAAAGCGTTCGACACCCTGGAATAGCCCTTCCTCTTCCCCCTTCTTGCACGTCTCAGCTTCAGTCCAGTCTTTATTCGAAAGATCTCGCTCCTGTACACTCTCCCTACTGCCCGTCTCCGGGTCAACGGCCTCATTACGGATTCCATCCGTATTAGGCGTGGTACCCATCAGGGGTGCCTGCTTTCACCTATGCTCTTCGCCATCGCTATGGAGCCACTGGCGGCTAGACTCCGTCAACGCCACACACAGAAGGGCATCGGATTTGCGGCCCGTGCCCTCTTGGTCTCCATGTATGCGGACGACGTCACTCTATATGTCCGCAACCCCCAGGAAAATCTCAGTCCTTTGGTGCGCGAGATCATCAGGTTCGGCGGCTATTCAGGTGTTCAGGTGAACTGGAACAAATCGGTCCCCTTTCCTCTCACTGATGCTACTACGCCCTTTACCCCGGACTACCCCTTCGTGTGGGCGACTGGCCCCACTCGTTATTTGGGTGTCTGGCTGAGCAGAGACGCGGACGAACTCTGGCGAGCTAACTTCGGTTGCGCGGTGGACTGGCTCGAGTCGAAGATTCCTATATGGAGCCGACTGCCCTTGTCGCTGGCCGGTCGAATGGCTGTCGTCAAGATGGTAGTTCTTCCGAAATTTTTATATTTATTCCTAAACGTGCCTATTCCTCTCACTGCCCACTTTTTTCGCAGGGTCCGCTCATTGATCATCTCTCTCATCTGGGCTGGCAAACAGCCTAGGATCGCTTATGAGACACACACTTCCGATGGCGTGTGGCGGCCTCGGCGCCCCTAACATCAAGCTCTACGCATTGTGTGCCCAGGCCAGCTTCTTGCATTTTTGGCTTTACCCCACTCCTTTCCAACCGCACGTGGCGGTCGAGGCCGATCTCGCTGCCCCGTGGCCGCTCACGACGGCCCTGTTTGCCCCGGCCAGACTCCCGCGCACTGAGATAAACACGGTCGAGACTTTACGCTGGGCTTGGGAGGGCCTTCGCCGCCTTTCCGATGCCCCCATGCTCTCAGCAACAACGATGCAGATCGTTCGGCATCCGGCTTTCCGTCCTCTACAGCCCTCTGGTATGGCTAAACATGCCACCCGTTTAGGGTTGACCACAGTTGCGGATCTCTACCCAGGGAACACTTTTTACTCTCTCGCGGACGATTCCGGTCCTATAGACACTTTACTTTTCTATCAGCTACGCGCAATCTGTAGGGAGCTACATCCCACGTTCCCCCAGCCTCCTCCCTCGATGGGCACGCTGGATTTTCTGTACTCATCTCCTTCTCCTCGGAAGTTGGTAACCAAACTTTACGCTCTCACACTGGTGGCCTCATCCGTATCCACTGACCGCGCCCGTGCGGCATGGAGTGCGGACCTTGGTATCGACATCCCACAGACTGACTGGCTCTATTGTTGCAAACAGACTAAGCGTTTGTCCCCAAATTACCGCCTGTGCCTTATTCATTTTAAATATTTGCACAGGCTATATCGCACTCCCGTCCAGCTGCACAAGCTGGGACTCATCCACAGTGATAGAGGCATGCGCTGTTCTGCACCTGCGGCGGACTTCTCACACCTTGCCTGGCTATGCCCTAGGGTCTCTGCTTATTGGCGTGAGGTCTGCACAGCCATTTCAGAGATCACCTCCTCGCCAGTTCAGCTCACTCCCTCCCTCCCTCGCTTTGCCTTAGGATTCGTTAAATTCTGCCCGGACGCCTCGCGCCGTCTGATTGCCATGCTGCTTGTCCTTACGCGGCGTAGGGTTTCCATGTGCTGTGGTCCCAAACCCTCACCCAAGTTCTCTCAATGGCTCGAGGATGCATCGTGTTGCCAGACCATATTGTCTGAATTCTGGGACCTCATGCCAGCTAGATCTCGCCCACTCGATATCTGGGGCCCCCTAGTTCATATCTCCTGACCCGCACTCCCCCGGGCCCGGCTGCCTCTCCTGCGCTCCCCACCGGCTCTCCGCCCGTGGCGGCCGCCGATGTGGGTCAGTAATCGGCCTTCCCCCGCCCCTTCTCCTTTTCAGCTGGTCCCGCCCTCTCCTCTATAGATTGTGAGCCCCCTGTCAATTGCTGTCATCGTTTAGTCGAGGCCAAGAAATATCTGCCATGCTGTTGCTCTCTGGTGTTATGTGCTATTAATTCTCACGGTTACCCTCATTGTGTCTTTTGTATATGGTGCTTCGATTCAATGCAAGAATGTAACCTGTCTATTCGATTTGATCAATAAAGGTTTTTGAAAATAAAAAATAAAGATATCTTACACCTCCGGTTTCAAACATGTGAGGTCATTTCACCAGAACTGTTTATCATCGAAAGGGACATTGACGCGGTCAAGAATCTCCATACTGATTTTCAAGGCTGTGCTATTCTGCATGATGCTGATCTGTAGCTGGGTACAGATAATTACAAGGACATGACCTGTTTCAACAGGAATGTACACTGGTTCTTACACCTTCCAGGTACCATTAGAGTGGGTTTTACTGATTATCAGCGGAAGCACTGTTCTATTCAGAGATGGGCAGTTAACCAAATTGAGAGCTAAATTCCCATATTGTAGAGCAGCGACACAATTCAGTCCATACTCATTTTTACTGTCAAAATTATGAATATCTGACTTCTGTCCTCCTTTCTAGGATTAAAGGGATACGTGCACCTATTTTTTAGGTACCTATATGGATAATTATTTTGAAGTATGGGATGCAACCGATTCTTTCCAAGGGGTATGGAGTTTGAAAACATGGCATATTCAATGGCCTGCTACTGTTTTTCCTGCATTGCTTACCCATGAAATGTTGTGCTTCTGAACGACAATAATACAACAAACATGTTTGGGATCACTACAATTCAGAATCTAGCCACACCTTTAGCACCACTTCAAATGGGGAGGGGGAATTTTGGAGTATTCAAAATTGATGCACCAATTGATAATGGAACATGTATTTGGAGTTTGCATGCAAATAAATACCCCCTCAGTTTCACAAGGTGAATCCTAGATATGGTAAGATTCAGGTAATAAAACATAGTACAGGTATGCTTTGCCTAGTGTGGTCCCATAATCCTTCCTTGACCTCAACTGCACATCATATTGACTACTTTAGTGAGTTTTCAGATGTAAATGCTTTCAATAATTATTCACAATTTTTAACCAGGTCCAAATGAGACTTGGTTACGCAGCTATGGCGGTTAGGCATTAATCATTGTATCCATATTCAGGGAAACTGTTAAACAGATACGAGAAATCAATGACCAGTGGAGCAACGGCGGACCACTAGTTCCGCACCTCACGCCAGTTCCAGTTAGTGAGTTTAGCCGCGCAAAACTACCCCAACGCCAGCCGTTACGTGACGTCACTGTGCTCCAGATCAAAGAATCGTTTTTATGTCCAATGGGGGTGCGCAGCTCACAAAGTCCAGTAGTCAAATATCGATGCAAAAATATAGTTTCTTTATTTCAAATTGTTTTTAAGAACATCAAACATAGACATGCCAGCCAACGCGTTTCATTCCCATACTGGAAACTTCATCAGGGCTGAAAGAAGAAATGCGTTACTTACCTGTAACAGCAGTTATCCAGTATTGGTATCTTTCATAGATTCACATGCCTGAATCATTCCCCGTCGTCGAGATGGGAGTCCCCGGTACATTATAAAAGTAATGTCTTATTAGACATACCAAACCATAGGCCTAAGGCCTCTCATTAGTAACATATCCAGGTCCTTTTGTGAAAAGGACCAAACTCTAAACAGCAGCCAATCAGCAGCTACCACCCTCTGGAACCTTCCTGTCAGGAGCTCTGGTCCCTCAGATTTTCGTAAGCGTAGTGCTAAGTAATAGTACCACTGAGAGAACCAAGAGAGCCTTTCCAAGGGAGGTGGGTGGGTTGCATGTGAATCTATGAAAGATACCAATACTGGATAACTGCTGTTACAGGTAAGTAACGCATTTCTTATCCAGTATTAGGGTATCTTTCATAGATTCACATGCCTGAATCAGAGTAGCAAGAAATAGTGAGCACATTTCCTTTGTTCCCCATAAGGGATATACACTCATTGGTTAAAACAAAACCCCTATTGATACATTTCATTATATCATTGATATAGTGCATCATAATAAGAATAATAATCATAGAAATGTGCGGTAAAATAAAGGTTGGTGGGAAGGAGGAAAGGCTCACCTCTATTGAAATAGATGACGTAGTACTGCCTGTCCAACTGCAGCGTCCTTCGCCAGTTCTGAATCCAAGCAGTAATGCTTGGTAAATGTGTGCGGCGTTTTCCATGTTGCCGCTCTGCAAATGTCCACCAGCGGTACGCCGGCAAACAGGGCCATGGACGTAGAGACCGCCCTGGTAGAATGGGCACAAACTGTAGTTTGTAAAGGCTGACCTGCCTGCTGGTGGCATAGAGTGATAGCGCTAGAGATCCACCTAGATATACTCTGCTTGGTAAGGGGGCAACCCTTCCTAGGCACACTGTAGGCCACGAAAAGTTGGTTAGACTTTCTGAACGGTCTTGTTCTATGCAGGTAGAATTTAATGCATCGCTTCAGGTCCAAGGAATGAAGAGCTTTTTCCGCTGGTGTTTGAGGATTGGGAAAGAATGTCTTCAACACAATGGGTTCGTTAAGATGGAAGTACGATGGCACTTTAGGGATGAACTTCGGGTTAGTTCGAAGAATTACCCTATTGTCCTTGAATTGCAGAAATGGATACTGTATTGTAAAAGCATGAAGCTCGCTGACTCGTCTTGTTGAAGCCAGGGCGAGCAGAAGTGCAGTTTTCCAGGAGAGGAACTTGAGGTCCACCTTGTGTATTGGCTCAAAAGGATGCCTCATAAGCTGGGCTAGAACTGTATTAAGCTGCCATGTTGGAGGAGGAAGCTTTAGTGGAGGGAAAGTCCGGAAAAGACCTTTGAGGAATTGTTTTATGAGTCTATTGGACCAAAGCGAAGGACCTGTGGAGGATCTCCTGTAGCGGGATATCGCTGCTAGGTGAACTCTGATGGAAGCATGAGCGAGGCCTGCATTTGCGAGATGAAGGAGATATGGCAAAATCTCTTCAGGCGATGACTTAAAGGGATGTACTGTGGCAGATGCACACCAAATACAGAACCTTTTCCATTTGAGTGAATATGTCCTGCTTGTACTGTCCGCTACTGCTCGAGACAGAACCGCTCTACAGTCCGGAGGGATATTCATAGCTTGGAATTCATTGTATTCAGGAGCCAGGCCGATAATTTCAGTGAGGCCGGGTCCGGATGTTGTATCTGTCCCTGATCCATTGTGAGGAGAGACGGAAACGGCTTCAATGGAATTGGAGGTGTCTGGGATAGGAGATGTAGCTCCGTAAACCAATGTTGGCGAGGCCATGCTGGTGCTATTAAAATCAGTGTGCAGGGCTCTGCCTTCATCTTCTTGAGTACTCTGGGGAGCAGTGGAATCGGCGGAAAAGCGTACGCAAAGACGCCGCACCAGGCTATTGAAAATGCATTCCCCAGAGATCCCTGCTGGGGATGCCAACTTGCGAAGCGTCGGCATTTGGCGTTGAACTGTGACGCGAACAGGTCTAGATTTGGTTCGCCCCATTGGTCGAAAATGCGGTTGAGAATACCCTGGTGTAATTCCCACTCGTGGCAAGAGGTTTGTAGTCTGCTCAGTGAATCTGCCAACGTATTCTCCCTTCCTGGAACATATTCGGCCTTCAGAGATATCTTGTGCTGAAGTGCCCAGTTCCAAATTTTCTGCGATTCTTGAGATAACAAGAGAGAACGAGTCCCCCCCCTGTTTGTTCACATAGTGCATTATTGTGGTGTTGTCCGTTTTGACAAGCACTAGCGAACCTGCTATTCTGGGAAGAAAAGCTCGAAGGGCTAGATACACAGCTCTGAGTTCTAGGAGGTTTATGTGCAAAGTCCTTTCCGTTATTGACCACTTTCCGCTGATTTGAAGCTCCTGGAGAAAGGCTCCCCAACCTTCCAGGGATGCGTCCGTAGTTATTACCTGAGGAGACACCTGAGGTAGGAAAGACAGGCCTTGTGATAGATTCTGTGGACGAGTCCACCAGTGTAAGGCTGTGATTACTTGAGGAGTGATCTGTATGATGTCGTCGAAAGATCCTTCCACCTGAATCCACTGAGCGGCAAGAGCCTCCTGGAGAGGCCGCATATGGAGACGACAATGCGGAATGAGTAGTATGCACGAAGACATCATCCCTAGGAGAGATTTGAAGAGCCGAACCGAAAGAGACTTTCTTAGTTTTATCCTGTTTGCCAGCTGTGCGAGCCTGCGTTGTCGCTCTTGCGTTGGACAAGCATGCGTGTGGACCGTATCCAACACGGCTCCCAAGAATGTGATCCTTTGAGAAGGTTGAAGCATTGACTTTTTGGCATTGAGGGTGAGACCTAACTGCTTGAAAAGTTCTAGACAAGCGCTGGAAGATTGTGTTGCGCCTTGAAGAGATGGTGCCTTGACGAGCCAGTCGTTGAGGTAAGGAAATACTTGATGACGCTGCTGTCGGAGGTACGCAGCGACCGGTGACAGGCATTTTGTGAATATACGAGGAGCCGATTTGAGCCCAAACGGCAGCACTCGAAATTGGTAATGCCTGCCAGCGACGGCAAATCTCAGAAATTGTTTGTGTTTTCTGTGGATTGGAACATGGAAATAGGCATCCTGTAGATCCAAAGATACCATGTAGTCGTTCGGGTTGAGAAGTTGTAAGACTTCCTGTATGATAATCATGCAAAATGATTGCTTCCTTAGGAATTTGTTCAAATTTCTTAGGTCTAGAACCGGCCTCCACTTGTCGTCTCTCTTGCGTACCAAAAAGAATCGGGAATAAAAACCTTTTCCTCGTTGATGAACAGGAACTCGCTCTATGGCTCCTTTGCGAATCATGGATGATATTTCGTTCTGCAAGAGGTTCAAATGCTTGTGAACCATAGGTTGAGGTGGAGTTGGTGGAGGGGTTTGAAGAAATTCCAAGGAATGTCCAAATCGTACTATTTGTAGGACCCACTGATCCGTAGTAATTTGTTCCCAGTTGTGGAAAAAATGTGATATCTTCCCTCCTATTTTGAGTGGAGAGGGTGGGGCCGAAGTTGGTGGCGAGGGAAAGTCATTGACGCCGAGCAGCATCTCTCTGGCGACCAGCCCTTCCTCGAAAAGAGGATTTGTTATAGGCAGTTTGTTGTGATTGCTGCCTCTGCTGAAATTGCGGCCTGTATTGCTGGCTGGACGAGGAGTAATTAGGATATCTATTCTGTTGATATCCTCCTCTATAGGACGATTGACCTCTACCTCGCGAGCCACGAAAGGAAGATGTTTTATATTGGAGGGTTCCCAAAGATTTTGCCGTCTCTGTGTCTTTCTTAATCCCTTGTAGGGCCTCATCGATATGAGATCCAAACAGGCACTGTCCATCATAGGGCATATCTAGGATCTTTGTTTGGACCTCAGGTCGGAATGTTGTTGCTTTAAGCCAGCCTTGGCACCTTAAGACTGCCGCTCCTGCCAACTGACGGAAGCCAGTAGATGCGATGTCCATCGCACAATCTATAATTTCCGAAGCTGACCTTTCGCCCTCTTGCAGTAGCTTTTTCGCTTCCTCTTTAGTGTCCTCTGGTAAACTGCCCAAGAGAGGTGCAATATCCGACCAGATCTGCCTGTTGTATCTCCCCAATAAGGCTAGTGAGTTAGCAGCCCTCACTGTCAGTGCAGACATGGAAGAGAAACGCTTTCCAATGTTGTCCAAACGCCTACCCTCTTTATCCGGTGGAGCTGACAGTGGAGTAGAAGGGTTCTTTGAGTGGCGCTGGGCTGCTTGTGTAACCACAGAATCTGGCTTGGGATGGCCAGTTAGACAGGCTGGGGCGTCATCCGGTGCCCTATACTTTTTATCCAGCCGTGGTAGGATTGGGGGCATTGAAGAAGGATTCTTCATGATCTTGACCCCTTGTTCCCAGATATAGTTTATTATTGGCATGGATCGCACTGACTTCTTAAATGGCTCTTTAAAGTCATATGAAACAATCTTGTTGCTGGGAAGGCATTGGCAACTGAAAACGCTTCGCCGCTCTTTCTAGGAGATTATGAAAACCTCCTATGTCCTCCGGAGGCGAGTCTACTGGAGGAGGGGAAGGAGACTCTGGAAGTGGTATGACGTAGTCGTCCCACTCCTCATGTTGTGATCCATCATCCGGGATTTCCCCCTCTTCTTGAAGACAGTCCTCTTCATCGTCAGTAGAGTGGAGAGACGGAGAAATCACTGTCAAGGCGGATGGCTGAGGTGGAAGTTGTACGGCCGGTGGTGGAGCTCGTTCCTGAGCAGTAGACGGAGCAACAGTAGGAAACCTCTTCTTATAATCTGTAATCAAAAATTGGAGGTCCGGCACCAAAGCCACCGGAAGACATACCATCTGAGGTTGTTGAGGCACTTGATCTTCCTGATAATATGACTGACCATGAACGTCCTGATCATCCTCATCTGAGAACTCCTGATATTTAACATTGAGTTCCGACAGACTTGTTGCCGCCCTAAAAGGCCCCTCGTCGTCCGAATCATCATCCACATCCAATAGATGAGAGGGTACTAAGGATTGGACTCTACTGGGTGACGTTACAGAAGGTGATAATCTGCTGAGTTGTTTAGCCTTCATTTTTGGTGTAGACATCAGGATCGTCGACGGAACACTCGTCGTCGACGGTGGCGCGTCGACGGGTAAAGCTCTCAGCTTCGTTGAAAGTGTTGTTGAAATCTTCGTCGACGGCGTCGTCGACGGAATTGGCGTCGACGACGGTAATTTTACCGTCGATGGAGACGTCGGCGGCGGTATCGTCGACGGGAGAGCCGTCGATGTGGCTGTGACCGTCGACGGGAAGGTCGTCGTCGGAGTCGTCGTCGACCGGATCGTAGTCGGATTCTTCGACGACGATTTCTTTATTTTTATCGTCGACGACATGATCACCTGTGCCGTCGACGAAGATGTTGTAGTCGTCGACGATGATCGCGGTGCAGACGAGACAGACATAGTGGAGACTGTCGTCGTCGACGTGGTAACCCTGGCAGTGACAGGAGCAGTCGTCGTTGAAATCGTCGACGATGCCGTCGTCGACGAGCCTGAGGAGGGTTTTTTGAAAGAATGCTGGACTCTAACTGAAGGAGTCGCAGTGTCTGAAGATGGCAATTTTTTGTCTGTGGAAACCTCTGAAGGCTTTTTCTGCGTCTTCTTTGCAGGTTGCTGCGATGAAGTGCTCGGAGAAGCATTTCTCGACCTTTTCTGAGGAGTTTTTGAGGAGGTTCTTGATGAAGTTTCACTCTCCTCAGAGGACAAGGGGTCTTGTTTGTCCTTTAACCTCTGCAGCCAAATCAAAAGACGTCCTTCCCGGTCTTTTAGGGTTTTTGACGAAAAAATACGACATACCTTGCAGTCTTTAGCTGAGTGGTCTGGGTAAAGACAGTACAGGCAGTGCTTGTGAGGATCGTCCACATGCAACCTCTTCTTCCTGCAGGTTGTACATGGCCTAAAAAGGCCTTTCTTCGAGGTGTCTGACATGAAGACGACTATGACTTCACTCAGACAGACGTAAGGATAATGAAATACCTTTATAGAAGTATAAACGCTGTAAGATAGGAAACCTGAGCAGAGCTCAGTTGGAGACTCCTTAGCACAACGTGCGGTAGAAAATCTGAGGGACCAGAGCTCCTGACAGGAAGGTTCCAGAGGGTGGTAGCAGCTGATTGGCTGCTGTTTAGAGTTTGGTCCTTTTCACAAAAGGACCTGGATATGTTACTAATGAGAGGCCTTAGGCCTATGGTTTGGTATGTCTAAGAAGACATTACTTTTATAATGTACCGGGGACTCCCATCTCGACGACGGGGAATGATTCAGGCATGTGAATCTATGAAAGATACCCTAATACTGGATAATAACAGATAACACAAATATTACATTCAAATAACAAGACACAGGACTAAACCATAACACACACATAAACACATAAATAAACATAACAATAATATGTACACTATTACTTGTGACAACTCAAGACTCAGACAATCCCAACAAAATTAAACACATTGACTACATAGAAGATACAAACTTTCCATTATAATAAAATTGCTCACGAGCTCGGATGGGACCTGGTCCCTAGCGTGAGACACTTCAATACCAGTTGATAAAAGCGAGTGTCAAGGTCAGCCCCATCATTAACAAAGATTGACAGTGATTAAGACGGTATATATAATATCAGCAATCACTGACGGACTGAAATAAGACAGTAACCAGTTTAGGCAGCCCTATACAGCAGAACAAGAGGGAGGTAATAGTACAATTCTTACCAAGTGAAGAAAGTAACAAACGGCTTAAATCTACCGCCTCACACTCCGAAGTCTACGCGTACAGCAATCTTACGTGAGGTAAATTCACCCAAGGAAAATGTGTGTTCTTCCATGTGCCCGGAGGGTAAAATGCAGGCTTTAAAAAACAAAGCAGGTCAAGTACTTTGTTCATGTTTATTTGAGGGCTAGAAATGTGCAGGGAAGAAGAAGGGAAAGAGAAAGAGACGTAGGGAAAGTAGAACCAAACATTTCATACTCTGCCAGCTCATTCATTGCGCAGTCAAGTCCTATCTTGGACCCAAACGACAATGTGTCCATATAACCCCATACTTGAATACCCCCCAGTCATATCTGAATAACCCCCAGTCCGACTTGGCACCCATATCACAGTCAATGAATAACAGGAGAAAGAGTATGATTCAAACAACATACCTAATCGGCCACTGAGTAATAGTTTAGTATACGTGGTGCGTTGTATGTTGTAATCCAACCAGTAAAATAGCAGATAATCAGATTCAATCTATAATTGAAAGAATACGGTAGAGGGTAACATACGATCCTATGTGTGCCAGCCGATAAGCCAAAATAGCATGTGGTATTCACCACCATCGATTTAGGAAAAAATATACCAACCCAAAGACCTCTTATCTTTAACCCTAGGTTATGGTGTAATATCATATAACATCGTACCTCATAATATGATGATTTTCTTAGGTAATATTCTTGTGTTTTAATTAGACCCGGTCCCGTGTATTGCACTGGGGCCCAGCACAATGATCACAAGTAGGGTAACTCCTATAGGAAGAGAAGCAAAACTCGATGTAAGGCCACGTTTATAATCAGCCCAATTGACAGAGGTTATACATGACTTCCATATCGGTCTCCACATCGTCCCCCTGTATAACACATCAGGTGTCTGTCGAACCAGCAATGAGCTTGAATCAACAAATATGCTTCCCACTAGCCGCCGCACGCTGTTCAAACACCTATCCTCCTGATGGCAGCCCCCCCTCCCTATTCAGGACTATAGGGACTACCCCTATGTTTCCCCGGTTAAAGACCCTTGTCCACATGTCCGCTCCATTGAATAAGTCCAAATCCAGATATCCAAATCCGTAACTATATTAGATACGAATGCTAAGAGCAGAAGGTATTGACTTGAGGGTAAAAACGCTCTAGCCAACACCGCCTCCAGGCCAAAACTCAAGATTAACTACACCCTTCCTACTAGACATAGCACGCTGTTTAAACACATACCCTCCTGATGGCATCCCCCCTCCCTATTCAGGAATATAGGGACTATCCCTGCGCGCCCCAGGCTTGAGGTACTAGCCTACATGTCTGCTCCATTAAATAAGTCCATAGGTAAGGTATCCAGATATCCAAATCAGTAACTTTATAAGGGACGCATGCTATAAGCAAAAAGTATTTAACTTGAGGGTAACAACGCTCTATTACGCAACGCCCAGTAGCCGAAGCCCAAAACTTATTACACCCTTTACAAAACAACCCACACTGTGGGTCCAGCCAACAGAGTTCAAGAGTCCCACTTGCTTCCCATAGTTTATTAAGAAAGTATAGAAAGCCACTACCTACAACACAGAAACCAAATCCCATAGTGTTGCCCTGCCTTGACCTTCTTACCTTGAAGCCGTACGAGTATTACTCCTTCTTCATGTGCAAACTAAGCCTTCCCGCCACCGCTGTAAATATACGGGGCTCCACCCTCAAACAATTAGAAGTATCCAATCAGCGGCCACCATGCGGGAAGATGGAGAGTCGCCTATCTAGATGTTGATGAAACGGAGAAATAAACCAGCTGCCATTACTAAGAGGTATACTGCGCCTTATATCAGTCCTCATAAACACATTCACGAAAGTATTTAATTTCAAAGGACGAAAAGCTGCTAATGCAGCAACTCCCTATAGCTAAAAGAGTCTAGTGAGCAATAATTCATTAAAATCAAACGTCGGGCTGTTACTCAGCGTTTAGAAATCCAAAAGCGAAATGCCGCTAATACAATGACTGCCTATTACTACAAGAGTCCAAAGAAAGTAATTCGCAAAAATGAAGCGATGGGATGTTCCTAATCATATTCCTCTGTGGCATACGGAAACCGAACTGGCCGCCATTTATAAATGGTCTGACTACTCCTCAAAGTAAATGTATTTCAATATATGTATCGGAAACGAAGGGGCGAATAAGCCACTGTCGTTATATTTCCAAGTGAGGTAGGCCCCCAAATCACTCAATATCCTTGCATGTATCCAAGACCCACATACCAGAGAAGCTAATCCAAGGGGGCGGGGCCGCAAAAAATAACTGCATCTGTAAAATAATAATGATCCAAATCGTCAGCAACTGAAGGTTGCTATTGTGAGTGCAAGAATCCTGCTCATCTCATATACCACATATATAATGAGAACAAACCCATTTTTAACTGTATTTCAATGCAACCAGGAGTGGACGCCAATTGTAGACGGTCTGACTGCTCCTCATTGTGAATATATTTCCATATGTGTAACGGAAACAAAGGGGCGAACCAGCTACTGCCGTTATGGTTCAAAGTAAGGTCTGCCACTGAGTCAGTCGATAAATTTGCATAGGTCCAAGACCCTCACAGCAGAAAGGCAAATATACGGGACGGGGAGAAGGTAAAAAGAACAGAGTTTAAAAATTAATGATCCAGATCGTCATCAGCTGGGAGTTGTTGATGTAAGTGCAAACTTCCAGCTCATTTCACGTGTCACATTTATCATGGAAACACCAAAAGACAGTATTTCAATGCAATCACATGCACAGCCCTTCCTAAAGTACTGGTGTGGAAGATGACAAAGTTCAATTATATATGGTGCATTTCTCATATGCTACTGGTATAAGCAAATCAATCTTTAAAGGGTCACAATCCTAGTTCGTTAGAGTAATGCAGTGCTAATATAGAGGGGAACAACAGTTTGAACAGTAACATGCCTGTATACTAAACACACATTTATGGTAGAGGCTGAATCATCCCAAGATATTTACACTGAATGTCATACCACTCGATATCAGCATAAGGCTCCGTAACGACAATAGCCTTTCTCAGAATGTACTGCATGGTCTCCTCCCATAAAACAGTGATCAAACATTTAGATTGGAAGAGACATTTCAACCATTCCCTAGAAAAAAATGCATTTCGTGATCAGTGTTGAACCCCTGATTGATACTCCTAATTTTGCGATACCCTATGACAGAACATTTTGCTAAAAATCACAAAGGTGAAGCCACCTTCTGGTTCCATGCTATCGAACATGTTGAGATGGGGGCCAGGGGAGGTAATAGAGAACTTCACCTAAGACAATGTGAATCGAAATGGATCTGCAAACTTAGGAGTATCAATCAGGGGTGACCCTTTAAAGATTGCTTTGCTTATACCAGTAGCATATGAGAAATGCACCATGTATAATTGAACATTGTCATCTTCCACACCAGTACTTTAGGAAGGGCTGTGCATGTGATTGCATTGAAATACTGTCTTTTGGTGTTTCCATGATAAATGTGACACGTGAAATGAGCTGGAAGTTTGCACTTACATCAACAACTCCCAGCTGATGACGATCTGGATCATTAATTTTTAAACTCTGTTCTTTTTACCTTCTCCCCGTCCCGTATATTTGCCTTTCTGCTGTGAGGGTCTTGGACCTATGCAAATTTATCAACTGACTCAGTGGCAGACCTTACTTTGAACCATAAAGGCAGTAGCTGGTTCGCCCCTTTGTTTCCGTTACACATATGGAAATATATTCACAATGAGGAGCAGTCAGACCGTCTACAATTGGCGTCCACTCCTGGTTGCATTGAAATACAGTTAAAACTGGGTTTGTTCTCATTATATATGTGGTATATGAGATGAGCGGGATTCTTGCACTCACAATAGCAACCTTCAGTTGCTGACGATTTGGATCATTATTATTTTACAGATGCGGTTATTTTTTGCGGCCCCGCTCCCTTGGATTAGCTTCTCTGGTATGTGGGTCTTGGATACATGCAAGGATATTGAGTGATTTGGGGGCCTACCTCACTTGGAAATATAACGACAGTGGCTTATTCGCCCCTTCGTTTCCGATACATATATGGAAATACATTTACTTTGAGGAGTAGTCAGACCATTTATAAATGGCGGCCAGTTCGGTTTCCGTATGCCACAGAGGAATATGATTAGGAACATCCAGTCGCTTCATTTTCGCAAATTACTTTCTTTGGACTCTTGTAGTAATAGGCAGTCATTGTATTAGCGGCATTTCGCTTTTGGATTTCTAAACGCTGAGTAACAGCCCGACGTTTGATTTTAATGAATTATTGCTCACTGGACTCTTTTAGCTATAGGGAGTCGCTGCATTAGCAGCTTTTCGTCCTTTGAAATTAAATACTTTCGTGAATGTGCTTATGAAGACTGATATAAGGCGCAGAATACCTCTTAGTAATGGCAGCCGGTTTATTTCTCCGTTTCATCAACATCTAGATAGGCGAGACTCCATCTTCCCGCATGGTGGCCGCTGATTGGATACTTCTAATTGTTTGAGGGTGGAGCCCCGTATATTTACAGCTGTGGCGGGAAGTCTTAGTTTGCACATGAAGGAGTAATACTCATATGGCTTCAAGGTAAGAAGGTCAAGGTAGGGCAGCACTATGGGATTTGGTTTCTGTGTTGTAGGTAGTGGCTTTCTATACTTTCTTAATAAACTATGGGAAGCAAGTGGGACTCTTGAACTCTGTTGGCTGGACCCACAGTGTGGGTTGTTTTGTAAAGGGTGTAATAAGTTTTGGGCTTCGGCTACTGGGCGGTGCGTACTAGAGCGTTGTCACCCTCAAGTTTAATACTTTTTGCTTATAGCATGCGTCCCTTATAAAGTTACTGATTTGGATATCTGGATACCTTACCTATGGACTTATTTAATGGAGCAGACATGTAGGCTAGAACCTCAAGCCTGGGGCGCGCAGGGATAGTCCCTATATTCCTGAATAGGGAGGGGGGCTGCCATCAGGAGGGTATGCGTTTAAACAGCGTGCTATGTCTAGTAGGAAGGGTGTAGTTAATCTTGAGTTTTGGCCTGGAGGCGGTGTTGGCTAGAGCGTTTTTACCCTCAAGTCAATACCTTCTGCTCTTAGCATTCGTATCTAATAAAGTTACGGCTTTGGATATCTGGATTTGGACTTATTCAATGGAGCGGACATGTGGACAAGGGTCTTTAACCGGGGACACTTTGGGGTAGTCCCTATAGCCCTGAATAGGGAGGGGGGGCTGCTATCAGGAGGATATGTGTTTGAACAGCGTGCAGCGGCTAGAGGGAAGCATATTTGTTGATTCAAGCTCATTGCTGGTTCGACAGACACATGATGTGTTATACAGGGGGACGGTGTGGAGACCGATATGGAAGTCATGTATAACCTCCGTCAATTGGGCTGATTATAAACGTGGCCTTACATCGAGTTTTGCTTCTCTTCCTATAGGAGTTACCCTACTTTTGATCATTGTGCTGGGCCCCAGTGCAATACACGGGACCGGGTCTAATTAAAACACAAGAATATTACCTAAGAAAATCAACATATTATGAGGTACGATGTTATATGATATTACACCATAACCTAGGGTTAAAGATAAGAGGTCTTGGGGTTGGTATATTTTTTCCTAAATCGATGGTGGTGAATACCACATGCTATTTTGGCTTATCGGCTGGCACACATAGGATCGTGTATTCCCCTCTACCGTATTCTTTCAATTATAGATTGAATCTGATTATCTGCTATTTTAAAGGTTGGATTACAACATACAACGCACCATGTATACTAGACTATTACTCAGTGGCCGATTAGGTATGTTGTTTGAATCCTACTCTTTCTCCTGTTATTCATTGACTGTGATATGGGTGCCAAGTCGGACTGGGGGTTATTCAGATATGACTGGAGGGTATTCAAGTATGGGGTTATATGGACACATTGTCGTTTGGGTCCAAGATAGGACTTGACTGCGCAATGAATGAGCTGGCGGAGGATGAAGTGTTTGGTTCTACTTTCCCTACGTCTCTTTCTCTTTCCCTTCTTCCCTGCACATTTCTAGCCCTCAAATAAACATGAACAAAGTATGATATATACTTGACCTGCTTTGTTTTTTAAAGCCTGCATTTTACCCTCCAGGCACATCGAAGAACACACATTTTCCTTGGGTGAATTTACCTCACGTAAGATTGCTGTACGCGTAAACTTTGGAGTGTGAGGCGGTAGATTTAAGCCGTTTGTTACTTTCTTCACTTGGTAAGAATTGTACTATTACCTCCCTCTTGTTCTGCTGTATAGGGCTGCCTAAACTGGTTACTGTCTTATTTCAGTCCGTCAGTGATTGCTGATATTATATATACCGTCTTAACCACTGTCAATCTTTGTTAATAATGATGGGGCTGACCTTGACACTCGCTTTTATCAACTGGTATTGAAGTGTCTCACGCTAGGGACCAGGTCCCATCCGAGCTCGTGAGCAATTTTATTATAATGGAAAGTTTGTATCTTATATGTAGTCAATGTGTTTAAGTTTGTTGGGATTGTCTGAGTCTTGAGTTGTCACAAATAATAGTGTACATATTATTGTTATGTTTATTTATGTGTTTATGTGTGTGTTATGGTTTAGTCCTGTGTCTTGTTATTTGAATGTAATATTTGTGTTATCTGTTATTCTTTCAGCCCTGAAGAAGTTCCCAGTATGGGAATGAAACGCGTTGGCTGGAATGTCTATGTTTGATGTTCTTAAAAACAATTTGAAATAAAGAAACTATATTTTTGCATCGATATTTGACTACTGGACTTTGTGAGCTGCGCACCCCCATTGGACATAAAAAAGATATGAGAAATCAGTATAGAAAATGTGAAAAGTTCTTTTACAACTCTAGACAGTGATCTTCATATGATTATGGAGAAAGTGCATTTTAGTTCTGATCTAACATTTTTGACATTACAAACTGTAAAAGATGCATTCAATCTTCAAAAAAACAAACTGACAATACAGGGCGAGATTCTACTTTGCAATCTATTTATAAGGCACAAATCTACTGTGGAGTCATTGATATGGATTTGATCCAGCATTATGGTTTAAACTGTAAGCAACGAGCAAAAATCAGTCACTATGTTTCAATTTCAGTAATAGGTCTCATACTCCTATTACTGTGACGTTAAGAAAACCACATGATTGAAGGAAATAAGCGTATATTGCTGGGAACCCTGGAGGTGGACTTTGTATAAATGCGAAGCAGGTATCGCTGAAGTGATCTCTGGGTGGATTTTGGTTGGCAACCTAGTTGCCGCTTTTTTTGCATAACTTAAACTGCAGATTTTGCAGCGTGGTCAGCAGTTGAATTACCTTTTGAGTGGATTTCATAACTCCACTGTGCCAGAGTGTGCTGTATGTGCACCAATGGAAGCCGACTCTATGAAGCTATCCACACCCAAACCTGCTTAGCTTTTATTTCCCATTTCACTCTTTGTAACCACTGGGCTCCTAATGTTTCAATTCTCTCTTATTACCAGAAACAAACAATCAGTGTTGAGAACTAAAGGGTCTATTTTCTGTAAGGCAAGAAGGAGGGCATTATTGCCACCATCTAGGCAGTCGAATCTACTAAACATATTATGTGTAAGTGTTAAATAACAAATCTTTATGCTCAAATACTTCTCACTAAACCAAGCTGATGAGCAGTGATGTTGTGTGCCTATTGCTGCTGCACCGAGTTGTCAACATAGAACACTGATTGGTATTCACATGGAGGTTTCATATGTGTTGTGGTGGGATGGGAACGTCTCCTGCATGGTAAACAAGTGTGTACCCCTACCCTGAGTGCCTGACTGCATGCGAAACTGGCATCCTGACCTTTATTTTTGCCCTTGTATCACATTAATCCAGTGTGTGCACACAGAGGCCAAGGCCTGTCCCTTGTAATACGAGGGCCAGAACCCATTATGTAACCTGGACGGATTTACTGAGTGTGCCCGCATAAACGGCCTTGGACTATTGTCCATGCCAGAGTGCATCACAAAGCAGTGGTGACCAGACCTTTTTCTCTGTGCCAAGGAGAGAAGAACCTACTGGCCACTCTCAGGTAAAATTCTGCTGTTACGCGACACGCAGAACCTTGTGCCGACATCTGTTGTACATGTTGAGTGCATGTCTGTGGCGAGATTTTGTAGTACATGTATGGAAGTATGGCTCTGTGTGTTGACTGAATCTGAGTACTGGAACCAGTATGGATGCCCCTGGTTTAGCGTGTCACAAGAGAGATGATGGGGACATATTCACCTACATAATGGAAGTGTACTGTCTACACTCTGTGGCTGGAAGATGGAGATCCAGATACCAAAGCGAGAGCGGATGGAGAAAGGGCTACCTTTAGAAATTCAGTAAAGGTCACATGGCCAAAGCACACTGACAGATGTAATGCCATCAAGGATCCAACACCATCATCCACTTCCAGATGTAAATATTTCAGAATTGAGATAATCACTGAGCAAAGCTTGGAATGAAAACAGTGCTACTTGTTCTCAGAGCTTAGCTAGTAGTGTTCATCAGACCAATGTCTATGGCTAGCAGTGGTATTGTCATTAACAATGGCATTACTGGCACAATAAAACTGTTAAAAAACAAGTTCATTCATCACTTTTAATAAGGGGATGGCCAGCTTGAATTTTCACATCAGTTCTTTAAACAGATTCTCCCGGAGGGGGTTCAATGATAGAGCAAGGAGCTTATGAATGCTAACCTGCTTCAAGATCTATTCAAGCTATAAAATAAGAAAAAATGAGACTGTAAAAATTCCATGTCATTTTCCACAAAATGCGTAGCCAAATAAACTAGAGGCCTTGTTTGTTTTTTCTTCACCTGGATCTCCTTATAAATCAAGACAATTTTACAACTAAAATATATTAGTAATGAGCTAACAAATAAAGATTTCAAACCCTTATGCACTACTTTAAAATGAGTAGCGGTGTTAAAAGTCAGTGGAGGGTAAGCATCAATACAGAGATTTGCCAATTAACTGGCCTTAATTAGAGGATAATATACTTCTTCAAGGAGATTTGAATTATTTATAGAGAGTGTATTTGTATGGCTATCAGTGAAGTGCAGCTATCACCCAGAGGTCTTTGAGACATTGCTAAAAATTGTAGATGGGCTTCACTGTTGCTTTGCAAGAACAATGCATTGGAAAAAGCAAAGGTTTTAGCTCCTGAAACAAAAAGAACATGGGAATCGTACATAGATCTTCCTGGAGACTGTTACACAGTTGAACGTTGTTTAGGATTTTTGTTCAGGTAGGGCTCTCATTACTTTCAATTGTATCCCTGCATGTATTTTGTTGATTTTATTTTGCAAAAAAAAAAAAAAAAAACAGCAACTGACTCGACAAGCAGTCAATTTAGAGAACAGGACATTTGTGAGATAGTTGCATATTTAACTCAGAATGATAATATAGGAAATATCTTGGCGGGGGTGATGGGCGGCAAATCAAGATGGCTGCTTAACCAAGAGTTCAATGTCCCCTTATGGATTTATCTTCTCTCCCCCTCCCCCCACCCAACCCCTGAGTCAAAAAACCTGTTTGCAGATAGTGTGGTGCAATTATGATCCCAGCGCAACCCTGTGTGACAGGCTGTACGAGGGAGACACCAGCTTTGATGTGGTGCCCTCTTTAGCCACCAATTGAGAGATCTGTTCTACTACAGCTACCCGACTATTACCCCTGCGCCTGGAAAATCTGCATGCCAGCTATGCACCAAGAGAAGGCTTGGCTTGATTATGTGTGCTGCCCATAATTGTGGAAATTTCTTTCAAGGTGCATACTGAGTGAATATATTGGTATTAGCAGTATTTAGGCTGGCCTTTTTGCGGTAAGATTCCTTCTTGAGGAGGACATGTTTTCCTCTCACTCCTGGAAGTTCCACCTGCAGATATCCTGCAATACAAAGTCCCATCTTGCTGTCCCTTCTTACAAGGTCTATAGAACTTCCACTACTGATCCAAAATACTACAATGAGGGAGTCCGATCCACAGACGATCCTCTGGATGACAGGTAAATGCTCTTCTGTGAATCATCTCCCCAAACAGCCCGTCATTGGGCCAAGTTACCTTCATGATTGCAGCAAAACAGGGCACTCTGAGAGTTGCAATATTCAAACCCACAAGTTTGATAATCTAGAGAACAAGTTAGAAATTGGAGACTAAGTTCATTGTCAGTATTGACAGACTGTAGGTTTTCCTTACTATTTTTGTTAGGTTGATTGCTCTACTTTGGAACTTGTTCAGAAATTCAGACATTGTCTAGAACATATTACCTACAATGGTTCAACAACCTAAGAGCGAAGAAAGGATAACGAGTAGAGACTTTGGGCAAGTGGTATATACAATTCATTTTGTAGATTAATAGTCCAACAACTGCATTGCACCTACTGCTTCGTGCTCCCAGATCTTTCATCGGCTCCAGTGTTTAGCTCCTTGCACTAAATATTTTAAACCCATTGATCGAGAGAGTTATATAGATAGGTGCACATAACGGGGTGGGATCAGGAAATTCAACCGAGACTGGCTAGCCACAAGGAGAATAGCATACCTAATCGCAACATTATAGCTTAACTCTTGAAATGGAACAAGGTTATTCTGTATAGTAATCAGACTCTGGTGGTTCTTCATAATGTGATAAAATCCTGAAATTCTTTTGGCAATGCAACAGATCTTATTGTAGTAATTTTGTACTACCTAGTAAGCACAGTAAATTCCATTTCTCATTTTAGTATCTTTTATGTTTTCTGTTGCTGTTGATTACCAGACTCTCACTGCAATCATATTATCTAGTTGTTTAGTCTCATAGCTCGACTCAGCAAAATGCATGTTAGATAGCGCAGGTGATGTTGCAGACAGTGTATAAATTAAGCCATCAATTAACATGGGCCTCATGCATGTTTCTTCAAGTGTATATTTTGTTTAGAATTCGGGATAACAGAAAAATAAGGTTATCTGTACAAGCATTTAATTTCAGTGGATGGAGCATCAGAGAATCACTAGAGTGAAGGGATGAGGTGGCCACATAACCATTTGTGTGAAGAGAAAAAACAATCACCAAGAAAAAGCACTGAAGTCACAGAGATAGTGTCTCACTCAATGGTGTACATCAGGAGGATTGGATGATTCATGTTTGTTGGTTGCATACTGGGCTCTCCCAGCTGGCTTTTAACAAAGATTTAGTGCACCAAACACACACGTTAACATCGCTGGATTACTACAGTCAGTTGTGCTTAAATCGTAAACTGATTCTTTTAAAGACATTGTTCTAAAGTCCAATGAATTTCTAATAAAGCATGGGGAGACTAAATATAAATAGCCTCGGGGCATTTTTGAAATTCTGTCACAAATTAAAACAAGCATTGGCATAGCCAATAGGTCTGCCTTTGGGACCTTATAAGTGTTTAGCCATGCAACACTTGATGTTGTTGCACCAAGGATACTGTGCTAGATAACTAAACACTTATAAGGTCCCAAAGGCGAGACCTATTGGCTATGCCAATGCTTGTTTTGAGTGAGTGGCTCGTGCAGGTATGCCATTACCAAGGACACGCCTAGGCCTCTGCATACACGCTAGATTAGCGTGACAAAAGAGCCAAAGCCAATCTCAGGACACCAGTTTCACGTGCAGTCCTGTCAGGCACTCGGGCAGGGGCATGCGTCTGTTTAACGAGCAGGGTACATTCATGTTCCAACAATTACGAAAAGACTAAAGAGCAGTTTTGTAACCGGGCTGGTGCTCAGTCATTCTACGAGTAATGCGCATTCCCGTAGCATTTATATGTCGCCTATTGTCGTGATAGGGATAGCGTGTCCTACGATGAAACGGTGGGTGGCTATGATTGTGTGAGGATCAGTGAGCCTCACTGTGCCGTGAGTGCCCCTTACTGTCAGCTTGTGATTGGTGCACTTTATCCTGACGGGACTGGAGTAAATCGTCGTGATTGGAGGAATAGTGTATCCTATTATGAAAAGACTGGAGCCTATTGTAATAGAACTAGTGCATATTATTGTGACAGGGCTGGTGCCTATCGACAGGGTAGTAGGAATTAACCTTAATTAGACAGGACTGGTGCCCATCGTCCTAATGAGGGAGAGAGAATGTATGGAAAACTGAAATAGAGGATAACTACCGCACCTAGACGGACGGGAGACAGTGGAAGGTGAAACATTGAGAAAGACCGAAAGAGATGAAAGTTGTAAAATGGATTATATAGAGGCGGAGATGTTAAAGAGTCGGTAGTAAGTAGGCAGGGAGAGAAAGAGGAAAAGAAAGATGGGGCCAAGAGAGATGAGATAGAGAGAAAAAAAGAACAAATGAATGATTAAATAGAGGTTACCGTGAGCCGACAGAGAAAGACGTGGAAAACTCCAGAATTCGAAGGGGAAGAAACGGAGGAGGGGATTTCACGTGGAGAGTGACTAAGAAAGAGGCAGAGGAAGTGAGACAGGATGGAGAGAGGTTCAAGGCCGCGGAATAGGAAAGATAGGAAGGGAGAGACAAGAGAGGCACATGACGAAAGAGAAATGAGGGTGAGATAAAATAGGGGGTAGACTGAAAGGAAAGAGGGAGGGAGAGAAAGTCGCAAAAGAAAGACTGACAGTGAAACAGGCGGAGGAAACTGAGGAGGCAGAGTGGGAACACAGAGTTGAAAGACTGATGGAAAAAGGCAAACTGCGATAGGAGGGAAGGGTAACTGAAAGCTTGAAAGCAAATGGTTAGCGAGAGACTGCGGAATGCAGGCAGGATGTGAGCCCGCGAGTGGTGCGCGCGCTTGGGAGAGCAGTCTGCTCATTTTCAAGCACTGCACTCGTGCTTGTGGCGCGCCGCTGCTCGCTCCCGCAAGGTGGATGCCGCCACAAGCACGAGTGTGTGCTTGAAAATGAGCAGAGCGACGGCTAAAGGCCCTCCTATGCAGCGCATGCGCGCTGCGTAAGCGAGACCTAAAAAGGCAATAATCACACTCTGACGACAACCATTTGGCAGGCCATAAGCAACCCTAGAAATACAGTAGCCCATGACTATTTTAATCTGGCCATGACTACTTTTAACGCAATAGAATTATGGGCTTTATCCCTCTCACAAGTCGCATTTAATAGAGTGATTAACAGGTCCAGCAAAAAAGTGTCATCACTGATGGATAGAGAGGCCCTACCGAAAAGATCCCACGCTTGGACTGTAATTTCATCATAAGGTCTGAATGGTCTAAAAGCAAAATTAAAGCTTATGAGTCTCAGGTTAGGCAATTTCCAATTCCGTAGCAATTTGCCAGTTTGGAAAAGGTTGGGCATTCCAACGTAATGTCGCCTCTGTAATTATCACAGAGAAGATGTTTGTCACATAGTTTGTAGTTGCCCAGCTTGAACAGGAGAACGCAGAAGCCTGCTAAGACAGGGTTTTCACCAATATGCCATTCGCACATGTCGTCAAGCAGTAATAGTTGGTCTGCTGGGAGAAGATTTACCATTTACTGCTAAATTTTTAAAGTTTATTGAGGTAGCGGAGGGTAAACTGGCTAAATGTGTATAATAAAGATTTACGATGCTTATTATGCTATTTTCTTATGCCCATACTGAGAGTAATGAGACGCATGATAGTAAGGGTTGCCGTCATAACTGCACGAATGGTTTGATTCATGACGAAAAAATGTGGTTTTTTAAGCCTTTTAATTGCAAAGTACAGAGAAGATATTTACAAAATCAGCACATAGCACTTTAAAATCCTTAACGACAAAAGTGGGTGAAACCGATACAGGCTTGTGAATAATAGAATAATCTCCTCTTCTTTTAAAACCGCGAATCCATTTAAAAGTGCATTTTAGGACCTTGTTACTATGTGGTTTTAAGCATGGAAGTGTAAATTGGTATACTGTAAGTTTATTATCAACGGAACAAAAAATTATTATTTATTTACTTGCGTACTTACCTCGGATAACTAGGCTGAGGATCTAGAAAAATTGTAGTCTTCTGCTCTCATAATCAGTTGTATATGATTGCATGTACTCATTAGGTTGGTCTAATCCAGGACTATTATTCAGTGTTAGGATAATAGGGGATTCCAGCAAGGCACGTTGCACTTTAATTGCTTTGCACAACTTGAATTGTGGATTAAACTTCAACAGTGTAAAAAGAAAATTTAAGGTGTATTGGTCCTATTAAGTGCAATACGACCTTATGAAATGTAACTGTAGAACGATGCTGTTAAAACCGGTTTCCACCCTGTAGCTTGGATTACATCACATAGGTTTTAATTGTATTTTAAAACAGTTTTTATTTAAAAGGATATTTATGAAGTGTCACATGGTAATGCAAGAGTGTCATATTGTAAGTTTTAATTAACTGATCAATAAAGTATCATTCATTCATAATAAAACATGTATAAATTTCCTTATCTGAAAATGACAGCACTATAACATACAAAGACTACCAATCCCTCCCTTGCCCCTTCTCTCTCTCTTACTGTATTGTTCACCAGGTTTACTGCTCTTGGTCTCCAGGCTTGCAGCTCCTGCTGAGATGGGCAAGACATTGAATCGCAATGCATCACCACAACTGGAGCCACAGGCGAAGCAACATTCCTGACCAAGCTTATGCAGCTGCTCATTCTGCTCCATGTAAATGCATACAACAAATGTAAAAGTAAATGATAAAACCGTGATAATCATACAGCCTGCTACCTCTAATATACATATGTGTCCTACCACAGAATTGGAATACCCCTAACTTATAAATAACAAACTGAACGGGTATTAGGTGAAAAGGGAGGCTAGACCTTTTCAAAATGAAACAAAACAATTGTTGAGGAAACGTATTTTATATTCGGGTGGAATTCTAGTTCATTAAGTACACCCAATCAGTACGGCTATAAGTTGCTGATACAGACATATGTAAGCTGAGAATATTACAATACTGGAGTGCATTCCCAGCGACACCAGACTGAAGAGACATTTTGGAAAATGTTCTAGTGGACAATGTATGAGGCAACTGCCTTCCTTTGCACTTATAAGAGCGAGTCACTTGGCAGTGTATGTGACGGACATTGTTCATGATAGCATAGTATTCTTATGGAGGGATTTCTGTGCAGAGCCAGTATTTCGAGGAGGAAAAAAAATCAGAAGGGGAAAACTGCAGTCATTTTTTAATGATAGAATTTCTAAAAGGGCTATGTTTAAATGATTAACGAGGTGTGCCAACATTTGCAATTAATAGCTAATGGGTCTTTCAATATCTAGAAAGGCATTTTAATTTCCGATATCCTGTTAATTGCATCTACGTTTTAGTTTTAAAAATGGTATTACAATCCACAAATACACTGATGTGGGGTTCACTTGGAAGGAGTCCTCACCCTGGAGATTTGCGAACGAGAAAGAGGATGCCATGTAAACAAGGCAACTGGCAAGGTACTGTTAAACTTAAAAACATATAAATAGTTAGAAAGGTCTGCCTGCCCTTTTACAAACTGCAGTTCTCGACAGAGAGAATCGCCAGTCTTATACCATCATGCTTATACCGGGAGCTTACCATCTGCATGCGCATCTGTCGTAGCAGCATGGTGCTTAGGAAGTATTTAAGTGTGCTTATCCATTGATCATGCTGCTAACTTAAAATTGCACATCTTCCCATCTGAAAACTTGTTAGCTATTTTAATTGCTTTATCTTATATTTTTTTAAATACAAAATCTATTTTTGTATTGTTTTTAAAAACGTTTTTTTAATTGTTTTTACAATTGTGACATTTTCTCTGGACTCGAGTAACACTGTAGGTTGTTAAATATCGAGCGATGAGTGGCTGTAGGGGTTAGAATACATTGTATAAACTTGTAGTATACTGCTATATATGTGCAGCAAGGATACTCTGTGCTTCTTCCTGACTGTATAAATTCTTTCTTATTTTAAATTTCCTCTATATTATGAATGTTTTTAATCAATTCTGCTTTTATGGCTGTACAGCCGAAATAAAGTTCTTTTGACTGACTGACTGGCTTACCCTCTGCATGCGCATCTGTCGTAGCAGCATGGTGCTTGGTTTCTTTTTGCGAGGCCTGCTGCATGTTTTCCCTCTGCTGCATGGCCTGTTGCATAGTGTGGGTTTTCCAAAGTTGTCGCAGCTCCTCCACTTCTGCTTCAGAGTCTCTACTCGGCTGTTTTAACAGTTTACCCTTGTCAGTGCTTTCCTTTGTTGGTGACCCAGGAGCTGTTTCAGTACTAAGTGCATTTTCAGCCTTCACCTCACATTCGTCCTTTATTGCATTATCAACATTTTTACAAAGCTGCTTGGAGGCAGTTCCTTCAGATGCACCTTCTTGGAGATGGGTGTCATCTAGTATTCTGTCAGTGTTCCCTTTAACCTGGTTATTTACTGAATCCTCCACATCACGCACTGAAATTTCAGGCTTTTCCAAATCATTGGCATGACTCAAGAAACCACTATCATCAGCAGACAACTGAAGGCTAGATTTATCATCGCTAGGTGCATCTGCAGAGTCTAATAAGCTGGTTAAACAGTCCGAGTTCATTTGATTTATGGTCTGGACTGATTCGGATGAAGCGCCAGATGATTTATCTTGTCGAAGCTCATCTGAGGAAACAAGTTCCTCCCTTATTGGAGATAGTTCGGATTCAGTGAAAACATCTTCGGATAACGACTCTTCTGTGCTCCTCGGCGCGGTGCTGGCACTATCCGTCCCTGGATCTCGAATCCTTACATCCATTTCATCGGTATTGCTTCTTGTTATTTTCTTAGACATGTAGAAATCTCTCATTTGGGATAAGTGTTCTATATCCCTGTTAAAATCAAACATGTAAAGTTTAAAAAAAGTATTTACATTGAACATTTCACTGCAATACGATTAAAGCATCATCATTCAGAGGCACAAACAAGCATTATAGTGCAAGCAAGGCGGGTTCCCTGCAGGCCCCGAGGCGGTAGGCAGAATAAGTGGAAACCTGCACGTGTCGGCTGTTGCTTCCTGCCCTTTTCAGATTGGTGCGCACCCTGCTCCGGAGTCAGCAGCGCATGTGCGCCCTGTTTACAAAACATCCAGGCAGCCAAACTAGGGCCCTAATTCACAAAATGCATTTTGTAGTACGTAAAGTAGCACTACAGTAGGACTACTTGAGTACTACAAAATGCATTTCACAAATCTACAGGTGACGATCTCCACCACCATCTCTTTTCTATCAGTCTTTTCTATGGGGAAGATCTCCACATAGGCAAGTTTACTACTTTGTATTAAAGGCCAGAGGGACAGGGGAAGTGGTGGGAAAAATGAATAACTACTACACAATGGGAGCTGTTTTAAGGAGAGTCAGGCTACTACAAACGCACAACAACAAATAAGTAAGCCCATTGCTATTCACACACTACGCTTCAAAAGTTACTACAGCCCTACAGGTGAAAAACCAGTAGTAAAAGTACTCCGTCCCAGCCTTGAATTAAATCAAGCACCACACGTAGCTACTTTTCAGCTAATACAACACACTCCCACAGAAAATAATGGAAGCATGGATTTAAAATAATACTTCATATGAGATAATATTAAATAAATACATTTAATTCAACTTAATACATAATCTGTTTACACATTCTTTTTTTATTATTATAACATTTAATAATAAACTTAATTTACAAATAAATTACACTTTTGTTAAAAAATAAAGATGACAAACTAATTCAACACAACCTTTAACAAAATGCAATAACTATTAAGTAAAAATGTTCCTGTGGGTAGGATTTAACAATTTGTATTTATTCAGAAATATTATTTATAATTTAAATATATTTAACTTAATTATTTAATACACATTTAGTTTAATGAGTTAAGTACCATACTTTTATTTTACTAGTTCTATGTTAATAAATATTTTAAATTATATTATAAAATAGTGTTAAAATATTTTTTTGTATATTACACTTTAATAATTTTCTCGTATGGAGATCACCACCACGGTGGCGGAGATCACCACATATTTGTGAAAAGCTATTAGTAGTAACTTTACTCTCACGAATTCTGTTTTGGGAGTCTCCACCCGCTGAATTAAAAAGGGGAAGACATGAAAGCCTGCACTTTGGATGTATATCTATATTTGGAAATAATGGATAGCACAAGTGTTTTTTTACACCTAGGTGCAGGAGTAGATTGACATTTGAGTAGATATACATGTGTTAATTTACCTTTGTGAATAGGCTCTCACATTTTTAGAACTTCATTGAGTCCAATGAGTGAAGCATGTTGCCTGTTAGTTGCAACTAGGATGAGGAGAGCATTTTGGTAAAATCCATTTAAGCATAGTGGAGCTCTCTGTAAAACATGCTGCGGGGCTTGACAATTAATCAATAAATTAGGACACCTAAGTAAAGCCAATGAGCCAACAAAAAGAGAGAAACTAGAGAGTAAACTATTCTGCGCATGCCTCCAGAAATTTTGCCAATCACTATTTACTACCAACATCCCATATCCCCCGGCCCTTGCTTAATCATCCCTGTGCACATTAGCTCCCACTAACGTTCTGGTGTTTATTCAAAATTATCAGAACAAATATTAAGTAAAATAATGTTTTAGTGAAGAATGCACCTATTATTATAATTTTAATCATATGCATTACAACACCCAAAATGAGCTATATAAGCCCACTTAATTAAAGGTTTTGGTACCTCTCAGCCCAGATGGCTAGTGGTACAAAGGATTAGACGAGATTGACCTGTCTGCTATTAAGCCACCTTCACTGAGGGAAACAACAAGAGTCGAATCCTAAAGAGGTACACTGCTGGAATCAAGAGAGGCTCCTGAGAGTTTTGTGGTTATAGTGCAAAGACCAGCACCATTTCAGTTCCATCAAGAACACGAAAGCTGTGTCGCATATTCCAGGGTACAGTGTGCCCCTGTGTCTGGGTGTCTAGGCTAGTGCAGTTGGGTATTCTGAGGGTCTATCTTGTTGGTAACAGGTGCATTTCAGTGCCTCCACTTCTTTTTGTTCCTTTCTTTTGTTTTGTGGGTGAGAGGTGATGTGTCGGACCACTGGGAGACAAGGCCACTTACGATTTTAATTTGCTTAAGACTGCCCACTACCGGCTTGGTAGCCATCTTCCTTTTAATTGGAATCTGTGCAGTGCAAACCCTGGGCTTTATCAGGGATGTTGAGGAGGAGTCAGGAGATAGTTTTGGCTGCTCGGGTTGAGTCCGTGACAGAGATTACCAGTGCTTTAAATGGAAAAAAATAAGTGCAGGTACTCATTAAAATGAGCTACAGGTGTAGTGAGGGGGCGGGACAAGGGGCGGGGCTAAGGGCAAGACATGATGATACTTAACGACTTCTAATTAGTTGCAGCACATACCAAAACACATGAGAAATGTGTTTATATAAACAAAGCAGGTTAACTCATTACACAAAACGAAAGAGAAGTGCAATAATATGTTAACATTTCCTATTTTTGCAATAATTGCACCTTCTTAATGCCATACTGTTAATTGCTGTTTGGCACAATTGTACATATTTTTGAGCATGTGAGTAGGAAGAAATTGAAAATACCCCACTTCGATCCAAAGGTCTTATGGCACCAAGCAAATGAAGCAAATCATCATGACCCTCCCCAGAAGATATCTCTCGTCTCTTCCATCGATCTATCCATTCATCCTAACATTTGCCTGCTGATGTCCACCATTTAACCTTTATATTCTGTCGTCTATTCAGTCTTTCATCCATCATTCTGCCTTTCACCATTCTCTCTGTCCACCCTTCATATCCAACCATCTCCAAACCTATCCATTCATCCTTTCACTCATCCATCAATCCTTTTGCTCATCTATCCATCAACCTTTTCACTCCTTTATTACATCCACCCTTTCATTCCATCCACCCTTTCACTCAATACCTCCTTTCACTCATCCATCATCCACCCTTTCATCCATCCTCCCTCCCTTTTATTCATCCATCCAACCTTTCACTTATCCACCCATCATCCGCCCTTTTATCCAATCATCCACCCTCTTTCACCCACCCATCCATGCTTTCACTCATCCATCCATCTATTCATCCATCCATCTATACATCCACCCTTGCTCACTCATCCATCCACTCACCCACCCACCAACCTTCCCTACTACGTTAGGTATGAATCTTTGTCGCAGAGCAGACATGTACAAAGTGCCACCCATTTTCTTTAAAAACCTCCTGAGAGTGTCTTGATTCTCTCTCTCGTTCTCTCACTTTTTTCTTACAAAAACAGGCATACACACAAACATAGCAGACACACAAAAGACTTGGGTATGATAAAAGCCATGTTATACCTTTCACCTACCATGGCTTTTTTAATTGCCACCAGGGCCGGACTGTCCGTAGCCTTATTGTCACTGCCAGGGGACTGACATGATTCCTGTGCTTGCACGAACGCACACGATAATGTGACTGTGATTGACAGCACAGGGCCTGAATGGACCCTGCTCTGTCAAGCACAGCGTGATGGTGAGCACCGGACATTATTCAAATGACCCCTGCTGAATAGCTCAGCTGGGGCTCAGATCGGGGAAGAAGCGGCGCCTTGGCTGCCAGAAACACGTTCCACTCCTGCTCACCAGCACTCACAGCCTACCTTTTCATGAGTACCGGTACTCTCCTCGGCAGTAGAGAAGTGCCGGTACTCGGAGTGATAAATTCAAGAAGTGCCGGTACTCAGTACCGGCCCATTTAAAGCACTGGAGATTACCTGCTGCATGAGCTTGGCCCAGTACATGCATCTACAGTCACCGGAGCAAAGCAAATCTTGTATTCCTCACCAATATCCAGCCAGGGAGACTAGCTCCAGATTTCATTGCAATGTGTTTGCAACAGTGTGGCCAGAAGGGGTGGTGGCCTCAAACAAAAAGATTCTTCATCTTTTGAATTTCCCAGGTGCCAGAGTGGATAAGGAACTTTCAACAATTGCTCCCATGTGCCGACAGTTGGTACCATCAGACTCTGCAGGGGCCTTGTACTGCCTCAGGAAGTGACGGCACAAAGGTGTATACAGACATCTTTTACAACTATTCTGCACCTTCAGAAGAAGATCAAACTTGAAATATTGAAAACTTAACATTGTGCTGAACCCAACTTGGGTCCTTTTTAGAATACTAAACTTACGCTCCACAGAATGTGAAGGGACTTAAAGAAAGGGACTTAAAGAAACGGCAAGAATATCCACAACAAAGCGGATTACCAAAGGTAAGTAACTTATCCTTCTCATGGATACTTTTAACCATAGATTCCTCACCTTTCAAAGCAGTACCTCCAAAGGTGGAGAGGACAACCCAAAGTAGAGTCTAGAACTGGTGCATTGTGAAAAACGGACAGACGTATCATAAATCCATTCAAATCAACTTCAATGCATGTTGTATGTTAACGTTTCACATTACCCAATGCATTTCGGGCAATGATTGCCCTTCGTCAGGGGAAGATCTATATAAAACATAACAGCAGAGATATAATGAGTAACCAGCCACAAGGAGGTGTGCCACCACCTTCTCCCAGGTGTTTATGAGGAAAAGTGAGGGATTGCAATTATTGTGCTCGATGTTCTGTCAAGAAATAGTGATGAGAAAATAAAGATTCGCGTCCAAAACTGATCATGCATGATGACAGGGCTCTAAAAACCGTGAATAACGTAGATGTAACTGATGAATGTGCTCTGAAAAAGTGCAGTGTACAGTGCACTAATATCAAAACCACTGTGACTAGCAGCGTGATGGCTGTGCTGAACGGTGATGAACTTTATTAACAACTAACGAAAATGCAGAGCGTGCTAGTGAATGCATTCGCTCTCGCAAAGTAAATCAATAACATGCTGAACGTCATGCTCTAAGGAAATAAAATAACAAGCATTGGCATAGCCAATAGGTCTCGCCTTTGGGACCTTATAAGTGTTTAGCCATGCAACAGTTAATGTTGTTGTAGTAAGGATATTGTGCTGCATAACTAAATACTTATAAGGTCCCAAAGGCGAGACCTATTGGCTATGCCAACTTTTTTCTTGCTCTTGCACAGAAAGGTGTCTTTCGGACTTATAGGGCCTCCTGGGGGCTAGGAGGCAGATCAGAGCACTCTTAGTTTAAAGAGGTTTGAGAAGGGGACCAGAGTCTTGGGTGACTGGCTCCATTCAAGAGAGTTTTCTGATACTGAGCAGCACACGGAACTGTGCGCTGGGTCAGACCGGATGTGATGTCATCAGCATGGCTCCTCCCTTCCAGTTCCACATCACTTTGGCAGAGTTGCTTAAGTGGTGAGGGAAACATACCGGGGTAAAACTGTAATGAAAGAGTGCAGCCATCTTTCTCCAAGGAGGTTCAAGGGGCCCGCCAAATAAGAACATTTGGAAACAAGCATTGGCATTGCCAATAGGTCGTGCCTTTGGGACCTTATAAGTATTAAGCCATGCATCACATTATCCTGGGTACTACAACATCTACTGTTCTTTAACGTGTAAGCTTTAATACTAATGGGCACATTATACCACTGCATTGAGAAGTACTTATTTAAAGTGTTATTTTTGTGTAACTGGTAGTCTGAACTCGCATATCTGGAAGAGCTTTCATATGCAATAATGCATAACTAGAATGAACTATTAAAGACACATAAGTGGTACATATATTAATAGTAAATCTGTACTTTTAGACTGGTGCATTTTATCCAGAGATGCAGCGTGCAATACACATTTGGTCTCCATAAGAAGCATCGCAGAACTAAAACCCAACGTCACTTTTAGCAAAGAGGCTTCAGAATAGGTAAATAATGTTCTATTTTTAAGTAATAAAATAGAAAGATTGAGGCATGAAATTGACCGTTTTTCCACATTCATAAAGTATTAAGGAACTGAAAATATTACAATTGAATTACGACAGTGTTGACATTTCATTACGTTAGGCAATAACCCACAAGTTACAATATTCCACATAATTATATTAATGACCCATACCTAATCTCAAAATATACCCCGACGTCAAGAATGTAAATGAGGAACAGACAACATAGGTTATGTTCCATCCCTAAAAAACAATTATAAAACAAAACCTGGGTAGCAGGGTGTACCATGACAACTGGCAGTAGGTGGGCAACAATGATAATTTGTGGTAAAAACAAAAAAGGAAGGATGCGGAAAGAAGGTGGGCAAAGTGATGGTCTGCCCAATGTGGAAGGCAGTAACCACCTTTGGCAAGAAGGACGGACGCGTCCGAAGAACAACCTTGTCTGGATGGACAGACAGAAAGGGAGGTTTGCATGATAGAGCATGGAGCTCACTCACCCGCCGAGCGGAGGGGATGGCCACCAGAAAGGCTGTCTTCAGAGTCAGAAGACGAAGAGGACAGTTATGTAGAGGCTCAAAGGGAGCGCACATGAGAAAGGTAAGAACCAAGTTCAAGTCCCACTGAGGCATCACAAACGGAACAGGAGGGAAGAGGTGTGTAATGCCTTTTAGGAACCTGTTAACAACAGGGGACTTGAAAAGGGAGGGCTGATCAGGAAGCCTGAGGAAGGCCGAGATGGCACAAAGATAGCCCTTGATGGTACCCAGGGCAGAACCCTGTTGGGCCAGGGAAAGAAGGAACAGAAGAACCTCAGAAAGAGGGGCAGAGAGGAGATTCACAGCCTTTGCTGTGCACCATGCCACAAACTTGTTCCACCTGCAGGCGTATACCACCTTAGTGGAGGGACGCCTGGCTGCCAGAATCACATCACAAACTTCGGGAGGCAAGTCGAAAGGAATCAACTGCCGCCGCTCAATCTCCACGCAAGCAGGTGGAGGCTGGACAGGTTCGGGTGGAGGACCGTCCCCTGCTGCTGCGACAGAAGATCCTCCCGAAGAGGCAGACGGATCGGGGGATCGACGCTCATACTGAGTAGCTCGGGATACCAAACTCTTCGAGCCCAGTCCGGAGCCACAAGGATGACTTGGGCCCGGTCGCGCCGAATCTTCAACACTCTGGGTAGAAGTGGTATAGGCGGAAAGGCGTACAACAGACCGCAACTCCACTCGCGACGAAAAGCGTCGCCGAGCGAGTGCCGCCTTGGAAATTCCAACGCGCAGAACTGATGACATTGCGCGTTCTCTTCGGTGGCGAATAGATCTAACCAAGGCTCTCCCCACTGCAGAAAGAGTCCTTGCGCCACTTCCGAGTGAAGACGCCATTCGTGATCCATCATGCACCTGCGGCTGAGTTCGTCCGCCCTGGCGTTCAGGGAACCTGCCAGGTGTTGAACCATCAGGAACATGCCCTGATGTTCCAGCCATGTCCAGAGGCGCAGAGCCTCCTGACAGAGGGTCCACGACCCCACCCCGCCTTGTTTGTTGCAGTACCACATGGCGGTGGTGTTGTCTGTGAACACCTGCACTACCTTCCCTTTGACAGAGGGAAGGAATGCCTTGAGTGCAAGTCGGATCGCCCGGAGCTCCAGAAGGTTGATATGGAGCCGGGACTCCGCCGGAGACCAGAGGCCTCTGATCTCCGCCTCTCCCATGTGACCGCCCCATCCCAGAAGGGACGCGTCCGTCACAACTGTGGGCTCTGGCTGGGGAAGGGAGAGGGATCTGCCCATTACCCATTGCCGGTTCGAGAGCCACCACTGCAACTGTTTTGCAGTCCCCTCCGAGATCTGGACATGATCGGACAGGTTGCCCTGGTGCTGCGCCCACTGGAACTTCAGGTCCCACTGCAGAGCCCGCATATGCCATCTGGCATGATCGACCAGCAGGATGCAGGAGGCCATGAGGCCCAGCAGCCTCAGGGTCATCCGTACCGAAACCTAGGATAAAGGCTGAAAGATCGGAATCATAGCCTGAATATCCCGGACTCGCCGTTCGGGAGGATAGGCCCGAAACTGCGTCGTGTCCAGAACTGCTCCGATGAAAAGGAGCTGTGGAGAAGGAATCAGATGCGACTTCGGCACATTGATGGAGAACCCCAGCGAGTGCAGGAGTTCGGCCGTAGTCTGGAGGTGGGAGACGACTGCCTGGGACGAGCCCGCCTTCAGCAGCCAGTCGTCTAGGTAGGGGAAGACTGGAACCCCTGCCCGGCGCAGATGAGCTGCGACCACCGCCATCACTTTCGTGAACACCCGAGGGGCACTTGTAAGGCCAAAGGGGAGCACGGTGAACTGAAAATGCTCGAGGCCTACCGTGAACCGCAGGTGACGCCGGTGGGCCGGGGATGTGGAAATAAGCGTTCTGCAAGTCCAACGCTACCAACCAGTCTCCAGGGTCGAGGGCAGTCAAGACCTGAGCTAGGGTGAGCATCTTGAACTTCTCCTTCCGGAGGAAGCGATTGACATTCCGGAGGTCTAAGATAGGACGCATGTCCTCCTTGTCCTTTTTGGGCACCAGAAAGTAGTGGGAGTAGCAACCACGTCCTACTTCTGGGGTCGGAACATGCTCGATGGCCCTCTTGGCCAAGAGGGCCGTGACTTCCTTCTGCAGATGCACCAAGTGATCCCCTGACATGCGGTGGAATTGAGGTGGCATGGCTGGGGGGGTGGCCTCGAAGGGGAGGGAGTAGCCCCTTCGGACAATGTCCAAGACCCACCTGTCCGAGGTGATGGCACGCCAGTGGTGAAGGTGATGGCGGACCCTGCCCCCTACTGGCGTGCTGTGCACCTGAAAGGAAGGACTAGGAGGGCTTGGAGGCCGCGGACGGGGCGGAGTTGGTGGCTTGACCCGCACGCTGGTTGCCCGACCCGCCACGGCGGGAGCCACGTCCTCGGCCACGCGAAGACGCTTCCTGCGCGGGCCGGTGGCTGGGCAGCGGACGTGACTGGGCGCCCCTTCCGTGGCCACGAAAGGGGCGAAAAGCAGAGGTTAGCGGAGGGCGCACAGCAGAAAGGCCCAGGGACTCGGCAGTAGCCCGTGAGTCCTTAAAACGCTCCAGCGCATGGTCTGCTTTGGAACCAAAAAGACCGACTCCATCAAAGGGCATGTCCATGAGTGTATTCTGGACATCACCCGAGAAACCAGTTGTTCTCAGCCTGGCGTGGCGACGCAGCGCCACCGTCGTTGCAAGCGATCTGCCCAGCGAGTCGGCGGTATCAAGGCCACAACGTATGGTGTACTTTGCCGCATCCCTACCTTCCGCAATGGTGCGGGTAAGCAGTGTCTGGACCTCCTCAGAACACTGCGGCAAAACGGCAGCCACCGAATCCCACAGAGAGTGGGAATATCGGCCCAAAAGGCAAGCGGTGTTGACGGACCGCAAGCCAGCACTGGAGGAAGAAAAGGCCTTCTTCCCAAATTGGTCCAGGCGTTTGGATTCCCTATCCGGAGGGGCGGTAGGGAAGGCGGTTTGGGAGGCAGAGGCTTGGACAACCAAGCTCTCGGGGGTGGGATGTTGAGAGAGAAACAAGGGGTCGCCCGGAGCAGGGCGATGGCGTCGGGCCATGTTCCTATCCACAGGAGCCCCTGTGGTGAGCTTGGACCAGGTGCCCAAAAGAACGTCAGACAGTGCATCATTAAACGGCAGCAATGGCTCCGAGGAGGTAGCTGCCGGCTGAAGCACTTCCGTCAGGAGGTTAGTCCTGCCATCCACAGTAGGCAATTGGAGGTGCAAGGCTCCAGCTGCTCTACGCAACACCGTTGCGAAATTTGCTCCCTCCTCCGTAGCCAAGGAAGGAGGAGACAGAATGCCAGTGTCAGGAGAAGTGTCCAGACCACTGGCATCCCCAAGTTCCTCTGCCCAGTCCTGATCATACTCACACTGCTGTGTGAGAGGGTCTTCCGACCCCTCCCAGCTCTCCTGGTCCTCCTCCGATTGAAAATAAGGAGGAGGGGGGACGTCAGGGACCCAAGGTCTCATTGGCGCCGGAGCCGGCGTCGGGCGACGTCGGTCCCACGCCGCGTCCGGATCCGGAGAGAACCGGGGGAACGACGCCGCCCGGAGCCCCTGACGGCGTCAGGAATGGCACCGGGGACATCGGCGTCGGCGGAGGCGTGGTTAGGTCAACCGGCGTCGATGGGGGTTGCGGTACCACCGGAGCCGGTATCGAGGCCGGGGCCGAAGCCGGGAGCGAGGCTGGTGAGACAGGCGGCGCCGGGACCGGAGTCGTCGGCGGCGCCGGGGCAACCCCATCAGGGCCCGCGGGGCCCGAAGGCGCACCGGAGGGGCCTTGAGGCCCGAAGAGGCGGGCCATGGCCGACAGGAATGTCTGTATCTCGGCCGGAGTCGCCCCCGAACCCGGGAAGGACGGGTAATGCGGGGGCGGCTCCATAGGCACCTCCGGAGCCGCGGGGGCGGGGACGGTGCCGACAGGGGCCTCAGCCGAGTCGCGAGACCGGCGAGGCGAAGTCTTAGAGCGATGGTGCTTCTTAGACTTTTTGTGCTTCGACTTACCCGAGGAGTGCGAAGACTTGGACTCCGACGACCGGCGAGGACTCCGCGACCGGCCCCTCGACCTCTCCCGTGACCGGGGCTTGGTGCGGCGCGGAGCGGACTGCCGGACCTCGAGTAGCTTTCGAGACCGCTCTCGCAAAGCCTTCGGGTGTAAGGCCCGGCAGTCGGAACACGACTTTGTGTCGTGGTCGCGGCCGAGGCAGTAGAGACACTAAGTGCGGGTCTGTGATCGACATAATTCGACCACAGGCGTCGCATGGCTTGAAGCCGGGCATCCCTACCGACACCACGGAGCCTAGATGACTCGAAGAAAAACTGTGAAAAATCACCAAAAAGTTTAGTAAAAAAATGACTAGGGCACTGCTCTTCCCGGATCTGCGCTTACTGGCGCGGAAAAAAGAACAACTGACGTCAGCGCGCAGTGGCGGCGTCTAAGTACTGCCCGCGACGTCATCCCGGCGGTCCCGACGACGGATGCGGAGCCGCATGACGCCGCCTACCGACGCGCAAGGGTACTGCTACGCAAAAACTTACCGGATCCAGCCTGACGCCTGGGGATATTCTAAGGTAAGGAATCTGTCACTAACGTGTCTCTTTCAGATACACATGACAATGTTTCGTAAAAGTATTCTTGCGGTGCAGTTTTCAGCATCCTTATTTCAGAAATAGTTTACATGCACAACTGACCATGTTTCTACACCTAAAACTGTCAGGCGATATTGTATGCCCCTTCCACTCACCATCAAAGCAGCACTGGTTCTACAGCCAAGAAGAACAATATGACCAGAGGACTACAGCAAAACACCCTGCCAGACACATTTAAACAATAGCAGGTTATTCACCGACTACCAGGGACCTCGTCTAACTCCCTCATCAGAAGGGGGAAATGCATCGCCAAACAAAAGAGTAGTGTCACCTAAGTACCATTTGAATGTACTGTTCCATGCTAGCTGGCACATCTTACGGCCCTTCACCAAATTAAGTGAGCCTTGGTGGCACAAGCACAGGCTCAAGGGGAGGAATTCGAACCTTTACCATCAGGACATGCTCATGAGCCCAGGAATCATGATGTGCCCCGCTGACAATACTCAACAAGCAGTAAACACAAAAGGCACCTCTCCATTAATTCACAAAGATCGGTGTCTTCACGTACCCGCACCAGCTATGATGTGTCTGCAATGGTGAAACCGGGAGTGTAGTTAAAAGTTAGGCAAACAGCCTCCTGACGCGGCCGCTATGCTGAAACCTTAAGCATGGTGGCCGTGAAGCGAACGCTATGCCGAGCCAATAAAAGGTGCACGGTCTTCAACACTAAATAATCAAACCCCATAAAATTCGCTCCACCTCCAAAAGCATGCACGCTACCTCCAGTATAAAAAAAAACACATGAATATCAATCATGAAGCTCGGCGTCCATGAAATAGGCGCCATGCTGATAAAACAAAAGCCGCGCGGGCTCTAAAAACATATAATTATACCAAGTTTGTTTACACACGCTACCTTCCGGATGGAAACTGAAAATGCCATCAGCTGAGCGCATTTCGTGCTGAGCCAATAAAATCCACTCCTCCTCCAAAAGCACACATGCTAGCTCGTCAAAAAACAATATATAATGCAGATAAAGCTGCGGGCGGGCCGCGCGGCCGTGAAAGTGACGCAGCCGCGAAAGTGAAAGTGAATGAGCCATGACGAGAGAGGAAAGCCAGATGGCGCCTCTGCTCGTGGCTGTGCGCGTAACCGCACGCTCTATGCCACCCAAAAAGCTGTGGTCAGCTTTTTAAAGCCCACTCACTAAATGTCTCGCCAGAGCAGCGCATGCACTGGCTCAGGCGAGACCTAAAAACCGGCTGATAAACTTACCGAACGCCGACATTGCACCAGAAAGTCTGTGAACGGAACGCTAATGTACAGATGTGTGATGATAAATGACGGACTAGCGTGTTAGTACGTGCGAATGCATTCACTAGCACGCTCTGCATTTGTTAGTTGTTAATAAAGTTAATCACCGTTCAGCACAGCCATCACACTGCTAGTCACTGTGGTTTTGATATTAGTGCACTGTACACTGCACTTTTTCGGAGCACACATCAGTTACATCTACGTCATTCACGGTTTTTAGAGCCCTGTCATCATGCATGATCAGTTTTGGACGCAAATCTTTATTTTCTCATCACCATTTCTTGACAGAAAATCGAGCACAATAATTGTGCTGTACGCATGCAATCCCTCACTTTTCCTCATAAACACCTGGGAGAAGGTGGTGGCACACCGCCTAGTGGCTGGTTACTCATTATATCTCTGCTGTTATGTTTATATAGATCTTCTCCTGACGAAGGGCAATAATTGCCCGAAATGCATTGGGAAATGTGAAACGCACAAGTTACTAACTTGTGTAACGATATATCTGTAAGAGACAGTAGTTAGTGACAGATTCCTTACCTTAGAATATCCCCAGGCGTCAGGCTGGATCCGGAAAGTTTTTTGCGTAGCAGTACCCTTGCGCGTCGGTAGGCGGCGTCGTGCGGCTCCGCGTCCGTCGTCGGCGTCGTGATCGCCGGGATGACGTCGCGGGCAGTACTTAGGCGCCGCCCCTGCGCGCTGACGTCAGTTCTGTACACGACTTTCCGCGCCAGGAACGCAGAGCCATGCAAGAAGCTGACATAGGTGTCTGAAAAATACTAGGGCCCTGAAAGGGATGTCCTTAACCCTAGAAATCAGTTCGCAGAACGGGGAGGATGGGTGGGCGGTAAGGAATCTGTCACTAACTACTGTCTCTTACAGATATATCGTTACACAAGTTAGTAACTTGTGCATCTGAAAGAGACACGTTAGTGACAGATTCCTTACCTTAGAATAGATACCCCAGCAATACCAACCCCGGTGGTGGGTCTGCGAACAAAGATCAGACAAGGAAGTCCTGGAGGACAGAACGGCCAAAGAAGCCGTCCCTCCGGACCTGACTGTCAAGGCAGTAATGCTTTGTAAACGTGTGCAGCGAGGCCCACGTAGCTGCCTGACAGATAACCGGCAGCGGAACACCGCGGCCCAAGGCCGTGGTAGCAGCCGTTGCCCTGGTGGAATGGGCACGCAGCCCAACAGGAGGCTCCTTTTAGCCAAAGAATAGCAGGTCTTGATGCACAAGGTAACCCAGCGGGAGATGGTCCTCTTGTGCACCGCCCGACCTTTTTGGCGCCCACGTAGCCAATAAAGAGCTGGTCATCCACCCGGAAGTGTTTTGTGCGGTCAATATAGAAGGAGAGCGCACGTTTTGGGTCCAGACGGTGGAGCCTCTCTTCCTCTCTGGAAGGATGCGGAGGCGGAAAGAAGGTGGGCAAAGTGATGGTCTGCCCAATGTGGAAAGCAGTAACCACCTTTGGCAAGAAGGACGGACGCGTCCGAAGAACAACCTTGTCTGGATGAACAGACAGAAAGGGAGGTTTGCAAGATAGAGCCTGGAGCTCACTCACCCGCCGAGCGGAGGTGATGGCCACCAGAAAGGCTGTCTTCAGAGTCAGAAGACGAAGAGGACAGTTATGTAGAGGCTCAAAGGGAGCGCACATTAAAAAGGTAAGAACCAAGTTTAAGTCCCACTGAGGCATCACAAACGGAACAGGAGGGAAGAGGTGAGTAATGCCTTTTAAGAACCTGTTAACAACAGGGGACTTGAAAAGGGAGGGCTGATCAGGGAGCCTGAGGAAGGCCGAGATAGCACAAAGATAACCCTTGATGGTACCCAGGGCAGAACCCTGTTGGGCCAGAGAGAGAAGGAACAGAAGGACCTCAGAAAGAGGGGCAGAAAGGGGATCCACAGCCTTTGCTGTGCACCATGCCACAAATTTGTTCCACCTGCAGGCGTATACCACCTTAGTGGAGGGACGCCTGGCTGCCAGAATCACATCACAAACTTCGGGAGGCAAGTCGAAAGGAATCAACTGCCGCCGCTCAATCTCCACGCAAGCAGGTGTAGACTGGACAGGTTCGGGTGGAGGACCGTCCCCTGCTGCTGCGACAGAAGATCCTCCCGAAGAGGCAGACGGATCGGGGGATCTACGCTCATATTGAGTAGCTCGGGATACCAAACTCTTCGAGCCCAGTCCGGAGCCACAAGAATGACTTGGGCCCGGTCGTGCCGAATCTTCTTCAACACTCTGGGTAGAAGTGGTATAGGCGGAAAGGCGTACAATAGACCGCAACTCCACTGGTGACGAAAAGCGTCGCCGAGCGAGTGCCGCCTTGGAAATTTCAACGCGCAGAACTGATGACATTGCGCGTTCTCTTCGGTGGCGAATAGATCTAACCAAGGCTCTCCCCACTGTAGAAAGAGTCCTTGCGCCACTTCCGAGTGAAGACGCCATTCGTGATCCATCATGCACCTGCGGCTGAGTTCGTCCGCCCTGGCGTTCAGGGAACCTGCCAGGTGTTGAACCACCAGGAACATGCCCTGGTGTTCCAGCCATGTCCAGAGGCGCAGAGCCTCCTGACAAAGGGTCCACGACCCCACCCCGCCTTGTTTGTTGCAGTACCACATGGCAGTGGTGTTGTCTGTGAACACCTGCACTACCTTCCCTTTGACAGAGGGAAGGAATGCCTTGAGTGCAAGTCGGATCGCCCGGAGCTCCAGAAGGTTGATATGGAGCCGGGACTCCGCCGGAGACCAGAGGCCTCTGATCTCCGCCTCTCCCATGTGACCGCCCCATCCCAGAAGGGACGCGTCCGTCACAACTGTGTGCTCTGGCTGGGGAAGGGAGAGGGATCTGCCCATGACCCATTGCCGGTTCGAGAGCCACCACTGCAACTGTTTTGCAGTCCCCTCCGAGATCTGGACGTGATCGGACAGGTCGCCCTGGTGCTGCGCCCACTGGAACTTCAGGTCCCACTGCAGAGCCCGCATATGCCATCTGGCATGAGTGACCAGCAGGATGCAGGAGGCCATGAGGCCCAGCAGCCTCAGGGTCATCCGTACCGAAACCCAGGATAAGGGCTGAAAGATCGGAATCATAGCCTGAATATCCCGGACTCGCCGTTCGGGAGGATAGGCCCGAAACTGCGTCGTGTCCAGAACTGCTCCGATGAAAAGGAGCTGTGGAGAAGGAATCAGATGCGACTTTGGCACATTGATGGAGAACCCCAGCGAGTGCAGGAGTTCGGCCGTAGTCTGGAGGTGGGAGACAACTGCCTGGGACGAGCCCGCCTTCAGCAGCCAGTCGTCGAGGTAGGGGAAGACTGAAACCCCTGCCCGGCGCAGATGAGCTGCGACCACCGCCATCACTTTCGTGAACACCCGAGGGGCACTGGTAAGGCCAAAGGGGAGCACGGTGAACTGAAAATGCTCGAGGCCTACCGTGAACCGAAGGTAACGCCGGTGGGCCGGCAGGACGGGGATGTGGAAATAGGCGTCCTGCAAGTCCAACGCTACCAACCAGTCTCCGGGGTCGAGGGCAGTCAAGACCTGAGCTAGGGTGAGCATCTTGAACTTCTCCTTCCGGAGGAAGCGATTGACGTTCCGGAGGTCCAAGATAGGACGCATGTCCTCCTTGTCCTTTTTGGGCACCAGAAAGTAGTGGGAGTAGCAACCACGCCCTACTTCTGGGGTCGGAACATGCTCGATGGCCCTCTTGGCCAAGAGGGCCGTGACTTCCTTCTGTAGAAGCACCAAGTGATCCCCTGACATGCGGTGGAATTGAGGTGGCATGGCTGGGGGGTGGTCTCGAAGGGGAGGGAGTAGCCCCTTCGGACAATGTCCAAGACCCACTTGTCCGAGGTGATGGGACGCCAGTGGTGAAGGTGATGGCGGACCCTGCCCCCGACTGGCGTGCTGTGCACCTGAAAGGAGGGACTAGGAGGGCTTGGAGGCCGCGGACGGGTTGGAGGTGGTGGCCTGACCCGCACGCTGGTTGCCCGAACCGCCACGGCGGTATCCACGTCCTCGGCCACGCGAAGGCGCTTGCTGCGCGGGCCGTTGGCCGGGCTGTGGACGTGACTGGGCGCCCCTTCCGTGGCCACGAAAGGGGCGAAAAGCAGACGTTTGCGGAGGGCGCACAACAGCAAGGCCCAGGGACTTAGCAGTAGCCCGTGAATCCTTGAAACGCTCCAGCGCATGGTCCGCCTTTGAACCAAAGAGACCGACTCCATCAAAGGGCATGTCCATGAGAGTATTCTGGACATCCCCTGAAAAACCAGTGGTTCTCAGCCAGGCGTGGCGACGCAGCGCCACCGTCGTTGCAAGCGATCTGCCCAGCGAGTCGGCGGTATCAAGGCCACAGCGGATGGTATACTTAGCCGCATCACGCCCTTCCGCAATAGCGCGGGTAAGCAGTGTCTGGACCTCCTCAGAACACTGCGGCAAAACATCAGCCACCGAATCCCACAGGGAGTGGGTGTATCGGCCCAAGAGGCAAGCGGTATTAACAGACCGCAAGCCAGCACTGGAGGAAGAGAAAGCCTTCTTCCCAAAGTGATCCAGGCGCTTGGATTCCCTATCCGGAGGGGCGGTAGGGAAGGCTGTTTGGGAGGCAGAGGCTTGGACAACCAAGCTCTCAGGGGTGGGGTGTTGGGAGAGAAACAGGGGGTCGCCCGGAGCCGGGCGATGGCGTCGGGCCACGTTCCTATCCACAGGAGCCCCTGTGGTGGGTTTGGACCAGGCACCCAAAAGAACGTCAGTGAGTGCATCGTTGAACGGCAGCACAGGCTCCGAAGAGGAGGCCGCCGGCTGAAGCACTTCAGTCAGGAGGTTAGTCCTGACGGCCACTGTAGGCAACTGGAGATTTAAGGCTCCAGCAGCTCTACGCAACACCGTTGCAAAATTAGCCCCCTCCTCCGTTGCCACGGGAGGAGACAGCATGCCAGAGTCGGGGGAGGTATCCAGCCCACTGGCATCCCCAAGTTCCTCAACCCAGTCCGGGTCAAACTCGCACTGTTGTGTGAGAGGGTCGTCAGACCCCTCCCAGCTCTCCTGGTCCTCCTCAGGTTGAAAAGATGGAGGAGGAGGGACATAAGGGACCCAAGGCCTCATCGGCGCCGGAACCGGCGTCGGGCGACGCCGGTCCGGCTCCATGTCCGGACCCGGGGAGAACCGGGGAACGACGCCGCCCGGAGCCCCGGACGGCGTCGGAAACGGCACCGGGGACATCGGCGTCGGCGGAGGCGTGGTTAGGTCAACCGGCGTCGATGGAGGTTGCGGCACCACCGGAACCGGGGTCGAGGCCGGGGCCGGAGCCGAGGCCGGGACGAAGGCTGGTGGGACAGGCGACGCCGGGACCGGAGTCGACGGCGACGCCGGAGCAACCCCATCTGGGCCCGCGGGGCCCGAAGGCGCACCGGAGGGACCTTGAGGCCCGAAGAGGCGGGCCATGGCCGACAGGAATTTCTGTACTTCGGCCGGAGTCGCCCCCGAACCCGGGAAGGACGGGTAATGCGGGGGCAACTCGACAGGCACGTCCGGGGCCGCGGGGCGGGGACGGTGCCGACAGGGACCTCAGCCGAGTCGCGCGACCGGCGAGGCGAAGTCTTAGAGCGATGACGCCGCTTAGACTTCTTGTGCTTCGACTTACCGGAGGAGCGCGAAGACTTGGATTCCGACGAACGGCGGGGACTCCGCGTCCGGCCCCTCGACCTCTCCCGGGACCGGGGCTTGCTGCGGCGCGGAGCCGACTGCCGGACTTCAAGGAGCTTTCGAGACCGCTCTCGCAAAGCCTTCGGATGAAGTTTCCGGCAGTCAGGGCACGACTTCGTGTCGTGGCCTCGGCCGAGGCAGAAGAGACACTCGAGGTGGGGGTCCGTGATGGACATCATACGACCACATACCTCGCAGGGCTTAAAGCCGGGCATCCCTACGACACCTTAGGAGTCGTGAAGACTCGTTGAAGAGAACAGTGAAAAATTTCACAAAAAGATAGTCAAAAAGTGACTAGGGCACTGCTCTTCCCGGATCTGCGCTTACTGGCGCGGAAAAAGAAGAACTGACGTCAGCGCGCAGGGGCGGCGCCTAAGTACTGCCCGCGACGTCATCCCGGCGATCACGACGCCGACGACGGACGCGGAGCCGCACGACGCCGCCTACCGACGCGCAAGGGTACTGCTACGCAAAAAACTTTCCGGATCCAGCCTGACGCCTGGGGATATTCTAAGGTAAGGAATCTGTCACTAACGTGTCTCTTTCAGATGTTAACATACAACATGCATTGAAGTTGATTTGAATGGATTTATGATATGTTGGATTGAATTTTGGTTCACCGAATAAATCCTCATCAACCCACATGAAGATTGGAATTTACATTTTTGTTCAACTGCTTTCGATAACCTGATTATATCGCATTCAGCGATTCTGCTACGCTGTGCTCAGGGGGACGTTGCCTAACCCAAGCAACGCTACGTTCCAGTTATACTCTTCACACTCAACGACCAGAGTAATACCTCTGAGGCACGCGACAACTTAACCATTGGAATTTACCCAGTAGTGCGTGTTCCATCACTTTGACTTGTATGAATTTGCTGTCCATGTTTTGCCATTGGAATTCTTTTATAGGCATCTGATAGACAACTTAGTTCCACCACCGACCCCATGGCCACAACCCGTGCCCCAGAGGTTCAATGTGGGTATTCCATATCATAACAGATTTTCACCACTGGAAGGCCTAAATGAGTTGGATTGACAATCCCCGAGCACTGACGTTCTCTCTTGGAACCTTGCTGGCTTGGTATCTAAGCTGTTGCATCCAGATTGGTGCAAATTCATTGACACTTTTGATATATGTTTTTTTCAAGAGACATGGGCTTTGACCCCACAGTTTTATTCAGGGTAATTTGTTTTGATTTATTTGCCCTAACCTCAGGGAAAAAGCGACCTTCCGGAGGACTGGCAACCTGGATCAAATCTACTCTTCAATGGTGGCTAAAGCTATTGACTTAGGTTTGCATGATGTCTTGGGTGTTCTTATACAGTTCCCATTGGGAACCGCTTTGTGTGGTTATGTTTACTATAGGCATGGGGGTATTAAGGAGGAATTATCCATTACTGACCTAATCTCTTTGGAAGGTCTTTACATTGAGTCCCTATGTATGCTTTACTATGTTAATGTAGTTAGCAATCAGGCACATTTAAATGGTACGTTTACAAAAGTTTATGGTCCTGATCAATGCAAATTTAAAAATAAATATTTCTTCAACTTCCAAAATTTCAAATAAAATGTTCAGGATTGTGACAAGTTATGTATGGCTTTCTGAAGTATGCACATCTGTTCTTTATAATTCCAATTTTCACAAGACTGGACACTAAAAACATTATTGCACCTTTATAAAGGCCCTCCCTGTTAGTGGTCTTAAATCAGTGGCGGGTGACTTCAACTGTAACTTTGTGCCGTTGGGCATTGAGTCTCAGAACCTGACTGGGGAGGAGGATACAAGTTGGCTGGTCCCAGCGCTAACACTTCCACCTATCAAAAAGTGGTCAGCAGTAGTACTCCAAATAAATGCTTTCACACTGAAAAACGGCATCAGAGCATGCATTGGAAGATCGTTATCAGATAAGGGGGGGAGAGGGGGGGCACACATTTAAACGCCAGCATAGGACCAGGCTTATAGACTACATCCTGCTTGATCTTTGATTGAGGCTTACGATGATCGATAGGACTGTGATACCTCGTTATGATAGTGACCACAATGTCCTGAGCCTCACCCTGAGATTACTTGGACCCAGTATCCCTAGTTCCCCTGTGGAACCTCTTGATAGAAGGCTTAGAGACGCAAGCAATTGCCGCAGGCTAAAATGGAGCTCTGTGGCTGACTCTTTAGCCAGGTCTACTAGGTGGTTGCCTCCAGCTTAGAGGTGCTCCAGGCAGAGGATTGAACTTGTCACATACAGACACCTTGGGGAAAATTAGTGTGATTTATAATGCCATGTTTTCCTCCCTCAGGAACCTGCTCTTTTTTTTAACGTCGGGCTTCGCCCAAGAGACACAAAAAGGTCCTCTGATACTCTAAATCTTGCAGATGTTCAAGGCAAGTCCTCGCCGCTGCTATTAACGGTGGGAACAGGAGCCTGATACATGCAGCTAGGTCCCGCTGCCAAGCTGCTATAATGCACGCCAAGAGAAACTGGGTGTTTGCTAACTGGGAGGCCATGCTAAATGCTGTCAAGAGGAAGGATCAGCGTTCCTTCTGGAGAAATCTAGCAAACAGTCACCCAATACGAACACACTCACTGATAGCAACATATCTGCATCTGCATAGGTAGATCACTTCTCCAAACTTTACTCTACTGTCACCAGTATGTATTTCCGTGCGTGTGAGGATAGTGGTTTATCTTTGGTCAGTGGGCACATCTGTAGTGCTTCTGTTACTTCTGAAGACAGGGCAATCACAGCCGATGAAGTTAATAAAGCCATCAATTGGATATCACCGAATAAAGCTCCCAGTCTAGATAAAATCCCCAGGGGCGTCTGTAAGGCCGAGAAGGTTATCTGGCGCCCCTATCTCCTTTTGTTCTTTAACTGTATAATGAGGCTGGGGCAGAGATTATCACAGTATTTTAAAAGGAGGCAAGGGATCTTCCCTCCAACTACAAGTCTATTAGCCTGATTGACAGCTCAGAAAATGCCTTTAGTAGGATTATACTTGGGAGGCTACAGGACTGGATGATGGATGCGGATTTGCTGACCCCATTGCAAGCTGGGTTTAGGTCGGCCTTAGCATCATAGATCAGGTGTTTCGCCTCCAGCTGATTTATTGGAAACCAGTAATCTTGGGGGGAGGGCGACTTTATGTGGTTTTTGTGGATCTCTGATCAGCCTTTGACCTGGTACCTAGGGCTTCTCTTTGGACAGTCATGACCGATTTGGGTGTCCCGAAATACCTCCTCAATATCATTATCAGGTTACATTCCAATAACTTCACCCAGGTTAGATGTGGTCCCATGGTTGCACTAACATTACCTATACCAGTTACAAGGGGTGTGAGGCAAGGGTGTGTGCTTGCTCCCACCCTTTTCCTGCTATAATTTAATGACTTAGTATCTCAGCATGGTTTTGGTGACAACAACGCCCGCTCCTTGCCGGTAGAAATGTCCCGGCCCTCTTGTTTACGGTCAATACGCTTTTAATTTCCAAATCCCCAATGGGGACTCAGAGGCTGTTAGAGTAATTTGGAATATTGTGCGAACAGAGAGGCCTGGAGGTCAGTCTCGCCAAGACTAAATGTATGGTTTTCAACCCCTGTACATCTGCTCGCCCCAGTCTCTTGATGGTGTCCCTCTGGAGAGAGCTCATGTATTTGAATATTTAGGGATTACAATCCCCAAACATTTTGACTGGATACCACAAATGCACAAGACTCAAGATGGGTATCTTGAGGTTCCATCATGGTTACCCCTTTCGCCCTATTACCCCCCCCCCCACTTCAAATATACAATCTTCAAACACTAGGTGCCACTCTTTATGGTGGGGAACTTTGGGGTAACATGGACATTGGAAGCTTGGAAAAAGTTGAACAGATTCCAGCGCCATCTCACTAGTCTCCTGGCTTGCACCTATCTAATTCCCTTGCGGCTCAATGTGGGTCTTAGACCTCTTTCTAACAGGGTGGGCCTGAGACCACTACTGTATTGGCTCAGGATCTGGGCCACCCCAGCACTGATGCCATATCAACAGGATCTAGAGGATGTTTTGAGGATGCCCAGGGTTTCCAGAATTCCCTGGTTTAAATATGTTCAACGTCTGTTAAGTGAGATGAGGTGTGGGAACCTTTGGCTTACTCCCAAGATAGTACCAGCGATTAAAAAAAAAAAAAAGCACTAAAGTATCTATACTGGCAGTACATTGATAACTCAACATTGGGTACTGCTAGATTGGGATCCCTCACTACTGCCTTCCTAGAACACAGAGATAGCTACACTGCAGAAGGACACATTGATGAGATTGAACCTCCCCAAGACAAAACACTCTACATGAAATTTCGGTTCGTGACCCTGTCTCTATGGTCAGTTACGGCCAAATGGTTAAGTGCATCCAATGTAACTGACAGGAACTATCCCTTCTGCCCCGAAGCATCTTAAACCATTGTCCATGTACTAATCGTTTTCCCTTCATATGTCGGGATTAGAAGAAAATTTATTTGACCACTTTGCAGCAATTTGGGGTATAGCAATCCGTGTACTTATAACTGATGTAAGACAACCTATTGTTTTTGCAGTTTCTAGCTTTTTACTGAACATATGGAGGCTGGGGAACAAAAGGTTAGCCTCCTGACAATTGTAACCTAAATTTCTTTTATACGTCGTATATGATTCATGGCTGGTCTGAATTTTAATAATTTTTTTAATGTTATTTTACTCCTGTTAAAAAAAAAAAAAAAATTATGCCGATGTTGCTGGAATATCATTGTGATCAAATTTTCGATGGACATGCTACAATAATCTCAGGACGATGATTTATGTATTTTTACTGTTATGCAATTTGTGCCCACACATCATGAATTGTACAAACCGCTATGTACTCTTAAAGTGACAATCGAATTGTTTTAATCTGGCATGCTTATATCTTTTGTTTATTAGTATTGTGTTTTTAAGGATTGTGCGCTCTATTATGGACTTTTATTCCGAATAAAGATTTTTGATGTCGGTGTAACATTAGGAGTGTAGTGAGATTTTATGCAAGAACACATTTTTAAATTATTAATCAACACAAGATTTCTGAAAACACTCCATCTTACATTGGAAATGAATCCTTTATTTTGTCATCCACAATTTCTTTGTACATGGCAGCTGATGTCACTTCTTCCATTGGACACATAATCCCGTATTCCTCACAGCCATTCGCTTGTACCAAGGGATCCGTTTTATGAGGATCGAACATTATATTATTTGGTGTCACAAGCAGTACACCACTAACTGTGCCCTAAAATAAAACAAGAACATTAGTTATGACCATTTCACATTGAAAAAGACAATTCAAAGCTGTGAAATAGTATGAATTAAAATGAAGAACAAACAACAAGTTGATTGTCTCAGACATCTCTTTGGAAGGTCTTTACATTGACTCACTATGTATGCTTTACTATTCTAATGTAGTTGGCAATCATTCACATTTAAATGGTACATTTACAAAAGGTTATGGTCCTGATCAATGCAAATTTAAAAATAAATATTTCTTCAACTTCTAAAATTTCAAATAAAATGCACAGGTTTGTGAGAAGTTATGTATGGCTATCTGAAGTAAACACATATGTTCTTTATAATGCCACTTTTCACAAGACTTGATACCAAAACAGTATTGCACCTTTGTAACCTACTATAAAGCCCCCAAATGTTTGTCTTTTCTACAACCTCACTTTGGATCTCCACTGAGGTCCGCACACCTACCTCAGCACTCACATGCTTCACATGCTTTCTTAAATCAGCACTCCTATCATCCATGAACAGACCACTGTGCTAAAATGAGGTGGCCACTGTGCTAAAATGAGGTGAGCCAACACTAGGAAGCACTAATGGTCAGCACTAGTACACTTCAAATGCATTCAAAGTGCAACCAGCATCAGAAAACAAATGTGCAGTCTTCTGCACTGTCTGCCTATGTGCTGGAACCCGTCAAATACATTATAAAACAAGTGAGTGGCTAGGTATACATATTCAGATCTTCCTGGTGACATCTTGGGATCCTCTGAAAATGTGAGGTATAGGTTATCTTCTAGAACAAAAATCAAAAATTTGTATGGCAAAGTGTTTATGAAACTTTTTTTCCAGGCATGTCTAGTGCACGATGCCATATCTAAGTGTCACTTAAATGGATAACACTGCATAATAATGGAATTCCATGGAAGACCTCCGTGGAATTGGTCACCTTGGCCCAATTCAGTATAGCCCACTTTCTTTAATCAGTCAGAATGCAAAGCTTCTGTTTCAGTGGTACCAGGGAAGGCTTATTGGCTCTAAAACCAACATAGGGGCTCCCTAATTGCGATGTGACGGATTGCAAAGTCACCCCTGGAAGGACAGGGGCAAAGACCAGATATTCTTTTTCATTTATGCTGATAATTGAGTGTATTTTCCCACTTGCTTTTGTTTTGATATAGAACTCGTGTCATTCACTCATTAGAGCCCCTGGAGGATTTTGATTTTTCTTCTGTTTTTATCTTTGCACACAGGCTAAGACATTATTAGAATTACTCTGGCCGCATTTCAGTTCATATATTTTTGCCCACTATGTTACTTTAAGACAGAAACCAGTTGTGCAAATCGGTTGTAGTTCTGCTCCAACAGTAACAGTTCAGCCCAAACTGCCTGAGAAGGTCCCATACAATTGGGAAAACATATCATATGAGATTTGACATAATGTAGAGATAAGGGAACGAAGGGCTAGCCCACCCTTAGAAAAGAGGTCTAAAATGGCTATGCCCATAATGTGAACACATTAACACACAGAGACCATTTTAGGGGCAGTACCAACACGACTGAATCACATTCAACAGATTGAACTTATTTCTGACTCTCAAACACACAAAAGGGCCCCTGGGACAACAGTCCCAAATAAGGAGCATCACATTGTATCTTTGGATTCCAACATGCCTCACTGTGCTTTGACACAATACAAAAGGAATTTAATTTGTGGCCCTCAAATACAAGTGAACCTAATTCTACCCTGAATCTTGACAAATACGATGAGGTGGGAGAAACACTCATGTGTGGGTGGTTGCCATCAACTCACTTTTATATCTTTGCACATGAGCAGTTTCACTTTTAAAAATACATTGTTTTTCATCTTCTGTGTCAAATATGAGGCCCTTTTTTCTCTGATTGGTAAGTAGAAAAGGTAAGCCATACCTTTGAATTGCCTGGCATTCAGCATTTGTTCCATCTACCCCCTTTTACCTTTCATGATGTTAATGAATGTGACTGCCTTTACTATCCAGAAGGGATTATATGGATTTATTTGACAGAAATTGTGTTAAGCAGTCCTCCCGAACCAACACATCAATTTGAGCCACTCTGGGAAAAAAGCTGTTTGCTCGTAGTAGGTAGTGCACTCTAAACCCTTACCTACATCTCAGAAGAACACTTCACATTCCAACTCTGATGTTCCTCTTGTATGAGTTCCAAAAACTTGGCAAGCTAAAAAAAGAGCTAGCAAAACTATCCACACAGATGTACAACCTAAAATGCAATCTCAATAAGCTATTTCAAATAATGATTAGAAAAAACCCTAGTAAAGCCTGTCATTATGAATGATTTCCTGCACTGGTCCCACCTAAATTTGACTGCCTCGGCGAGATACAATGAAAATGGTTCCCTTAAAGAATCCTGGGATGTTAAGTGATGGGTGAGACAGGGATGCATCTTGGCCCCTGTCTTGTTTACCTTATATATTAACAATCTGGGGGCTGCCCTGTCATCTGGTAGCAAAGGCATCCCTAGAGCAGGCTCTAAACTCATCCCTGCTCTCTTACATGCAGACAATGCAGTTTTACTTGCAAGGACACCAATGGGGCTGCAAAGACTTGTAAACACTTTTATTGATTTTATGGTTTCACTTGACCTCTCCATTAATTTCTCGAAGTCCCACATAATGTCGTCCGGTAACAAAGCGTGACAAGCGTACACTTTTATGCAAAGGTGGAGAAAGACAAATGTTGCTACATTTCCTTATTTGGGCATTTTGTTTGACGAAAAAGGGTCATTGGTAGCTCAGCGAACACTCAAAAAAAACACCTTGTCTAGATCGGCAGGAGCGACTATGGATTTTGCAAGGAGACTGGGGAGCAAACCATTACGACCACTACTGAAGGTCTATAATGAGAAATTTATACCAATGGCCACGTATGGCAACGAGGTATGGGGCTATAAGGAGGCCGGCGATTTGCAGGTGGTTGAAAATAAATACCTACGGAAACTTTTATTTGTACCCCCAGCACCTCATCTTTTATGGTGCATGAAGAACTAGGGCAGGGTTACATTTCTGATTGCATAGCAGTGGCACCTTTAATATGGTGGTTAAAAATATGGTCTAGCCCCACTCCTACCCTGAACCAATTTGTGTAAGAAGATTGCATGAGGCTTGATAGGGCCGGTGACGTTCCTTGGCTGGGTTACATCTCACAGCAGCTAGCGCATATAGTGTGCCTTGAGCTTTTTACACATCCCAGACAGATGCACCCTGGTGAGCTGAAAGTAATTAAAAGGTAACTTATAGCCAAGAGGATGGTGGAAAGGGAAAATAGTGAACTTAAAAAAACCACAATACGACAATTTGAGTCCTGGGACCCTAGAACAACCTTTTTGGTCTTATATTAAAAATATACACCACCGCTTTCTTTTAACCAGATTTAGGTTTAATTGTATTCACTGGTGTCTCACGGTCCCCAAGGGTTTTTCTAAGCCAGGGGCCCTAAAGCCCTGCTCTTGTGATGATTTCTCGGACTAAGATCTTTTACACTTTGTTTTTCTGCGGATTTTATAATGATCTTTGGATAAAATACATCCTACCACTCTTAAAACATTGTAATTTTGCACAAGTGTGGCCAGCTCTGATATATCTGCAAATGTTGTCTTCACCTTTGATATGCTTCGGGGTTGCGAGTCTTTTTAACAGGAGCCTTACAACGAAGGAAAAAAGTTGATCATGCATTGAACCGACCCTAGAATTGCCATATTTTACTGGGCATTGTTTTTAATTATCTGTCAGTACTGTATAGAATGCACTTTAACCAGGTCTATCAAAGCGCAGTAGTTTTGAACTTGGTTTTTACATTTTATTAAAGCTAATATATTTCAAGGCTTAGATACCCATACATGGTAACTTTATATGAATTATTGGATCTGCCCTTTTACCAAGTATTGTATAAGTTTTTATCTTTTTACTCTTGGTGTGTGTAAATGTGCTTTTATGGTCAATATTGGCTGAATAAAGTTTTATTGACTTGACTTGAATGATTTGTGCTTTGGCCCATTATGGAGATATTCTATGATCACTGATCACTGGCAAGGCTTTCATTAATATACAGCAAATAAAGCAGCAGGGAATAGGCTGTTTGGGCTCCTAATAGCAAAGTGAGCAGAGGGAAAGTCTAAATGGTGCAGCTAACCGTACACAAAGCAAGCTACAAATTCACATTACTCCCATATGAGACAACAAAAACGAATTTAACTGTAAGTGATCACTTTGGGAGGTCAATAAAAATGCTGAGGTTATCAGTAATGCATAGAACCTAAGGCCTGTGGTGCACTATTATCTAGGAGGAGTCTCTAGGTTAATCTTGGTGCATTGAAAGGTTCCAATTAATTGGGCAAAAATGCATACATTGGCTGCAAGCGAATATGCATGCGTGGCTCACAAATTGTCTGCAAAGGTTTCTTTCTAGTAATTACTTGTTTGAAAGGCAGCAGCCAAACTAAATTTGAGCCCTTCCACTAGTAAATATGAATACACAAATTTAAAACTCACTACTTCATGGCTCCATTGTAGCTATTAAAGACACTGAATATGATGGAAGAGCAGACTCAACACCCTTGCTTTCTCATGAGGTCTCCATCTCAGATTCCCCCTGCAGAGATTCCATTAGAAGATAGAACAACAGCTATCTAACATAAGGTGGGCAAACAAATTTCCCTGCTCCCCATCAACAGGCATAGTCTATTATATCTGCAACAAATTATCGAAAGGGCTGTGATATATATGGGTTATAGACCAGCTTTTAAGAAGCAGTATGCCATTTAAACAAAAAGCGATGGAAATAGCGGAAGGCGTATGCTATTTAAACATAAAACCATAGAAATAGTGATCCTTGGGGGGCACTGCTGTTTGGCTTTGGGTTCAAATTAAGTGTCAAATAAAGGTAAAGAAACAGTGTGAAGAAAAATTCAATAGCTGGAAAAGGCATTTTCAACAGTTCTATTAATCCTGTCTGATGGGATTTATTCTGTTGGATACTTTGCTCTGCAACCAATAAGGACAAAAAAAAAAAAGAGTTGGTGACCTAACACTCAATATGACCCACTGAGTGACTACAAGTACGCAACTAGGGAGGAAAGTGTTGCTACAGCGGTTAAGCATTCCATAGGTGTCCTCCAGGTGAATTTAACCTGGAAACAAGCACACCAACTAGCAGCATTTACTCGTCATTAGGTCTGAGAGCCTGCAATCGAAGAACCCCACATGAAAATATTTGAAAATAAACATTTATTTATATGTAGATAAAGAACCCCTTTTATGGATTATATTCTCATTAGCCTTAAGCACTGAAGTAGACAAAAAAGTGATGGGTGGAATGCTTGAATTAATCTCAACCACAGATAATTACTCTGGCACATCCCAGTCCATTGTTACTTTGCACACTATGCCAACTCAATCTGGACTCATCCATATGCAAATCAGTCTTGACCCTGTTCCAATGGAAACAGTACAGCCCAAACTGCCAGGCCAGGTCTTTTTGGAAATGGAACACAAGCAACTCAAAACCAGTTTCACCCTAGTTAGGGCCATCAAGACGAACACCCCTGCTCATCCTCTCTGGTAGTTCTCAGCACACCCGCAGCCAGGACACCATCAGACTGCAGACAAAGAAGTATAAAAAAGAAAAAACAAGGGAGCAGCGTGGTGTTTGATAATTACGTACCTGGATAGTATTCCAATAACTTTTTTCTGCTTCTTAACAACAGCAACTGTCCATAACAGACAGCCTAGCCTCTTTGAACTGCAACTGTCATTCGGAATTACATCATGTCACCTATGGAATTCCTACTTTCAATAACTGCATTCCACAGCAAAAAATATGAGAAATAACAGATCGAAGGAATAAAATAGAAGTAATAAAAATATAGATACATATTACCCTTAAAATACATAACAAGCGCAATAAAAAATTACATCATTTAAAAAACAGACTACAGTAAAGCCTCACCACTTATATAATCCTTTACCAATCTCGGTGATCTTCTACATAGTTTCTCAAAACTCTGATCCATGCCCCTCAGGTACCAAAGTGTTTTCACAACCACACACTCCCTCATCCAGTGGTTCACAAAATGTATTATCAACACGTGCGACCCAGTGCAACACAGTGATTTCATCTAACATTCACTATACCATAGTTTCCAGTTGGGTTTTTTGCCACCCTTCATCATAACGGTTAGCCACGCTTTTGAGGTTCCACACTTTCCCATTACTCAACACACACCATTTTTTAAACTTCACCGACCTCCATTGGCTCATAAAGTAGGCTATTCCCTTTTTTCCATTTGGTTTTCTTTTAACACAAACCTATAGTGCCACCTGAATATCGACAGGTTTGAAGTTATGTTTATAATCATATTGCAACTTACTTTTATTCTCAGTCACACAATTTTTTCCAGAACTTTCTCAACACAAAAATTCAACATTTGCTTCAAACAATCATCCAGGATTATATTTAGGCCTACGTTTCCTACACCTCATAATAACAAAAGGTGATAATGCAGTTACATCATTATTAGATACTCTGAATGTCCATATAGTGTTGGCCAATTGTACTTCCTAGTACTTAGTATTACTTTTCAACACTAACTGGACACTATTTTTGATGACTATTATAGAATTTTATCGTACCATTAGGCTAATTAAGGGAAGTGGTTTTATGTCTAACCCTAACTCGTCCAAAACATTCTTTAGCTCTATTCGATAAGGACTGCAACCATTGTTAGAAATAAGGTGGCCACTATTCCTTCACAAGTGAACATACAACCCAGAAAAATCAGTGTTCCATCATCACCCCTACAGCAAAACTCCAGAGCATCGCATGCTTGTGATGGAGGAAGTCCAAAGTAATAGCAAAGCCCTACTCATTGTGTTACAGAGCTGCATAATAAATCTGCTCCTTAATTGAGCACCATGATAGCCAAGAGCAGTGGAAGTCACTCAGCCACAGATTGCGCTCAGAATGGTGTGCAAGAATTTCCTCAGGCCCAAGGGAGTATGGAACTGACTACTAAGCTTCTCACTTGACCCGACCATATGCAACTTCCTATAATCAGTGACCTAGCCGAGAGCTGTTTTGGGACTGAAATTGGAGTAGGGGGAGAGAGTACATTACTCAAACGGCAGGATGTAAGGATGTTTTACCTAGAGGTTTATTGTTTGTTCCGAGTCAGAAAAGTAAAGTGAGACAAAAAAAAAATATAAGTATGCATCGGCCACATGATGAAGTGGGAAAGATAACAGATTGGGTTTTAAACCCCCTTCTAGGTTTACCCCAAGTCTAGAAATGGTAAAACCGAAGGTAGACATTTTTGAGAAAGCGGTCCTCAAAATTCTAGTCAAAGTAACAAGATCTGTTCCGAAAGTAATACCCAACATGAACATGGAAGAATATTTGTCTTTAACTGTATTTTTAAAGCAATGCCCTAGTCACGATCAAACGAGTGATAGTTGCCCTGGACACAGATGAATAAAAGAACAAAGTCAAGAAAATGCCACCTGTACCTGAACATCATTAAAAGGTGTAAGCCAACTCATTAAGAATCTTACAAGACAAATGATAAAGATTAGTCTTTGGCCCGTGGGAGGGGCCATATATGTTTGATGGAGTTTGAATTTCTCATTAAAGATAACCCTTTTACACCAGTCCTTTTTGAGTACACATAACTCAAAGTCCAACAAGATACCCCCACTTAGACCTATAGTCTTGACTATTAATGTTGCTACAGAACACCTGGCTAAATACGTGGATGTGTTTCTGAGACAATTGCTCATGGATTTGTTTCTTACTCGAGAGATACAGGAGTCATGATTAACTGGACTGAAAATGTCTCATTCAATAATGAACAGGAGATACTTGGAGTTCACAGCAAAAACAGATAGAAAGAATGCTGAGGTTTTTAGAACTATGGATGATTAGTCAGAGTGGGTGTTTTTAAGTAGACTTATATCCTAAGCCTACGGCCAGAAATTCACTGACAGTGCCTTTTGGACAGTTCCTTAGATTAAAAAGACACTGGACTCAGATGAGCGGCTATCTGAGAAATGCAGAAGCTCTAAAATATAAACAGATAAAAAGAGCAAAATATTACAATTGAACAACATAGTTTCAGACCAACTGTAAACAACGGGAAGACAGATTAGAGGTCATGACTGGTCATTTTAATCTCTATAAAAAAAATAGGAAAGATAATCAACACAAATTGGCACACTATAAATACAAATGAAGATCATCAGTAGATGGCTACACCTGTGTTTGCGTTCCGGTGTACTCTCTGGGACAAATTAGTGCATACAGACATGAAAGACCGCAAACGCTGGCTACAAAGATCCATAGATGATAGTTCTCCTGTGAGAGGCAACTTTTGCGGTGGCAGGTGTCATGCCTGTGATGCACGCATTAACACAATGTAGCAGTACAATGGATACAAATTAGTGTCCAAAGAGATGACCAACTGCAGGAGCAGTAACGTGGTATATTTGATGCTGTGCCCCTGTGAGATGGGATGTGTGGGGGAAAATGGGAGAGAGTTACATAATACATTTGGAGAGCAAAAATCAGCAGTGGGTAATAGGAGAATACAAGCACCTTTAGTACAGCATTGTATGGGAAAGGACATAAAGAGACTGACCTCAGGTGGTTGATCTTGTAAAAGATCAAGAACAGTTACAAGAGCATATCTGTTACGGACAGACGTAAGTAAAGAGAAGCCTTTTGAATATTTACCCTCAAAACATACCAGAAGGAATTGAATGATAAAATAGGTTGGGAAATCATGTTATGAAGAACTTTGCGTTAGAATAATTACGAGTTCCTGCTTCTGAGGACTTGGGAGGTGTTGGGCAGATTGAATTATATCTTTTTGCAAGAGAGTCTGTAGATATTTATAATAAGAGGGCCTCAGATATGAGGCACATGAAAATACTGCCACAGTAGATAAATATTAACTATGTTTATTAGTAACATCTATACTACTTAAATTGATCATGTATTTTCTTGATTTGTGGGCCTATAAGTGCTTTGGCAAGGGTATTATGAACTGCGGAATCTCTCATTTCATTCTACTGAACCTCATTCTAAGATGGATGCCACAGTCTGTGCCCTAGCCCTAGATCTGGGTCTTCCAAGATATGGAAAAAGGACCTATATGGTCTATCCTGTAAATTGAATGTGGGTAACGTTTACACAAAATATAGTTTTAAATGGGCTGTCAAGCTCGGGTGTGAATATATGGGAATAGAAAATAGAAGACAGAAAGTGCACGTTAGAGATCTTAGGAATGTTGTCAGGTAACTGGAATGGAACTGTTCACAATTACGAACACTCTTGAAAGATGGCCACAATAACTTCTACGGAGGCTTAGGAACACGTAAGTGGTGCGAGATGTAAGAAGGACAGTCGTGGATAACCTTTCCCATTACTGCCGTAGCATTTTCTTTGTATAGTAAATCGCCAGGTGAAGGAAGTTAAATGTAGTAAAACGGGTGTGATCAGGAGTTGGATAACACATTTCAGAAGAGGCGAAAACGAAAGGCTACGATTCTGGTATGGTGATGTGGAGATACTGAGAATTATGTGTATGAAAGTGAGCGACATTGTTTGGTCAGATATAGAAAATTGTGGTAGTGTTGGCTTTGGTCTTATGTTTGTAGAGTATGACACACCCATAAAATTATTTGAGTACATTCCATCGACTGAGTTTTTGTATGGGTTAATTCAGGGAAGGATGGTAACATGAAGTGCTACAATGGCTGACAATTTGTTAAACAGCTGGAACATCTGTATCTGTATGATAATTTATTTAACTAGATGTCTGTCATGGTGAAATATAGGAAGAGGGACATGCTTTGAGTGGGAGGTAAATAGATATCATGAGCTAGTATGTAGAGGATTGAATTGTATAGTAAGATCTGATTGTGGTCATCTTAAAAAGTGAGTAGACATTTGAAAAGTTTGAATACTTGAGCTCCAACTTGTCTGGTATTGTTAGCTGCAGGTGGATGGTAGCACAATGAAGTTGCGAAAAATATGCCTGGACTGTGAGCAGCTTGAGAATTGTTTACGGAAAGGATGGTATCTCTTGCCAAACAAGACTATTTGAGAGGATAATTCTAATTTATGCCTATGGAGGTATGTATATACCTGGTTTTTTATGTTTGTTTTAGGTGCATGAAGAGGGAGTTCCAAGAGCCTCTTTAAGTGCTTTGTGGTCTTATGCATCACCCACTTTTATAGAAAATGTTGTGAATTTCTGGCCTTTGGGTCCCTGACAAATCCAAAACTTTAGAAGCAGACTATTTCATGAATCATCTTGGTAGGATATATGTAAGTAAGTATGCAATGAGAATTGACTAACTAAATGTATCTAATGCTAAACAAGTTTAGAGGTAGATGGATGTACATACCTATTCCCTATACTTTTGTAAGAATATGCATATACAATTGGTGGTGGCTTCTGTTGGAGTTTCTTACAAGATAGCATGTTGGGAGAGTGGTATCTACACTGTCCTGCATGAAGTAAATGTGTCTTTGTTCATGTTGGTGACATTTTTATTAGTATGTGGAACCTGAGTAGCTGAATTCTGAAGTAAATACAATAATTTTCATTGAATGGCTTATTTTTGTGAAAACGTACACAATCTATGGCTTATGAGCTTTAGGGTCTTTTTTTAATTCAGCTAAAGTTAAGCAAGGAACAGTTGGCCACAGCGTCAACTGTGTTTGGTTTACAGCACAAGGCATAAGCCTGTGAGAATTCTGCTTATGGCGCACAACACTTATTGTGCACATTATCGATATATACAATCCGGAAACGGTTGTTTTTAGAGTATGTGTGAATGAGTTTTGATATTTGGTATGAATGAGGCTTAGGGGCCGGTGTTTTGTCTGAGTGATTTATAAATGTGTGTGTCTATTTAAAAAGATCAATGAATAATGAAGGACATTATCTATTGTATAATTAACACTGTAACAATGAAGAGAAATAATAACGTGTCATGGATCGTTTATTTGATGTATTAATTGTGAAAAAATACAGGCTGAGTGGGAGTGTCTAGTGTGCTATATTTTATAGTGAAGAAATACAGGTAGAGTGGGAGTTCCTAGTATGTTATATTTACTCAAATAGCATCTCCTTAAAGCCAGCACCAATGTCTCAGAAACTAAACCGAGGCCACCGATTCAAATATGAAGTTGTGTGAACAGGTAACCTCCTTGTGAGAGTGAACATTGATCGTGAAGGGAAAGGGTGGGGATGCTTAAGTTTTCCTCAAGAGAATAATGTGAAGTTGGTGGGGTTCCCGGTTTTGTTGTTCAGAGGGCATTAGGGCAGTGAGTGGCATATCTTCTCCCATTGCCCCTCCACTTGCCGCATTTTCAAGGATTTTGATTTTCCGGTACAGAGACTGCATCCATAAGAAATTAAAAGGTAGGAAGTTACCCTGCTTGAATAGGCGAGTGAGTGGAGACGTGGACTGCGCACCAGGCAAAGTAATGGTTGCAGAGGTTCACTGAAGAATATGAAAGCTTCTCAGGCTGTTTGGAAGCAGGAGACAAATGTACTGAATTAATTGTCGTTTGATGCGGATGAGTCAGATACCCCATTGATAGTATTCAATCATAGATGTCACATTATTTTGACCACAGCGGACTGGTGATGTTGGATTTATCTCAATGCCAAATGCTAAACTACTGTGGGGTTTGGTCTAAGCTTCTTAATAAGGGTGGTTATATCATGAGGTGAGAAGTGGAGGTATCACAAAGCGAATGTGGGAAGTGAGAGGTTTTGAGATAGGCTGCATAGTGATCCTGGTTTCAGTTCCGATAGAAGCATCTGCTCCACAGCTGATAATAGATTGGATTTTTTGATAGTTTATACAACACATTATTGGGGTCTGCCATCAGAGAAGCTGGGCAGCCCATTTGGAACATGTTCTGGCAGGAGTGACAATGAGTCACATTGTAACCTTTTAAGATGGTGAGATAGGCTGTGACTACAAGCGGTGGTGATTCTTTGAGGTGCGGAGATGCGTCACCATTATTAGCTAAGGAACAGTTAGTGAGAGGCGAACCATCTGCAAAATATCATTGTTACCCCTGTCATTTTGAGGCTTTACAATGGAGATACATTTGACTAATTACTTGGAATATGAGAGGAATGAACAATGCCATAGAGATAACAAGCACACAAACTCAGCCAAAGGCAGAAGAGTGCGGTACAGTGTCATGGACAAGCAAAGTCAGCGATGGATAGGAGAGGTAGTTAGTTTATGGACTATCAATGCATTGTGACGTAGGATTCTTTAAAGATGTGCGTCTTCAACCCTTTTATAAATTGCAGCTGGTTTGGGGCAGTCATGACTGATATGGGGATGTTCGCCATCCTGGGTGCATTGATGGAAAGGCCTGCTTGTTGCTATGATATGGAATGCTGCTGTTGATCGTAGGAATTCCATAGGCGACGTGATGGAATTTCTACTGGCAGTTGCTAAGGCTGTGCATTATGGACAGCTGGTCTCCTGAAGCAGAATAATAAAGTTATTGGAATGCTGTCCTTTTCTAGAATTGTTGAACACCACAAGTGGTGATGAATTGATCTTTTAAAGGAGGGCAACAAGAGGAAATTAGAAGCAGCAGCTCATTTTGGATGCTTCTGTGCATCTTTGGAAATTATTGGGAGAGGAGGCAGATGGGAAAGCAGACGTCAGGCAAGCTGCTTAATGGTACAGCTTGTTGGGATTACCTTTGTGTGCCCCTGCTGGAACTGCACAAGCTTTGGGGGTAACTGCCGTTGGACCTGCTCATCCTGCAGCTCTAATACTGCTGCAGAAAAGAAACGCAAGCAAGAGCCATTGGACCACTCTTGCACTGTTGTTGAGAGCTCACACAACGCCATTGGCTAGCACAGACATGCATGAACGATGGCCCAACTCTATTGGCCCATGTAAAGGTTACAGCATGACTTTATGTGGTGACCATGTTGAATAGGATTCTGCTCATATAAAGTCCCAATCAAAGTTTCAAGTATTATTTTCCTATAGGAATGGAATTCAAAGGAAAGCCTGGAATCTTATTAGTGTAGAACCAAAGAGGTAATTTTAATACTTTTGCCATTAAATGGAAACAATGTTTATTTTGGCCTGGATGGAACCACCAAATTTTGTCTCGACAGTGATTAGTAGGAACTCAGGGAAGTGTTCCTCGGTTTGTTCACATGGAAAACGTTGGGTCTTTCTTTGTTCTATCTTTCGTGACACTTGTGGTTTACGTATTATCACAGTTTCCACATTATTCATCATATTAGGGTGTACCTTAGTGATGAAGTGCAATCAGTGAACTAGTCCAGTACATTCGTGAAGTGTGGACACTGGACAATTCCATTAAAGTGTACACATGAATCAATATGACTTTTCGATTAGTCTGCCTCAGGTTTTTTGGTCTTCTGGATCGGAACCATCGATTTGTTACAATGAATGGAAGGAGTCATTTTTTAATGATATTGCTACCATTGATGACCAAGGTGTTATATCTCCAGACCAAAATAAATGGATTTTACTAGACTTCTTAGAGCTTAAGAATTAAAGAAGTAGAATCAGAAGGGGTCACACTAATGTGTTTATGTCTGCTATTACTGATATGGACAACTATTTTTGTACCCAATGTTTGCATAGGTATCACCTGTTACAAGTTAGTTCAAAGGAAACAAAACAAGTATAAGCCAAATGATGTGTATGTGACTGAGTTGAAGAAACTTGCGGTGGATAGGTTTGGTAGTTTGCATCACTATCTGATTAGATAGACATCAAGTGGTCGCGTATGTGAATAATCCTGAAATGCAGAACGCCTTTGAGGGAATGGGGATTCTGCACTGGATGATATTTTGACCATTGTACGCAAAGCTGAAATATCTAGCAAATGTGCTAGTGCATTGAAGCTGGATGAGAGAAGTATGTAAGTCGTTAGAAAAATTAAGAATGGTTATAGTAATAAATCTGATGCTAAGAATTTCCGGGAGGGGGTGGAGGGGGATTTAAAGATGGGCCTACATTTTAGTTACTGGTTTGGTGGCACTGAGTATTTGGCTTTTTTAAGATGTGTCCTGTTTAAAAAAATGTAGCACATGCTGTATTTTGGGTCATTTTGCAATAGCGTGTAAGAAATGGATGGACAAAGTCAAGTATGTGGAATTTCAGTGGCGGTGGAGGAACACAGCTTTTTTAAAAGATGGTAGTGACATGAAGAAAAATGTCATGTCAAGAAAGTGAAAGACAATTTGGTCTTTAACATAAAGGTTTGCGAGTTCCAGTGCGGGAAAAAACAAACCTGAACGCTGAATTAATATTGGCGGGGTTGGCTTACAGATATTTGCTAATTTGGACCAATTTATTCAATTGTCAACAAGGTTGTTTGGAAGAACAAATTTGTAGACGAAGTTAGAGATGCGTCATTTGCAACTGATATCCAGCCGGAGGGGCATAGTGGAGAGAGGATTGATATGTTAGAATATAGATGGTTTAAATTTGTGCTTAAAACCAGATGTACTTCTAAAAAGTTGTACGTCACTACAAAGGCCTGTTTCTACTTGGGTGAGGGATCGAAAGAATTTGCATATTGTTCTGGACCTTATCAGCAAGGAACAAGTTATGGTTGTGGATGGTGGTTTTGCTATAGCTGGGGCCATTTTGAGGACATTTCCTAATGTTTAACGTCTTCGCTGCGATCGGAATTCCGCCCAGGTGCTGGACATTCCGATCGCGGGCGTGACGAGCTCAGCTCATCATGCGCACAGCCCGCCCGCGCAGCATGACGAGCTGAGCTCGTCATGAGCAGGGAAGGGGTTAAATAAAAGTATTGAAGGACTACAAGGATTTGAACATATGATTATTTTGAATAATCTTTTTGTACTGCAGACGAAGAGATTGACATAAAAAGAACACACTTTTGATAAAAATAAGAATATAAAAAAAGTATGAGAAAAATATTCGAACACGCTGGATTCAAGTGGATGTTGTAAATGGATTTGAATTGATGCCCATGTGGGGTGTATATAAATATTGTATTATGATACTGATCCTTCCCCATAGAGTTGGCCTTACTGGATCTTACCCCTTCATGTTCAAATTCGACTCAATGGCATGTTATCTGACCGATTTCCGATGACCTGAGGGACACGCCAGGAATGTCCGCTGTTCCTATTTGCCGTGGCGATGGAGCCCCTTGCAGCGCGCTTTCAGCAGCACCACTCCCACAGTGGCCTAGGCTTTACGGCTCGAGGCCTGGTTGTCTCAATGTACGCAGATGACATCACTCTCTATATTCGCAAGCCTGCCGAGAACTTTGATCCAATTATACGGGAGGTCATACGCTTTGGGGGATTTTTCGGCATACACATCAACTAGTCCAAATCAATACTTTTCCCCCTCACCAACTGCACACGACCCTTCCCCCTCCGAGTACCCACTGCAGTGGACTTCTGACCGGGGTCGTTAACTGGGTGTTTGGCTCAGCTGTGCCCCATACAAGCTTGGGAGAGCTCATTTCGGCCGCGCCGTGGCATGGCTAGAGGACAGAGTCCCGGTGTGGTCTCACTTACCACTGTGTCCTGACGGATCGCCATTGCCAAAATGATCATACTTCCGAACTTTTTGTACTTCTTTCTCAAAGTACCCGTTCCCCTCTAGGCTCACTTCTTCTGACGAATAAAATCTAACCTGGTTGCATTCACCAGGGCTAGTACGCAACCTAGGATATCCTGGGAAATTCACTCTAACGCTAGATCAGGGGGGATTGGGTGCGCCTGACAAGACTCTCAACGCTCTCTGTGCTCAGAAGCAATACTTGCACTTCTGGCTCTAACCTACGCAATTCCAATAGCACACAGCCACTGTGGCAGACCATGCTGCACCTTGCTCCCTGACTACAGCATTATATCTACCCTACAAGACCCCGTAGATGGCAATAGACACCGTGGACTGCGTACGTTGGGCTTGGGATGGCATGAGAAAATGTGCAGGTCTCTCCCGCCTCTATGCCCGTTGGGCACAATTCTCTGGTGCCACCCCTGCAAGACGGGGGCACCAGGGCGCAGGTGCTAGCACGCGACCTAGTCCTAATTCTCAGATCTCTACCCAGATGATTCTTTCTTGCCCCCTTTTGAAGGCCCTGGATTGACACGCCCCAATGCGCTCAAGCTCCTCTTATACCATCAGCTTCGGGCCACTTGCCGTATGCTACATGACACATTTCCTGTGCCCTCTTCCTCGCTCCCTGCTCTGGAGCACATCCTTGCAAATCTGTCCGCGCTCAACCCGACTACGCATCTCTATTCAGTCATACAAGCTACAGCACCTGTTTGAACACCAATGGCATGCATTACTTAGGAGACCGCAATGCACTCCCCCTCTCCCCCCCTTGATCTCGCTTCGACCTCCCATTACTGATGCTCAGTGGTCCTACTGCTGTGGCCAGATGGCAACTTTCTTCCCCAATTACAGACTACGCCTAATTAACTTCAAATTTTTACACCGCCTATACCGCACCCAGATACAGCTCTTCCGCATGGGGCTAGTCACTAATGCACACTGTCTTTGATGCGCAGCACCACAAGCCTCCTTCTTACAGCTTGCGAGAGAATGTACGCAGGTGGCGGTCTTTTGGTCTGATGTGTTTGCAACTGTGCATGCCATTACGGGCCACTCCCCAGAGTGCAGTACACTGGTGGGCTTCTAGGGCCATGTGCGAGATGTGCACATTGGGAACCGCAGACTTATGGCCATGCTCCTCCTCTTGGCTAAACGCAGGGTTGCCATACATTGGGGACAAAGGCTTGGCCCCACTATAGGGGCTTAGTAGAAGGATGTGACATATTGTCAAGAACAATTATCCCACTATTGGGAACTATTGTCACTACGATCCCGCCCTAAGGATATTTGGGAACCCACTACTCACCTTTTTGAGACACAAGGAATCCCCATCCTCACCGGAACTTAATACTGACCCTGGTAACAGCACTCCCACCCCCGGGCCCTAAAGACCAACGTGCCCCATGCTATGGGGGTGTCCTGTGCCCCTGCATGCTTGCGCCTATGATGCCATCACTTTACACCATGACATTTCCCACTCTGATATCAGAAGTCCAACCAAAGGGACACTCTTAACATGGGGTGGACATCCTCCCAGTGTTGATACTCGAGGTCATGTGAGGCTGCGAATTAGGCATACTGCTGTTGTGTACTTCATTACTCTGTGCCGGCTGACCCCTCTTTTTCCCCCCTTCCCCCGCAAGCCCCACTCCTCACCCTGCTGACCTCCCTTCCCTGCCTTTGGGATATTGTTGTACCATTGTTTATACCTAAATGCCAGTAAAGAACTTTAAAAAAAAAAAACAATTATAGACAGGCTTTTTCAAGGGTGGTTCTTCAGTCAAGGCATGGCACTCACAGGTCGAGTTGAGGCTCAGTGTGCAACAAAGTTGCAGAATTTGGTTGAGGCCATGGGAGATGGACTAGGCGCCTCGAAGTGAATGCCAGAAACAAGCGGTGTAATCTTAGTATTGGGTGTGGGTTTCATGGAGGGCCCTGGAGATTGTTCTCCTGATTTGGAGTTCTGAGGCCACTTTATAGCTTCCGGGCTACCGCATGGGCCTCCCTCGTCGTCTGAGTGTGCTCTTTTGACATCCTCAGGCTCTGTGGCATTCAGTAACCCAGTAGAGTCACCTCCAATCAGGTCAGTGATTCATACTTTTCTGCGACGGAAAGGCACTAGAAGCCAAACAAATGCTTTAATAGTGGTCCCTTAGTAGGAAAAGATGCTGTTCCAGCCACAGGAATTAGTTGTTGAATGATGGGCAGAATTTTAAAATTCTACCTCCAAATGACTTACGTGAACCTGGCCCCAGGCTTTTCCGATAAAGCGGTTGTCTACAGTGAGACAAACTCAATGTTTTCACTGACAGATTCGCAGTCCTCTGGAGTCAAAATATAGACAGAGATCACTTGGAAGCACATCTGAACCCAATGGCAGAAAAAAAAAACAATCTAAGATGGAGCCTGTGTTCTGACGCATTATGGGTGTAAGGGGAGGTGTAGGAGGCTGGCATAGTATATGACACACACTTATTTAAGTGATGCACCTTACACTAGTCCAGGCAATCCTTATGGTAGGTTTAGTGGTCTTTGATGACCATTGAAAGCTCTCAAATCGGTAGCTGTGGAGAGCAACCTTCAGGCTTATCTTGAAGGAGTGTTAAGCAGCTTGTTTTAACAGTTTAATCATGTAGTGTGCGTTAAAAGAAAAAGAACCACACAGTGTGTATATAAAAATACTTCTATTTATATCACAACACACATTGGTATATCTCCTACCCGGAGATATCAACACAATACACAAATATACTGCAATTGGAATAAGGTAAGTAGTAAAAAATACAGTGGACTCCATATATTAAGAAAGTGGAATGCGAACTGCAGAGAACAGGACTTGGTCCAGAAGACCCAGAAGAGTAGGGACCTCCCAAGATAAGTACTCAGGAACCCCACGGAGGCGGTGTGCAGGTTGGGAACAAAGCAGCGTGACCAATGGAAGTCAATGGAGAAGTCGCGGTTGCAGTTTTGCAGAAGGAAGCTTCCCAGAGGACCCTGAAGAATTCCCTTGGAGGACGGAAAGTTGGAGAACCACCCCACCTGTGGATGCCCCGGAGACCAGGTTACCTACACCAGGGATGCCAGGTGCATAGGGGTGAAGAGACGTCGGAAACCTTCATAGACGACAATGGAAGACTTGGAGAAAAGTGCCTCTGGAGAAGAAGGTGAAGAAGTCCGGTGGAATCCAAGGGTGGAAACTGGAAGTGAAGAACCTGCGAGCAGAGGGGACAGAATCTATGCCACTCAGGATTGACCAGGAGACAAGGAAGAGCAATGCCCACCAATGTCGGACGGTTAAAAAGAGTTGACAGTGTCCTTGTCGCTGCAGCTGTAAGGACCAGGCGATGCTGAAGAAGACCAGGAGCCTTGCACAAGCTGTCCTATGTCGGATATCAGTGACTAGGTGGTCAGTGTCCGGCGAGAGCACCAACAAGCCTTGGTAGCCGCAACTGGCATGGAGAACGAAGAAGGAGCAACGTTGGGACCAGCAAGTTCCAAGATACTCACCAACAGCAAGAGAGTCAGAACAGACCCCGAGTAAGCAGGGGAGCCCACTGAAGCAGGAGAAGACCCTCAGGAGGACCCACAGGCCGAAGGCCCAGGAGTCACAAGAGGACCTCGAGCAGCTCACCAAGAAGGAAGGCCCATGGCACAGAGGATGTGTTGAGGACACTAATTGGCAAGAAGAGATGCTGGAGGCTGGAGCTTCTTGTAGCCTGAAGATCTCTGGAGTGCAGAGCCAATCAGCTTTGGCAACGGCAAGTGGACGCGGTACACATGGGTTCGGTCCCGTCCCAGCGGTTCCAACAAGGGATACTGGTCTCAAAATTGCAGAGAGGACAGGTCAGGCCTTGAGTGAGTTGCAGAACCACCACCTGTGTTGCTGAGCCTTACGAAGTACATGGGACGTCAGGAGCAACAGACCGATCTGATAGGGACATCTAGCCGCAGATTCCTTAACTTAGAATATCCCCAGGCGTCAGACTGGATCCTGGCAGCAGTACCTCTGCGCGCCGGGGGATGGCGTCGCATGGCTCCGTCCTGACGTCGATCACAGATATGACATCAATGGAGCCATGCAAGTCCCTCCCGGCGCGCTGACGTCAGTTTCCTTCTTTTCCGCGTCCCAACGCGGATCCAGGAGAAGTGGTTCCTCTGGCCTGTTTTTGTTTTCCGGCCTTATCAACGCCTTTTAGCGTCCGGGAACAGTGTGCGATGCCTAAGGGCTTCAAGTCGTGTGAGACCTGTACGCAGCAGATGTTGGTGACAGATCCACACGAGATCTGCATGTGGTGCTTGGGAGAGCACCACGACTCAGAGGAGTGCGACGCCTGCCAGCAGCTGAAGCCAAAGTCCCTGCTTGAACGTCGGATGAAGTTGCTGTCCGCCCGATGTCCCGTTCGGAGTCCTCGCGTCGCCGGTCTCCATCTCGAGCTGGGGCTGCTGTTCGGGACAGGTCACGGAGTCGTTCCTGCGGACATCACTCGCCTGACGCAGGTAAACACAGGAAGAAGTCACGGAGGTAGTCGACCTCCCATAAATGTGACACAGGGGCACACTGCTCCCGGTCTTCACCGGACACGGGCCCCCAGGTGTCGCCCCCCACCTACCCACCATTTCCTGGTGTTGGGGCGACTAGATCCCAGATGGAAGCCTATTCTCGGGCTTTAAGGCCATCTTTGGGTCACCTCCTCTCCCTGGCGCGCCTTCGGGCCCCACAGAGGGGGTAGGGGCTCAGATCGGAAATTCGCCGGCGGGTTCGCCCTCGGTGCCGATCGAGTACCCTGATTCTGATTTGGGTGTGTCACGATTCACTCCCTGTGCTCTCGTTCCCACCACCAGGGGGCCGAATTATGGGGCTTTCCAGTGTTCTAATAAGCTTCCAGACACTCCCCTGTATGCATATCCTGACTTCCAGGCATTTGGATATCATTTAGGAATTGACATCCATTCCCAATCCATGCCGGGTTTTGTGGAAGCCAGTCTGCTCATGCTGGAAACTCCATTACCTATAATCCCCTGCTCACTGCTTTGTCTCCACCCCTGCAGGCCAAGGATGGGTGGAGGAATTCAGTTCACCTGTGGCTGGCTGCTGCTAGCCTGCTCACACCTGATGCATGTGATTACTGTGAGCTCTTTTAAGCCCCAGCTCCCTTCAGCCCAGGGTTGGTCATTGTAGCTGTATACCGGTGAGGCTGATTCTTGTTTCCAGTGTTTCCTGAGCTTTTGATACCCTTGTTTCCAGTGTTTCCTGAGCTTTTGATATTCCTTGATTCCTGAGCTATAGTTAATCCTTGTTCCTTGATTCTTGAGCTATAGCTATTCCTTGTGCCTGAATTAGCACTGCCTGCAGTGCTACCTTGTTTCCCGAGTTCCTGAGCTATAGTTATTCTTTGTTTCTGTTCCTGGGCTTCAGCTATTTCTTGTTCCTGATTTGCACTGCTTGCAGTGCTCTCTTGACTCCTTGTTTCCTGAGCTGTAGCTATTTCCGGTTTCTTTGAACCAGTACTGCCTGCAGTGCTACCTTGACTCCTGAGCCTTAGCATTCCTTGTTCCTGACCTGCAGCAGTTTCCCTTGTTCCTGAACTAGCACTGCCTGCAGTGCTACCTTGACTCCTGAGCCTTAGCATTCCTTGTTCCTGACCTGCAGCAGTTTCCCTTCTCCTGAACTAGCACTGCCTGCAGTGCTACCTTGACTCCTGAGCTTTTGCTCAATTCTTGTTCTTGCCCCAGCACTGCCTTCTATGCTACTTTTTCTTGATTCCTGAACCTGCACTATTCTAGTATACCCTTGTAGCCTCCCCTTCTGTATATCCTTTTCCAGTCCATGCCTTTCTTCCCATTTCCTTGGTTCCAGTTCTAGTTTGTGGTCTTTCTTTTTCCGCTGTCTTGCTTCTGTTACCTTGTATGTTTGTTACCTGCTTTCTGCCAAGTGTGCCCTGTGATTTCCTTCCTTTCCTGTTAAGCACTCCTCCTTGCTAGCTCCTTGTCTATTGTGCTTGTGTTTAGTTCTACCCCTTTGCTGTTACTGCCTTGCGTGTTCCTGTTTGATCGCCAGGATCTGTGGGCACAGCTGACTACCTAGGTGGTGTTTCTTGTTCACTGTGAATATTGTCTTTGAGTTACTGTTATAACATCACCATAGGTATAAGCTCCACAGACCCTGCTTTTGCATACATATCCTATATGTGGGTATTTTCAGTCAGTATCTGTAACAGCAATTGTGGGTGAGGAACTTACTGAGCTTCAGTCTTACCATGTGGAGCTCCCGAGTGCTTTACCCCACATTCCCTTTATTGTTAATGTTGTATTATATATATGTCTTGCACGTCCGTCCTGGGTGTAGTTGGTCTGAATGCTAAATTGCCTTGTGAGTGCCCTTCCTTTCTGAGTCTTAGCCATCTTGTTCCTTTGTACAGGCTTCCCCTTTAGATCCCTTTTCTCCTCGGACTTCCTGTGTGATCCTGGGCAGCGCTGTACTCCTCTCTGTGTACGTGTTCTACCCTGTTCCCAGTCCTTCCCAAGTCCCTGACTGTGTTCCAGACATAGTCCCGGACAGTCCCTGACAGGGTGTCGCTGCGACGTCCAGACACGGCCCGGAGAGGCATCCCAGTCAGACGTCAGGTCCTCCTGTGGAGTCACCGCACAGCCCTGTGGGGCTCCCTGCGCTGGCACCGGATGCAGCTGCAGCGCGGAGCTCGACTCAGAGTCGACGCCGTCCTTCACCGCAGTGTCCCATCTCGGTGGAGGTCGACTCGAAGCCGCCCCGACGACGGGCAGACAAGTCCTCTTCGGTGGACGTCGACGTCGATGCAACGCAGTCTCGACACCAGTGCCGTCCCCTGCTGTTCCTCTGTTGGTGGAGGAGGATGAGGCCCCTGAGGGTTCACCACCCCCAGGGTTGTTTTGAGGCTCCTCAGGGCAGGTGCTCATGGGGAACTGGCAGGCTTTTGGTCGTCCTCGGGCTGTAGAGCCTCTGCCTTTTGGTGGACGGGTTAGCCTACAACCGTTCCCTACAGATGGCTTATTGTCGCCACCTAGAATAGCCACGGAGGCTAGTGCAGCGATTGCGAGAGCAGTTCGCAAAGCTGCGGATATCTTACAGATGCAGCCTCCCTCAGTCTCTCTGCCTTCTGATCCCTTGTTGGATCTACTCTACCAGGGCGACGTGGAGCCCTTGCTGCCCTTTGGCGGGTCATTATATGACATTCTTCTTGGGACTTGGGCGAGACCCTCATCAGGAGCCCCTGTGGGTCGTGCTATTGCACATCTTCATCGCCCAGCTCCAGAAGATCCTGTCTGTTTGTCCCTCCATCCTAGGGCTCAAGGGCTGGTAGTCCAGGCAGCCTCTGTCTCGCTACCTTCCTCGCCTCCTCCGTTACTTCCTCTCACTAGGGAGTCTCGCTAGTTGGAGTCATGTGGCCGCCATGTCTTTGCATCCACCAGCTCGGCCCTTCGGTCCTTGAACATGTTGAGCGTGTTTGCACGGGCTACTTTTACCCTTTGGGACTCGGTCGAGCATCTCCTTCCATCTCTTCCGGAGGGCCCTCGGGCTGACCTGGATAGGCTGCTTCATGATGGCCGGGAACTGGCACAGTTTTCCATTCGGTCGGCCATTGACACCGCTGACTCTGTGGGTCGGGCTATGGCCAGGTCAGTTGCTCTGCGCCGCCATGCCTGGCTGCGCGATGGCAGTTTTCCTGCGAATGTTCAGGAGCGTCTTCGGGATTTGCCCTTTGATGGGGTCTCCCTTTTTGACACTCATGCCGACTCAGCTGCCCAACATCTTATGTCTGGGTTTCCATAAATCCCGGGGTTTTAAGTCCTTGTTGCAGACTTTTATTTTGGTTGCAGTATTATCAGAGTTTTTTCTGGTATCCGTCTATGGGTTCAAGACGTTATTGCCCGGACGGTCTGTACGGCTAATCAGCCGTTTTTGTCCTTATTTGGTACAGCTAGCCAGCTGTTTCTGCATTTCTTTTTGAGTCCTCCGTCTACGAGCTAGTCTCAAGAGGTGCCCCTGGCTTTTTACAGGGATAAGACAAACCCTATGTGGGGTATTCGTTGGCTATTGTATAGCCGCTCTTCCTTGCACAGGAAGCTTCGAAGGCTCCCGCAGAGTCTTCTTAGGATGGTTATCTTCTGTCCCTCTGGGGGATTGTCCTATAGTTCATACTGTAGGCTTCTCCCTTTGCCGCTCTTCCTACTGTTGTAGGACGTCCCCTCTGGTGAGAGCCACAAGATTGGTGAGGCTCTCTCCTAGAGCTTATGAGTTGTGGTCTACGGTTGGTACGTAGCACTCTTCTAGCTCTATGGAGGCAGACTGCTCCAGAGCATTGTTGGGCTTCTGCCACACCTGGCTTACCCCAGCGTGTTCTTCACCTTTTCGCTGTTCTCTTTTTGCCTACGTTGGCTGTCTTAGACGTAAGCAAGTGTCCCTTGTGGGCATGTTGTCCGGTTCTGCTCCGGAGCGGTTTCTCTCCGTGTTCTATGTGGACACGATATGGGAGTACGCATTGGGTATGTTCACAGTCACGGGTTGCCTGCGGTACACCTTGCGCCACTGTCTTGGCTGCGTTCTATTCTTGTGGTATTGTCTACTCTTCATTCTCTGGTGTTGGGACGTGCTTAGGTCTTTTCTCGCGGATCAGACCCTGTCTGGTTTTCGCTTATGGCCAGTAGAGTCTATGCCAGACACGTCACTGCTGCATGGTGCCTTGTGTCCTTTTTCCCTATGCACTTCCCAGGCAGGGGCTCGAGTCCCTCTGCTCCTTGCCGCGCGGGGGATCAGGTACTGCTGTTCCTGGCCCCTGCTGATGTTATCAGTGGAAGTATTCTTCTTCAGGATACTCATTGCCATTTCTGCAGTATCTGTGTGTGTATATATATATACACACGTGTGTGTATATATATATATATATATATATATATATATATATATACACATACATATACATACATACACATATGCACATATACATATGCACATATACATATGCATATATACATCCACACAAAAGGTTGCCCTTGATGAAAACGCCTCACACAGCTTGAGTTCAACTCCATTTATTGTAGGTTGCAGAAACAGGCATCTCACCAATTCAAGCTGTTCAAGTTTGCCAAACGCGTTTCGGACTTCACGTCCTTGGTCACTGGCCTTTAAAACATGATCATGGCTGCCATTACGGGAACATCATTTATAACAACAGAGTCCCGCCCATGTGGGCGTGTGCAACAAAGCATCTTGGTACTCGAAGTTCCGTACAATAAAACCACAGTGGGTGCAGGCATGTCTTGCTGAATAAAAAGTTTTTTACCCAAGTGGGTTCCTGCAACTGGAAAAGTACTGCCTGCACTGCCATAATGACCCCACACAAAGGACTCTCCTGTCCTCTCGGCATGCCGTGCTTACAGCGCCGCAGGGCCGCTCTTCTGCAGCGGGGCGTTCTCGCGGTTAGGCGTGCCGCTAAAAATCCACACAAAAGGTTGCCCTTGATGAAAACGCCTCACACAGCGAGAGTTCAACTCCATTTATTGTAGGTTGCAGAAACAGGCATCTCACCAATTCAGGCTGTTCAAATTTGCCAAACGCGTTTCGGACTTCACGTCCTTGGTCACTGGCCTTTAAAACATGATCATGGCTGCCATTACGGGAACATCATTTATAACAGAGTCCCGCCCATGTGGGCGTGTGCAACAAAGCATCTTGGTACTCGAAGTTCCGTACAATAAAACCACAGTGGGTGCAGGCATGTCTTGCTGAATAAAAAGTTTTGATGGCCGGGAACTGGCACAGTTTTCCATTCGGTCGGCCATTGACACCGCTGACTCTGTGGGTCGGGCTATGGCCAGGTCAGTTGCTCTGCGCCACCATGCCTGGCTGCGCGATGGCAGTTTTCCTGCGAATGTTCAGGAGCGTCTTCGGGATTTGCCCTTTGATGGGGTCTCCCTTTTTGACACTCATGCTGACTCAGCTGTCCAACATCTTATGTCTGGGTTTCCATAAATCCCGGGGTTTTAAGTCCTTGTTGCAGACTTTTATTTTGGTTGCAGTATTATCAGAGTTTTTTCTGGTATCCGTCTATGGGTTCAAGACGTTATTGCCCGGACGGTCTGTACGGCTAATCAGCCGTTTTTGTCCTTATTTGGTACAGCTAGCCAGCTGTTTCTGCATTTCTTTTTGAGTCCTCTGTCTACGAGCTAGTCTCAAGAGGTGCCCCTGGCTTTTTACAGGGATAAGACAAACCCTATGTGGGGTATTCGTTGGCTATTGTATAGCCGCTCTTCCTTGCACAGGAAGCTTCGAAGGCTCCCGCAGAGTCTTCTTAGGATGGTTATCTTCTGTCCCTCTGGGGGATTGTCCTATAGTTCATACTGTAGGCTTCTCCCTTTGCCGCTCTTCCTACTGTTGTAGGACGTCCCCTCTGGTGAGAGCCACAAGATTGGCAAGGCTCTCTCCTAGAGCTTATGAGTTGTGGTCTACGGTTGGTACGTAGCACTCTTCTAGCTCTATGGAGGCAGACTGCTCCAGAGCATTGTTGGGCTTCTGCCACACCTGGCTTACCCCAGCGTGTTCTTCACCTTTTCGCTGTTCTCTTTTTGCCTACGTTGGCTGTCTTAGACGTAAGCAAGTGTCCCTTGTGGGCATGTTGTCCGGTTCTGCTCCGGAGCGGTTTCTCTCCGTGTTCTATGTGGACACGATATGGGAGTACGCATTGGGTATGTTCACAGTCACGGGTTGCCTGCGGTACACCTTGCGCCACTGTCTTGGCTGCGTTCTATTCTTGTGGTATTGTCTACTCTTCATTCTCTGGTGTTGGGACGTGCTTAGGTCTTTTCTCGCGGCTCAGACCCTGTCTGGTTTTCGCTTATGGGCAGTAGAGTCTATGCCAGACACGTCACTGCTGCATGGTGCCTTGTGTCCTTTTTCCCTATGCACTTCCCAGGCAGGGGCTCTAGTCCCTCTGCTCCTTGCCGCGCGGGGGATCAGGTACTCCTGTTCCTGGCCCCTGCTGATGTTATCAGTGGAAGTATTATTCTTCAGGATACTCATTGCCATTTCTGCAGTATCTGTGTGTGTGTATATATATACTCAGATAAAGGAGGTAATCTTGTACTGTGGAGTAAAAAAGACTATATTGAGGAAGCATTGACATAATTAAAGGACAGAGAGTGCTATCTCCGTTGTGATCAACAAACCCTTAAGAACAT